>CM066205.1:37925719-39141947 GCA_033675395.1 Rhodiola chrysanthemifolia
ATCGGCCGGACAGAGGCTAGGGCAGCTTCCTTCCCACCGCGTCCTTCCTTGTGTGTCGGAGATATAAAGCGAGTGCACCGGAAAAGAACGGGAACTGGGTTGATCTATTCTATGGCGAAGCATCCGAAGCATAACTGCACACTCACACAATCTTTGCCGAGAGATAGGAGCATTCGGTGGAACCGGTGAACTACACTTGCTTCTGGATAGATGTGTGGGACAGAGGGCTCGTGGTACCTTCTGCCCACCCTTTCTCCTCTGCTTTGAGAACCATGTGAACGAAGAGTGGGCATAAGGGAAGGAGGTCCGTATCGGCAAAATTGGGTGCTATCATATATCTTTGTATCGACTAAGTTCACGAGTTGGAGATAAGCGGACTCGAACCGCTGACATCCGCCACAGGGTAAACCACCGCCTCTCGGGCCCCCCGACTGATTCTACCATAGAGGCCAACGATAGACAATAACTCCCCCCCGAACACAGCTTACAACTTTCATCGTACTGTGCTCTCCAAAGCGCAACTCTTCTCAAAAGGTGCTGAGTTGGAATCCCATTCTAACTAAGGATTCTTGTGGTTCCGGAGGATCCAGCTACAGGAGAACCAGGAACGGAGAGCTTTTCCCCCCTTTTTCTGCCCGACTCTTTGGTCTTAAGAATGCGGGTTTTAAGAATGAGTGATTGCCCCTTCTCCGACCGCTAGTTTTAAGAACTATTTAATTACATCGCTATGCCTCGGATTCGATTCTTCGGGAAAGGCACCTAAGAGCAGATTCTTGTCATGTGCAGCAGCATAGTCACGTTTTCAATCAGTATCAAAATAAAGTGCTCTATCATTTTTTTGTTGCTTGTTGATGTAGAACCAGACACTATTCAATAGAAAACTCCTTCCTCGAGTATATGAGTTCTTTCCATTATTGACTTCGAATGACAACTACAAATCAAAGGTACGTAAATTCGACGAGTGAATTGCGAATAATTTATGAAGTAAATTTTCATATTCCCATACAATTTTTGCTCGAATTGTTTGTAGGGGAACCCTACCTTCTCGGATCCATTCAACACGTGCAATTTCTTTTCCGTCAATACGACCTGCAATTTGTATTTGAATTCCTTTTGTATCTGCCTGTTCAGTCAATTCAATAGCTTTTTTCATCGCCTTACGAAATGAAACTCTATTTTTTAATTGTCCAGCTATGATGTAGGAGGATCTGTTTGGGAAGTAAGAAGCCCTTTTGACATCTCTTCATCTGCAAAGAATTCTCGATGTGAAAACACAGAGACAGGGGGCTGATCTTTGAATAGGAAAAAGAGTGGATCTGCAGGGTCCCAAATGAATTGGCTTATTCGAAAAAAGCCTTGTTCTTTGGAAGATCTATCTCGTGTCTGGTACTGCAGTCATGCCTCTTCTTCTTTACTTTCTATATTCCCATATGCAATGATGGAGATGGAGTACTTGGGATCAGCAGAATTCTCATACTATGGAACCAACTGGTTTCACACCGGGGAACAACATCCGGAGCAAGGACCCCAAGAGTTTGGAAGATATCTTGAGAAAAGGTTTTAGCACGGGTGTATCCTATATGTACTCTAGTTTTTTAGAAGTATCCCAATGGTGTAAGGCCGTCGACTTATTGGGAAAAAGGAGGAAAATCACGATCCTATCTGTGCAGATTTCCCAACAGCACCAATAAGAAGTAAAATACAAATAAGAGTTATGGCATTCAATCTCATATTGCAAGAAATCCAAGAATTTATGGGGGCACTAGCACGAGCAAAAATGGTTGAAAAGTCTACTGTTTGAAAAAGAGTAAAACGACCCGAAATCCCAGGAGCTAATCCAAAATCACCTACTCGATTGACAAGCATAGCTTTGATAGCTGCTTTACCCCACATTTTTATTATTATACGAATACAAGCGCTGTGCTCATGTATATGCGGCAGCATGCGAAAAATTAAAAAAAAACACACACACATTCCCATTTTTTTCGTGAGGAAGGACCCCCGAAATTTCTGTATTGAAAAAAAAAAAGATTTTTTGGGGGGGGGGGGGGGGGGGGGCAAAAGCATCAGTAAAATGTTTTCGTTCGGATACAGACATGGCAATCTACTTACGTAAAGTCTCGATTAAGCTGCCCAAGCATAAATCCAACGCACTACTAAAGTAGGCAGCTTTCTTTCACACTGTACTGTCATAGTAAAAAAAAGAAATGCCCTTAACGCGAAGAACTCCTACGCAAACAGAAAAGACTGGGACCGTCAACTCCAACAGTAGCAGGGCCTAAAGGCGCCTCCAAGAGCTCCTAGGCTTAGAGGGGATATTGCCTCCTATTCCTACTCCATGTGGGTCACTCCCTGCATTAGTTATTTCCATGCTTTCGATCCGGGGCGAGCATACATACTCCGCTCAGCTTACTAGCCCTACTAGTAGGAGGTCTTTATAGGCTTAGCTTATCTATTTACAAAAAAGAATCCTATCCTAGTGTGACACGAAATGATACCGGCAGAGATTGAGCTCCTGCCCACCCTTTAAGCTATAAGTCGGGTATATATAGAGTGGGTTAGCTTTGCTTTATAGTATATATACTCAAACGCGGGTACTCGGCTATTTATCCTCTTGCCCTTTTTTTGCGCTGTCCCACCACATTATTGTGTGGTTTTTTTTATTATTAGTATTCCTAAATATTAATAGAAGGAATATCTGTATTCTCCAAATATCAATACTAAGACAGGAGGGTACGAAAGCCCCCTATCGGATTTGAACCGATGACTTACGCTTTACCATGGCGTTACTCTACCACTGAGTTAAAAGGGCCCTTTTTATTAAATTCCTGACTGAGTTACTATACGGATAAACTAGATATATGTACATATATTCTATCCATAAGTATATGCAATAGACTCATAGCGGGTTGTGGACTACCCATTAACGTTTGTCAACAAATTGAATTAATTACATTTTGTGAGTTACCGCTTTGTACCTGAAACTCCTCGTACCAAATTTCCTTGGCGCTTTCTACGACCATGGTCCATGATGTCCACGTTGCATCCCAGCATTTTGATATGCATTCTTGTCCAATCCTTCGATTAGCATCGAATGGGAAGAAACTGTTACAAAATATTGGGATCACTTAATGGGTGGATTTATCAAAACCGTCAATATGAAGGGTACAATGAGTTCTTACCCGTTTCTTCCAACAGGTGTAATGTGCACTCTACGATCGACGTCATGTGGATTGTCACCGAAACCGACAAGGTCAAATGAAGGAGACATGCTGTCAATATTCAATTGGAAGGAAGTATGTTGTAAATGAATGTTTTGGGTGGAATGATGTAAAAGAGTTCTCATATATAGGGTAAAAATGAAATATGTGTGGATAAATTTTTCCGTCGAATGTTGTGCTTCAAATAGGCTAGAAATATATGTACCCGAAAAATATCTTGTATGCAATGTATTCCTTAATATGTCCTATATTAGATGTAAAATCCACTATTAAAAAAAAGACACATTCATTGTAATTCAAATGGGGCCTCTCAGTCTCAGACCTCCAAACCATACTTGATGAAGAGAAACATAATGGAAACAAAGCTGTTATAAGCACCTTGAGCTGGCTTCGGTGTTACTTTTATGAGAAAACAAACCATTGCTAGACTTGTAGTTAATTAGGGGTCAAAATTTGACCTCAGGGTCAAAATGTCTATTGGGTCATCCTTACCTTGTCCGACATGTACCTTGTTCTGCCCATTCCTCGTACTTTAACGTATCCTACTAACAAGCCAAAAGCAGGGTAAGAGTCACGAAAAATAGACCCTACCCTGCCCTACTATCCTAACCTCATACCCTGTCCTCATACCCTATCATACACTGTCTTACCTAGGGGAGAGCAAAATTCGGTAATTACCATTTACCGTCGGTAAATTTACCGTTACCGAGTCAATTCGGTTCGGTAAATCGGTAAAAATAAGTCGGTAAACGGAATAAATTCTGAAATAGTATGGTAAGACTCTTACCATACTATTTTCATTTATTTTATAATGTTTTCCTCAAATTATGCTTAAATTTACCCTATCCGACCCTACCCTACCTTGCCATAATTTTATCCTGCCCATAGGTACCCTGCGTGCATATCTACCCTACCCTGTATTGTTCATTGAGTCAAGAAAAAATGGTCATACCTGCGCTTACCCTACCCATTAGAGTAAGAGTTACCCCTTACCCTGCCCATTACCGACCCCTTGTTTGAATTCGCCTAATCTTTTCGTATTCATACATTTAAGTTCATGAAAAAGGAACCATGATGTCCCGATTGGTTATCTCGCCAACCTAAACCCTTAGTAGTACCCCTACCTCGAAAAGATGGGACTTCCCAATTTACTCAAATTTGGAATTTGAGTTCCAATTTTACACAATCTGCAGATTGGTTTTCCAATTTACACTAGTTTCTAAGACGCCGTTGCCAAGGGCGTCTTCACATTAAAACGCTCCTGCCAACCGCGGCTTAAGCCTCGTGGTGTTTTTGCGCCAAAATATGCAGTCATGTGCCATAATATTACCAAACAAGCATAAGCCGCTGTTGGAGACATCGTCTTACCTTAAAACGCTGTTGGTAGGAGCGTTCTAATAGAACGATGAAGAGAAAAACTAGGGCTCGAAACTTAAGCCAGTGTTACGGACGGAGTATTAATAAAAAATAGATTTAAACCATCCACATCAACTGCTGACTCACATATTTTGGTGTAAAAAAGTCACGAGGCTTAAGCCGTTGTTGGCAGGAGCGTTTTAATGTTAACACGCCCTTGGCAACGGCGTCTTAGAAAACTAGTGTAAATTGGGAAACCAATCTGCAGATTGTGTAAAATTGGAACTCAAATTCTAAATTTGAGTAAATTGGGAAATTTTCCGAAAAGATGCGTATCGTTTGTTTCAAAATTTAAAAGGAAAAAGAGAGCGCCGGATTAAAGGCGTCCATGCATTCATTGTTAAGAAATAAGAAAAAAAAACTTGCAGAAATCCAACTATAGGGGAGCACTCGGTTGAGGCAGGGTTGGTAGAATGAGGCAGTGAGGCACGATCCGAGTCGTTTATCGACTCGATCGGACGCACGTGGCGAAGCCACGTGTCACGAGCCGCCATTTGCGTTAGTGTGAACGCGTTTGGACACGTGGCGCGCCTCAGATGCACGGGGGGTTAGATGGACGGCCGAGATCTTGCCTCACTGCCTCATTTGATCGCTCTTCTCCAACTATAAATACAACAACTTTCCTTATAGAAAACGGTAACTCTAACTCATCTAGAAAACCCTAGCTCTAGTATCAGATGTCTTCTAACTCTCCACCTTCTGCCGATTCTAACCAAGGCCAACAATGGAATATTTGCTCTCCTGTGCAACATACATTTCGTCCTCGGTCTAGGAGTCCAAGACACAATATTATTCGAAGAGAATGGGATCGTAATACGGAAGAGCATAGTCAGTCGTCACGAATATCATCCTCCTCCTCCAATTCCCAAATCTTCAATTGTAAGATGTGTTGGAAAAAAAGCTGATACTCCGGTGGTTACTGGATGTGGTCGGTCACTTGTATTGTTGGGGTTGTTTGCTAAAGTGGGTTCGCAAAGTTAGCAACTGCCCCATCTGTCGCACTCGTCTTACTCCAGACTACGTAAGTCCAATATATGGAAACTAAGCACAAATCCTAGGGTTGTTTGATGCAGGGGAATGTAGGAACAAGAAGAGAAGAGGGTTGAGTAGAGAAACAGAGGGAGAGTAGAGAGGATATTTGGGCATTCAAACTTACCCTTTTCATTCATGTTGGAATTGTACTTAAAGAACATAATGAAGCTACCCATTACCCCACTACGACACTCGCTGCTAACCACTTCGACACTACATTAACATAACTACTTCATGCAACCGTTTTGCCGGACATTTGACGAACTATTTCTTTTTCAACTCTAGAATAGTATCATTTAAGAGAGGGTCGGTAGTAAGTCAAAACATTTATAATACCGGAAAAGTACCGGGTCGAACCAAGAGGAGCAAGCTAAGCACATGCACTATGTAAGATCGTGTTTCCGTTTGGCTATTCTAAATCAAAAATGTATAAGGAGTGTGTATATTCTAAATCCTATGTGGCGAGTAATTAGAGATAAAAGATGGATAAGAGGTGTTTCGAGGGGTTACTCCCCTCCTTGGCAATTTCCCAATGATCACATACACGATATTCAAACATTTCATAGTAGTTAAATAGTATTGAACCTAGTTCACTTCAATCCCATAGAAATGATCATATTCACTACATCCAAACTATCCCTAAGGTCGTTAAATTCTTAAGTCTAGTTTTAAGATACAACATGTTACTTAGGCATTTCATCAAACACTTAGTAGCATGGCATGTATAAAGAGCATAGTGAACATGAATTTGACACCATTCGATGGGATTAATTGATGATTCGCTTAATGACCAACTCCAATAAATCAAACATTCAATCCTAGGCAAGCGTCCATATCCTAAGGTTCACTCTCATGCTTAAGATATAGATCATTTTCTCCATCCTAGAACTATTCCCTAGCTCCCTCAAGTCATAGGTTTAAGTTTTAGTCCAAGTTGTCACTTAGGCATTTTAACAAACACCTAGAGTGCATAACATTCATAACACAAGAGAAAATGAAATCAACAATCATCCATATGAACATCAATGTATATATGTGATCAAAGAGTACCAAGGAGAGTCATAAGACCCTCAAAACACAAGATCACTTCTCACACCTCATGTAAGACAACATGGTGTGAGTAGGTTATGAAGCACACAACAAAGGGAATGGAAAAGTGTAAAGGAAGGAGGATGGTTAATCCTTGAACTCCCTTTTGATCTTCTCTTCTTCTCTTAGGTTGGATCTTTTGATCATTGATGACCTTGGTTGACCTCTTTTCGTGATCTTCTTGTCCCCAAAAACCTCCACACTTGGTCCAAAACCCTTGCTTTCCATTTATAGATCCGGCTGTCAAAATCTGAGTTTTTTGATCCAGTCGGTCGACTGGCTTAAGCTTGAAATCCAGTCGGTCGACTGGATGGGTGAAATTTGATGAGCTCCTTAAGTTTAATCGAGTCGGTCGACTGGGATTCTCAGTCAACCGACTGGGGCCTTTTTGGTGGTCTTCCAGTCCGAATTTGGTCTTGGCGTCAACTAGATAGTTGTATCCCTTTGAGTTAGCTTTCCAACAAGCTTTGAATCAACCAATTCGGACACCGTATGCTCCCTGGGCGTCCAAAACAAGTCACAAAGGTCAATCTGCTCGGTTTTGCCCCGAAACTCCTTGTTTTGCGCCGAAACTTCTATTTTTCAACCCATTTTCATATATAGGCCTTGACCATGGGGTAAACTTGTTTTCTACCTGAAATGTAGAGATAGAGGTCAAATGACATCAAAATAACGTCGGAAACGATTCAAAACTATAGTGAAGAATGACTATAAATGAGTCGAAAACTCGATTCATCACATGCCTTCCATGACATATTCTTCTTGCGGATATCTAGCAGACTTGGTCTTATGGCGGATGCTTCTCTGCTTATCTTGGCAGTCACTACACCATTTTGACACATATGCAACACTTGAAAATGTGTCGCTTTAACTCAAACTACGTTGCAATGGTCACGAGCAACAAAGCTACTGTTGCATTAGACCACGTTGCATTTGCCTTGTTGCAAAAACAATTTGCAACGAACAAAAAAGTTAGTGTTGCGTAAGCAAGTCCTAATGCAACATTCAATTTGCAACACTAAGTCATCTTGCATTAGTATCAATCTGAAGCAAAGCATTTTAAGGTTTCGTTGCAAATTGTTTTTGCAACAAGGCATATGCAACGCGGGCTAATGCAACAAGCATTGAATTGCGCTGTGAAAAATGCAACAGCCGTCTTATGCAACAGATGTTTAGAAGACCAAGTATTATCAAAACATATGCAACAGAAACATATATATGCAACAAGGTCGTCGCTTGTCAAACAAACACTGTCTATTGTAGCATCCAAAATACTACATTTTCATTCATAATCTCAACAAAAGTTCATACACGTTCAATATTTATATATGACTAAAATGATTAACTCGAGATGTTCGTCTTAACGTCGGCAGAAAAGAGGAGTTTGGTGGTGTACTTAGGGAGGACATCTTGGTACCATTTCTTCAACCTTAGCCAAGCCTCAGCATGATGCTCAATGCATTCATTCAAAATCTACAGCAATGAAAACCCAAAGATGCAAACAAAGCAAAGATGCTTGAATCAAATAAGCACTTTGCTTGAATCTATTACTGAGACGCAAAGATGCAAACAAAGCAACGCAGTCTGGCTGTGCCAATTTGACGAGTCAGATCGAATACTTGGAGTCCCCAAGCTGATATTGGATCTCACAAGGGCCCAAAACATAATCCTCTTTGTTCCCCTCCACTTCAAATCTCCTAAAACCTTGAACTTTCGTTGGGTTTCTGCCCATCCTTTAATCCTTCATTGAAGTACTTGTCAGCTCTGAATACCCCAATCTCATCATCAGGGCCGAGATGCCCAAAGCTTCAAACTTCAGATCTAAAAGAAACAAAGACAGTTGCTGAGGAAGTCACTACAAATTTTGCCAAAATTTCCGACACAAATTTCCGTCGCAATAAAGTCGACAGTCATAATGACGGAAAAAAAATCGTCAGCTTTCCGACTTAATTACATGGCCAAAAAATGATCGTTGGTATTCCTGCACAATACCGTCAATATCATCCCGTCACATTTCCGTCCATATTTCCGCAACCAAAAATTTCAATATTTCCGTCATTTAACTGTCAAATGTCCGTCAATATTATTCCGTCAATGTCCGTTATTATTTCGTCGAGTAAACATTTTCAATCTTTCCGTCATGTGTCCGTCCGTTTGCCGTTAATATTAATCCGTCACATGTCCGTCATTTGTCCGTTGGGGCAATATATTCAATTTTTTAGTCATTTGTCCACAATATAGAAAGCGCCTTATAATAAAGCGCTTTTGTAGGTAGACTCACAACAACGCTTACTACATAGGCGCTGTAGTCCTTATTAAATTACTATATTTGTATCTGATAGGCAAATGGCATGGAAAAATGACGGAAAGCTAGATTTTTCTTTTGCCCTATATAATAGAACTCTTTACACCAATGAACACACGGTCATTTTCAACAAATTTTCATTTTTAAGCACACAAATTTTGCACCATATACTTGACATTGGGTGCAAGATGATTCTGAAGAATTTCATTTTTCATGCCTGAGATGTGTTTCTAACAAGACAACCGTAAATATTTATGTTCTCTTGTTAGAAACTCATCTCATTCAATAGCCATGAAATTCTTTAGAATCATCTTCATCCCATTTCCAGTATATGTTTCATATTTCCGTCACATTTCCGTCATTACTCCGTTACAAAGTTCCCGTTAATTATGGACCGTTGCTGAATTGGCGTCACTATAACATGTTATTTCCGTCAACATGAGACGGAAAATGGACGGAATGTGAACGGAACATTTTATGCAAATTCATTGTTGCGCTCTATATATATATTTTAGAACTCTTGAAATCAATATTCATCCCACCACATTCATTAACAACATACTTCATTCCTTATCGTCAACATGTCTCCTTCATTTGACCTTGTGAGTTTCCCTGACAATCCACGTGGATTTGCTCGTAGAGATCACGTTACACCTATTGGCAGACACGCGTAACAACTTACTATTGTTCTCTTCATATTGATTGTTTTGATAAACGCGGCCGTTATGTAATCCCTACTTTTGTAACAGTTTCTACCCATTCGATGTGCATCGACGGATTGCTCAAGAATACATATCAAAATGTTGGGACGCAACGTGGGCATCATGGACCATGATCCCAGAAAGCGGCAAGGAAATTTGGTTCGAGGAGTTTCAGGTACAAAGCGATAACTCAGAAAATGTTTCATTTCACTTTCATTTGGATGACAAAAGTAAAATGATTTGCTTGTAGCGTATTGCTACCTGGGATGCACAATATGACAGTCGCATTCGGGGTAACTTTATGAGGAGATGCAAAATGATCTTCGATGATCATCGTACGATGCGAAGGACGGGAAGGAATTCACTTTTGTCGTTGTCAACCAACCCGTAGATTGCAGATTGTTGGACTGCTCACGATGTTATCAATCAATCAGTGACAACTTTGTATTCCATGAATTAAATAAATTATAGTGCTTTCAAAATGAATTTGTAACGCCAATTGACAATTAATAATGTTTTTAATTATTAAATTATATTTGAAATCACTCGTAACGTAAATTGATAATACGTTACACTAAAATTCGGAGAAAAATATGTTTCGCGATTACAGTTTTTCAGTGCGTTAGGACAGCGATTATTACACTAAAGCGCTTTCCTACATTGTAAATACAACAGCGCTTAACTAATTAACCGATGTCGTATAGTTTAATTCAGCAGCGCTTCACCTATCAAGCGCTGTAGTATGTGAAGTCACAACAGTGCTTCCTACAAAGGCGCTGCTGTATTTATTAAATTACTTTTCTGTCTGTATGAGAGAAATGCAATGGAAAAATAACGGAAATCCAGTCTCACATTTCCGGCAAAGTTCCGTCAGTACGCCGTTAAAAAGTTCCCGTTAATTATTGACCGTTGCTGAATGTCCGTCACCATAACATGTTATTTCCGTCAACATGTGACGGAAAATGGACGGAATGTGAACGGCACATTTTGATGCAACTTGAATGTTCCGCTATATATATATATATATATATATATGAGAACTCTTGAAATCATTCATCCGACCACATTCATTAATAACATACTTCATTCCAATCGTCAACATGTCTCCTTCATTTGACGGCCTTGTGAGTTCCCCTGACAATCGACGTGGAGTTGCTCGTACAGATCACGTTATACCTATTAGCAGACACTCGTAACAACTTACTTAGCAGAAACGCGGCCGTTATGTGATCCCTACTTTTGTAACAGTTTCTACCCATTCGATGTGCATCGAAGGATTGCTCAAGAATGCATCTTAAAATGTTGGGACACAACGTGGGCATCATGGACCATGATCCCAGAAAGCAGCAAGGAAATTTGGTTCGAGGAGTTTCAGGTACAAAGTTGTAACTCATAAAATATTTTACTTTCAGTTGGATGACAAAAGTCTTACAAAATAATTGCTTGTAGCGTATAGTTACCTGGGATGCACAAGATGACAGTCGCATTCGGGGTAATTTTATGAGTAGATGCAAACTGATAGTCGATGATCATATGAGGAGGCGAAGGACAGGAAGGGATTCAATTTTGTCGTTGTCAACCAATCCGTAGATTGTGACTGCTCACGATGTTGTTATAAGTCAATCAGTGACAACTTTGTATTACATGAATTAAATAACATATAGTGCTTTATGAATGAATATATTCGTAACACAAATTGACAATTAACCCCCTTGATAAATAATGTTTTTAGTTTTATAAAATTATATTTGTACAATTCATTTCTGTAACGCAAAATTTATTATACGTAAAAATAAACTTATAATACACGACATTTTAATATAATACAATTTTACGTAAAATATATTTCACACCTAAGACAGCGCTTATATTGATAAGCGCTGTCGTATAGTATATTTCAACGGCGCTTGTTTTATTAAGCGCTGTGTTAATGCTGAACCTAAATTGATTCCATATACGTGTTACTATTTATACAAATTATTTGCTTCACTTAAATGAATTTTGTTGACACGTATATGTTACACAATTTTTAGAACAATACTGTGTGACATTACTAAGTGTTGTACGATTTCGATAAACAACATGGTTTAATATCCTTGTCCACCAATAATGTACACTTTACAATCCTTAAAGTTTATACATTTTGATACACTTGTCGTATGTAAGTAAGCAAACCATCGGCAAAGTGCTCCCTCATATCATCAAGCAATGCGTTATCATATGGTCGTAACCCTGTAGGGAAACACTATAAAGAAACATAATTACAAAGATTAGTGACAGTACAACCTAATTGTTAATGCCTAATTAAATGTCGCTATACACATACCTGTCTGATGTTGTCCTCAAACTTTCCATTTGTGTCTTCGACGAACTTGATTATGTCCCGAATATATTGCATGACGTAGTAGGCACACAGTTCCGTGTCCGGGGGCTGATGCGGGCACTGAAATAAGCATCAATTTATAATGGACGAATTTTATTAATTTATGAAATATTCCATATGTATAACAATTGTTATATGTTCAGCAAATACCGTCACAGTCTTCCATTCTACTTCGCCGCCTGACGGGATGTTGAAGCACAGACTCATGCTCCTGTAACAATAAGGTAATTTGAAATTTAAGCCAAATTTGTAGGTCATGTTATAATGGTAACTAAAGTGGACTACCATAGTACTTACGTGTTAACAAAATTCACTGCATCAGGCCGCGGTGCCTTGTCCAGCGGATCGAGCCAAAGGGCCACTCGCTTCTTTGGAAGTAGGACAACTAACATCCAATGATACCTATTCCATAGATTGAACGTAACCATTGTAGATTAGTGAAATAGGCACCACATTTAAAATAGACAAAAATTATTTATATAATATCAACTCACTCTTTCGCATCTATGTAGGGAAGGAAGTAGCAAAAATTATGCTCATAGTCGGGCATTCTCAATCTCTTTTGGAAGAACTCCACCCTGACATTGAATTCCTCGGACGGATTCATAAAAGTCGGTCTGAAGAATCCAAACCGTATGCCCGGTTGTATCGTATCGTGGATGAATCTGCTGGCATTTGATTTAATTAGTACAATTCCTATAAACTTAAGAAACCATTTTATAATGAAAACAATACTTACCTGATGTAAACTTCTGCTGATTGTGCACCCAAAGCTTGTAAGAGTGTGAACTCAGTAATGCAACTGTCATTCAACATGACGAAGCAATCCTCACCAAACACTTTGCTACTAATGTATACCGAATATGTTGTTGACTTGCCCATCTTGGTAGCGTGTTCGTGAAGAAAGCGGCATTGCATTTTCATTCTACTTATCAATTCGTCTTCGAAACTGAAGCTTAGCATTTTGAAATATCTGAACTCGTCATATTCCTGTTGAAAAGGAATAATCTCGTTTGTGTGAGTATATATGACAAACTTATAGCTATTTACCGTTGGGACGACATGAATAACCGCCGTTACCTTTTCATCAATGCGTACTAGAGATTTCGGCCATCCCACAAAACCACCCACTGCATCCGATACTTTCTCCATATTACCAAACTTCTTTGGCAGCTCCCTCCATCCTTCAAGCGCCTCGTCTACTAGCACCTTCACCATATCATCATCCAACTCTTCATATTGCACGATTCGTCCTTCCATCAATTTGCCAAGTGCCACGATTATCAATCTGGTATCGCAACCATCGTTCATGTGTAGTAAGCATTTCTTCCCAACCTGATATTTTACAAAAAAAACCATTCTTGTTGACATTATGAATTACCACATGAACGTACAAAGTATTTGTTTCCCGTTAAACTACTGCATAATACCTCAGGTATATCTCCGAACGGGTCTGGATTGGTACCACCATCATGGGTCACAAGTGTCAACGCGTGCGACGTAACTGTGGACTGTGTTGATGAATACGAAGACGACTGCTTTCCGAATACCTCCTTCCAACCTACATAACTACCGACTCCACGTGTGCGTCCAGGGTATTCATCCTTCCCTGTGGCCTCCGTCAAAATGTCTCTTCGACCCTGGGACAAAAAATCCCCTGACATGCCTGCTCTTTCAGTTGACCCTGTTAACAAATATTTATTGACCATGCATTTCTTTACAAATATACATGTACCTGTACGGTTAACATATGTTGGGTATAGTAAAACATAACTTACAATTTTTTCCGCAACCTCCCTCATAGACTCATTCACGTATTCCTTATTCTTTCGGATATGACCCCTCAGCCACACCCAGTGTTCAAGAAAACGCTAGGCGGGAATCGGGCGGTCAGGGTCCGAAAGGATTAATCGGGGCCTAGGCGGGGATTAATCGGTTTTGAATTTTTAAATATATATTAATAAAAATTTTGTTAATATAACTTTAAGTAAATTTTTAAACATGATGGACCGTATTTTCAAAGTAAAATATGATTTTAATACATTAGAGGATAAGTGTAAAACGTTATTTTAAAAAAAAGGGTCTATTTGTAAGTATTTCAAACTTGAAGGATTCTGATATAATAAATTATTATTTTATTAAATCACTGTTCATCATCTTTTTTTCTCGACAGCCACTATTCATCATCTTCAAAAACACAGAAAAACCCTAAATGCCATTGTAGACGCTGTCAAGCTTTTTCATCCACAAATGTATGAATTTTGAGCGACAATTTGGCCTAGACGCCTTAGAATCGGCCTAAATAACACAACCCCAACTCAAATTCTTCATGTAACCGATTAATTGAAAAAACGGAACGGGTTCAAGAAAATTGCCGCCTAGGCGGTCTAGGCGGCCGTTTTCTGGAACACTGGCCACACCTCGTGCCTCTCAATTGGAATGGCATGGTCATCTCCAGGTGCTATTAACCCGGAGGCTTCCATCTCTGTTTTCTTTGCTGCTAGGATATCCTCCATCGCTGTCCTGTAGCCACTACGAGACAATGTATGCTGGAACTTGTTTGATTTAGCTCGATTGATGTTCAACTCCCTAATTTGAAGTGCACCCTGATTCGACCTCTGTTCCACAAACCTCGCCCATTGTTCCGGTTGGATGAAAGAATGCTTCTGTCTGGGGTCCTGTCCTTGTTTGTCACCATATATGTATTCCCTAGCGAGTTTGCTCTTGAAGCTTCTCCACATAACACCGGCAGCTCGCATCTCTCTACGCTTTACCCGACTAGTCATTTCATTTTGTGGGACATCAAATAATCTCTGCATAATTAACAAATGTTAGCTATAGATGCCAAAATTATCCTTCTGCTTGTTCACATTTAAAAACATACCAACATCTCCTCCCACACCGTCTCCTTAAGTTCATTAGGTACAACCTTCCATGTTTCGTATGTAATAGGGATTGTGGTTTTAGCAACGGTTCCTGTGTACATATACACCTGATATGTTGTTTGCATCGATTGTTATTCTTTATGTAATCGATTGAAAGTCAGAAAGTACCAATGATAGTTCTGAAGGATGTCCTCACTGGACGGGCAATTGTTCCATCTGCCTCGATCGTCACCGGCTCCTTATTACCATCATTGTGCTCCTCGGTAAACTTTGTCATCTTCGTTGGCCCCCTTTTCTTACGGTTAGATGAAGAACTGGACTCCATGTTATCTTTGGTAACCATTTTAAAACGTTTATAAAACATGTCGGATTTGAGTAAAATTGAACAATATTCCGATAACAATCAATAGTTTACGACAATACGTTACCGGGTGGGTTTAGGCCGGTTTCATATACAACCCAACCACATACATACAGCTTATCGGAATCATTCACGCCCATATGAGAACACGTATATGTACATACCTGCTAGAACGTCGCAAATGAGTGAACGACTATGATTCGCAGTCGGGGGTAATTAGTCGACAGTAAGAAATCGAGCGAGATGAAAACCTAAGTGTGTAAATTCTGCAATTTTAACCTTTTGGTGCATAAGACATCGCTTGTTACCATGCGCTGTAGTACATTGATTTGCTACAGCGTTCACAAACATGCGCCGTTGTAAATTAATATATAACGGCGTTTATTTACAAAAGGCTGTTGTACGCCTCATTACGACAGCGCGTGTTTCTAAAGGCGCTTTTGTACATACAGAAACATACAAAAGCGCCTATATACGAATCGCCGTCATTTGTTCAAATATGACGGCGCTTATTGAATAGGCGCTTTTATACGGGTAAATTTAAATTAATTTACTTTTAAATTTTGGGAAAGGGACTGATATCGGAAACGCGCCATACATCCTTAATATTCACTATATAAAAGCACGCACACGTTACTATCTAAAATTGAAAACCTTATATTTGTAAGAATGAGCAAGAATTCTGAAGCTGAACGTCTATTTGCTTCGTCGTCCGGAGATGAATCCGAAGGCTTATCTGAAGGATTTATTTGCTCCGCTCAAAATTATATATATCCTTGCGACAATGGCTCGGCCTGTTTAGGAGATTATAGCTTCAGTCGGGAAAAATATAGACATGAGCAAGAAGACAATAGTAGTATACAAAGTACGTCTTCAAAGCCAACCCATTGTGAAAGTGAGCAAGAAGTTGATCAGCCATCAGCCCGTGGGTAACATGAAGATACTAGCCTCAGGCATCAGGCATCGGCCATCAGCCCGTTGGTGGTGTTCAACGTATCTATTGAAGTTAACTTCCAATTAATTTGTTATATTTTTAAATGCATTCCAAATAACGTTAAGTAAGTTAACTTGAGTTTAAACTTCGTCTATTATAAATATGTGGACATATGTATAAATCACGCAAAGCTGAAGAAATCTATGTATCAGAAATATTTCATCACGATGTGACTCTCATTATTGAGCTATGTCGGGTGTATTCATGAATCACAAATTTTTAAAAATATTTTAATCTTCTGTATAAACATAATGTATAGACTGTGCAGCAACACTGCTATCGATAAACGTAAAACCAACGCAATTATTACGGAAAATCTTTCATCATTGTTCCTCTACTATTCCGTTAATAGACTGTGCAGCAACACTGTTATCGATAACATTTATCCGTTGAATATATGCGTCGCGAATACAACATGTTTCCGTCAATATCTGACGGAAATGAGCCAATGTGTTGACGGAACATGTATCGTATGTATTACCTTCTTATCCACATCATTAATCTTCAAATTATGCTATAATGGGGATATTTGCAAACAGAAATGTATTCTAAGCATCTTTCCTTATCCCCCCCGTTTACAACCAAGTGTTCTAAATTTTCCAATTCAGTTGTTTGTTATGCTGCGCTTTTTTTCTTTGAAATTTCTTTTTGGATTTGCAGTACATGTCATTCAACTCCGGCATATATAGACATATAGTTCTGTTTCATAACAAGCTTCATTCGGTTCTCCCTTGTATCATTCTGAATTGTCGTTCATAGACAAATTCTGAAGAAGACATGTGGGAACAGTATGGATCTTGTCATGAACAGAACTACATGTAAATAATGTAGTTGACTGTCTTGTACAAGCAATCCAAAAGAAATGTCAAAGAAAAAATTGGTAAGCATAAGGTTATATTATCCGTCTAATTTACGTCAATTTACCGTAACTCGTTAACGAGTAGCACAGCGCTTTACAACGCACGCGCTTTAATTTCTTAACGTAAGAAGGCGCTTACGTAATAAGCGCAGTCTTTAGTACATATACAACGGCCATGAATAATTAAGCGCCGTCAGTTTTCACTTACAACGGCGCCTCATACAAATTATTTTAAATATTTTAATCTTCTGTAATAATTGTAGACATATATACATAATATATGGTAAACATATATTATACGTCGTTATTCCTTTACATTTCCGTCAGGATAAACGTAAACGCAACGCAACTATTACGGAAAACCTTTCATCATTATTCCTCTCCTATTCCGTTAATAAACTGTTCAGCAACACTGTAATCGATAACATTTATCCCTTGAAAAAATGCGTCGTCAATACAACATGCTTCCGTCAATATCTGACAGAAATTAGCCAATGTGTTGACGGAACATGTATCGTATTTATCACTTTCTTATCCACATAATTAATCTTCAAATGATGCTATAAATGGGATGTTTGCAAATGTTTTCCTGTATTCTAAGCATCTTTCATATCCCCCCGTTCACAATCGAGTGTTCTAAATTTTCCAATTCAGTTGTTTGTTATGCTTCGCATCTTTTTCTTTTAAAGTTTTTTTTGGATTTGCAGTACATGTCAATCAACTCCGGCATATATTTACATAGTTCTGTTTCATAATAAGCTCCATTCTGGTCTCGAATTTGTCGCTCATAGATAAATTCTAAAGAAGACATGTGGGAACAGATTTGATCTTGTCATGAACAGAACTACATATAAATAATGTAGTTGACTGACTTGTACAAGCAATCAAAAAGAACTTTAAAAGAAAAAATTGCAAAGCATAAGGTTTTATTATGCGTCTAATTTCCGTCAATTTACCGTCACTCGTTAACAAATAACACAGCGCCTTACAACGAACGCGCTGTAATATCGTTACGTAAGAAGGCACTTACGCAATAAGGGCAGTCTTTAGTGAATATACAACGGCCCTTAATAACTAGGCGCTGTCAATTTTCACTTTAAACGTCGCTTCATAAAACCCGCTGTCATATTTTTGAATCGTTTTTTCGTCATTATTTCGTTGTAATGCCGGCACTGGTTGACGGAAAGTTGTCGAAGCCTTTACGGAAAAATTAACATAGCCCTTCCACTTATCGTTTCGGTATTTAATACGCAATTTGACTCGATACCTCTAGGTTCTATATTCATCAGGCACGACCAAGTGTTCCAATTTGACTCAATACATTGAGAGGTGATATTTGCTTCAACCCAGCCACGACGTAAGGTACTCTCTTTTACTCATACTGCATATATTAGTTTCCATGGCATACTTATATCACGAAAGGAGATGTATGTACGAAACTCGTGCTCATGGAGAGTCATACACCAATGATGTTTTCATCGCCGGAGTCAATCAGTTCATTGAATACGCAGTGTCAAAAGGTCCATGTACAACACAATCCGATGTCCATGTACGAAATGCAAAAACCGCCGATTCATAAATATTAGAATGATGGAGGAGCATTTGTACAAATACGGTTTTACACCGGACTACTTCAATTGGACCCTCCACGGCGAAGATCTGGTGGAAATACAATACGAAGATACTAGCGCAATCATGGCTGACCCGATCACAGATGAACAAATTAATGATTCTGGAGAAGAAATGGATACCGATTTTGGCAGTCATGCTGATAATCCTGAGTCCAGTAACTATGGTGAACATAAAACAGAGAATTACGAAGCTAATAGATTTTTCAATCTCCTAAATTCGAGTTCAGAGCCAGCTTACGAAGGTTGCACGACAGAGACGGAGCTTTCGATTAACATGAAAATGCTGGCAACAAAAGCAAATTACGGGATATCCGAATGCGCTTTTAACGTAGTATGTGGAACGATGAGAAATCTAATTGGGGGGGGAGAATAAAATCCCATCTTCTTTCAAACAGTCCAAAAAACTTGTAGCTGATCTCGGAATGGGGTACCAACGAATTGACGTTTGTGTAGGGGGTGTATGATTTACTATGGATGTGACGAAAGTAGGACAGTATGTCGTTTTTGCAAAGAACCAAGATATCATCGTCCAAGACGCGCAGAGAGTTCGTCATCTTACCAGCGAAATGCGCGAAAACAAATGTTTTACTTACCGATTATACCCAGAATACATAGACTTTATTTATCAGAAACTCTCGCATCTGAAATGTCCTGGCACGCTTCACCCAGAGCAGACATGAATCGCATGGTTCACCCGTCGGACGGGGAATCATGGAAGCATTTTGATCGGTGCCATCCAAGTTTTGCATCCGAGCCACGGAATGTAAGATTGGGATTATGCACAGATGGATTTAACCCATGGGGTATGTCAACTAAACAGTACTCCATTTGGCCTGTGATGGTAACACCCTACAACTTACCACCGTGGTTGTGTATGAAAACCAGATTCATTTGGTTAACTATACTAATTCCTGGGCCGTCTAATCCAAACAAGCGTTTGGACATATATCTTAGGCCTCTCATTGACGACCGGGTACATCTATGGAATGTGGGGGTAGACACATACGATGCCAGTCGCAGGCAGAGTTTTAAAATGAGGGTTGCCCTCATGTGGACTGTGTCTGATTTCCCCGCGTATGCAATGTTATCTGGATGGTCGACTCAAGGGAAACTCGGATGTCCCTATTGTATGGACGACACAAAGACATTCGTATTGAAGAATGGAAGGAAAGTGTCGTATTTTGGATGTCACAGACGATTTTTGACAGAAAATCATATATATCGGGGTAATACGCGGAATTTTTACAGAGACCGAACGGACTTTGACGATCCAATCCAATTTCGATCCGGTCAAGAAGTTTATGACAGGGTGATAAACTTAAAATACATATGGGAACAATGTATCAACGAGGTTCTTGATGGGTTCGGTGTAGAGCACAACTGGACTAAGAAATCAATTTTCTGGGAACTACCCTACTGGATGGACGTAAAGCTTAGACACAACCTGGACGTAATGCACATTGAAAAAAAAAAATTTGAAAATTTATTCAACACCATCATGGATGTGAAGGGGAAAACAAAGGACGACGGAGTTAAGTGCAGAAAAGATATTAGGTTGTATTGTCGAAGACCAGAGCTGGAACTAAAAACCTGCCGCGGTCGTTTTATAGCAAAGAAGAGTAAGTATCAGCTTACTAGAGAACAGCAAAAGCTTGTGCTTCTTTGGGTGAAGTCTCTGAAGTTTCCTGATGGATTCTCATCTAATTTGGGGAATAAAGTAGATTTGAGTACATTAAAACTAGTAGGTTACAAGTCACACGACGCACATGTTTTCATTGAGCGACTCATGCCGATTGCGTTCAAGGGTTTTTTACCAAAACATATATGGGAAGCTGTATCCGAGATGTGTACATTTTTCCGAGATATTTGTGCGTCTTCCCTTCAAATTGAGCGAATGGAACATTGGCAGGCGAACATAGCGACAACACTGTGTAAGCTTGAGACAATTTTTCCACCTTCGTTTTTCGACTCGATGGAACACCTCCCAATTCATTTGGCCGATGAGGTGCTTCTTGGCGGACCAGTACACTACCGATGGATGTATCCATTTGAGCGTTTTATCTACCGTCTTAAACAACTGAGTCAGAAGGGAAACAGGGCTGAGGTGGAAGCCAGTATTGTGAACGCATACATACAGCTTGAGACTTCGTATTTGGGATCCGATTACCTAGATAATGAGTTAACGACTAATGCCATACGCTTAAAACGAAATGAAGTTGCGACATCAGAATTCGAAGATCCTCAAATTTCCATTTACAATTACCCAGGTGTTGGTGGCAGCAAAGCTAAACGGAGGGTATTAGAAAGCCGAGAATTTAAAAAAGCAACGCATTACATCTTTAGCAATACGCCCGAGATTGAACAATATTTGACTTTATTTGAGACCGGCTTAAGACAAAGACGCCCGCGATTCACCGATGACCAAATATACAATGCTATATTAACGGAATTTCCAGAATGGCTGAGCACCCATGTAAGTGACATCATATGACAAATTTATATATCATAATTTGGGAAGTTTAATATGTGTACTTACACTTTCATTTGATGTTCATATATACAAAAATTCTTATATATGTTCAGGTATGGCAGCTTGGAGAAACATTATCACTACCACAGTGGATTCACTACCTGTCATCTGGATTTCAATCGGACGTGGCGTGTTCGGCCACATACAAAGTGAACAACTACAAATTTCACATTGAAAGTCATGGTGAAGGGAGGAACACGGAGAACAGTCATGTGTACGTTCAAGGTACAGAGGGTACACACTACTACGGAGTTATTGAAGAGATAATACATATGAGATGTAGAACTAATCATCACCTAAAGGTTGTCTTGTTCAACTGCCGTTGGTACGACCCTCAATTTGTTAGATCATACCCATCTAACGGGATTGTTATCGTGAACACTCATAGACCCTACACCCGTTACGACCCTTACATTCTTGCACAGCAAGCGGTGCAGGTTTACTACGTGACGTTTTCGGGTTTAGCTGGGCAAAACAATCAAGGTTGGGTTGCAATTTGTCCTGTAAAACCTACAAACGCTATTGACATGGAAGTAGCAAATGTTCCGTTCCAAGATGAAGGTGAAAATGGGGCTGAAATGCCTGTACTGGTACACGAAATCGGAATCGTGCACCTCGCTGATGATGAAGTGTACGAGTACAGCGAAGACGACGGTAACGACGACCACTTAAATGATAATCCATATACAGAAGATGAGTCTGACGAATCGTAATTTACAAAAATTAATGTATGTTTTAAATGTACGTTTACCTATAAATTATAATATTCAATTCGAAAATTAATGTGTCAAATTAATAATGGCGTGTTGGTACGATTAAATGCAAACCGCTGGAGCGTTATTAGTAAGGTAAATGAATTACATATAAAAATAATAGTAAACAGCGCTTATCATATAAACGCTGTGTGAAGAAATTTAATGACAGCGCTGTTCTTATACACGCTGTCGTATACACAACAAAATACAGCGTTCATATACTAAGGCTCTTTAATATGCACCACCTAATACAGCGTTTAACGAAAAGGCGCTGTCTTAAAACATCAATAATATACCGTAAAAATATTACCGCCGTAAATGAATTACATACGACAGCGCATAAGAATAAAGCGCTATGATAGGTTACTCTACAAAGCGCTTTGGAAATAAAGCGCTTTCGAATGGCAATCTAAATACGCCCGCGTTATTCGCCCGCCTAAACAAGTAAAAAAGTGTGAGTACTCAGCCGATTTTCATTATAAGTGTCTATTTAATGTAATTACATGCGCTGTTTTCATTATCCAATTTTCCACTCCGCCGAGAACCTCCGTTGTTCTCTCTCAAATATTCAACCCATTTGAGCCGATTTCTGAAGCAAGTTTCGTCGCCAGGTATGGAAAATCGTCGTTTCTGCTCACGTCTGCTTCTTTTCCGTAAGTTAGTGTGTGGTGTCTTGGCGGTTGTTGTAAATTGCTTTAAACCTGTTTTCCGTAATTTAGGGTACACATATTCGTAGTCGACTAGCGTTAATCAACTTGAATATATATGAAATTATTGTGCCTCTTCTGCTTGCTGCCTATTGATTTAAACCAAACGAAGCGGATATTTCTGTGTTTGATGCCACACAGGGAGTTGGTTTCGCTTGTTTTAGTATGACTGCAGCAAAATGATTATGTTGGGATTTCCGGTTGAATTTCGTTACATTAACAGGAATGCTTTTAATTGTGTGGTAGGGATATGGGACCAATCAAGCGAAGTGTACCAGGTAAAGGGAATGCCGGGTCTGCCAGTGGTACTGGGAAATCACAGCCGCGGTTAACCGACATGCGCCAACCGAGGCAGTCGAATCAGGCCAGTCTTTCAGCTCGGGACAACCAGCATAATCGAGATAAGTACACACCCGCTGATCCGGTACAGGAACCTGTCCCAGCGAGACGAGGGGACGAGGACAGGCAACGTACACCGTCAACCGGGGAAGGACGCCCAAGTCCAGATGGGTACAGGCCTGCGATGCATGTTGACGAGCCCGGTAATAATCCTGTTGTAGACGGCGCACCCATAGAAGCGGTTGAGTTCGACTTAGGCGAACTGATGGATTTGGTGGGGGCGGCTGCGGGGAACAGGGACTCGAATTATGAAGGCGAACGGATGGAATCAGATTCGGCATACGATGACAATCCGGAAGAGTCAGCTAGGCCAGAATGCGTTAGAGGAGGGACTTCGGCCGGAGGTGGACTCGGTGAGGAGACACCGTTGAGATCGATGCCACATGACACTCGTCCTTGGATCACTCCAGCTGGGGATGACAAGTGAGTACTTTTACACGTACATTTATTACAAGTTGTAACCATATTGTAAATGTAACAACTTGTATTTTGTATTCAGCTTTGACCCCCCTTCAGCTGTTAACAAAATCGGTCTCCAATGTATTGGACCTGGATTTAAGGTTGGCTGGACTACGATGGGGACGTGTGATCCACAAGCTCCGGTGAGGTGGTTTCGACCTATGAAATTTCCAAATAATATAGCAGAACAAGTATTGAAACTATAATAACCTCAAATAAAAGAGAAACAATAGTGCTCTATCACTCAATAATGCGAATGTGTCAGATTGATAAGTGAACAAAAGTTAATACAGAAATTGACAAGCAACAATAAGAACAGCTTACCTAGAGCTACCTGGAAATGTGCAGCCTCCACTAACACCTGTGAAATATTAACCAACAAAAAAATGTTTTAAAAAATTAATATTAATTTAATCAGCAACAAGTATGAGGATAATGAAATGGGCATACTGGGATCAGAAGAGACGATGTAAGCAGTGCCGGAGAAGTCACAGGTGGCGCCGGTGGAGCCTTTTCTCTGGTAGTAGCTGTTCACGGCGTAAGAACAGTGAGACTTGACGGTGTTAGGATTGTAACACGCTCCGGAAGAATGGATCGGGTTGCAATCGGCTCCGGCTCCGCAAGCATAGTCAAGCGTTTTCTGCAGCACGGCGTCGCTGAGCCCGTCCTTGCAAACGTACCACGACGCACCTTCAGAAAATCAAACGAACAATGTAAAAACATAAAATCGATTACTTAAACTGAGGCTTGAGGATTTGAGAGTGCAAAAATACGTGCAAATGAAAGCTAAGGAAGGGAGGATGAGCGAAGTGAAGTTAATACTACTTACTGGTGCGGGGAGTGACGGTGGCGAGGATAAGTATGAGGAGGACGGAGGCGGAGGCAGGCATCAGTGAGATTAGAGAAACAAAATAGCTGGTTTGATTGGAGTAAGTGTAGCGAAGGGGAGGACTGGGAGCGATGCGGCAGCATTGTAGTATGTATTGGGTTACATGATTTTTTAGGGTTTCTTGGTTTGGGAAAGAGGGAAAATGTATATTTGGGATGTGTAGGCGGCAATCCAAAATTATATTTACCAAATTGAAATTAAATTATAACTTTATACAAATTTCAGATTTTCATTATCATTAAGTCTTACTTAGTCACCGAAATCACTCTTAAGTTATAAATCTTTTTTTTTTTTTAAATCTATAGTTTATGTTATACCAACATAACATTAACGTACATCAAATTAACTATAATACTAAAATAACATTAACATATATAACATTAAACAATTATGTAGTTGTGATCTAACTATTATCTCATAACATAACCCTCATGAGATGATATGATGAGTATATTAGAGGATTTCTTTAGTGAATTCATTAGTGCATTTGTATAGTAGATACGTTAAAATACAACATCATGTATGTATTTGATATTTAACCATTAGTGCATAACATAATCCTTATGTACATTCTATTGAAAACATGATATAATCTTGTGATTGATAGTGCTTGTGATGATTTATTTATTTTGTTGATAAACAACGAGACATACAAAGACCTGAAGAAGAAGACAACAACAGTAGTAAACTGACAGACAACAAACACTGGACCAGGACATCTAAACACTAAAAACAATCCAAGCGTACGTAAGCAGTCAGCCACTGGTTGATGATCTTCGCGCTCCAAGGTCGACAGCATGCCAAAGGGCCAAATAGATGAAAAGGCGATGAAGCACTGACCCCATTTCCACTGAACAAAGGCTGCACAAGTGAGCGTCACAACATAACTGCCTGTCGAAGGTAGCACCCCACCTGGATTCCATAAAGACGGCATCAAAGAGGACTTGAAGCTAGAACAAGTTAGCTAGCTGGGAGAATACACTCCACTTTGCCTCACGCCAAAGGAGATGGACCAGCTACCAAAGAAAGACCAGCCACAAATGCAACTCGCACAGCCCAAGCAACCTACCAGCAAAACTACACCTACAACTAAAACAACAGCTAAACTAAAGCTAAAACAACAGAAAAAACTACAACTAAACTAAACGTATAGCTACGCATAAAGCGTAGAACAACCTATATACAACAACCAAAACAGCAAAACGATCACCGGCACCACACCAATCGCCAACCTGCCCACTGGAGCTGCATTCCGACCACTCAACACCAGCCAACACGCCCAACACAACCACAACCCGCAGCCACCTCGACACCCACACACAAACGCACAGCAGAACACATCCCCAGACTGCCGTCCTCCAACGCCAACACTCTCGAAAAACCCCACTCATACGAACTCCCGAACCGACTCCAACCACCATCGTTGACAACCAGCAACGAGGGCGAGAGCAAGACAGCTCAAAAGATCGGCAAAGCAGGGACAGAGCCGGCGAACCAAGGACGACCAGGCCGCGAGATCGGCAGGCGGCGGGGGGAGAGAACGAAGGGCGACAGGGGAAGCGAGAGCGGACCAGGGAGGGGCCAGCACAACGAAACCCAGTCGAGCGCCGACGACACGGTGTCCGCCGGTGGAGAAGAAATCGATTGACGGTTCGCTAGGGTTTGGATGCGCAGAAGTTTCGGGAGAGAAGTGGATGTGCTTGTGATGATTTATGATTTGATTTGAATGCGTGTTAGATGATTTTAAGGGGAATATGCTTGTATTATGTGTAACCAAGTTTACAAGCTTATGTATTTGTGATCTAACTACTATCTCAAAACATAACCCTTGTGTACATTTATGAACACATGATGAGCAATTGTGTTTGATAGGGATTTGTGATGGTATTATGTACATTCTATTGAAAACATGATATAATCTTGTGATTGATAATGCTTGTGATGATTTATGATTTGATTTGAATGTGTGTTAGATGATTTTAAGGGGAATATGCTTGTATCATGCTTAACCAAGTTTACAAGCTTATGTATTTGTGATCTAACTACTATCTCATAACATAACCCTTGTGTATATTTATGAACACATGATGAACAATTGTGTTTGATAGGGATTTGTGATGGTTTATTAGATGATATGAATGTATTAGATGATTTCATTGGTGCATAACATAACTCTTATGTACATGTAATATAATCTTGTCATTGATATGAATATGTTAAGATGAATGTATTGTATTGAACATGTGATATATTCTTGTCATTGATTTGAATACATAAGATGATTTGTAGGGTAATCCATGTTTGTGTATCACTCGCAATCAAGATCATAACCTTGAACATTTGTCTTTCATTGCATTTGTGATGTTTTTGTAGTGATTCGAATGTGTTATTGGAGGGTTAATTAAGGATCATACACTTATGCAACAGAGGGTTTATGAGGTCAATGGTTCGACACTAAAGCAACAGAGGGTTGTCATTACCAGTTGCTTTGTATCATATGTAACACCTTTGGTAAGAGGGAAATGAAAATCTTTAGGCGGGAAATGAAAATTAAGTGCAGTCCATACTAATGCAACGAACTTTCTCCGTTACATGTATACATGTAGCATTTGATCTGGCGGGAATCAAAATGAAATTTTTTTACGATGTTTTTCCTTTCCCCCCTTCAAATTTTTCAGTCCCTCCTTTAATTTTCCCTATGCACTTTTGTCTTATGCAACGTATGTCGCTGGTTACTTTAGACCATGTTGTATGATTACACTTATGCAACGAATACTGATATGCTGCTTTTGTGCCTGTTGCATAAGAGTTTTTATGTAATAAGGCCACGTATGTTGCTGAAGTATGTGTTGCATTTACTCACTTACGCAACGCAGGTTGGTATGCTGGATTTGCTTGTGTTGCATTACGTATCTTATGCAACACGACACATAAGTAACAGGCTTGTCTTTGTTGCACGACGTCTTATGCTACGTATGTTATGCAACAGCGTGTCGTGCCTCGTTGCATATGTGTCAAAATGGTGTAGTGAGTGCGCATCCTGTGGCGCATCATTAGTAGTCCCCCGTCAAACATAACCTCGTCCTCGAGGTTGAATGAAGGATACTGTTGTTTCATGACATCCAAATCTTCCCATGTCGCACCCTGCTGTTGTATTTGTCGCATAGCTACCACACGTGCTGGCTGAACAATGGGATGAGCTTCTGAGAAGTGCTCTGGCCAAGTCACATCTTCAAAGGGTGGTGAGGCTCGACATTGTTTGAGCACTGAGACGTGGAGAACATCGTGTATTTAGTGTTAGTCGGTAATGCCAAGCAATACGCCACCTTGCCGATCCGTGCTACAACTTGAAAGGGTCCATAGAAACGTTTTGCAAGCTTGGAGCATGGCTGGTTTCTTGCTGAGTTTTGGCGATAAGGGCGAAGCTTTACATACATCCAATCCCCGACATTAAACTCCACATCCCTTCTGTGTTTGTTGGCCTTATTAGTCATCCTATTTCGAGCTCTCATAAGGTTGTGCTTGAGTTCCGTAAGTAGCTATGTGCGCTGAGATAATAAGTGATCGACATTGATCACCAGAGACATTTCTGGTTCATAAGCTTTTAGGGTGGGTGCCGGTTGTCCATAAACAGCTTCAAATGGTGTGACTTTGGTGGCTGATTGTTGGGACGTATTATAATGTAATTCCGCCCATGGGAGTAATTCCATCTAATTCTTCTGGTTGTCATTTACTTAGCACCTTAAATATTCTTCAAGTATGCAGTTTGTCACTTCGGTTTGCCCGTCAGTTTGAGGATGATAGGAACTGCTATGTGCCAATACAGTTCCTTGTAACTTGAAGAGTTCCCTCCAGAATGTACTCATAAAAATTGGGTCTCGATCGGACACAATGCTGCAAGGAATGCTATGGAGTCGACATATGTCTCTTACAAAAACTTGAGCAACACTGGCAGCCGTGAAGTTGCTTGGTCATGGGACTGAAATGTGCATACTTTGATAAACGATCAATGACGACGAGGATCACTGTTTGACCGTTTGATGGAGGTAGATGTGTTACAAAGTTCATTGACAAGCAGTGGCGGACTTACCTTGTAGCTAGCCCAGCTACAGCCCGGTAAGATTTGAAAGCCCACGTTGGGAAAAAGAAAATAGCCCGGTCAAAAAATTTAGAGAGAAGTCAGAGACTCTCTCGGGCTTCAGATCCGAACGGCTTGAGGCGACGCTGGCGTTAGGAGATGCGCGAACGTGCTCGGCGTAGATTCTGGGATTCGTCGGCGCTGGACGCTTGGATTCATCGTTAATTTGTGTATGTGTTTTTCTCTTTGATTTTATGGGAAATTGATTCGCCGGGTTGCGTAGCGTCGGTTGGTGTGTTGAAAATCCGAAGCAGAATTCTGGTGAGTTTTTTCTTTTCTGTTTTTATGTAAAATTATGGTTGTTAGTTTGTATGATGTTCAGCTGGAATGATCATTGTGGATGTGTTGATATGATTTTAGTAGTTTAATGTCGTAGGGAAGGAATTTGTTAGGGTTTGATTTCTAAATTTTCTGAAGTGAAATTTGAGTATCCGATTTTAAGGATAGTGCGATTAAGAGAATGTGTTGGATTTTGAAATTGCATTAACTGACTGGTTAGGCTTGAGGCTTGATGAAATTGAGATTTAGGAATATTGATTTCCAACTAATGATAACTGTGATGTACAATCGGCGTGGGCAGCTCAAGCAGGTATGAAACATTATTGATTTCCAACTAATGATAACTGTGATGTACATGATGTTCGTATTATTACTTGCTTGTGTATGTGTTAGTTTGCGATGATTAAAATGCTTTCTGAGCCAAGTTTGTAGCGTGTATTTGTTTGTGCAGAAGCAATCACAAGATATTGTTAATGCTATGAATTTGGTTTCAAGTACAAAGGCACTTCTTCAAGCATTGAGGGATGATGGTTGGGATAGTTTTTACCGAAGTGTGCAGCAATTTGGTGAACATCATGGTCTTGAAATGCCTAATATGGATGCAGCTTATTCAATGGGTACTGGTCGTGGTTGTCAACATCATGATGTTGTTACAAATGAACATTACTATCATTTGATGTGTTTAATGTGATTATAGATGTTCAGCTGATGGCGCTACATGACAGGTTCACAGAGCAAAGTATAGAACTACTTACCTTAAGCTCTGCATTGGATCCTAAAAATCAGTTCAAAAAGTTTCATATGGAGAAGATTTGCAGACTTGCAGAGAAGTTCTATCCTGAAGACTTTGATGCATCAGAGGTTAGAGCTTTAATGTTACAATTAGAGCATTATAAGCATCAAGTAGTTTTTGATAAAGATTTTCAGAAATTGTCTTCTCTTGCACAATTATGTAGACGATTAGTTGAAGCAGACTTAGCGAAGTTGTTTCCCTTGGTTGATAGATTGATTCGTTTGGTCTTGACACTTCCTGTTTCCACTGCAACTACTGAACGTGCATTTTCAGCTATGAAAATTATAAAAACTAGGCTTAGAAACAAGATGGAAGACGGGTACCTTTCAGGTTGTATGATGCTTCACATTGAAAAGGAACGTGCATCTTATATCTCTTTTGGTCAAATTCTTGATGAATACTATGTAAGAATTGTGTTTTGACTTATCAAGAATTTTACCTATTATTAATGATTTTTTTTTCCGCTCACCTAGTTTTTAAACCCTAGATCCGCCACTGTTGACTAGTCGATCCAAACTCCTATCGGGATTGGTAATGGCTGAAGGAGCCCCTACGGAGCTACATTTATTTACTTCACTTGTTGGCAAAATACCGCATTCTTGGACATATACTTTCACATCAGATCTCATGGTTGGCCAATAAAAATGAGATTCTATGCGTGCCAATGTCCGAGACACACCAGCATGTCCTCCCATGCACCCATCATGATACTCCTGAAAGATTAGATCTCTAATAGTGGAATCATCTAGAACAAATAAGCGACCTTGATACATAATCAATCCATCTCGCAGTGAGTACTCAGCATGCTTCTCCGGATGAGCTTCAATACACTGATAAAGTTGTTGTGTAGGTTCATGTCGTTGTGCTAAACGTCTCAGCACTTGTAATATTCCAAAGATGGGACGTGTGTAGCCTTGCATGGTTTCTAGGGAAGCTCGAGGAACACGTGATAAGGCGTCGGCTGGGGTATTTTCTCATCCTGGTTTATATGCAACTTCAAAGTCGAATCCCATTAATTTGGCAATCCATCGTTACTGGTTCGGTGTGTGTACATCCTCTTTTATGATCATGCGAAGCGGCTGATGATCCGTTTGAATAACAAACCGAGCGCCTAGGAGGTATTGCCTCCATTTCTGAACTGCCATGACAATGGCTCATAACTCTCTGCTATATGTAGATGAATTTTGCATAGTCTGGGTGAATTGTCTACTATAGTATGCGATCGTACGACTATCTTGTGCGAAGACTGCACCCATCCCTTCGCCTGAAGCATCAGCTTGAACTACGAATGGCCGCTGGAAGTCAGGTAATGCCAATACCAAATGTCGTCAAAGAATACAAGTGCATATTTGCGTAGCATAGGTCTCAATAAGTCATTCATAGTTGCCTGAAAGGTTGAAGGAGCATTAGTTAAACCAACCGGCATAACGAAAAATTCAAAATGACCGTCATGTGTTCGGAAGGCAGTTTTGTGGACATCCGCATCATGCATCCGTATTTGGTGATACCCAGACCTTAGGTCGAGTTTTGAGAAGTAACTTGCTCCGTGTAACTCATCAAATAACTCGTCGGCCGTGGGTATAGGGTATCTATCTTGTACGGTAGCTGAGTTTAAGGCTCGATAATCAACGCAAAATCTCCATGCGCCATCTTTCTTCTTTACCGGTAATACCGGCGATGAGAAGGGTGATGTGCTATGTCGAATGAGCCCATTATCTAACATTTCTTGGACTAACTTCTCAATTTCTAACTTCTGAAATCTTGGATATCGATACGGCCGCACATTAATAGGGGATGTACCTGGCAGTATGGGAATATGGTGATCCACAATGCGAGCTGGGATAGATCTCTATAGTTCATGCGGGATGCATGGATTTGTGATGTTGTCTGAGACATCTCCACATTCTTTTGCTAGGATTTGATAAAATGTAGCAGCAGCATCTACTTGAGCCACACGTTTGAGTTGGCCGAGTGAGATTTGCATAAAGCTGGCATGTTGCTGAATCCCTTCAGTACACCATTTTGACACAAATGCAACGAGGAAGGACACGATGTTGCATATAATACGTAGCATAGGCCATATCGCAACGACGGCACGTTTGTTACTTATGTAACGTGTTGCATAAGGATGGAAATGCAACATAGACAAATCCAGCGTACCATTTGGCATTGCGTAATGTCATAAATGCAACACATACATTAGCAGCAGACCGAGCTATGTTACACAAAGTCGTTTATGCAACACAAGTAGTAGAAACATCTATATAGTCGTCGCATAAGTGTACTCATACAACAAGGTCTAAAGTAACCAACGACATATGTTGCGTACTGTTACTTATGTAACTAAATAAAAAGCAACAAGTAGATGAACAAAAGTAATAAGTTCCTTTATGCAACAACATCTATAATAACGATTGGACCTTGTTGCATAAGAGACCTAATGATATGGATAATGTAACATCCATTTTTGGAGAAGTCCGTATGTGTTGCGTAAAGTGAAAGCAGTTATATTATGTCGTCGAAATGTCGGACAACCTGTATGCTTACGCAACGCACAGAGGAATAACATGTTGCGTAAAGTGTTGAATAATTTAATTCAAAAATCAAGTACAACATGTTAGTAGTCGTACAAGCAAAAAGGAACCCCTGCTTTTTGAAGAAGCAGGTCCAGCACATCACCCAAAGCTTCTTCTCCAACTTTCTTTCGGAAAGCTTAATCCCTTTTTAAACAACCCAAGGTCCCAAAAATTGAAGATCCCCAAGCTTGCAGCAGCCAAATCCCCAAGCTTGCAGCAGCAAAATCCCCAAACTTCATTGCAGCAGCAAAGTCCCCATGCTGCTTGTTGCAAGCAGTCAAAGGTGAACCTTGCAGCAAAATCCTAAAGTGTTTGTTGCAGCAATCGAATCGACAAAGCTACTTGTTGCGCAGCAGGATGCTCGTTTTCATGTTGTTGCAGCAGAAGGTGAACCTTGCTCAAATCCATGTTGTGTCCTGCCATTTCATTCCATAAACTCAGGTCAAAAATCAGATCTTGTAGCATGTGCTCCCATTTTCATTGTTTAAATGTTTGACTCAATATCATTGGCACATGTCACAACAAGGAGTGGAAGAGAAGATTAACATAGAAAACATCTTTGTAAGCATTGTTGGCACCCTGTTTCCATTCCCAAACTAAAGGTAATGTTTGTTGACATTTTTATAAACTCATGATCAATTAATATATGTTATTTACACTGATATTATTATTTTTGTTTGTCTCAATTTGTTGTTATAGGTTAACAATGGATAAAAGTTGGCTACAATTGCCAAGATGTGAAACACGTTACTACGAGGGGATTGATAATTTTGTTGAATTTGTGAAACAAAACAAGGAGGAACTTACATATCCATGTCCGTGTAGAAAGTGTAAGTTGCACAAAGGGGGAACTACATCGGCAAAAATGCATAAGCATTTGATTGTAAATGGTATGATGTCGGACTACACAACATGGTTATTGCATGGTGAACGTGAAGAAATTATCTTTCAAAATGGGGAAGGGACATTTGGGTCACAGTACATGAACTCAACTATGGATCTCTTACATGATACATTCCATTTCGAAGATCCGCATGGGACATTTGGAACTCACATGGTGAATGAAGATGTGGAACTTGATTCTTTTGGAAAGGATGCTTATGAAAAGTATTGTAGGCTTTTGGTTGAAGCTCAGAGGCCTTTGCATGATGGCAGTGAGAAAACAGTGCTAGAGGTAATTTTGAAGGCATTGCAGGCGAAAGTAGAGTGTCGATGGACAGATAAAAGTTTCAATAAGCATTTGGAGCTTGTTAGGGATGTGATTCCTTCCGAAAATAATTACCCTGAAACTTATAGAGATGTGAAAAAAATATTGAAGAATCTGGGTTTGACTTATGAGACTATACATGCATGTGAATACGGGTGTGTATTATACTACAAAGAATTCAGTGAGTTAGAAAAGTGTCCCGTATGCCATGAGCCACGGTATGCAAACATCGAAGGTGGAAGCAAGGTTGCAAACAAAACTGTCCGTTACTTTCCACTTACTCCCAGATTACAACGTCTTTACATGTCACATCACATAGGCAAAGACATGAGATGGCATGCGGAAAATCAAAAAAAAGAGGGTGACAGTGATCTAAGACATCCCGCGGATGGTGAAGCGTGGCAAAATTTTAACAATGATTTTCCAGCATTTGCAAATGAGATTCGAAATGTGCGTCTTGGATTATCTACTGATGGATTCAATCCATTTGGTGTATCAGGTCTTTCGCACAGCACTTGGCCTATAATCGTGATGCCTTACAACTTGCCACCATGGATGTGCATGAAAAAGGAATTCAATATACTTGCTCTGTTGATTTCCGGTCCTAAGTCTCCCGGAAAGTGTTTGAATGTTTTCATGAGACCACTGATTGATGAGTTGAAAATGTTGTGGAATACTGGAGTTGTTACATATGATCGTTATTCTGGATCGTCATTTGTTATGAAAGCTGCAATAATGTGGACGATTAGTGACTTCCCGGGCTTAGGCATGTTGAGAGGTGTCAAAACAAAAGGGTACAAAGCATGTCCACTATGTTCTGATGAAGTCGATGCTACACATTTGGCTGGGAGAATGGCATATCAAGGTCATCGTAGATGGCTTTCCAAAAATCATCAATGGAGGAAAGCAGGACACAAGTTTAATGGTCAAGTTGAAACGAGGGACAAGCCACCTTCTCTTTCGGGATTTGCAATTTTGGATGAGATTATTAGTCATGACTACCCGACACTTAGCTTACATCCAAAGTTTAAGGCTCGAGGTACTACTGAGAAGGTATGTTGGACACACAAGAGTATTTTCTATGAGTTACCATATTGGAAAACATTCAAACAACCTTACTCATTGGATGTTATGCACATAGAAAAGAACGTTTTTGACAACATAATTGGAACCATACTTGCCTTGGAAGGAAAAACAAAAGATGACCAAAAAGCACGTGAAGGTTTGATGAAGCAGGAGGTGCGTAAGCATTTGTGGGATAAGTTAAAAGGATCATCTTCGAAAAGAGAGAAGGTTTCTCAAGCATCATACACAGTTTTCCCGGAACACAAAGTCGAAATACTTGAGATGATAAAAGATGTCCAATATCCACATGGTTATGTTGGGAGCTTGAGAAACAAGATAGGCGTAGTTAATGGAACCAAGCTATCGACACACTTGACCAACATAGGACCCAACAAGAAAATACGATTAGAGGTTGGACTCGATGGCATCAACCCCGCCAATCTTACGTTAAGGAGCTTCCTGGTACATGCGATTGGTGCATATGTGAAGACAGTTGTTCCGATGAATGTGGCAAGCTTTTCTCATGAGCCCGAATCTGTCTGGGATGATCTTATGGTGCATCTACGTGTAAGTAATTTTGTTGTGTATTAAAATTTGTTAGTGTAATATGTTATGATCAATATCTACTTGGCTAGTTCAGTCATTACTTGTTAATTTAGTAGTTTAATAATGTTTCCCAGTTACAGATTTTGAACTCTGTCAATGACGAATATACCTGACATTATTTTTTTTGGTAGTGTTCTTTTGAGATTTTGCAGAGTCAAAAGTGGCTTAAGACGCTAATCATGAAGACCGCAGCAAACATTTTTCGAGGCTGGAAATGCAAATGCAAGACATTCTATCGTGAAAATCCAGACATGGTTCCAGAGGAGTTTACGAATCGGCAAGACCTGTGGGAGTGGCTAAAAAACCACTTTGGTGAGCCTGCATTTAAGGTATTATGAGTCCATAGTTCTGTCATTTAATTATGAAACATGATACTAACACAATGTCAAATGTTTGTTCACAGGAAAAAAGTATCCAAATGAAGAGAATTTGAGAGAATCGAGCCAACCACCGTTTAGGAAAGCTCCCTTTCATCTACAGAGCACAGGAACATATGGATAAAGGACACAAAGCAGCATATTTGGCTGCATTTGAAGAAGTGTACAGTGGTGACCCACTTGGAGCACCCCTGGTGGTATTTTTCTCAACACGTTACTTGGATTTTTTGCTTTCATCACATAAATGCACGTATTATTGCTGCTGTTATTGTTGATGTGATTGTGATAAGTTTGTAAATGTCTATTGTTGTTGTGATCAAGCTATATGTTGCTTTACGTGTTGTTTCTTGAGTCGTATATGATTGTTTGCATTTATTTGTTCATTGGTTCCCACATATTTGTTCTTGTGTCGTATATTATTGCTTAATCACTTTGTTTGATGTGTGAGTTAGTTTTTAATGTTTTACATTATTTCTACTGTTTGCTGTGAAAAATGCCCATCATCGCAAGTTGTTAAGTGGATGTTGTATATTTTCTGATTGCATGCAGTTTGTTTATGTCATTTGTTTTTATTCCTTCAAGGTGACATTGTTTGCTGCCATTTATTCATTCTGCTGCCATCCATTCATTCTTTGATGTCATTTATTCTGTCATTCATTCTGCTGCCACTTTGTTTCATGCTGCCATCCATTCACTTTCGCTGTCAGTTATTCTTTGCTGCCATTTGTAGGCAAAGATGAGGCTGAAGTTGGCTGACCTGTTGGGTGGTGAAATTGACTATGATTTCCTTGTGGATCCTTTGCCCGTCGAGGCCCAGATTGAAATTATTGATGACGTGATGGGGCATCGCAATAGGAAGCCTGATGCAGGGCCTAAGAAAATTCAAGCTTATATGGATCTACGTGAGGAGCTTGAGACGACCAAACAAGAGAGGCTGAGAGAACAAGAGGAGGCTGCCCAGAAAGAGGCACAATCACAAGCTATGATGAGAAACCTCGAGGAGAGGATCCGAGCTCTCGAAGATCAAAGAACTACTAATGTAGGCACTCCAGCCAATGCTCCAAGCGAGGGAGCCAGTTACGCCAATCCCAACTTCGTCAGTTTAGGATAAACTCTAGGATAAACTCTAACTTATCTTTCGGACTTGTTATTTTGGTGCATGGATCCAAACTATGAACTAGTTATTTTGATGTTTGGATCCATTATGTAATGAATTAGTAACTCAGGTTGCTTACTTTTTGATGTGCTTTGGATTGAAACATTAATCCAAAGAAACAGGATTTCATCTTGTTGCATAAAATTTTAATATTTGTTGCATATTTGTTTATAGGGGCTATTGCATTTGTTTGTCCATAATATTGCATGTGTTTACGTTGCATAAGAGAAATATATTTACAAACCCCGTTGCATAAGCTACAAAATACGTCGTTGCATATGTTTTAGTAATACTTGGTTTTCTAAATATCGACGGCTGTTGCATTCTTCACAACGCAACTAAATGCTTGTTGCATTAGACCACGTTGCATATGCCTTGTTGCAAAATCATATTTCAACGAGACTTTAAAATGCGTTGCTTAAGATCTACACTAATGCAACACGGCATTATGTTGCATTAGTACTTCTTACGCAACAATAACTTTTTGTTCGTTGAAATATGATTTTGCAACAAGGCATATGCAACGTGGTCTAATGCAACAGTGGAATTGTTGCTCGTGACCATTGCCACGTATTTTGAGATAAAGCGACACATTTTCGCATGTTGCATTTGTGTCAAAATGGTGTAGTGCTTTCAATTTCACTATATGGCATATGCATGCTTAAAACTCATATGTGGAGCTTGATAATCAAATGTAACAGGTCCTAATTCTGCTAACCATTGCGCACCTAGCACGGCATCAGCTCCATAAATAGGTAATAAGTAAAAATCAACGTGAAACAAGGCGTTACCGAGGCGCACTTCCACGTTCTTACACAATCCTTCGGAGTGCAACTCTTCCCCATTTCCGACCGTCACATTGAGATACTTGGCTTGCTCGATTGGTAATCCTGCATGACTGGCAATTCTGCTTTGTAAAAAGTTAGGCGTCGAACCTATGTCAATTAACAGCACAACTTTGGCTCCCTTTAGAAGCCCATCAATCCGTAAGGTTCTGGGTACTGGCCGCCCTTCCAAAGCATGAAATGATATGTTGGGAATATCCTCCATAAGTTGCTCTGAGTTATCTTTTGTCATGGCTTCAATCTCATTTGGATCAGGGGGTTCAATAACATCATCGTCTTAGGCAGTTTCCTCTAAGACAAGGCATTTGAACGGTGGCTTACGCCGGTGTCCAGGTGCAAACTTTTCATCGCAATTAAAACACAGACCTCGTTCACGCCTCGCTGTCATTTCGGCCGTGGTAAGTCGCCGTACTTGTGGACTAGTTGAGCCTCCTGTCACTGTCCCTATTTTAGGCTTCGAGCTCCCTACTGCACTAACAGGTTGAGGGGGCACAACACGTGGCGTTGCAGGCCGAGAAACCCAAGGTCTGCTTGCATTCAACTTTTGTTCCGCAATTCTTGCCAACCCCATTGCTATCTGTAGAGTGTCCGGATTCCACATCATGATTTCTGTATGTACGTCATCTTTTAGGCCTGCCAGAAAATGATAGAGTAAGTGCTCAAGAGTGAATGCGGTCGTTTTGGTCGAGAGAGCCTCAAACTCGGCTATATAAGATGCTACTGAAGTTGTCTGTTGTAGTTTGTTGATTGCTACTTCAGCTCTCCAATATGTGGGGGGGGGGGGGGGCAAAACGAGCTTTGATATCATGAACAAAGCCGAACCAATTGGTCACTTGGTGGGTAGAATGCATCCATTGATACCATCGTATGGCTTCGCCGCTCATTACAATATTGCCATTGTAAGTCGTTGGTCCATGGGAACCTGATTATGCTCAAGGAAACCTTCCAACTGGAACAACCATGCTTCTACATCATCACCAGTAAGGGTGGGCACATCTGACAAGCGTATTTTTAACCCTTTATGGCCGTCAAGTTATGAGTTTTAGGGGTCGAATTGCTGTCAAATAAAATTTATAAACCTTGGTAAGTCAAGGGTCGATCCTAGGAACAACGTGTGTGAATACTAGACAAGTAATTAAATGTGCTGAGAAACAAAGTAGCAGAAATTAAATGTGCAGAAAATAAAAGGTTTAGCTTGATTAGAGAAAGAATTCCAGGATCAAACTTCACCCGTGCCAACCCCACTAATCATGCAATCGTATAACGTAATTCAATCATGCTATCGAACATGAAAATAAACCAAAATAACACTAGACAAGCCGCCCATCCACGGATCATTGTCTAGATTAATCTCAATCGTTGAACGCCGCCCATCCACGGATTATCAACGATCTCAGATTAATCTCAATCGTTGAACGCCGCCCATCCACGGATTATCAACGATCTCGATTATTAAACTCAGGGTTTTTCAGACAAAAGTCAACTTTCCTATTAATTCATGTACTACCATTGTAGCTACCATGACCTAATATCAATTTCATACCATCCGGTTAATACCTAAGACCCATTCATCTTTTGGTAATTACCCTAAGTACGTTCAAGCATGCAAACATCCCATTCATTGTAAAACTTGCAAGAATGATGAAATTAAGCACGATGAAATTGAATATTCGAATTGCATTAACGAAAAATGTTCGATTGATCACTTGAAGAGTTGGGTACATAGCACGGGATCCGTATGATCCCAGAATTAAGAAGACTACTCACTATTCATGATAAGTTAACCACAAATAGCGTAATAATAGAAATCAAGGAGGAGATAACCGTAGCGACGATGAAGCTCATTGAATCCTCAATCTCTCGCGATGTTCTCTGTCTTCTCTCCCAAGTTAGGGTTCTTCAATCTCAATTCAAGCACACTTAAAACACTCTGGTCGTTTCTCCTTTATAGCCCAAAAATTGACCAGTTCCCAAAAAGGACCAGAACTTGCCAAAAACGAATTAGGAAATAAGCTGATAATTCTGCCCTCCGTCGGTGCCGTGACACCCGTGACATTCGAACATGTCACGACATGCCCAAAAGTCACTGAGTAGAAAAGGTGTCCTGACACCAGGAGGATGTCACGACATGTCACGGCCTGGCCAAAAGTTACTAAGTCGAAAGGGTGCCGTGACACCCGTGACACATAGACATGTCACGGTAGTCACGGCCCTGCCTGAGATCACTTGATACCTTCTGTGGAAAAAGCCTACCATGACACCCGTGACACTAATGAGATGTCACGGCTGTCACGGCCTACTGTTGACGCAGAGCTCTTTTCGGCCTTTTTCGTCGATCTTTCCGTTCCTTCAGTACTTTGAGTCCAAAGAGCGATGATATGTCTTTTTGCATTGAAACACTCAAGGAAGATATCAAATAGAGACAATTTTCCGAGAGAACAAGTGATATCCTTCATCGAATGCAGTGAATAATTAGTCAAAATATCGACAGATCAAAACACTCCACACTTAGGATTTGTTCGTCCCGAACAAATGTCGAACAAGTGGCAGAATAAATACTGAAGTGAATGTAATGCCCAACGACCATGAGTTCCTAAGTTACCCACTCAAGTGTCATGCGATCAATTCTAACTAAAATGAAAACAAAGAGATAACTCACTGTCGTAGAGGACACGAATGTATTTAGCATATGCATCAAGCCTTTAAACCTCTAGGCTGCCCTAGTAGGACGAGTATAGTCTTGTGAAGGTTTTCAGGAATGGGACTACCTACAAATCCCCTGTACAACTAACCCGTGTATGAATGAGATGATGCCCAACGAGTCACAGTAAAGTCATGTCATACCTCAGATTCATCGTGTTACCTCGACTTCAAGTTAAACATCTTCATCACAGTTGTCAGACAACCATAGATTAAACAGGTTATGCATTCAAACGGTCAGTACACATGGCTAGCAATCGACTAATCACAAGTTCTAAATAGTTCTATAGCAACGTATAAAGAACATGAATAGTTACACAAAACATGCTCGCCATTCACCTATGCTATCTAGGGATAGTCCATTGTCTCTTGGCGCAAAGCTCATTCTCAAGTGCCAGAAAACTAGGCAATGACCCGTAAGAGAAGAGGATCCTGGCTTGAGAATTTTTTGAAAAAAGGTACGAAAATCACATCAAAATTTCAGTGAAAGCACGAGGATCGTCCCTTAGTTTCTAGTACACGAATTCTCAAAAACAAGTCATGACTGCACGCAATGAAAAGGTAGAAATACACTACATCAAGCAAAAGGGGGGCAGAAAAAAAATTCGTACACAAGGGGTGACTTTTCTCACTTTGCCCTTGGTATTTTTTTTCTCTCAAAAACAACTATGATTGGGGAATGACTTTTCACCCAGTTTTGAAAATTCAGAACTTCGTTCTTGATCGAAAATATATTGCTTTTGTTTTTTTTCTAACTCCACACTTAAAACTTGACAGTGTATAAATAGAGGCGGGTGCATGCAAATCACAATGAGTATAGAGAAACACGTACTAGTACTAAGGTCACCAAGAAAAATAGATGTAATTTAAGTTTTTGACATGTTTTACCGGTGCCTACTAATATCAAGTCTCAAACATGCTTCAAGAAATACGTAAAACACGTGATAGGCAAAGGCTAGCAAAGATACTGACACGAGAGAATACACACAAGAATAAAACTATTTCAAGTCCTAGACTTCTAATTCAATAGAATGACAATCAATCATGGAGTATCGTAGAAAACTAGGATTTCAATCGCAATACACATACTGTTGAGCATATGCAAGAGTGAAAGCGTGATATTCAATGTGTGTGACTATGCGCTACCCACTCCACACTTAAAAATGAGCTTAGTCCCTAAGCGAAGAAATAAAAGATAGGAAAAAGGTGCATAGGAACTTCTCTCGTGTGTGATACCTCGATATCCATAGAGATTAAGCGATGCCCGTGAAGTGAAACGTGACTTGTGAGATGGTAGATATATATAGAAAAACATAGAGCTGCACAAGTGATAGATTAACATCGATAATCGTGAAAAAACATGGACAGGTGATGCCAAATGAATGATAAACGGTGCGAGCAAAACTGGAAAGCACAGATATCATATCTCAAGCATCGAATAACATGTAATCAGTAAATCATGGCCAAAAGTCAGCGCACAATACAAAATGTCAGGAAGTGAAAAGGCATGAGTGACTAAACAGCGCCATTGTCCTCGGCAGCATCAGGAGCATCAAATAAATCCTCGGTATCGTCAGAGTCCCCAGCATCTGAAGGCAACAGGGCCCAGCCTCGCGGTCATGGCGGGTAGGAGGTGCGTGATGTGGGGGACTAAAGTCAACTGCTATAGTAAAATCAGTCTCGAACGGGTTTGGGGCAGAAGACACGAGAGATGGCAGAGGAGGATACCCCGTGAAACCCTGCTGCTGAAAGAAGGACATCCAGGCGTCCTGTGCCCACTGCTACGCCCTGCTGGCCTGATGTCGAAAATCTGAAAAATCACCGGTGAGCAGGGCATGGGCTTCGGTAAGCCGACTCTGTGCTCCTAGTATCGGACCCTGATTGCCAATACCTGGCGATGGTACGCTAAAATCTGCGTCTGGGTCTCCAATATCTTGTGCTACTACGTGAAAAGCTAATTCTGGGAAGTCCCTAAGCGCGCGAAACGCTCCTTGAAAGTCCCCAGCAGCTGGTCAGCGGTGGGTGGCTGCGGAGCACGAGCTGGTGTAATCACTGGAGGAGCTGGCTGAGCTGGTGGAGGCTCCTATGCCTCATGCTCGTCATCGCCCTCTGGCTGAGGGCCACCGTCTCTAGCTCATTCGAGCGTCCTCTGTCTAATCTCGACTCGGCGGCGCTTCTTCCGGCGGGGAAGCTCGGTCCGATGCTTCCACTGACGGTCCCGATTAATCATCTTAATGTCAACTAATTTTTCGGTGTCTAGGACTGATTTGGCAGGCGCTGGGAACTGGCTGAATTCCCATTCATGCAACTCAGCGAGAATGGTGACAAATATGTCGTCGCCTAAAGCAATGTTCTTGTCGAGAACCGAGCCCCAAAATACCATTTGGCGGGTGAGAATCTGGAAGAATCAACTTGGCGGTGGCGGTTCATTGAGATCATAACGTCGAGCTCGGGGTTTCCTATGTTCGTGGCACCTTCGCCACGTGGAAATATGCTCATGGCAGCTAGGCGGAGCACAATTTTCCACAGCTTATCCGTAATACACGAAGAAGGCCAACTGGACGTGAAATAGTAGTCAAAGCCGGATATGGCCTTCCAGAATTCATATCGATCCTCATCGGTGTATTGAACACAAAAACCCTCTGCAAGAAAACCTAGCAAGGCACACACCTCGAACTTAGGCATTGTATAGTTCCGTTCACCCAATGTGAACTTCCAATGCGTAGCCTTATCCGGCGAACCCGTTTATGAAAATGATGCTAAGAATTCCTTTAGGACTCTATAATGAGTCGGTGTCGGTCGTGCAAATAGAATATCATGGCCAGAGGCCACAACCAATTCACGACAACTGTCCAATATTCCAAATGAGAGTAATGTACCATGGTCAGGGACTAACATGGGTTTTACCTTCTTTCGTGGAATGATGGCGTCGTACCGCTTGGCCTGTTCTGGATTACCAAAGAAAGGACGATGATCCGGGAAAGCCCTTTGGCACAATTGCTCCTTCGCTGGCTGGTGCTGGTGGGGATTGTGGATTCTGAGTATTATGGGATGATGTGGCGGCTGTGGAGCGGGTGGATTTGCGAGTCATGGTGATATTTGCGGTGGAAATCGGATTTAGGAGGAGAAATTGGGGTTTGCGACTGGTTATAGGGTTTGGGGAGAGAGGCTGAGCTGTTTGGTGAGCAGCTGAGGTGGGCGGACGGCGGACGGAGCTGGGCGGACGGATGGGCCGGCTTGTGATTCAGGTCGGCGTTGGCTGGCGATGTAGGGAAGCGGCGGCCGAATCTGGAAATCTGAAATTCCTATTTGTGTAATTTTTTTTTCTTTATATCCGAACCTGCCGTGACAGCTGTGACATCCGAGCATGTTACGGGTGTCATGGCACCTCTGAAAGTCTCCGACCAAAAACCCTGCCGTGACATCCGAGCATGTTACCGGTGTCACGGCACCCCTGAAAACCTCTGCCGATTTACCCTGCCGTGACAGCCTTGACATATCCATTGTGTCACGGGTGTCACGGCACCTATTTTTTCTAGCATAATAAAAATTTTCTCGTCCCGAAACCGTTATCTGTCTGAAATTGGTGCACTCCTCACTTGGATTCCTGCAACGATCACACACAAAGCACAAAAATGCAAAATGCAACTAACTAATACTTACAACGCGTGTTACTCCCCGAAGAGGCTTAGTTTAACATCTTGTCGAGACATAGCTAGGTAGGTAGAGCTAGAAACATTCTCGGGAAGTCCCTTGCTGAGATCCCTTCCCGAGAAGTAGGTTGTCATCGATGCCTTCAGGAGGGGCCAGATGCTTTAGTACGTGGTAGTGTTTGAGGCCTTGCCCGTTTACCACCATTGATTTTCCTCCCTCGATGCTAAGCTCCACGTGGCCGTCTGGATATGCTCTCTCTCTACTGTATATGGACCACTCCATTTATTGCGCAGCTTCCCAGGAAATAATCTAAGGCGGGAGTTGTAGAGAAGAACTCGCTCGCCTTCATTGAATTCTCTGCGCACTATTATTTCTTCAACAAGGTCTCGTAGTTTCTTTCTTTGAAGTGTGAGCTTCCATCACTGATAACTGTCCGAGGAATTCCAAATTGAGGAAAAATAACCTTCTGAAACAGTTTCATAACCACCTTGGCATCGTAAGTACGAGCAGCCACTGCTTCAGCCCTTAGAAACGTAGTCGACTGCTACCAAGATGTACTGATTTCCATATGAAGGTCGGAATGGTCCCTTGAAGTCGATGCCCCATACGTCAAATAGCTCTATTGCGAGAATGCTCTGCTGAGGCATCTCCTGCTGCTGAGAAATATTTCCCGTTCTCTGGCACTGATCACAAGCTTTGACAAACTCGTGTGCATCCTTATAGAGTAGGTCAGTAGAATCAGGACTGTAGGACTTTGGCAGCTGTTTTCGAACCAGCCCCGTGGCCACCATATTGTGATGAATGGCAGCGCTCGAGGACCCATCTAATATGGTCCTCGTCGACGCATGTCCTGTAAAGACCGTCAGCACATAATTTGTATAGAAAAGGATCATCCCAGAAGTACCACTTGACGTCGGACAGAAATTTTCTCTTCTGGTTGTGCGACAGGTCGGGAGGAATGAGTCCGCTTGCCAGGTAGTTGACGAATTCTGCATGCAACGGGGCGGTGTTCACTTGGACATTCAGAAGCTGCTCGCATGCTAGAGAGTCAGTCATCGGGAGTTTGTCTTCTTCGCGGTTGAGCTCTCCCAGCTCGAGGCGTGACAGGTGATCGGCGACAAAAATTTTAGCTCCCTTCTTGTCTCTAAACTCGATATCAAATTCTTGAAGGAGGAGGACCCATCGAATGAATCTGGGCTTCGAATCCTTCTTGGACAGCAAATATCTAATTGCAGCTTGGTCAGTGTACACTATGGTCTTCGAACCTTTTAGATACTGCCTGAATTTCTTGAAAGCATAAACGATGGCCAACATCTCCTTCTCTGTCGTAGTGTAATTCACTGCTGCGCCAACTAAGACCTTACTTGCATAGTAAATCACGTGCAACTTCTTGTCGATGCGCTGCTGACGGAGCCCACTGCACTGTCGTTAAGGTGCAATGTTCTTTGTGCAAAATAAATTTATAGTTTCCGCTACTCGCGACTACACTACTGGGTAGTAAGTGGTAAGTAGGGGTCGAACCCAAGGGAATTAGGGGGATAATTGTTCTTTGAGGTGATTATTCAGCGGGAGGGCGTGTTTTAGGTTGGTTGGTTGGTTTTAAAGCTACCAGCTAAGTGATTGATTGGTTGGTTGGTTGGTTTTAGTACTGGAAAGTAACTGATAATTATTACAATTAAAAGAAAGCGTTCGGTTTCAGGGGCCTTGTATTATATCCTGTTTATCATTGACCCTTAGTGAATCTTCTAAGTATTCAAACGTGTATCAAGGCCTTTTCCGGCGCTCGATTTGCCACACTGTCTAGTCTTTTGCAAAAGTGTTCGAAAGTGAATCAAGGCCATTTCAAGCACTCGACTTGCAACACTGTCTAATCTTTTGCAAAAAACGTAAAGCCCTTGTTCTACTTAGACTAGCACCCCATTTCAAGGTATACTAGCCTATGTGCATCCATTTTGGGTTTTCTTCGCTGGTCTCTCCCGTTTGTATCACATAAAAGTCTGTAGCAACGACAAGCTCTCCCACATGGAGTATTACGTCTTCCAGCACTCCAACCGGACGGATGCACGATTTATCTCCTAGCTCGATATTTGTCCTGGGTGGCTTCAACGGACCAAGTCCTAACAAGTAATATAAGGAGGAGGGCATGGCGTTGACAGCAGCTCCAAGATCGACCAGGCACTTATGAATCTGAGTTTCACCAATACCGCAGGTGACTGTGAAAGCCCCTGGGTCTTTATCTCTTTCCGGTTGTGACTCATGATCTGAAGTGAGGGCTTTTGTAATTGTCGGGTCACTCTGCCCACTCCTTGACTTAGGATTAGTATAACTGGATCCCCTAATATTTTGCTCAGACGCATAAGTATCAGTTGGAGAGTTCCACCTTAATTTGTCAGTGTTATCCCAACCAGATGCTGGTACGTCGGAGTGTATAATTGGCGGTGGTGTTATGCAAATGGTGAATGCATATCGTCCATTGTCGGCATGCGTGACCCATGTTTTGCCATCATTGGGTCGGTCTTCCTCTTGATTCCAATCAGGACGATGCCTACGGGCGAAGTGCTTGTTCGTAAATTTGTAAGTTGGGGATCGTGTTACTTTTCCTAGCGTCGCCTTTTCGTTTGACCTTTTTATCATGCTAAGATTCGCCTTTGGGTTTTGGATGGTTTGTGAAGGGAGTCTGCCCGGTTCATTAGTGAGTGTTGAAATTACCGTGGCGAGCTGGGACATTTGTTTGGTTAATTCTGAAATTGCCCCGTCAGTTTTCGCCTGGTATTGGTGTAGCGAAGTACCCAATTGACTTATGCTTCCTGCGAGCTCCTTCATAGTGTCATCAAACGACTTGGTTGGTTTTTGCTGATTATGCGGGCCGGTTTGGTACTGATTTGGTCCTCTTTGCTGATATTGGCCTGCTGATGGAGCGTTCTCGTTATACTGCCGGTGGGGGGTTTAGTAGAATGACTGAGCTAGTTGAGGGACAGCTGGTTGTGCGTACTTCTGAGAATAGTTATTGTTACGCCAGCTCGGGTTGGTTGCTTGACCATACTGTCTGTTTGGTCCGGCTCTGTCATTACTGTTGTTGTTGTATCCTTGGTATTCTTCTACTGCATTCACTTCTGCCGGTTCCTCTTCTATTAATGTTGGACATGCGTCAGTTTTGTGGTCTGCAGAACCACAGAACTCGCAAGGTTTTATCGGAACTGGCTGCCTTCGTAGGATTTGAATCATCATCTCCTTTAGCTGCTTCATCTCTTCAGGCATAGAGCTCATCGACGTTTCCGCTTTTGCCACATTTTTTGTCCGGGAGAATTCTTCCTGCTGAGTTGTCTCTTCTCTGAATCGGGCATTCTCAGCAAAGTTGGTGATAAGATCCCTTATGCCACTTAATGATATATTCATCATGGACCCTCCAGCTGAGGCATCCAGGAGCATTTTGTCTAAGGGTCTTAATCTGTTAATGAGATACTCGACGGTGAGTTTCTCGGGCAGTCCAAGGGTACAGCAGCTTCTCTCCAGGCGGTTGAATTTTTCCAGGTAATCGTACATGGTTTCGTTGGGTCCTCGCCTGATGTCCTGCAGTTGCCTCCTTACTTGCATTGCTCTTCCTGCTGGGTAATATTTGTCTAAGAACTTTTTCTGCATCTGAGCCCATGTTCTGATGCTTCCGGAAGGCAATGAAAGGAACCAGTCGTTTGCCGCGTCAATGAGGGAAAAATAGAACGCCTTTAACTTAAAGTCGTCTACGTTTACGCCATTCGGTTTGAGGTTTTGGCAAATCCCATGTAAGCGCTGGAGATGAGTCATTGCTGATTCTCCACGAGTTCCTGAGAATTTTGGCAAGTTGTGGGCCACTGAAGTGTTGATGACGATGTTTTCTAGCTCCGGGCCTTCATAGATACACCACAGCTGAACTCTGAAATCTGGTGCCGAGAGCTCTCTCAATGTAGGTTCGCGGTAGTTGTTGTTATCTCCGTAGTAGTCATTGAAAGCGGGTTGTTGTCTCGGCACTTGTCTAGGTTGTGGGGGTGGTGGATATCTAGGGGGTTGTCGTACTGGACCAGCTGCATTTCGGTCCTCGGGTGGTTCTTGGTTTCTTCTGATGGCTTCCCTATCACGAGCTCGTCTGCTTCGGATGAGTTGCTCTGGATCATCCATAAATGAAAGTGGCACCTCATTGTTTCGATCGTACAGGTTTATCTCGTCGTCATCCTGGTAGTCATGATGACTTTCTTCGCGAGACATGGTTGTTTCGAGCGCGTATTGATTTAAAGAACTTATCCGATGGCTAATTCCCCGGCAACGTCGCCAATTTTGACGGAGCCCACTGCACTGTCGTTAAGGTGCAATGTTCTCTGTGCAAAATAAATTTATATTTTCCGCTACTCGCGACTACACTACTGGGTAGTAAGTGGTAAGTAGGGGTCGAACCCAAGGGAATTAGGGGGATAATTGTTCTTTGAGGGGATTATTCAGCGGGAGGGCGTGTTTTAGGTTGGTTGGTTGGTTTTAAAGCTACCAGCTAAGTGATTGATTGGTTGGTTGGTTGGTTTTAGTACTGGAAAGTAACTGATAATTATTACAATTAAAAGAAAGCGTTCGGTTTCAGGGGCCTTGTATTATATCCTGTTTATCATTGACCCTTAGTGAATCTTCTAAGTATTCAAACGTGTATCAAGGCCTTTTCCGGCGCTCGATTTGCCACACTGTCTAGTCTTTTGCAAAAGTGTTCGAAAGTGAATCAAGGCCATTTCAAGCACTCGACTTGCAACACTGTCTAATCTTTTGCAAAAAACGTAAAGCCCTTGTTCGACTTAGACTAGCACCCCATTTCAAGGTATACTAGCCTATGTGCATCCATTTTGGGTTGTCTTTTCCGATTTACCCAAAATGGTGTTTGAGAGAGATCAAACTCCTCAGATAAGCTTTGCCATTTCAAGCATCCACTTACCTGAGTATGTTTGCGAACTTCCACAGAAGAGCTTTGCCATTTCAAGCATCCACTCAACCTTGGAAGTTCTGATCTAATATATGGCACATAGAACAAGTTTTGAATATAAAGACGAGACACTAAATTAATAGTCTAAAACATTTTATAATACAAGTCCACCACTTCTACCGAACGACTAGTTTAGCTACTATTTATCGCGCTAAACATTATAACTAAGGAATTGGAAATTAAAGACGGTAAATAAATATTAAAATACTTACAACCGTTGAAGCGCCAAGGGAGCAATCTTTTATTTCCAAAGCCAAACTTACAAAACTTAGAGAGATAAGTGAAATGTTGATTTTTGGATGATACAAATGAGAGGAGAATGGCTTGTATTTATAGCCAAAGGGAGGAGAAATGGAGGGTGGAGATGGCTTCCATGTGTTTTTGATCTAAGGGAGGAGGAGGAGGAGGTGAAGATGTGGTGGCGGAGCCACCACATGGCAAGCTTTCCATGGAGGAGCAAAAGCCGCCGGTCACCATGAGGGGAGGAGCCGCCGGTGGCCGGTCACCATGAGGGGAGGAGCTCCTCCCTTGGCCACCTCCAAGCAAGGTGGCCGGTCACCTTGGTCTATGAGTGTATTTTGACAGTTTTGTGCAGTCTTTTCACAAAACTATCAGTCCAATTTCGCTCCGTCTGACTTTGATTCCTCTTCTGCTTAATTTGTTATGAGTGATTCAACGTCAGGATCCTTGATATTTCTTCAGTCGGCATATGATCTTGACCTTGGAATGACTCGTAACATCTTTTATGCTTTAAAAGCTCCTCTTTAGCATGTATTCTCTCTAAGCTCTGAAATACCCTGTAGAAATATATCGGAACTAACAAGCAAAAGTTAAATAGACCAACAGTCTAATTTGGTGGGTTTTACTGTGTTTTTGATTCGTATAATTATGGTCCATCAGCTGCCCTAACACTGCTCCCACTACGAAATCACTAACATCACACATTAGTTCGAACGGCAGCTCCCAGTCAGGGGGCTGCACCACAGGAGCAGAAGTAAGAGCAGTTTTTAGTGTACAGAAAGCATTAAAATAGAATTCATTAAAGTTGAACTCAACTTCCTGGCAAAGTAGATCAGTGAGTGGCTTGGCAATCTTCGAGAAATCCTTTACGAAGCGTCGATAAAATCTTGCATGCCCTAGAAAGCTTATGATTCCCTTCACATCTTTAGGTGGGGGCAGCTTTTCAATCACCTCCACCTTCGCGCGATGGACCTCGATGCCTCGGTTGGAGACCATGTGTCCCAGCACAATACCTTCCTGCACCATAAAGTGACACTTCTCCCAGTTTAAAACCAGGTTAGTGTCAACACAACGACGAAGAACATCAGTAAGGTTAGAAAGGCACGAATCAAATGAAGAGCGATACACCGAAAAATCATCCATAAATACTTCCGTGGTGTTTTCTGGAAAATCCGAAAAAATGGCAATCAACAACGCTGAAAAGTAGCTGGTGCATTGCAAAGACCGAAAGGTATGCGTCGATAAGCAATTGTGCCAAAAGGGAAAGTGAAGGTAGTCTTTTCCTGGTCCTCGGGGTGTATAGGGATCGGGAAGAACCCACTCTAACCGTCGAGGTAGCAGCAAAATTTATGCTTCGCAAGACGCTTTAACATTTGGTCAATAAAAGGCAAAGGAAAGTGATCCTTACGAGTAGCCTTGTTCAACTTTCTATAATCTATGCACATGCGCCAACCAGCCACAGTACGAGTAGGAATCACGTCATTACGCTCATTACGTACAACAGTCAAACCTCCCTTCTTAGGGATAACATGCACAGGACTTACCCACTCACTATCAGCAATAGAATAAATAATGTCTGCATCCAATAATTTCAGAATTTCTTTCTTCACTACATCATTCAGTTTAGGATTCAAACGTCTCAAAGCGTCCCTATTGGGCCTAGCATCGCCCTCTATATGGATTCTATGCATGCACATATCTGGGCTAATCCCCTTAATATCATCGATCGAATAACCTAGGTCTGGCCTATGCTCTCTCAGGACACCTAGTAATTTCTGGGTCTCTACATCAGCCAAGGATGCATTCACAATCACCGGGTAGGTCGAGTTAGGGCCAAGCAATTCATACATGAGACTTGCAGGTAGAGGTTTCAGCTCTACCGTGCAAGGTTCCTTACCTGAGTTGGTGGACTGTTCAGCTTCAGCTTCAGCTGCTCCCTCAGTGCTCACTGCGCATATGTCCATCGGTATTGGGCAGCCTGGTACAACTGTAAGACTCAACAGAGGTCAGAGTAATAGGGTCATCAATATCAGCAGAGTCCAGTACATCACAGTCAGCCAACAGACTAGGACTCCTACACATATCTGGCAAATAAAAGATGACTCGTTTACTGCCTACTCGCAAAGCTAAAGACCCTCTATCCATTTCGATGACTACCTTAGCCGTGTAAAGAAATGGTCTACCAAGTATAATCGGGATATCTATGTCCTCTGAAATTTCTAGCACTATAAAATTAGCAAGAATGTAAATATTCTTCACCTTAACGGGTACATCCTTCAGAATCCCTCGCGGGAGTCTTCAAGAATGATCCGTAAGGCGAATAGTGACCTTAGTAGGACAAAGATCACCCAAATTCAGTTTAGCATATAATGAGTATGGCGCGATAGACACGCTAGCACCGAGATCACAGAGAGCACGATAAATAGTAATGCCACCAATATCACAAGGGATAGAAAAACTCCCTAAATCTTTAAGTTTGGGTGGCATGGGCTGGTGCATGGCTGCACTACACTCCTCGCTCAAGGCCACTATCTCGGTCCCGTCTATTTTTCTTTTCTCAGTCAGAATCTCCTTCATGAATTTGGCATAGGTCGGAATCTGGGTGATTACATCGGTGAGGGGCAGAGTGATGTCCAACGTACAAATCTTGTCCACAAACTGTTTGAAAGCCATTTCTGTCCTTGTGGCTGCCAGTCATTGAAGGAATGGAACTGGAGGTCTATAAGGGGCTTGGTCCACTGTCTGTGCAAAATTTTCAGCTCGGTTTTCAGCTTCCTGCGATGTTTCCTCTTCAGCAGGTGTAGAATCAGGTGCTGATTTTGTAGCTGGAGGTCGAGTGGTCTGAGCTGGTAGCATCTCAAGCTTTTTCCCTCCTCGGAGTGTGATGGCATTCACTAATTCCCTAGGATTCGGATCTGGTTTTGATGGGAGTTTCTCATGTTCTCTGATCGCCCAGTTTGCTTGTTGAGCTATCTGATTTTCTAGCATCTTGTTTTGAATGGCCAGCTGCTTGTTCTGGACGCCGATCTGCTCGAGTGTCTGCTCGAATCCTTTCATTCGCCTATCCTGTTCAGCCATGAAACTAGCCAGCATGGATTCAATACTAGATGAGCTGCCAGACTCCTGTTGCTTGGGCTGCTGCGGCTGGTAGTTGTACTGCCCTGAATTCTGATTTTGCTGTTGTTGGGGCTGATTTTTGTACTGAGGCCTCGGTTGGTAGGAAGCATTGTTCTGTGGTTGCTGAGCTTGGTTGTTGTGTTGGCCCCGTGGCTGGTACGGTGCATTGTTCTGCTGCTGCCTATAAGGGAAGCTAGGCGGCGCCTGATTCTGTGGTTTGTAAGAGAGGTTAGGCTGATTCCTGTTCGGGTTATCCCACCTGTTAGTGGCTGATCCAGAACCTAAACCATTTCCTTGATTGTTTTGCCACACATAATTGGCAACCTCCTGGCTTACACCGTTTTCATCTTGTCCCATCACCGGACAGCTATCTACAAAATGAGTAGGAGAGCCACAAATTTGACAGTAGACAACCACATTAGCAACAGTAGATGACTTCATTGAGGAGTCTGTCGTTAGATTTTTGATTTCAACTGCTAGCATCTTAACAGTGGTGGTCAACTCAGCGATATCATTTGTGTCATCAGCGAGATAGAGATCCTGAACACCTTTCTTGTCCTTAGGGTTACCTCGATCACTGGTCCAGAGGTGATAGTCTTGAGCTGCCTTTTCTATTATGTCATATGTGTCTTCCAGTGGGACTCCATTAAGTCCTCCACCAGCTGCTTGATTTATCAATGTGCGCATTCCCTGGTCGATTCCCTGATAGAAAGTATCTATAATCTACCACATCTCCAGGTTGTGGTTGGGGCACATCCTCATCAGGTCTTTGTACCTTTCCCAGGCCTCGTAGAGAGTCTCACCATCCATAGAATGGAACGAAATGATTTTGTTCCTGAAATGTGCTGTCTTTGATGGCGAGAAGTATTGTTGTAGAAAAGCTTCAGCCAGTTTATCCCAAGTAGTGAATGTCCCTTTTGCGTGACTGTCTAGCCATCTACTAGCCTTTTCAGATAGCGAGAATGGAAATAGCCTCAGGTAGTAGGATTCTGGAGGAACACTATTAGTCTTTACTGTGTTGCACATCTGGACAAACCGCTTTAGCTGCTGATGATGGTCTTCATTCATCCTCCCTGAAAACTGATTATTTTGCACCATCAGAATGAGTCCCGTTTTGAGCTCCCAGGTGTTGTTGGCTATACCAGGTGGTGCAATGGCAGATTGGAATCCTGAGAAACGTGGAGCAGTGTAGTCTTCAAGAGTCCTGCGAGCTAGCTGCTGTGCGGGACGTTGCTGGTCGTCCTAGATCAGCTCACGTAATGCGGGGGGGTCCATACCAAGTGTTGCGAATCCTCGATTCTGTGCCCGGAGTTGCCGAACTTCGTTGTGGACCTGGCGAAGATTTCTTCGTTGGTCCGGTGTTTCCTCGTCTGATACCCGAATCTTCTTCCTCTGCCTCGGTGTTTTCTTTGGCATGAACTAGCTTGTACCTGAAAGACAAGAAACACCGTGAGTGGAGCAAAACAGAACGAGAGAGTCAAGTAGCGAACAAGGAGGAATAGTCTAAACTACACACGTTAAAACAAATATCACACTAAGCGATGTTCCCCGGCAACAGCGCCATTTTGACATGCGTATTTTTAACCCTTTATAGTCGTCAAGTTATGAGTTTTAGAGGTCGAATTGCAGTCAAACAAAATTTATAAACCTTGGTAAAACAAGGGTCGATCCTAGGAACAGCGTGTGTGAATACTAGCCAACAAGTGACCTATTTAGCTACTCCAAACAATTAAAGGTTTTTATGTGATGAGAAACAAAGTAGCAGAAATTAAATGTGAAGAAAATAAAAGGTTTAGCTTGATTAGAGAAAGAATTACATGATCAAACTTCACCCGTGCCAACCCCACTAATCATGCAATCGTATAACGTAATTCTGTGCTCTACTAATTGTTGATTGATTTTCACAATATAAACATATTGGTGGCACAGGGTTTTTCCAACCAGGAATATCCTCTACAAAATTTCTTAACCACTCTGCTTCTTCGCCGCATTTATCTAATGCCACGAACTCAGCTTCCATCGTTGACCGGGTTATTAGAGTTTGTTTCGAGGATTTCCACGACACGGCTGCACCTCCCAAAGTGAATACATATCCACTTGTGGCCTTTGAGTCTTGTATATCAGATATCCAACTTGCGTCAGTGTATCCGTCAATGACTTCGGGATATCTGGTATAATGCAGACTGTAATTACGAGTAAATCGTAAATACTTCAGTATTCTTACGATTGCATTCCAGTGTTCTGTTCCTGGATTATTCGTACATCTTGCAAGCCTACTTACAGTATAGGCAATATCAGGTCTTGTGCAATTCATCAAGTACATTAGATGAATCTCTAGATTGCGCAATGCTGCAATAGCAATTATCATTCTAATGGAAGTGATCCTTGTCACAGGCGAGAATGTATCAAAATAGTCTAGACCTTCCTTTTGTCTATACCCTTTGATCACAAGTCTAGCCTTGTACTTTTCAATAGTACCGTCTACTTTCATTTTCTTAGTGAAAATCCATTTTGAATCAAGTGATTTGCATCCTTGAGGAAGATCCACTAGCTCCCACGTTTTAATCTAATTCACTGTTTATGGCTTTCCATTAGAGGCCTTCAACAGAGTTTATTGCTTCATTATAGGTACGAGGTCCTGCCTCAACCATGAAGGTAAGAAACTCAGGTCCAAACGAAGTTGAAGTTCTAGCTCTTTTGCTTCGTCTTGGTTCCTCTAGGTTTGTATCCTCCTCAGATACTTCCTCTTGTTGTTGATACATGTTTCTTGTATCTTCACCTATCTCATAAGGTGAACTAAGACTTATTTCCTTAGATTTACAAGGAAACATTTGTTCAAAGAATGAAGCCGTCTTAGATTCCATAATGGTGTTCTAGTGAATCTCAGAATTTTTTGATTCATACACTAGAAATCTATAGGCTGTACTATTTTGTGCATATCCAATAAACACACAGTCGATTGTCTTTGGTCCTATTTTCATTCTCTTAGTAATGAGAGCCATCACTTTAGCTAAACAACCCGTGTAAGAAGGTTTTCTCCCTTTAAATAATTCATAAGGAGATTTCTCCTTCTTCTTGCGGGGTATCCTATTCAGGATATAATTAGCCGACAAAATGGTCTCTTCCCCCACATTCCCTGAGGTAATCCTGAACTAAGCAGCATTGCATTCATCATTTCTTTGATAGTGCTATTCTTTCATTCAACGACGCCATTTGACTGGGGTAAATAAGGTGGGGTGACTTCATGTATGATTCCGTTTTGAGCACACAGTGTCCCAAACGGTTCTACATATTCACCACCACGATCACTCCTTAATCTGTTGATCTTTTTGTTTAGTTGGTTTTCCACTTCCAACTTATACATGGCAAACTTTTCTATTGCTTCATCCTTGCTCTTAAGCAAGTATATGAAACAATATTTTGAGCTATCATCTATGAAAGTCACAAAATATTTATTTCCACCTCTTGTTGGCGTGAATTTCAAGTCACATAGATCACTATGTATTAAGTCAAGGGGTTCAGTACCTCTTTCAACACTGTGAAAGGATGTTCTTGTTAATTTTGCTTCAGCACAAATTTCACACTTGTGTTTAGAATCAATTTGAAGTTTTGGTATACATTCCAATTTCATCAGATTCCTTATTGAGTCATAATTCACATGTCCTAATCTACCGTGTCATAGATTAGAAGACTCAAGTAAATAAGCAGAAGAACTTTCTTGATTGATAGATTTGATAGTAATTACATTCAGTTTCCACATGCCATCTTTCACATAGCCACGTCCCACATACATGCCGTTCTTTGATAGAAAAACTTTCTGGGACTCAAATACCAGCTTAAAACCATGACTATCAAGTAAAGCTCCAGATACTAAGTTCTTCCTAATGTCAGGCACATAGGAGACATTAGTCAGCTTCAGTTCCTTTCCCGAGGTCATCTTCAAGACCACGCTTCCTTTCCCCTTGACTTCTGAGGTAGTAGAGTTACCCATGTAAACCTTCTCTCCAGCATCAGTTAATTTCAACTCTGAGAAGGCATTCTTGTCAGAGCAGATGTGGTGAGTTGCTCCTGTATCCAACCACCATTCCTTGGGATTGGAATCCGCCAGATTCTCAGCTGAGAGATAACAGCTACCAGGAGATCTTCATCCCCTCGACTACATTTGCCTTTTTCTTCTTTTTCATTGGCTTCTTGCAGTCAGCAGCTCTGTGACCCTCTTTGTCACAGTTGAAACACTTACCATCAAACTTGGGATGTGGCTTCTTCTTGAATGCCCCATTCTTGGGTCCAAGCTTGTTGAAAGTTTAATTCCCTTTGGAGCTACCACCATGCTCCGCAACATTGGCCCTCTCAGTAGGGAACCTTGTCCTCTGTTCAGAGCCTCGGTTGTCCTCTTCAATCTGAAGGCGAACCACCAAGTTTTCCATGGACATCTCCTTTCGCTTGTGCTTAAGGTAGTTTTTGAAGTCCTTTCATCCCGGAGGCAGCTTCTTAATGACTGCAGCAACTTGGAATGATTCACTGATCTTCATTCCCTCAGTATGTATCTCATGGATAATTAGTTGCAAGTCTTGCACTTGACTGGTCACAGTCTCTGAATCTACCATCTTGAATTCAAGGAATCGCCCCACAATGTACTTCTTGGAGCCTGCATCCTCAGTTTGGTACTTCCGATCCAGGGATTCCCACAGCTCCTTAGCCAAGCTCTTGATACAATACACCTTGTACAGAGTATCACTAAGGTTGTTCAGCACATAGTTTCGACACATGTAGTCTCCATCTTTCCATGTGTTGAATGTCATCAGCACTTGAGGATCATCCTCCTAGTCATAAACAGTGGGTGTCTCGTCGGTCAGATACCGATCTAACCCTAACTGTCGCAGGTAGAAGTGCATTTTCTGCTGCCACGTCTTGAAGTTCTTTCCAGAGAACTTCTCAGGCCTATCAGTAGGCATCACTGCAGTAGGCACTCGTGCCATTGTGGTGTTCGGAACTAGACCCGCAGGTCCATTCCCTGCCGTAGCAGAATGCTTTCGTGCAAACACCGGAGTCGTGGCAACTGACTCAACGGGAACAAGCAGAGGGGAGTTCATATGGATTCCCTCCATGTCCACAGATAGATTGTTGTTGTTTTCTGTATTCATTATCTACAACAGAGGCAGATTAGCCAATAACTTTAATCAATAACAAATCATGCTTTAAGATTGTTAGAATAATTGCTTGAATTTGGCAGAGTTACTGAAATAATGTAAAGATGCACTGAACGTAGATAAGAATAAACTGAATAACAATCAAACAGTAAGCTAAAATCGCAAACCAGAGTTTGGATAGAGTCACGTTTTACGATGTCCTTAAAGCAGGATTGCCGCCCTACCGGTGTTTGGGACTGACTGGCAATAAGCTTCCCAGGATAAAACTATCCCCAACAAACACTTGAACGCCGAAGCTTTACTGATCGAACGTTGATGGCCTTTAGCTATCACTCACCGACTACAAATGAAAAACCAGAGAAGGAATGTTGTTGTTTGTGTTTTCAGTGTTTTTGAAAGTGAAGTAAGAGCATCCTTTTATAGGTGAGGTCTGCCTCAGCCTCATAAAAGCAAGGCTGCTGATGGTACAACATCCAAAGGCATTGGAAGTTCAATATCAACATTGGGAGATCAAAACCAGTCTTGAGTTTCCAAGTGCGGCTGATGGTTCAACATCTAAGCGCATGGGGAACAACAAGCTGCTGGTTCTGCATTTGAGAAACCAAAAACGAACTTGAGATTGCCAAGGCTGCATTGGGAACAATAATCGAGGTTTATGTTTCCCATATCAGACTGATATCCAAAAATCAAAACAGATTTTTGCAAAACCAAGCCGCACTACCCACGGAGAAATCGATGATGCATTCTTGTCCGCATGATGCGGGCGTGCACAAGCTAAGCCAAATCCGACGTAGATCAAGGCGACCCGTTATCTCGTTAGTTATTTGTTATATGTGCAGAGTGCTTAAGTACATCCAACCAACAATGTCACCATACTGGTAGTATACAAGGCATTAGAATTGTGTGTTAGTGAAAATTGTGATAAATTTTGAAAGTGTAGTTTATGGTTCTTCAATTACTTGAGGTTTTGATGGTAGTACATGGTGGCTGCAGGTGCTTGAATACGCCAGTATGGTCTAGAGGAGTAAGCTGAACAAAGGAGCTGATTCTGGCTGTTGCAGGGTAAAACGATGTCGTGTGGCAAAGGCAGGATTGGTGTTTTTGGAACAAAGGAGTTGAATGGAAGCGCGAGGAGTTGGAGGACTACGTTGTCGTTTGATGCTTGGTGCGAGATTTGGGCTGAAAGCTAGACGTCATCGTTCGAGCTAAATGAGTGTAAACCTGAGGTGTAATGAAACGACGCGTTTGATAAAGGCCAATGGGAGCTCCAAATTGGAAATGGTAGCGTTTGGTTCGCGTTTGACTACAACGGATATAAAGCACTGTAGCAACTCGTGGGTTAACTCAGTTCGATTTCCAGATTTGGGATTAGGATTCTTGGAGTGATTTCGTGAAATTCGTTCAATTGTAGTCGAATTGGTTAGCGATTTCGTTCATTGAGATTTTGGTGAATGTGTGTAACAGTGTAATACCATCAATTTAGATTAATAAAGGCCGTCCCTCTCTTCGACTAGAGTAGGAGCCACTAGGGCTCCAAACAATTTATGTGTGTTCTTCGTCAATTTTATTTTATTCTTGCAAGATCGAAGCTGTCAAAACTCTCTAGAAAGATAATATGTCAACTTATCTCAATGATCTATTAGATCCCATTCATTGAATATACCTGGGGTTGCCTCTTACCTTGGTCAAAATAAATCTGAAATGTTCCGATCAGTGGTAGACAAATATGTGAAAGCATTAGCATTCGCATTCGCAGCTGGACAGTGAATAAGTTCGCATCTAGAGGCGAAATTTCTTTGTTAAATCAATACTATTTTCTTTACCGTAGTACTAAATCAAATACCTAATGATGCTATTTTGAGATTTTGGTGGAATGTTGACATCAACTCGCCTAATATGCCATTGTGTTAGAAAGAAAATTCTAGAGCAAGATAAACTGATGGGTGACCTGCATTTTCGTAATCTCATGTACATTGTTAGTACAGATTTTTTGGCAGCACGTGGTGCGTATGATCTCTCAACCTGAGTTTCTCATAAGTTATCTTTTTCAAAGCTAAATATTCCCGATCGAGTGTTGGTAATTTTCGGGTTTATGAGCATGGTAACATGCTTAAATCTAGTAGGACAATCAGTCATAATGAAATGAGTCAAATCGGGATGAAATTGAGCGAAGTCGGTATTCGAAGTCAGTGAGTACCGCGCCCAACGAACACTTTAAGTGTTTGGGCACGCGCCGACGGTAAAGTATACAAAGGGCGCGATAATAAAGTGAACACAGGGCGTGCGGATTCTGCAGGTCCATCGCGTCCTATGCTCACTTTATCCCAGCCGCGCGCCATACACCTAAAGTCTTCATAGGACATGGGCGTAAAATATACACAGAGCGCGCGGTGAATGTTATGTAGTCGTGGCTGCTCGGGTTGGAGACACACCCATTTCTCGTACCCGATTACTCGGCTATATATATGAGATAATTCTCTCATGCAAAACACTCAGAAAAAACTCTAAAACAATCAGAAATTCTCATCAACTCATCTTTGTTCTCAAAATCACCTCAAACCCTAAGCCTGCTGTTATTCTACTGCTTGGCATAACAGTGCTTCTTAGTTGGATTATCTCACTTAAAATTTTCTGTAACCCGGGGCAAATAATATAAGGGTGGAAATATCAATTTCGGAAAGCGAAACTACGCGATCCAATTTATGGCATGGTAGATTAGGACATGTAAATTTTGACTCAATAAGGAATCTGATGAATTTGGACTGTATACCAAAACTTCAAATTCATTCCGAACACAAGTGTGAAATTTGTGGTGAAGCAAAATTAACAAGAACATCCTTTCACAGTGTTGAAAGAGATACTGAACCCCTTGACTTAATACATACGGATCTATGTGAGACTTGCAATTCATGCCAACATGAGGTGGCAACACTTTATCATCGCGCTCTATGCTCACATTAACGCCTGCGCCCAAACACTTAATGTGTTCCTTGGGCGCAAAACATACTGACTTCGAGTTCGACTGCGTTCGATATCATCCCGATTTGACTCATTTTATTAGAATATAGGGAAAAGTGCATGTTGGGTACCTGAACTATTACTATTTTCCAACTTGTGTGCTGAACTATAAAAATTTCCAGACAAGAGGCAAATTATCAAACAATTTTCCAAACAAGGGGCACCGTCCAATGCCGTTAGGGTTTTCACTAACGCCGCCGTTAGTTAATAAATTAATTCAAAAATTCAAAAAATGTTAAAAAGTTACAAAAAATTTATAAACTTAAAAAATTATAGTTTGGATTCAGAAATATTATAAAATTTTATAAAATTGTAAAAAATTAAACTAATTTATAACAAAAAAATTAAAAACTTTACTTTTTATAAAAATTGGAATATAATTTTTTTTAAAATTAGAAACTTTAGAAAAATATCAAACACAAAATGAAAATTTTTTTTGAAACTTTTTAAAAAGTTTCGTTTCAAATTAATCTTTAAAAATTATTAAATTTAAATACTTTCAACAAACCTTCAATTCCGTGTCAATTCTATCTAATGATTGAAGGAAAAACTTCATTTTATGTGTCGTGCAACCAAACAAAAGGTAAGACTTCGACATTCCTATAGAGTTGAATAAAAATTAGTTAACAACTTGATGTGAATATCAAATTTTGATCCATAATACCCCTTATATGGTTCAAACTAGATAGGAATAATAAATAATATTTTCTTGAATTATTTGTAGGGGAATTTCGTAAAAATATTTAAAAATATTTTTCATTTTGTGTTTGATTTTTTCTAAACTTTCTAATTTTTATTTATCAAATAATTTATATTCCTTTTTATTAAAAAATAAAAAATGTTTTTTAAAATATTTTTTATGAATTTTTTACAATTTTTTAACATTTTACAAAAAGTTTTCCATTTTTAATTTATGTAATTAATTTATTAACTAACGGAGTTAATGCCGTCCAAAGACGTTAGTGAAAACACTTACAGCGTTGGACGGTCCACCTTGTTTGGAAAATTATTTGATAGTTCACCATCAATCTGAAAATTTTTATAGTTCAGCCCAAAGTTTGGAAAATGATAATAGTTCAGGTCCCGAAACTGTACTTTTCCCTAGAATATATTGCGCTAATGGATTTAAGCATGATGACATGTCCTTAAACCCTAAAATTACCAACATACAATTGATATTAGTAATGCAAAAAAAAAATGTTAGAGGCCATCTGAGATATTTGAAGTGGTATTCATAAAGCTGTAATTGTCACATAATTTCATTTTTTCAATCTGTTAGTACGGATAGGCGGATTTTCTATCTATATATACACGAGTGAAATCCCCCTTAATAACAGCATTATGAAAAATGTCATTAGCTGCATCTTTCTAGTAAACGACAAAAACTTCTTGCTAATTAGCTAAAATGTTTTCAATTAGATCTTGATTGGGCAAGTTTAATGTAATTTCATATGCTGCATCTGAAATTGTTTTTGATTAACCTTCATCTGAAATTATGCATGAGATTTAGTATCAGAGAAATGAGTTTGGATCAAATAAAAACCACATTTAAATATAAAAAATTATAAATCAAATAAGTCGGGACATTTACATTTGTTAAGTCTGAACATTCAAATAAGTCTGAACATTATGTTAAGTCTGAACTTTTTGTTAAGCCTGAACATTTGCCAAATAAGTCTGAACATTATCAAAATGAGCTTAAGTCTAAACTTTTACATTTTGTTAAGTCTGGACTTTTACATGGTTTATAGTTTTTATAAATAAATATTATTTTTACCACATCTCTACACTAGAGAAATTTGGTTTCTTAATTTATAAATGTTTTGTATGTCTGCATGTAGCTGATCTGCTTCCCTGATTTTTGGTGCTCATGTTCACATGCCAAACACGGCTATTTTGGGCATATGCACCGGTGCAATCTCGGGGAGGATTTAGGGTCGCCCTCAAGCGACATCCTCGTGCAGCGATAAATCCTCGACGAGGTCGTATGCTTGGCGAGATCGTCTGGACGAGATCGTCCTCCGAGAAATCCTCGACGAGATCGGCTGAGCGGACGATCTCCGCGTGCCGTGACTACCTTGATATGCCGTGACATTTCTATATGTCACGGCCGGTAGTCACGATAGGCATATGGGTCAGTGGTTTTTGCTCCTGTCGTGACTGCCTTGACATGCAGTGACATGTCTATATGTCACGGTAGTCATATGGGTGAGTAGTTTTTGCCCTGCCGTGACATGTCTAATGTCACGGTAGTCACGGCATTCAGAAATTCTCACCAACGGTAACATTTCACCAACGGCTAAATTTTTTATATTTTTTTTGATGGGCAACGACTACATTTCACAACATTTGATCAACACTTGCCTATAAATACATCATTCATTTCAACAACAATTCACACCAAAATTGATTACAACGTCAAACTTTCTTTCTCATTTCTCTCTTAACATGTCTACCCATTGGTGTATGTCCGAAGATGTGCAACTTTGCATATCTTATTGTCGTCAATCGCTTGATCCAATTACCGGTGCCAAACAAAAAATTGATAAGTTGTGGGCAAAAATTGACACCGATTTTCATTCAAATTGGGTAAGGGGAGAGGATGAAATCCAGACGACCGATTTTCGGTCTAAAACTGCTCTTCAATCACATTTCGCTAAGCTGAAGCCAAATTTGATTTATTGGGGCTCTTGTATTGTGTACGCTAGAAGAAATCCGGAAACGAGATGCAATTTGGAAGATGAGGTAAATTATTCGCGTAAATTGTTAAATTCAATTTTTACTTTACAATATATTAATTATGATTTTAAATTTTGAATATTTAATTGATAGATAAGGAAAGCACAAGTACGCCATGTGGCCAAAAATAAGAAAACATTCATACATTTTGATTGTTGGGAACAAGTAAAAAATCATCCAACATTTGCAAATATTGAAGCAACTACCCTCCCTTCTAACACACCACTTCCGAGTCCGGTAGTCGAAGAAGAGCATACACTTGACGTACCTCCAACTCCATCAACTGAAGTTCCTGAATATTCTACACCCGAAAGCAATCCTGGAAGTTCCACGAGTCCGATTAGGCCGACTGGAGTGAAAGCGGCCAAGGAAGCTAGAAGAAAAGGTAAGAAAGTAGCAAATCCTTCATCAAATGAGGCTTTGCTGACCATTGCAGAAAATCAAAGGAAATTTTTAGATTTGAGCCAAAAGCAAATGGAGAATGACTTCAAATTGCAAGAACAAGCTTTAAAACAAGCAAAAATGGAGGAAGAAACGAAGATCATGCAAATGAATTTAGATGTGATGACTCCAAAGTCTAAAAAATATTTTTCGAAGAGGAAGGCTGCCATCCTTCGACAGTACGAGGAAGACGAAGATGAACCTAACAATGACCAAGATGCTCCTGCAGATTATTCAGACTGTTACCGTCCGAGCTTTTAGTTCATGTATTTTTCAATGACCTTAAAATGTTATTTCCATTCAGTTATGTATTTTGCATTAATGTAATTTCAATTCCTTTTAAATTGATATCTTGAAAAACCAATTCAAAAAGGCAGATTGAATTGAAAATACATCATACAAATTGAAATACAACACACAAATTGAAATACAACAGACAAATTGAAATGCAACACACAAATTCAAATACAACACACAAATTCAAATACAACCTCAAACGTAAACAGATGCTTCCATGTTGTTAACATAGTTCATAATTGTTCACCGGTTTCCATAAACCAATTATGCTTCACAAGATCATTTTGCAACTGCGTGTGGAGATATGCAGATTGAAGAGTTGTCAAGCGATTACCAAATGCTTCAGACTGTTGGGCTCGTCCAACTGGATCATGAAGAAGTCGATTACCATTCTGATCTGTCGGGCCATCATATACCGTGAAAGCAGTACGAGGATTATGTGGATCTTCCTGGTCAACTTCCACAAATTCATCGTCTATGAATTCTTCCTCAACAATCATGTTATGCATTATGATGCAAGCCAACATAAATGTTTTCAAAACACTTTTTCTATGACACATACCTGCATGTCGGACTATCGCCCAATGAGATTGCAAGATCCCAAAGCATCTCTCGACATCTTTGCGGTACGACTCTTGTTTCTTTGCAAACAATTTCTCAGCATCACCTTGTGGATTGCGAATTGTTTTCACGAAGGAGGAGTACCTTGGATAGATCCCATCAGCTAAATAATAACCGGCGTCGTATGTGTTCCCGTTAACTTTGTATGTCACTTGCGGGCTGATTTCGGCGAGGAGCGGATCAAAAATGTGTGATTGATGTAAAACATTGATATTGTTTTGTGCTCCGGGTACACCAATGAAACTATGCCAGATCCATGTGTCGTACGATGCTACTGCCTCCAAAATAATGGTTGGGCGACCTTTACGACCTGAGTACGCCCCTTGCCAAGATGTTGGGCAGTTCTTCCACTCCCAGTGCATACAATCGATGCTTCCAATCATACCAGGGAATCCTCGTTGCTCTGCTCTTTGTAACAAACGACTCAGGTCAGCTGCATTCGGAGAGCGTAGATAACGGTCTTTGTAATGTTCAACTACTTGAGCACACCACTTCTTCAAGCACTCTAAGGTGGTTGATTCGCCCATCCGTGTGAGCTCGGCACACTGATCCGCACATGAACCATATGCTAACATCCGTATAGCGGCGGTCATCTTCTGCTCTGGAAGGAGACCAAGTTCTCCAGCCGCATCACGAAGCTGATGCCAATATTCATCATGATACGATTAAATAGGTTGCTGCTCATTCGGTACCTACGTCGGAAGTCGTCTTCGGAGAAAATTGGACGTTCGACGAAGTAGTCTTCCAACAGATTCTGCCCCCTCGATCCCCTTTGCCTTTGTCGATTTGGTTGGCGACTGCTTGAAGCATGATCTTCATCACCCGCCGCTGCAACAACAACGACATCCATAACGAACGAGTTAGCCGTCGCCATTATTTGTCTCCTTCTTTGTCGGTACTTCAAAAAACCCTCATTGAAAGAATTCATGATACGAATGAGCAAGAATGGCTGGGAAATTGAGATTAGTGAAGGAAGTTTGTGTGTGATTCAATGAGAAGAAAAACCATGTTTTATAGACCAGGAGCCAATTTTTTGAATTTCAAAAAAATTCAAAAATAATAATTTTTTATTCAGGAATAGTAGTAGGAAGATCTCTGCAGGATGGCATTGCTGCACAGAATATGTAGAAATGCTGTTACTGTTCACTGAATAGTAGTAGGAAGATCTCCGTGAGGAAGTTCTCAAGGAGATAATATGCTCCAACGGGTGCGGATGCCCTTAGAGAGAAAGAAGTTGGTAGCTCCCATCAATTGTTCAATTGTCTGTGTATATGTATTTGTAGTTTGTACAGTACTTTTGGTGATCGATCGAAAAAGTTTATAAAAAATTTCTCCCTAAATTCAAAATGTTTATTAATTTGAGTTTAGTAAGTAAAGCAATAATTAAATAAAAATCATAATATTATTTTAATATATAAATTTATTAAGCCATATGGAAAAAGATCAAGTGAGAAGTGGCTGTTTTTGTGAGAAATAAGAATTTATCTGGTGCATTGATTTTTAAGATCAGACGGTTAATATTAAACATATTAGGAATATAATTAAACGATAATTATGGTTAAAGGGTAGTTTCGGAATCGGATATTCAGCCGTGCGCAATCGACTGATCCGATCCTATTTTTTCGCAAACGTATTTCCTCTCGTGCATTTCTATCATTCGCTTAACCCTACCATTCCAGGTCGCAAACAGACGATGAGGTTGAGCAGCATGACGATGAAGATGGCGGAGAGCAAAGCTGACCTTTTGCTCTCATCAGGACACTTTTTTTGAAAGCTCGGAAAATAACGAGCACTAGCCCTTTATTATCTATCGAGAGAACGAGTAGTGATTCTTAGGTTTGTTTATAATGATCTTGTTCCAGCTCGCAAGCAGGCGGTTGTAGGAGATGGAGGGTTTTTCATGTGCGGGCCGATCGAGCAAGGGGCCAATCTCAGCATGGCAGGATCGGGTCAGGTGCCGTTTTCGGCTCCATTGGGTGGGATGTATGCCAAAACAAAGAGGAGGAAGGGGATTTCTGGATTAAGTGAAATTATATCCCCTGTTCAAGCAAGTGTTCTAGGTCGTGTGTCGACAGACCTTGAACTCCCTCCACAACAGTTCAACAAACAGATCAAACAGAACAGTAAAACAGGAGCACGCACAGGTTGATAACCCAGTTCGGCCAGGCCTACTCTGGGGGGTTTCCCACACCCGGAAAAGGGACAACAAATCTTTATTACGAGTATAGAGCTTTCGCGTGGACTTACACTTACACCTTGTAATTGCCTAGCCTCTATTCCTCCGTCTCTCAGATTTGCAACCAAGGTTCGTCGCAACTCCCCTTGATCCCCTTCGTCCAGACTCTCTGTCCGAACGTACTCGATCTTCTCCTGAAGCTCTGTCGCTTTCTCTCGAAAGCAGGTTGTTCTGTTTGTGCACTGAACGTGATTACCTCTGGTCAGTCTGAATGGCACGTATCAGACTGAGCTCACACCGATGTATTTCCAGTGGAGAAAGTACAAACGGTCGTCGCTTTCTTCTTCTCCAATCAGTAGGGTTTCTCGTGTATGTTTGATCTTGAAAGCGATGCAGAATGAGGGCGCCTCAGCAATGTATTTATATGCTTCGGACGAAACCCTAAACTGCACAAGATAATCCCATCAAATATTCAGGAGATACTCCTAGATATTTGATGTATATCTTATCCAATCGGATGGAAGAATACACGAAGACGTCTTCTTTCCCAAGCAAGTCACGCCGTCTTCAATGAGCATATTCATTCGAATATCTTGTTCGAATAAGCCGCACGCCATCTTTAAATTGACGAAATCTTCGTTGCCAATATCTTCCGGAAAATATCCTTGCGTCTGCTCCACGCTGTACATGAGTGCTAGGATATGTTCGAACTCCCCCTGAACTCCTGCTCGAACTGTCTAACCACGTTTTGCCAAACACATGCCACTCAAGGGAACATCATTAAGGAATACATTTTACAAGAGCATTCCTGAGAGGAAGCAGCCTTGGGTTGTGCCGGTTTTCAACTTTGTTGGTAGGAAAAAAGTTCCTGTGATGGGGCATGGGATGGAGGCTGATGTGAGGATTTGTTGATTTGTGTATCTGCTGATGATTAACTTTAATGGAATTGTTATGAGCATTTTGTGAGGATGGTGCGTTTTGGTATTGATTTACTAATTTGAATTTCCTGACTGGAGATTCATATGTGTAGGTTGGTTCTTTTGAAGATATTTTAGTGTGTGTTGTGGAAGAGTGATTTGGTAGTCCGGACTTGGGAGCAGAAGGTAATTTAGTCTGTTGGTGATGCTCAAGATCAATTTGAGTAGAGCTTGCGAGTTGCTTATAAAGATCCGGATCAATAACTTTGATAGAAACTAAATTGCAGCAAGCTGAGGAAAATGCCAGAAGGGCCATTGAGCGTGTCGAAATGGCTGAGAGTAAAGTAGATAACCTGAATCTAGGTATCATTGAATTAGAAGACGAAAAGGAAGCATATTCAGCCTTGGTTTATGTTTTTTTCCGGAAAAGGAAGCCTTTAATGGAGACTTCAGCAGAGGCAGTAGCTTCTGATTCATCATCACTGGGGTAGCTGAGTGCACGAGCAAGCCTGTTGATCCGGCGGCGCTGTTCCTTGTCCGCAGCAATGATGGCATTAAGATCTCGGAGCAACTTGTTTCGCTCATCTCGGCCCATTCTGGCTCCCCCTCGACTGGACTCCGCCACATCGTTTCCTTTCTCCTTGAGATCGTTCACGTGACGCCCTTTAAACAACTTGTGGTCAACGATGAACTTGCTGGGAGCCTTTGAGAGTTGGTCAGGCGAAGCCTTCAAATCAGGAGCTTGATGGGTGATCAGCTCGTATATCAGAGACGGGAAGCAAATCTGGTGCAGAGATCTCGTCGAAATGGCATGTTCAGCAATCTGATTGAACATCACTCTGCCCAGGTTGAACTTCAGCTTATTCCCTATCTGATAAAGCAGATGAGCCATGTCCTTGTTGACCGTTGAGCGATGAGTAGACGGCCTCCAGTTGAAAACAGCAATGAAAAACAGCATTGAATAGAATGTAGAAAGATCTGCTGTATGCACAACTGACTCAGGCCTCCACTGAACAGAGCCTGCAGTGATGGTGCTTACTATCTTCTCAAAGCTGGATTCTTCTTCATCTACTGCTGGGTCGTCCATTGCGAAGAATACATTGATCAGCTCAGGATCAATCTTGATCCTTCTTCCCCTTACACAGAAAACCCCATAATCTGCCTCACCAATGGCCCCAAACTTTGGAGGCAAGTTTGCCATGGCCTCACGCACCAGCTGTTCGTTGAACGGCATGCATCTGTCCAGCGTCCAGAACAGATCCGACTCTTTAAGCACCTTAATCACTTCCTTCCCTTTGTAACTGGACTCCTCCAGCAACCTCTCAGGTATGATCTTTCTTTTCAGCACACAGTTCCACTTGTTGTATGCATCACGACTGACGAACCAGATGCCTTTCTTGACCAATCCCACTGGGACAGAATCAGCTTCAGGAGATGGAACTTCACATCTTCCAGCATCCACTGAAACAGGGACAGGAGCTTCACGTTTTCTCTTCTTAGATGAATCAGCTCCCCCTGCCAGGTTGCCCTCCTTTGCAAACTCTTGGACTGTTCCCTTGGCAGATTTTTCAAACGCCACCTTCTTCTTTCCCTTGTCCTTCTTTTGCCTTTTGAGAGAGATAAGAGGAGCAATATCTTGGTCATCATCTGGCAGTGTACCCTCCTTTGAAACTGGCTTCGTAGTATCCTCACGAACCGATGCACCAACATCCTCCATGTGATCACGAAGAAGATCATCTTGAGCAACAGCTGGGACAAGCACAGTCTCCTCAGCAACACCTGGAACTGAAGTACCACCTGACTCCACTCCTGACAGAGCACCAAAATCCTCTTTTTGCAGATTTTCAGCAAAATCATCAATATCTTTGAACACACTGTCCAGATCTTCATCTCCTTCCGCAACCTCAGGTTCTTCATCAATCACACCAACACCGTTTACTGAAAAAACCGGCTTCATACTCACAGTCTCAGCAACTTCTCCTTCTGAGACTCCAATCTCCTCAGCCGAGCCAACAACAGGAGCATCTTCCATTACCAACTTCCTCATACTCTTCTTTCCCTCATTAGAAATATCAGAGACCCTCCTTCTGATAGAGCTGATCTTTGCCATGCATTGTCTGGGAGAGGCAGCTCGGCGAGTTACCTTCTTTCTTTGAAATCCTCCTGGGCGAACGTACCCGGAAGCTTGAATTTTCGCCTTCCACACATCTGAAATACCAGACCCTCTTGTCTCTGACAGCCTGGGTTCCGTTTCTTTAACACACTTAGAGACATCATCACCCTTTTTACTAGTATCACAAGACACAACCTTGCCCTTGTCAACACATATCTCAGCCCTCCTGGCTTCATCACTACCAGCAGACTTTACCGCCTCCCCAATACTCACATTCACAACTTCTTTCAACACAATATTTTCAACTGTCGGAATACTTGCAGAAGTTGAAGGTATAGATGAAAATACCTCCGATTGGGGACAAGCTTGAGTTGAACAAGGGACGAAAGAGACGCCCGCGGTCGTCTGAAGCTCCTCACTGGCAGTTCCTTCGCCAATCTTCTTGGTATCGCCCAAGACTTTAGAATCAGGGAGAAAAGGTGCCGTCTTTTTCTCCTTCGGAGCTTTCGTCTTTGGAATTTGGGGTTTTGCCGTCAGAGACTTTGAGGATTGCATGCTCTTCTTCTCAGCGGATTTGACGCCGGACCTTGCAGATTTCCTGGTGTTCACCATCGTCGTTTGGAGAGAGCAGTCGAGAGAGTGTTCGCCGTTCTAGGGTTTGAGACAGGAGAGAAAAAACGCTGAGCAGTTGTGGTTTGAAAATAAAAGTCTTTTCTGCCTCTTCAACTTCCCAAAAAGAGCCAAGTCGCTTTCCAAAATAGAAACGGCGTAAATCAAATCTTTCAGAATAAATATTTGACTTTTAAGAATTGTGCCAGCTGTTCCAGCTCACGTTCTTCGGTGGTCAGTCCAACTGATGTAGCTGGGGATTCGCCTTTGACTGACCACTGCCTGGAACACTTAGTTTATGAAACCACGCAGACCCAAGGAGGATCTGGGTGTTCCAAACTGTTGAATCTTATTCAATTTCTCATCCAGTGGAATGACATTCATTCGTGGAAATAGTTCGAACTCCATTTTCAGCTGTGTTATCTTCTGTTCGAATTCCTTCTGTAACTGTGACACCCTTTGATCCAGCAGTCTCCTGGTACTCTTGCCAACATGGATTTGTGCGGTTCTCCTATCTGACCTTGTGTGCAGGGTCTTATTCACTCCCCCTCGCATAACCCGATGTATGGCTTCTAGAGTAGACCGTGGCTTGTCAAAACTTTCGACTCCCATGCTGATGGTGTAATAGTTATTTGCCATCCTTTTGCCTTTCATCACAGAAACACCATTCTCGTCTAGAACCAAGCATGAGTCACTAGAGAATGACACATAGTGTCCATTGTCACACAGTTGATTGATGCTAATAAGATTCATTGTCAGACCTTCAACCAGGAGGGTGTCCTCGAGTGCAGGGAGATCCGGAACCTTCAATGTCCCACAGCCGATCACCTGACTCTTCCTACCATCCGCGAAGGTGACAAACCGCATCTGCTCAACAGGTCTAATATGCGAGAGATATTCAGAGTTACCTGTCATGTGAGCAGAGCATCCGCTGTCGAAGTACCAACTATTTTGCACTGTTTTTCTTGAGGAGCAACAGGCCACCATGCATACTGTCTGTTGTTCCTTTGGTACCCATACCTGTTTCTGTCGAGGTTTGATCTGCTGTTTATGCCCTCGACGTTCAGCAAGAAACAGCCGACACTTGGATCTGATGTGACCATCCTGAAAGCAGTACCAGCATGTGCGCAAATCTTTCTTTTGATTGGAGGTGGAACTGGAGTGAGTTTTGCCAGTCCTGCCTTTGGCTTTGTCTTGGGACAGATCCACTTTCTGTCTAGGGTGCTTTCTCACCTTCTGTTCAGGCATCTGTTCCGACACTGGTTTTGTTTTAACAAACGTTGTACCTTTTGAACTGCCTTCTCCTGTGAACCCCAATCCTCTATGTCCAGACTCCATTCTCTGAGATCCGAGAATGTCATTTAAGTCTTTAGTGCCAGAGTTGAGCATTCTTACCGACTGTTTGAGGTGATTCAGTTCCTCCTTGGTAGTTGAGTGCTCCATGCTTTTAGATTCTAGCTGAAGTTCCAGCTGTTCTACCCTTCTTAACTGGAACACTTCTTTGCGCTTCAGATCTGTGATGGTTTTTCTTAGACCCACCATGCCTACAGGATGAGTGTCACGGTCATTCTCCATTTCAACTTTCAGAGAGGAGACAGTAACTAAGAGCTCTGTTTTCTGAGCAAGGAGACACAGCCTTTCCTGTTTCATCTCAGCTAGACGAGTATTCAGAGAGTCTACCGTGCCTTCGAGCTCAACCTTCTGTGTAAGTAATATCTCAACCTCCTGCCAGACCTTGTCCTTATCCAGGGTGACGCTTGCAACTGTGTCATTCAGCTTTTTGTTAATCTTGATCAGAAGCAGCCACTTCTCATACAGATCCTTATATGTCTCACCCAGAGCCTCCTGCGTGAGTTCTTCACCATCACTGTCTGAGACATCTTCAGCCGGGAGTTCCAACAGAGGTAGAACAGGTTTGCTGGTGCTGCTGTAACCATCCAGAGTGGAAGTAAAGGCCACAAAGTTGGTGGTTGTACCTCCTTTATCTTCGTCTGACTCACTATCGCTGAAGCTCGCGACCATTGCCTTCTTTTTCATGAGAGTATTCGCACATTGTGAAGCAATATGACCGAAACCTCTGCATTCATGACACTGAATTTCTTCCTTTTTTTTGTCAGAGGAGTCTTGCCTTGAGTCACTGAACCTTGATCTGTCGGACTTCCAGTTTCGGAAACCAGTTGATGAAGACTGACCTTGTTCACGTCTATTTATCTTGCGCACCATTCTGCCGAAGTTTTGAGCCATCATGGCCAGTTGCTCAGTGGTGCAGCCAGCCTCCACTTTGTCTTCAGACAGTTCTGCTTTCAGGGCGATTCCCTTCATATCTCCGGTTTGGAATTTATGGTTAATCTCGTAAGTTCTGAGAGACCCCATCAGCTCGTCCAGTTTCAGTTTGGAGATGTCGTGCATTTCCTCAATAGCCGTGACTTTCATAGCAAATCGCGGAGGAAGTGATCTTAAGACTTTACTGGCCATCCTCTCTTCCTCAATCGGCTTTCCTAGAGCAGCAGCCTCGTTGGACAGTTCCAGAACTCTAGTGTTGTACTCAGAGATAGTTTCACTCTCGTTCATCTTCATCTCTTCAAACTTAGTAGTGACAATCTGCATTCTCGAGTTGCGAACTTTGTCCGTGCCTTCATATGCCGTTTGGAGAATATCCCACGCATCCTTTGCTACTTCACAGTTAATGATCAACTTCATGACGTTCTCATCTACAGCCGAGAAGATAACATTCATCGCCTTTGAGTTTCCCATGGATGCCTTGTTCTCTTCTTCACTCCACAAGGTTTCTGGTTTCAGGATAGGTTCACCAGTTAGATTGTTCATCATAGGTTCAGTCCAGCCTCTCTGAACAGTCATCCATGCTTTCTCGTCAAGGGATTTCAGAAAGGATCGCATCATAGGTTTCCAGGTGGCATAGTTCGATCCTTCAAGCAACGGAGGTCTGGTGATGCTTTGTCCTTCTTTCAGAGGCATCTTGAACAGTTCAGGATCCCACTCAGTGTGTCGAGTGTTTGCTCTGATACCAATTGAAATTATATCCCCTGTTCAAGCAAGTGTTCTAGGTCGTGTGTCGACAGACCTTGAACTCCCTCCACAACAGTTCAACAAACAGATCAAACAGAACAGTAAAACAGGAGCACGCACAGGTTGATAACCCAGTTCGGCCAGGCCTACTCTGGGGGGTTTCCCACACCCGGAAAAGGGACAACAAATCTTTATTACGAGTATAGAGCTTTCGCGTGGACTTACACTTACACCTTGTAATTGCCTAGCCTCTATTCCTCCGTCTCTCAGATTTGCAACCAAGGTTCGTCGCAACTCCCCTTGATCCCCTTCGTCCAGACTCTCTGTCCGAACGTACTCGATCTTCTCCTGAAGCTCGGTCGCTTTCTCTCGAAAGCAGGTTGTTCTGTTTGTGCACTGAACGTGATTACCTCTGGTCAGTCTGAATGGCACGTATCAGACTGAGCTCACACCGATGTATTTCCAGTGGGGAAAGTACAAACGGTCGTCGCTTTCTTCTTCTCCAATCAGTAGGGTTTCTCGTGTATGTTTGATCTTGAAAGCGATGCAGAATGAGGGCGCCTCAGCAATGTATTTATATGCTTCGGACGAAACCCTAAACTGCACAAGATAATCCCATCAAATATTCAGGAGATACTCCTATATATTTGATGTATATCTTATCCAATCGGATGGAAGAATATACGAAGACGTCTTCTTTCCCAAGCAAGTCACGCCGTCTTCAATGAGCATATTCATTCGAATATCTTGTTCGAATAAGTCGCACGCCATCTTTAACTTGACGAAATCTTCGTTGCCAATATCTTCCGGAAAATATCCTTGCGTCTGCTCCACGCTGTACATGAGTGCTAGGATATGTTCGAACTCCCCCTGAACTCCTGCTCGAACTGTCTAACCACGTTTTGCCAAACACATGCCACTCAAGGGAACATCATTAAGGAATACATTTTACAAGAGCATTCCTGAGAGGAAGCAGCCTTGGGTTGTGCCGGTTTTCAACTTTGTTGGTAGGAAAAAAGTTCCTGTGATGGGGCATGGGATGGAGGCTGATGTGAGGATTTGTTGATTTGTGTATCTGCTGATGATTAACTTTAATGGAATTGTTATGAGCATTTTGTGAGGATGGTGCGTTTTGGTATTGATTTACTAATTTGAATTTCCTGACTGGAGATTCATATGTGTAGGTTGGTTCTTTTGAAGATATTTTAGTGTGTGTTGTGGAAGAGTGATTTGGTAGTCCGGACTTGGGAGCAGAAGGTAATTTAGTCTGTTGGTGATGCTCAAGATCAATTCGAGTAGAGCTTGCGAGTTGCTCATAAAGATCCGGATCAATAACTTTGATAGAAACTAAATTGCAGCAAGCTGAGGAAAATGCCAGAAGGGCCATTGAGCGTGTCGAAATGGCTGAGAGTAAAGTAGATAACCTGAATCTAGGTATCATTGAATTAGAAGACGAAAAGGAAGCATATTCAGCCTTGGTTTATGTTTTTTTTTCTTTTCACATCTGCTTTCGTAAATACATAATTGATTTTGCTACAGATTATGATTGGTCGACTACGAATTATTAATGATCCGTTATGAATTATAACATATCCGCTACGAATTCATTCGCATTTCTTGTTAAAATACGTAGCAGTATGCACTGTGTTATTATAAAACGTACCAAATGGATTATAATACGTAGCAACTATGTTATAATCCGTAGCAACTGTGTTATAATACGTAGCAAATGGATTATAATACGTAGCAACTGTGTTATAATACGTAGCAGTTATGCACTATAATACGTAACAACTGTGTTATGCATTATAATACGGAACAAGTGTATTATAATACGTAGCAAGTAGATGAATATATTGCATTTTGGCTTGGTTGAAATTTGAAGTAAATCATATACTTGTTTATAACTACTGCTTCCCTTTCCCAGAAGGAAACTACATATCAAGATAGCAAAACTAGACAATATTCAACAAAAATTATCCAAAACATTTTATTCAATCTCATCCAAGTTTAAGTAGATGAGCTCATCGTCTCCCTAAATTTTGCTCGGAACAAAAGGCAAGATCCAAAAGCTCATTCACAGAGCATCATCAAGGACAAGAACACCAGGTAGTGGTTTTCCTTCCAGCAGCTCCAAGCTAGCACCACCGCCAGTGGAAATGTGGCTCAATTTCTCGGCTAGACATACCTTCTCAACTGCAGCAACTGAATCACCTCCTCCAATGATGGTTGTCAGTTGTCACTCCTTTGTCACTGAGCTCAGCTAATTTCCTTGCGATTGCCTAAAAAACGTACAGGTTAATCAGTTCTCAAGCACAATTCTCATCAGCAGCTTCCTCCTTACTGTGATGCAGCGTGCCTTTTCAAAGAAAAACAAGTATATATAGCAGTCACCCGAAAAAATTAAGAAAAACAACATGAAGCTCAGAAAAAGAGCTTTATAGTCTGCCCTAAATGTTAAATTAGCTATGTTGTTGCAGTTTACTTATTGTTTCCTTTGCCATACCTCAGTTCCAGCAGCGAATCTGTCAAACTCAAACACACCCTCGATGGGTTCCTTTTCCTCTTGCGATCTACAAATGTTGCACAAAAAATACAATGCACCAATTATGAGATATGAATTATGATGAGCCAAATAAATACTATGAATTATGATCAACTACTACCACAACCTAACCACTCAGCCTGATACAATGTGCTGTGCATTGTATGATACAGTATGCTACGAATTATAAGGAGAAAGTGCTTAGCATGCTACGAATCATGATACATTATGCTACGAATTATGATACAGTGTTCAGTGTGTTGTGCTAAGCATGCTATGAATCATGACACGGTATGCTACGGATTATGATCAAAATTAAACAGTGTGCCTGATACAGTGTGCTGTGCAGTTTTATACATGACAATACATATTTTACCAAGCTACGAATCATGACACAGTCTGCTACGGATTATGATAGTAAGCCCGCAGTATGCTACACATCTTGCTGGATAGTGCTACGTATTATGCTCCGCATCTAATAGCTATTTTGCGTTCAAACCCTAAAAGCGTTTATGGTTGTCGATTAAACAGTAAGGTTCGATTTCTAATAGGGTTGTCGATTAAACGCATTCAAACCCTAGAACGTAGATAGGAAACATACCGTAGATAAGGTTTGATTTCTTTGGCGGAGGGGTCGACTGATTGTCGATTCGGTCCGTGGTTGTCGACTTGATTTCTTTGCCGGAGGGGTTGTCCATGGTTGTCGACTTGAAAATTTCGCGATTATTCATCGTCGATTCGGTCGAAGGGTTTCGCAGGTGAGGGTTTCTCAAATCACAAGTTAGGGTTACGAAATTTGGGTTTCGCAATTTCAGTTTCGCAAATAGCGGGATTGGTGTTTTAGAGATTTTTTGTGTGACTAAATTACCCCCACAAGCGTGGATTAGGTGATTTTTTTAATTTTTTGCTGTTTAATCTGGGCTGTTGAATAAAAAAGATCAGTGGACGAGATTAATTCCTATTTCCTACCATAACATCACTTCCTACTTGATCTTAACCCTAAGCCATATAAAACGTATTTATATTATACTTTTGCCTTTTGGTCATGAAAACAATTTCTAAAATGCTTTGTGTCTTAGATGCAAGGCACTCATGCTATCAGAATGGATCAAAGGCACATACACACATTGCTCAATTTCAGACAACAAGCCTTTAAGCCTCACAGCCTCCTTGGCTGCTTCAGTGGCTGTAATGAAAATTCTTCTTCAGTGGAGGACAATGCCACCACTAATTTTAGCTGGGATTTCCATGACACACAATTACCATGCCAAGTAAAAAACAGTCCAGTTGTAGACTTTTTAGTAGCCCTATTGCTAGCATAGTCTAAGTCAACATAGCCAATTAATTCAGATTTGTTCCCATAAGCAGCATATATAAGTGCCAAGTTCTTAGTATGGTTAAAATATTTCAGCAAAAATTTCATAGCATTCCAATGACTCTCCCCTGGATTGGACATGAATCTACTTAAAACACTTATCCCAAAAGCAAGATCAGGCTTAGTACAAAGCATGCAATACATCACACTTCCAACTGCAACATCATAAGGAATCGAACTCATTTTCTTTCTAGCATATGGGGCGCTTTGCTGAGTCTAGCCAAGACATTAAACTAGGCCTCATCGGGGAGTATCCCGGACTGTAAGTATCAGTTAGCTGCATTCTATAATTCCATGGTCTGCTTTGTGTGTGAACATTGCAGGGATTTAAGTGTGGAGTGTGCCATGTGTACACTGGAAATTGGGGTTTAAACAGAAAAAAATAAGTAGGGAATGAAGTGGGTCGTGACTATCGTAACATAATGGACATATTAAGGGTGTCACGGCAGAAGGATTCGTGGGGGTTGTGGCTACCGTAACATAATGGACATGTTACGGGTGTCACAGCACGTGTTTTTGGCAGAAGCATTTGTTGGGGTCGTGACTACCATGACGTCCATGGATGCTACAGGTGTAACGACACCTTCGATTTTTAGGATTTTTTTAAAAATCGACGCATAGCGTGATTACGCCCAATCCACCGCTCTCTCTCCTCCCGACTTCGACGCCGATCGTAAGATCCACAGCCCTAGCTCCTCCGACGACGCAGTGCGGCTCTGACGGCTTTTTCAGTCCCTGCTACCCTTTTCCACATGGTTTTTGCTGTCTTTTGCCATTGCTGGATATTCTCCTTTTGTTTTTATGGATACTATCTGTATGTTGACTTTTCGTCATAACTCTGTTTTTTACATGTTATTTGGTGCTTGAGATATGTTATATGCTTTATTTTCTGCTCGCATCTTCTTCTTTTTTTTTAGTTAAACTGGGGCGGTGCCAGTACTTTATTAATAAGGTTCAAAAAGGCCTGAACCGTGGCAAGTACAAGATTAATAAGCAACACCATGGCCCTGTTATAGTACCAGGGACCTGTAGAGATACTTATGTATACATAGGAGAGGCCTCGACACCTGACACAGGGCCTCATTGGCCAAACAAAGAAAAAAAAAAGGCCCTCCCAGCGCACACAGGCGAGGTCACTGAGCCCCTAAATACTGGACAGTCATTCTCGGCAAGTCGGGCAGGAGCGATTAAATATATGGGCATAGATCGAACTGTTAGTGTCTCGGGGTCTGGCGTCTGTCCGGAGACCCTGGCCGAGGGGCCCGGGGTTCCTCCTTGCTACGCTTCTTAGTGTACTGATTTCTGCACCAATAGGGAGCCTCAGGTAGTCCCCAGTTAAGGCGATCCGAACTAAACGAGTCAGCGAATTGAGATCCCAGAAAATAGCACTTGATCCTCCTAGGTAGGACATAGTGATAGCCGTATTATTCATTTCACATGTAATATAAGTTGGGGTCACTCCCTCCAGCTGGCCTCTGACCTCCCTCCATCTATGGAAATCGGTAGCTCTCCCACCATAGGCACCGCTGTTCAGATGCTTACAGAGAAAGTGGGAACTTTGGATGCACACAACACGCAGCCCAACTTCCCTCAGTAATAACAAAGCAGATATGACACCCTCCACAAAATCATCCAACTCCAAGGCGATATAGAAACCAAACAAGAAGGTCCCTTTTTCATCCCTAACAATTCCACCACAATGATAGCAATTGACAGCACAAGAGAGGGTCATACATGTGCTATTAGGCAACCAGTGCTGCCATCTACCCCTTATGTTGGAAATAGGAGTGGGAATATGGAAGATGTCCAGAATTAGTTTACGCTCATAGCTTGGGTGATAATCCGCTTTAATCAACTGCCACAGGGAGGAACCCCAAACAGCCAGTTTGGCCTTGATGTCAGTAGTAGGCTTACTCAACAATTTACAAGTTCTGTAAACCCAGATCTCCCACAAGGCACCAGCAGCAAGGGCCAACTGAATGCAAGACATGAAATCTTTTTTGTTGTGAGGGATAAACCAAAGTTGCTGGAGCTGTCTCAGGGTCATTGGCCTAGCAATGTCAAATGTTTTTCCCAGGAACTCCCATATCCTAGCAGCTGTCTCACCAAGCCAAAATAGGTGCTCCACGTTCTCCGTGTTAGGCATAGAGCAGCACCAGCATTTCGAGGGCCCAGAGATCCCAACCTTGGCCAAGTTGTCATCAGTAGGAAGGGCCTGATGCCAAAGCCGCCACAAGAAAATACTGATCTTTGGAGGGATCCACGTTCTCCAAGTGTATTTGAATAATTTCGTTCTAGGCCAGTGAGTTCTAATCCTGTCATAGCAGACCTTGTTATTGAAGTTACCATCCGCAGTGTGCTTCCACTTCAACGCGTCAGGAGTGTCACTCAGCTGGATAGAGTCAATACGGTTGCAAGTCCCTGTAGGTAAAAAGGTGCTGCAAGAAGTTCTTTGGACATTCCCCATTCACAGTAATGAGCCAGAAGGATATCCCCTCTACCAATATCCCAACTACTCTCAGTCTTGAGTTTGTCGACAAGAGGTTTAATAGCAGTCCAAATTGCCGAGCTGTATGAGGAATGCAGGTACTTTTCTCTGGCAAATTTGGTCCATAAGGTCTGGTTTTGGAGAAAACTCCAAGCGAGTTTGGTGAGGAGGCATTTTTTTACATCCTCCAATCTTCGAATGCCCAAACCTCCCTCCTCCTTAGGTCTGCAAATTGTTTCCCAACTAACCCAATGGTGTCTACTGGAGGTGCCTTTGTCCCACAGGAAATTCCTCATCAGTCTTTCTATCCCCTGCAGAACCAGCTTAGGGACTGGGAGAATCGACAACGTGTGAATGGTCATGGACCCCAGCACTGCCGAGATAAGAGTTGCACGACCCGCCATGGTCAGAAAGTTTTTTGTCCAACTGGAAATTTTAGTTTTCACCACCTCCTCCAAATGTTTAAAATAACTCCAGTTTAGCTCTTCCAGGGAATAGCGGGGCCCCTAGGTAATCAACAGGGAATTTCCCTTCAGAAAACTTAGTAAGCTCCAGGGTATTCTTTCTTCTGTCGGGGGGGAAAACTTTCAGAAAAGTAAATCATACTCTTCTCAGGGTTAAGAAGCTGGCCAGAGACCTTACAGAAATTGTTGACCACCCCAAGGACATTGGCGACAGAATTTTTGTGCCCATTGGTGAAGATCAAGAGGTCATCTGCATATAAGAGATGATGAATTTGCGGTATGCACCCTTTAGCTCTAAAAGGTCTGATCTTCCCACTTTTCACCGCAAAATTAAGACTCTTGCTGAAAAATTCCATAGCCAAAATGAAAAGACTGGGAGATAAGGGGTCCCCTTGCCGGACACCTCTATTAGATTTAAAGTGCCCATACATATTGCCATTCCAACAAATAGAGTACCAGCAATTGGAAATATTTCTGTAGATAAGATCACACCAAGCTTCTGAGAAACCATAAGCCCTCATCATTTTCAGAATAAAACTCCAAGAGAGCCTATCATAGGCCTTTGACATGTCCAGCTTCACCACCATATTACCGCCAAAGGTCTTGTTGTTTACATCATTAACAATCTCGTGAGCCAGGCCAATAGTCTCATGAATATTCCTTCCCTCGATGAAGCCAGCCTGCTCTTCGCTAATCAGACTGGGCAGCACCACTTTCTGTCTATCATTCAGGATTCTCGACAAGATTTTGTGACCAAAATTGCATAAGCTTATGGGCCTGACTTTATCAAATGACACAGCATTTTTGACCTTGGGGAGGAGGATAATCTGAGCACTAGAAATTTGTTTGGGGAGTTGAAGACCATAGAAAAAACCTGCAACAGCCCTACTCAAATCATGTTTGATAATAGACTAGCAAGCACAAAAGAACTTGCCCGAGAACCCGTCAGGGCCAGGGGAGGGCATCATTTATCATCCTCTTGTCTCTAGTAAGTCTCAATATTACATACTCGTCTATCTAGTCCATCATCTCTTTATGATTATCGATGCTAACCTATCTCATGTGAAGCTACGCATTTCATTTCTATATGTCATCTCGCAAGTCGCATTTCATTCCCCGGGCATCTTTCAATCATTACGGATATCGAGCTACCGACACACGCGGGAAGTTTCTTATGCGCTATTCTTTTATTTTATTACTCCGCATATGGACTAAGCTCATTTTTAAGTGTGCAATGGGTAGCGCACTGTCACACACACGTCGCATGTCACACATTCATTCATGCATAAGCTCAACTGTCTAAGTATCGACACTGAAATCCTCGTTTTCTTCGGACCTCCTTGATTGATGATCATTCTGTCGGATTCAGAGTCTAGGACTTGAAACAGTTTTATTCATGTGTGTATTCTCTCGTGTCAATATCATTGCTAGCTTTTGCCTATCACGTATTCTATGTATTTCTTGAAGCATGTTTGAGACTTGATGTTAGTAGGCACCGGTAGAAAATGTTAAAAACTTAAATTGCATCTCTTTTTCTACGTGACCTTACTACTGGTAAATGCTTCTCTTTACTTTTCGTGATTTGCATGCACCAGCCTCTATTTGTACACTATGCCAAGTTTTAAGTGTGTAGTTAGAAAAAGTCAAAAGAGGGCAAAGAAAAAAAGTAGGCCTCAATCAAAAACAAAGTTCTGAAATTTCAAAAGAGGGTAAAAAATTGACGCCAAGCATAGTTGTTTTTGAATGAAAAATAAAGAGAAAAAAAAAATTAGTAACAAGGGCAAAGTGACAAAAGTCACCCCTTGTGTATGAAAAAAATTGAAACAGTGAGATTTGTGCCCCCTTTTGCTTGATGTAGTGTATTTCCACCTTTTCATTGCATGCAGTCATGATTTATTTTGAGAATTCGTGTACTAGAAACTAAGAGGCGATCCTCGTGCTTGCACTGAAATTTTGATGTGATTTTCGTACTGTTTATAAGACATTTTTAAGCCAGGCTCCTCTAGTCTTACGGGTCATTGCCTAGTCCTTGGCACTTGAGAATGAGCATTGCGCCAGGAGCCCGTTGAATATCCATAGATATCATAGTGAAGGGCGATCATGTTTTTGTGTAACTAGCTTCTTGTTCTTGATACGTTACCGTAGAACTATTTAGAACATGTGATTAGACAGTTGCTAGCCGTGTGTACTGACTGTTTGAATACATATCTTGTTTAAACTATGATTGTATGACAACTTTGATCAAGATGTTTGATTTGAAGTCTAGGTAAATCGGTGAATCCGATGTGTGACATGACTCTTCTATAAATTATTAAGCGTCATCTCACGCATACACGTTAGCTAGTTGCATGGGAAAATTGTAGGTAGTCCCTTTTCTGAAAACCTTCACGAGACTATACTCGTCCTACTAGGGAAGCCTAGGGGATTAAGGGCTTGATGCATATGCTAATTGCATTCGTGTCCTCTATGACAGTGAGTTATGATTTACATGTTAGTTTAGTTAGGATTGATCACATGACACTTGAGTGGGTAGCTTAGAAACAGATGGTTGTTGCGCTTTATATTGACTCATGCATTTATTCTGCCATTTGTTTGACATTTGTTTAGGACGAACAAATCCTAAGTGTCGAGTGTTTTGATCAGTCAATATTTGACTCGTTATTTTCTCCATTAGATGAAGGATAATACTTGTTCTCCTGACTAATTATCACTATTTGATGTCTTTCTGGAGCGTTCAGGTAAAAAGATGAATCATTGCTCCAAGAACCCGAAAGATCGGAAGAACAAAATAGATCGACGAAGGACCAAATAGCACTATTCAGCCTGAGTGCCGTGACTACCCTGACATTCAGCAAATGTTACGAGTGTCACAGCTACATAATTTGGCAGAGGAAAACAATAGTGTCTTGACTACTGTAACATACTAGAAATGTTACGGGTATCACGACACCTATAAATCCTTGGGAGTTCAGGAGGGGTCGTAACAGCTGTAACACCCATGGAAAGTTACGGGTGTCACGGCACCATAAAAACTCAGAGAGTTCACCTCATTTTTGGTACCTGTCGTAACTACCATAATACCCAATAGATGCAATAGGTGTCACGACCCCGACGAATATTCTGAGTTATAAATAGCATTTCGGACCAGATTTTGAGGACGCTGAGTTTTGGGATCGATTTTAACCTAGATTGGAGGAGGACGACCAAAAGCTCAACAAAGACCATGATTCGAGGACACGCTTCATCAAAGCACGGTTTGCTCAATCTAATCTTTAATTATTACGCATTCTTGGTTTATAACCATGAATCGTCACACTACTACAAACAGGGGATTATGCATCGGTTTTTTTGACATTATGCATCGGTTTTGGTTCCGATGCATAATGAAGCGTTGCATAATGTGAGACATTATGCATCGGTTCTTAAAAACCGTTGCATAATGTCTGACATTATGCATCGGTTTTTTGAAAAAACGGATGCATAATGTATGATATTATGCATCGATTTTTTAAAAAAACTGATGCATAATGTCAGATTTTTTTTTTTTTGCATTTTTGGCCTGTAAATTGCTTAAATAAACCTAAAAATTTGTAAATAAATTTCATAAATACACTTTCTCATATCTAAATCTTAAAATACTATTTATTCAACAAAAATATAATATTTCATACATAATGTCACATTTCATACACTTGCTCAGTATCAACATTACCATGTTCCAAAAATAAGCATCTTGTAACAAAAACAAATCTTAAACAAGCAAAAAACACTCAACACGAATTTGTTGAAGACTGAATGCTTGGAGCCACCATGATCTAGAGCTAGGAAGTTTCTCAAACTCGAACACACTCACTTCTTCCTGGCTCTGTTCTTCCTTTCCTTCATCTGTTTCCTAAAGGAGCATGTATGATAATTACTTACATAATATCTCAAATGCAACAAAATTATTATTCTAAATGCTGATACAATTTGCATTTACTTGAATACAAATGCTTGTAGTATTATATAAAAGAGATTACATACCCTTATGAGCCTGTACTTGGGCTCAAATTTCTTTGCGTTCTCGACAGAGTCATAAATCAATCCAAATCCAGTGGATTTACCACCTCCAAAATGAGTCCTAAACTGGAACACAAAAATAGCATTCGAGTCATTCACGGAGTACATGGAAGCCAACTTTTCCTTGAGCTCTGCCTTCACGATAAAAATAAACAATGATAAGTTATGCTATATATATATTCAATAAAAAGGATGTCATCAGGGAGGAGGTGTGCATACCTTGGAAACATTAGCTCTTCCAGGATGAAGAACATCAATGACCTGCAATAAAATAGAAAAGGCTTCATTGCTAACAGTAATCTATAAAATAAAAGCATCCCTATCGAACACAAGAACCTGGTAAATTTGCACAGCGAGGCTAAGAAGGAGTTTAAAGGCTCCACAGCTTGAAGAACCCCACAAGCCTGATCAACGAATATGGACAACTCATCAAAGAATACCTTCTCAATGTTCGCAATCATGCACTTTAGCGAGTTGGTTGACCTCTTCAGGATGACTAACAAAGTACGGCATATGTTCCTTCATCTTGGGCCTAAATTTTATAGAACACAGGATAAGCAATCGATGAAGTCCTTCTTCAAGACAGACTTGTTGCGGAGCTACGCATCTCAATATGCCATCTAAATGCTCTAAATTTTCATTACTTTTTTACTAAAGAATGCTGTTCGCATACAGTCGCAACAATAATTCGCATTTCACATGGAACTTATAAACATTAATAGGAAAACCATCCAAATTTCAGGCCATAAAACTTCAGCACAGATAGCATTCTAGGTAATTCTATTCAGAATTTATCATGCTAATTATCATATAGAATTCTATTCAGAATAGATAGCATTCAGGCAAAAAAATTGATATCTGATAATCTCATGCTAATTATCATATTCAGAATTTAAGAATTCACAAGAACTGACTTAACTTAACATACAACAAAATCAAAATGCGAGACGGAAAATCAAAACTAGCAGATGATGAATATTCGGCTACCATTTGAATCCTAAAAGCTTAAATCAGTTTAACAAAATCTGAAGGAAAAACAAGAGGCATAAACTAATCTGTTCAGCTCCTACAAAAATGCATCGAATAGCGAGAATCAATACCTTGTAGCTTCTCAGGTCGGCCAAAGCTCTGTGCAGCGGTGAGAATGAACAGCAGCAACAGACGAGCAACGAAAATTAGGGTTTTCACCTGATCTGTAAACGAAGATGGAGTCTGATTAAGCCGTTCTTCTCGTCTGATTTCGTGATATCCGAATTCGGAGGTGAGGGATTAGCGAAGCCGTTCTTCTCGGCTGATTAGGGTGAGATCGAAATTCAGAGCATATGTTCTGGCGAAGTCGCTCCTCTGAAACGTTCTGGCGACTCGCAGCTGAGCCAGAAGGCGCGGTAGCCGAGCGCCGGATGTTCTGCAATGTCGCCTGCGGAGCTCGATCTCGTTGGCGTAGATAGGAGAGACGGAGGAGATACAGAAAGAAGGACGACCTAAATAAAGTTAAGTATTTAACTACGACAATATGCATCGGTTCTTAAAAAACCGATGCATAAAGTGAATCTTATGCATCGGTTTTTTATAAAACCGATGCATAATATAAAACCGATGCATAAGCTTTTTTCGAACCGATGCATAAAGCCTGTTCTGTAGTAGTGTCACTAGTCGTTTTATTTCGGGATCCTACGGACACCGTGCTTGTACACAATTTTCATATGATTTATAGAATTGTTTTTTCATTAATGTCATTCAAGTTATTCAATTCTACTACGCTTAATTTTGTCTTTCTTGCACGTTATACATTGATGGATGTTTTCTTGTATGAACAAAATTAGGTTAAACACCAAAACGATGGATGGGTCTAAGGTAGTTAACCGGATTTAGTAGAATTGATGTTAGATCGTAGTAGCTATGCTGATAATATATGACCTAAAAGGAGAGTTAATATTAATTTTTCCACTAGTCTATGGTAGCTCTACGTTGGTAGTACGTGGGTATGTGTAAGTACAACGCGGGCGCATTCGCGGCGATGGTAAAACAAGTACGTAGTGGAATAATTAATGTTTGGAAAATCCTAAGATTAACTAATCGAAATTGTTGATAATCCGTGGATGGACGACGTTCAACAATCTAGGTTAATTTAGACATTGATCCGTGGTTGGGCGGCTTGTCTAATGTTATTTTGGTTTATTTCCATATTTGATGGCATAGTTGGATTGCATGATATTATCACATGAATTAGATGGCAGGAACGGGTGAAGTTCGATCTTAGAATTATTTCTCTGATTAAATCAAATGTTTCCTAATTTCAGTGTCACTTTGGATTTAATAATAACCAAATCTTTTTCTCTATAGGAGTAGCAGAACACATTACTTGCATACTAGTACATGCACGAGTCTGTTCCTTGGATCGACTTTTGGCTTATCGATATTTATAAAAAAATTTTGATTGCAACTTGACCCCTAAAACTTATAACTTGAAAACTACAAATGGTTAAAAATATGCTTGTCAATGACACGCTATGGGCATACATGACTGCTTTCAAGACTCCGATAGGAATGAGCCCAATCAGACTTGTATATGAGAAAACCTGTCACCTGCCAGTCGAGCTTGAGTACAAAGCACTGTGGGCTATCAGAAAACTGAACATGGACCTAAAAACAGCTGGTGAAAAGTGACTACTACAACTTAATGAGCTTTACGAGATCAGATTAGGCTCTTATGAGAATGCTCGCATATACAAGGAGTGAAAAAGAAATGACATGACAAGAGAAAAGTGTGCAGAGAATTCAACGACGGCGAGTAATTCTTTTATACAACTCTCGCCTCAAATATTTTCTGAAAAGTTGTGCATCAAATGGAGTGGTCCATACACAGTAGCCAGAGCACATCCTAATGGCCACGTGGAGATGCCTGGCGAAGGTAGGAATCTTAAGTAGTCAACGGATAGTGCCTAAAACACCATCACGTTCTCAAGCACCCGACACTGCCTGAAGGGATATCAGCAAGGACTTCCCAAGAATACTTCTATACCTATCTCTCAGGCTATGTCTCGCAGAGGCGTTAAAATAGGCCTCTTTGGGGAGTATCCTAAAATATAAGTATTAGCTAGCTGCATTTGCATCGTGTATTTTGTGTGTGATCATTGCAAAAATTAATGTGTGGAGTGCGTCCAGCAGGGACCAAAATCAAGGACGAAACATCAAAATTTAGCTGGGATATTCTGGGGTCGTAATACCCGTGACTTAATCGACATGTCAGGGCAGCCCAAAAGATTCGAGTCAATTCATAGGGGTCATGACACCCGTGACATTTACAGATGTCACGGAAGGCTAATATGTCTGAGTTACTTCATGGGGTCATGACACCCGTGACATATGTAAATGTCACGTCAATCTCGGCAGGTCCAATACACCAAGCTTCTCTATGGGAAAGTGACACCCGTGATATTTACGGTTGTCATGGCAGTGATGAATTTTTAGAAAACAAAAGAGCTTCATCTTTGATCGAACGCCCCAAAACTTAAATCCTACCCCTTCTCCTAAAACAAAAGTGCTTCATCATTGTTTTTTTATTGCAACTTGACCCCTAAAACATATAATTTGACAACTATTAATGGTTAAAAATACGCTTGTCAATACAAAAAAGAAATACATAGAGATCCTTTCCAAGAAAAAGGTAAAGGCCCCCTTGTCCATGATCACTCTTCCTTAGACTCATTTAGACTTTTGGAGCAGTGTCGTAACTTGTTTGTGGCCTCGGGCCCTGATATTATACTTGCACACCAAGCTGTGACTCATCCTAGGCTTTTGAAGCGATTCTTAGCGTCATTTGAGTTTCTAGGTAATAAAAAACGCGCCACCGATTGGAAATTTAGGATAAGTGACCTGATGTCTAAGGAAGAGGTTTGTGAATTGCTGCATTTTCCTCTCATTGGCTTTTGTGGTGAATATGGGGAGGAAGAGCAGTATGAGTTCTGGAAATTCATCTCTTTCTTTGACTGCTATTTTTCTTTTGGCTGGCCTTCCACCGTTATTAAGGAGTTGTTGTGGAAGATAGTGCACTATTTGATCGGTATGAGCATCAACCCTCGTGCCGAGGGTGCCACAGTGGAAACCAATACAGACGTAGTTATTATGATATCGATGTCTAAGGGGGTACCGATCGACTTCTTCCAGATCCTCACTAGTAAGATGGTCTTTTTGGGTTCCTCACTTGACAACCTCGCATTGGGGAGGAGGTTTATTCATTACTCTCATTGCAGAGGCCAAAGGATGGGACCTCCGCAAGCTCAAGAATCCGATAACCTCACTGCTGAACACCAATAAGATGATGGACTTTAAGATGATTGATCGTGACCAAAACTGGCAGCATAAAGATGAGCTGTTTCCTAGCAGAGCGAAAAGGCACCGCATAGATACTGGAAGAGGAAGATCAATAGAGATCATGGCAAGGAGCCCGTACCCAAGCCACAAGCGGAGCATGAGGGCCAGGAGCCCCCAGTATCGCAAATAATTGAGCTGCAGCCTCTAGCCACCCAGCCAACCCCTGAGATCAGTGAAGACGACCCCTGGCGCCTCAGTATTAGTGAGAGATTTTCCCAATTAGAGCCTACCCAAAGCCAGATACTCGCATCACAGGTTCATCTCACCTCTGTTGATAAGTCGAGTTTTCGCTTTATTAATAGCCGCTTTTCACTATAGCTTTGTTCTTTTGCGACGATATTTTGATGTCGTTTCAAGTAGAAAAGGAGTCTTCCCCAAAGTCAAAGCCTAAATACAAAGACTCGGGGAAGATTTAGAGTAAAATATGGGCAAAGAGGACTCTCAGCCAATCGGTTTGGAAATTACCCTGAACCAGCCGGTCGGCTGGATGAAAAGGTAGACTTGAGAGCAACTGTCTACATTGAGTCGGTCGGCTGAGGGTTCAACTGGTCAGCTGGAGAAGAATTATCAGAATGCTTGCCCAAGCATATATTCAACCGGTCGGCTCAACTAGCCAACCGGTCGGCTGGACGTTCACAACAGAAGCAGTCTGGATTTTTAGCCACCAGCCAACCGGCTAGAATTTGGGCATCAAGCCTAGCTAGGCTTGTGATTATCGATTCTAAATTCCTATAAATCATATCTAGAATATGGGTCTTGAACTTAGAACCGATCTAGTCCCTTGAATGTGCATTCTTATGAATCAATATCATTGTTATCTCTTTTTATCTAATTTTCTAAGTATTTTCACTGAAATACCTTGGATTAAGCTTTAGCAAGCAGTTTTAAAATTCTCACGAAAAACTTAGACCTTTTGCATGCTCCTTGGTGACTTGAGTTTTCCAACATAGTGCCTTGCTTGTGATTGCTTCTCGCACATTCCATACACTTTTTGAACATATTGTCAAGTTTTAAGTGTGGAATCAAAAGAGGGCGAAAAATGGACCCCATCAAAAAAAATTGTGGTCGAGGGCATGCCCCGACTCAAAACTTTCTCAAATTTCTAGAGAAGTTTTGCTTCAAAAATATAAAAATGTCGGTGGTTAGGAAGAAAAGTTTCCCCTCGAAAGCATTTGTAGGCCAAAGGCCATTTGAAAAAGGAAAAAATGAATAAAAAGCACTTAAAACTTGACTCTATGTTTTCCTTCATTCTTCATTTGTTCGAGATTCATCATTTGCATTGTGTGCTAGTTGGACTAACCCTTGAACGATCCTTGTGCTTGCACGGGAGCTGTCATTTGGTCTATGCTTCTTTTCTAACAACTCTAGGTGTCGAACTCCTCTTTCCTTATGGACTATGGCTTAAGCACCTAGGACTTGGGAATGAGTTACATGTCGCAAACCAGTGGACTAGCCCTAGCTAGCATAGGTGAGCGATTGACACCTCTTTGTGCAAACTACCAACTCTGATTCTATTGTTTTGCCTTGAAAATGAGTAGATTATTAGATTAGACATTTGATTGCTCTAGTATTGATGATCTTGAATGCACAATCTCGTTGGGTACTTAAATGGTTTAAAACTTCTTTTAATAATAATGTGATGATAGTCCTAGTTAGGGGTGAAGGATTTGTGTTGAGAAATTATCGCCTTGGTTGAGCACTCTTAAATTCATTCTCATGTGATAAGTGCATTTGGGATTTGTGAGTATTCCCATTTCTTAAGACTCTCACGAGACTATAACTCGTCCACTAGGGTAGTCTAGGGGTTTAAAGGCTTAATGCATACGCTAAATGCATTCGTAACGCCTACGAAAAGGAGCTAGTTAGGTTGTACATACTTTCATTTTCCCTCGAATAACATGTTTAGGAATAATGATCGAGACCTTGTGAAAGCTAGCGAGGCAAATTGACGAAAAACATAGCACCCCTACCATTTCGCCAATCGCATTACCTTGACATATTTGCATACTTTGTTCGGGACGAACAAAGCTTAAGTGTAGAGTGTTGATAAGTCGAGTTTTTGACTTATTAATAGCCTCTTTTCACTATAGCTTTGGTTCCTTTCCGACGATATTTTGATGTCATTTGACCACTTACCCTACGTTTCAGGTAGAAAACGAGTCTCCCCCCAAGTCAAAGCCAACATACGAAGACTTGGGGAACGATAGAAGATTTAGAGCAAAATGTGGGCAAAGAGGGCTCCCAGCCGACCGGTTCAGAAATTTCCCTGAACCCGCAGGTCGGCTGGATGAAAATGCAGACTTGAGAGCAACCGCCCACATTGAGTCGGCCGGCTGAGGGTTCAACTGGTCGGCTGAAGAAGCGTTACCAGAATGCTTGCCCAAGCACATATTCAATCGGTCGGCTCAACTAGCCAACCGGTCGGCTGGTCGTTTACAAGAGAAGCAGTCTGGATTTCTAGCCACCGACCGGCTGGAATTTGGGCATCAGGCTAGCCGACCGGCTGGACCTGCTACTTAGGATTTTCTACTCGAGGCTATAAATAGAAAATAGGTTTTTGACCTGTGTGTGGGGGTTTTTGTGAAGAAGAAAATTAGAAAAGGAAGCTCAACTAAGGTCATCAACAAGGATTCAACCAAGGAAAAGAACAAAGATCAAAAGGGAGATTCTAGGATTAACCATCCTACTTCCTCTACACCTTTTCCATTCTCTTTGTTGTTTCTATAAACCCTACTCACACCATGTTGTCTTACATGATGTGTGAGTAGTGATCTTGTGTTTTGAGGGTCTTACAACCCTCCTTGGTACTCTATGATCATGTATACACATTTGATTCTATAATCTATGGTGCTAAATTCATATTCACTATGCTCTTCATTTTTGACATGCTACCAAGTGTTTGATGAAATGCCTATGTGACATGTTTATCTTAAAACTTGACCTAAGTATCGATAGACCTTAGGAAAGGTTTGGATGTAGCGAATATGATCATATCTAGTGTTTACGATGGTAAATGCATTGACATGAAGTGAACTAGTTCTCTAAGCCTATGGTATTTACTGCCTTAGGAGATGTTCCAAGGTTAATAATGGCCATAGAGTGAACCAATACCTCGATGGAGTGAGGTTCTAGTTAAGACGGTTTGGCTAAGAATAGATTCACATGAAAGTTGGTCTACCTTAGTCTAAACTAGGTTCAAAACTATTTGACACCTTGATATGCATAATTCTTGTATACATGATCAATGGAAAATGCAAAGGAGGGGAGTAACCCCTTGAAACACCCTTAGTCTATCTTTTATCTCTAATTACTCGCCACCTAGAATTTAGATACACACCCTTATACATTTTTTGATTAGAATAGCCGAACAGAAACACGATCTAATATAGTGCACGTGCTTAGTTGCTGCCTTGGGTTCGACGCCGGTCTTTTTTTTTTTTAATTAAAGCTAGTCGGAGCCAACGCCTTTATTAATGAGAGGAGGTTCAAAAAGCCAGAACCGGGGCTACAAAGAAAAGTCCTCAAGCGCCAGGAACTAGTTATATGACCTAGCTCCTTAAAAACGCTGAACAGACTAGAAACATGGCCACTAAAGTTCTATTTTATCTTTTCGTTATTCTTAGACTTTTCTAATTATCGATCGTTTATAAAAAAAAATTGAACACTGACTAATCCCAGAGAAGCATGCGATCATACCAGCTTTAATGCACCGGATCCCATCAGAACTCCGCAGTTAAGCGTGCTTGGGCGAGAGTTGTACTACGATGGGTGACCTCCTGGTAAGTCCTCGTGTTGCACCCCTTTTTGCTCCATTTTTTTCGATCAAGGCACGATGAACACGAGTTTTTTTAACCACTTATTATTTAGCCTTTTTTTTACTTCGTTTCAGGGCGAAAGAGAAACGTCCACGGTTCTATTTTATCTTTTTGTTATTCTTAGACTTTTCAATTATCGATCGTTTATTAAAAAAAATTGAACACCGACTAATCCCAGAGAAGCATCATGTTATGTTGTACGCATTATATGACGAGTGCGATCATACCAGCTTTAATGCACCGGATCCCATCAGAACTCCGCAGTTAAGCGTGCTTGGGCGAGAGTAGTACTACGATGGGTGACCTCCTGGTAAGTCCTCGTGTTGCACCCCTTTTTGCTCCATTTTGTTTCGATCAAGGCGCGATAAACACGAGTTTTTTTAACCACTTATTATTTAGCCTTTTTTTACTTCGTTTCGTGGCGAAAGAGAAACGTCCACGGTTCTATTTTATCTTTTTGTTATTCTTAGACTTTTCTAATTATCGATCGTTTATAAAAAAATTGAACACCGACTAATCCCTGAGAAGCATCATGTTATGCTCTCCGCATTATATGACGTGTGCGATCATACCAGCACTAGTGCACCAGATCCCATCAGAACTCCGAAGTTAAGCGGGCTTGGATGAGAGTAGTACTAGGATGGGTGACCACCTGGAAAGTCCTCGGTTTGCACCCTTTTTTGCTCCATTTCTTTTCGATCAAGCCACGATAAACACGAGTTTTTTTAACCACTTATTGTTTAGCCTTTTTTACTTCGTTTCGAGGCGAAAAAGAAACGTCCACAGTTCTATGTTATCTTTTTGTTATTCTTAGACTTTTCTAATTATCGATAGTTTATAAAAAAAATTGAACACCGACTAATCCCAGAGAAGCATCATGTTCTGTTCTCCGCATTATATGACGAGTGCGATCATACCAGCTTTAATGCACCGGATCCCATCAGAACTCCGCAGTTAAGCGTGCTTGGGCGAGAGTAGTACTACGATGGGTGACCTCCTGGTAAGTCCTCGTGTTGCACCCCTTTTTGCTCCATTTTTTTCCGATCAAGGCACGATAAACACGAGTTTTTTTAACCACTTATTATTTAGCCTTTTTTTACTTCGTTTCGTGGCAAAAGAGAAACGTCCACGGTTCTATTTTATCTTTTTGTTATTCTAAGACTTTTCTAATTATCGATCGTTTATAAAAAAAAATTGAACACCGACTAATCCCAGAGAAGCATCATGTTCTGTTCTCCGCATTATATGACGAGTGCGATCATACCAGCTTTAATGCACCGGATCCCATCAGTACTCCGCAGTTAAGCGTGCTTGGGCGAGAGTAGTACTACGATGGGTGACCTCCTGGTAAGTCCTCGTGTTGCACCCCTTTTTGCTCCATTTTTTTCGATCAAGGCACGATAAACACGAGTTTTTTTAACCACTTATTATTTAGCCTTTTTTTACTTCGTTTCGTGGCGAAAGAGAAACGTCCACGGTTCTATTTTATCTTTTTGTTATTCTTAGACTTTTCTAATTATCGATCGTTTATAAAAAAATTGAACACCGACTAATCCCTGAGAAGCATCATGTTATGCTCTCCGCATTATATGACGTGTGCGATCATACCAGCACTAGTGCACCAGATCCCATCAGAACTCCGAAGTTAAGCGGGCTTGGATGAGAGTAGTACTAGGATGGGTGACCACCTGGAAAGTCCTCGGTTTGCACCCTTTTTTGCTCCATTTCTTTTCGATCAAGCCACGATAAACACGAGTTTTTTTAACCACTTATTGTTTAGCCTTTTTTACTTCGTTTCGAGGCGAAAAAGAAACGTCCACAGTTCTATGTTATCTTTTTGTTATTCTTAGACTTTTCTAATTATCGATAGTTTATAAAAAAAATTGAACACCGACTAATCCCAGAGAAGCATCATGTTCTGTTCTCCGCATTATATGACGAGTGCGATCATACCAGCTTTAATGCACCGGATCCCATCAGAACTCCGCAGTTAAGCGTGCTTGGGCGAGAGTAGTACTACGATGGGTGACCTCCTGGTAAGTCCTCGTGTTGCACCCCTTTTTGCTCCATTTTGTTTCGATCAAGGCGCGATAAACACGAGTTTTTTTAACCACTTATTATTTAGCCTTTTTTTACTTCGTTTCGTGGCGAAAGAGAAACGTCCACGGTTCTATTTTATCTTTTTGTTATTCTTAGACTTTTCTAATTATCGATCGTTTATAAAAAAATTGAACACCGACTAATCCCTGAGAAGCATCATGTTATGCTCTCCGCATTATATGACGTGTGCGATCATACCAGCACTAGTGCACCAGATCCCATCAGAACTCCGAAGTTAAGCGGGCTTGGATGAGAGTAGTACTAGGATGGGTGACCACCTGGAAAGTCCTCGGTTTGCACCCTTTTTTGCTCCATTTCTTTTCGATCAAGCCACGATAAACACGAGTTTTTTTAACCACTTATTGTTTAGCCTTTTTTACTTCGTTTCGAGGCGAAAAAGAAACGTCCACAGTTCTATGTTATCTTTTTGTTATTCTTAGACTTTTCTAATTATCGATAGTTTATAAAAAAAATTGAACACCGACTAATCCCAGAGAAGCATCATGTTCTGTTCTCCGCATTATATGACGAGTGCGATCATACCAGCTTTAATGCACCGGATCCCATCAGAACTCCGCAGTTAAGCGTGCTTGGGCGAGAGTAGTACTACGATGGGTGACCTCCTGGTAAGTCCTCGTGTTGCACCCCTTTTTGCTCCATTTTTTTCCGATCAAGGCACGATAAACACGAGTTTTTTTAACCACTTATTATTTAGCCTTTTTTTACTTCGTTTCGTGGCAAAAGAGAAACGTCCACGGTTCTATTTTATCTTTTTGTTATTCTAAGACTTTTCTAATTATCGATCGTTTATAAAAAAAAATTGAACACCGACTAATCCCAGAGAAGCATCATGTTCTGTTCTCCGCATTATATGACGAGTGCGATCATACCAGCTTTAATGCACCGGATCCCATCAGTACTCCGCAGTTAAGCGTGCTTGGGCGAGAGTAGTACTACGATGGGTGACCTCCTGGTAAGTCCTCGTGTTGCACCCCTTTTTGCTCCATTTTTTTCGATCAAGGCACGATAAACACGAGTTTTTTTAACCACTTATTATTTAGCCTTTTTTTACTTCGTTTCGTGGCGAAAGAGAAACGTCCACGGTTCTATTTTATCTTTTTGTTATTCTTAGACTTTTCTAATTATCGATCGTTTATAAAAAAATTGAACACCGACTAATCCCTGAGAAGCATCATGTTATGCTCTCCGCATTATATGACGTGTGCGATCATACCAGCACTAGTGCACCAGATCCCATCAGAACTCCGAAGTTAAGCGGGCTTGGATGAGAGTAGTACTAGGATGGGTGACCACCTGGAAAGTCCTCGGTTTGCACCCTTTTTTGCTCCATTTCTTTTCGATCAAGCCACGATAAACACGAGTTTTTTTAACCACTTATTGTTTAGCCTTTTTTACTTCGTTTCGAGGCGAAAAAGAAACGTCCACAGTTCTATGTTATCTTTTTGTTATTCTTAGACTTTTCTAATTATCGATAGTTTATAAAAAAAATTGAACACCGACTAATCCCAGAGAAGCATCATGTTCTGTTCTCCGCATTATATGACGAGTGCGATCATACCAGCTTTAATGCACCGGATCCCATCAGAACTCCGCAGTTAAGCGTGCTTGGGCGAGAGTAGTACTACGATGGGTGACCTCCTGGTAAGTCCTCGTGTTGCACCCCTTTTTGCTCCATTTTTTTCCGATCAAGGCACGATAAACACGAGTTTTTTTAACCACTTATTATTTAGCCTTTTTTTACTTCGTTTCGTGGCAAAAGAGAAACGTCCACGGTTCTATTTTATCTTTTTGTTATTCTAAGACTTTTCTAATTATCGATCGTTTATAAAAAAAAATTGAACACCGACTAATCCCAGAGAAGCATCATGTTCTGTTCTCCGCATTATATGACGAGTGCGATCATACCAGCTTTAATGCACCGGATCCCATCAGTACTCCGCAGTTAAGCGTGCTTGGGCGAGAGTAGTACTACGATGGGTGACCTCCTGGTAAGTCCTCGTGTTGCACCCCTTTTTGCTCCATTTTTTTCGATCAAGGCACGATAAACACGAGTTTTTTTAACCACTTATTATTTAGCCTTTTTTTACTTCGTTTCGTGGCGAAAGAGAAACGTCCACGGTTCTATTTTATCTTTTTGTTATTCTTAGACTTTTCTAATTATCGATCGTTTATAAAAAAATTGAACACCGACTAATCCCTGAGAAGCATCATGTTATGCTCTCCGCATTATATGACGTGTGCGATCATACCAGCACTAGTGCACCAGATCCCATCAGAACTCCGAAGTTAAGCGGGCTTGGATGAGAGTAGTACTAGGATGGGTGACCACCTGGAAAGTCCTCGGTTTGCACCCTTTTTTGCTCCATTTCTTTTCGATCAAGCCACGATAAACACGAGTTTTTTTAACCACTTATTGTTTAGCCTTTTTTACTTCGTTTCGAGGCGAAAAAGAAACGTCCACAGTTCTATGTTATCTTTTTGTTATTCTTAGACTTTTCTAATTATCGATAGTTTATAAAAAAAATTGAACACCGACTAATCCCAGAGAAGCATCATGTTCTGTTCTCCGCATTATATGACGAGTGCGATCATACCAGCTTTAATGCACCGGATCCCATCAGAACTCCGCAGTTAAGCGTGCTTGGGCGAGAGTAGTACTACGATGGGTGACCTCCTGGTAAGTCCTCGTGTTGCACCCCTTTTTGCTCCATTTTTTTCCGATCAAGGCACGATAAACACGAGTTTTTTTAACCACTTATTATTTAGCCTTTTTTTACTTCGTTTCGTGGCAAAAGAGAAACGTCCACGGTTCTATTTTATCTTTTTGTTATTCTAAGACTTTTCTAATTATCGATCGTTTATAAAAAAAAATTGAACACCGACTAATCCCAGAGAAGCATCATGTTCTGTTCTCCGCATTATATGACGAGTGCGATCATACCAGCTTTAATGCACCGGATCCCATCAGTACTCCGCAGTTAAGCGTGCTTGGGCGAGAGTAGTACTACGATGGGTGACCTCCTGGTAAGTCCTCGTGTTGCACCCCTTTTTGCTCCATTTTTTTCGATCAAGGCACGATAAACACGAGTTTTTTTAACCACTTATTATTTAGCCTTTTTTTACTTCGTTTCGTGGCGAAAGAGAAACGTCCACGGTTCTATTTTATCTTTTTGTTATTCTTAGACTTTTCTAATTATCGATCGTTTATAAAAAAATTGAACACCGACTAATCCCTGAGAAGCATCATGTTATGCTCTCCGCATTATATGACGTGTGCGATCATACCAGCACTAGTGCACCAGATCCCATCAAAACTCCGCAGTTAAGCGTGCTTGGATGAGAGTAGTACTAGGATGGGTGACCACCTGGAAAGTCCTCGGTTTGCACCCCTTTTTGCTCCATTTTTTTCGATCAAGGCACGATAAACACGAGTTTTTTTAACCACTCTACGCATTATATGACGAGTGCGATCATACCAGCTTTAATGCACCGGATCCCATCAGAACTCCGCAGTTAAGCGTGCTTGGGCGAGAGTAGTACTACGATGGGTGACCTCCTGGTAAGTCCTCGTGTTGCACCCCTTTTTGCTCCATTTTTTTTCGATCAAGGCACGATAAACACGAGTTTTTTTAACCACTTATTATTTAGCCTTTTTTTACTTCGTTTCATGGCGAAAGAGAAACGTCCACGGTTCAATTTTATCTTTTTTTTATTCTAAAACTTTTCTAATTATCGATCGTTTATAAAAAAATTGAACACCGACTAATCCCTGAGAAGCATCATGTTATGCTCTCCGCATTATATGACGTGTGCGATCATACCAGCACTAGTGCACCAGATACCATCAGAACTCCGCAGTTAAGCGTGCTTGGATGAGAGTAGTACTAGGATGGGTGACCACCTGGAAAGTCCTCGGTTTGCACCCCTTTTTGCTCCATTTTTTTCGATCAAGGCACGATAAACACGAGTTTTTTTAACCACTCTACGCATTATATGACGAGTGCGATCATACCAGCTTTAATGCACCGGATCCCATCAGAACTCCGCAGTTAAGCGTGCTTGGGCGAGAGTAGTACTACGATGGGTGACCTCCTGGTAAGTCCTCGTGTTGCACCCCTTTTTGCTCCATTTTTTTTCGATCAAGGCACGATAAACACGAGTTTTTTTAACCACTTATTATTTAGCCTTTTTTTACTTCGTTTCGTGGCGAAAGAGAAATGTCCACGGTTCTATTTTATCTTTTTGTTATTCTAAAACTTTTCTAATTATCGATCGTTTATAAAAAAAAAATTAACACCGACTAATCCCAGAGAAGCATCATGTTATGTTCTCCGCATTATATGACGAGTGCGATCATACCAGCTTTAATGCACCGGATCCCATCAGAACTCCGCAGTTAAGCGTGCTTGGGCGAAAGTAGTACTACGATGGGTGACCTCCTGGTAAGTCCTCGTGTTGCACCCCTTTTTGCTCCATTTTTTTCGATGAAGGCACCATAAACTCGAGTTTTTTAACTACTTATTATTTAGCCTTTTTTTACTTCGTTTCGTGGCGAATGAGAAACGTTCACGGTTCTATTTTATCTTTTTGTTATTCTTAGACTTTTCTAATTTTCGATCGTTTATAAAAAAAAAATTGAACACCGACTAATCCCAGAGACGCATCATGTTATGTTCTACGCATTATATGACGAGTGCGATCATACCAGCTTTAATGCACCGGATCCCATCAGAACTCCGCAGTTAAGCGTGCTTGGGCGAGAGAAGTACTACGATGGGTGACCTCCTGGTAAGTCGTCGTGTTGCACCCCTTTTTGCTCCATTTTTTTTCGATCAAGGCGCGATAAACACGAGTTTTTTTAACCACTTATTATTTAGCCTTTTTTTACTTCGTTTCGTGGCGAAAGAGAAACGTCCACGGTTCTATTTTATCTTTTTGTTATTCTTAGACTTTTCTAATTATCGATCGTTTATAAAAAAATTCAACACCGACTAATCCCTGAGAAGCATCATGTTATGCTCTCCGCATTATATGACGTGTGCGATCATACCAGCACTAGTGCACCAGATCCCATCAGAACTCCGCAGTTAAGCGTGCTTGGATGAGAGTAGTACTAGGATGGGTGACCACCTGGAAAGTCCTCGATTTGCACCCCTTTTTGCTCCATTTCTTTTCGATCAAGCCACGATAAACACGAGTTTTTTTAACCACTTATTGTTTAGCCTTTTTTACTTCGTTTCGAGGCGAAAAAGAAACGTCCACAGTTCTATTTTATCTTTTTGTTATTCTTAGAGTTTTCTAATTATCGATAGTTTATAAAAAAAATTGAACACCGACTAATCCCAGAAAAGCATCATGTTATGTTCTACGCATTATATGACGAGTGCGATCATACCATCTTTAATGCACCGGATCCCATCAGAACTCCGCAGTTAAGCGTGCTTGGGCGAGAGTAGTACTACGATGGGTGACCTCCAGGTAAGTCCTCGTATTGCACCCCTTTTTGCTCAATTTTTTCGATCAAGGCACGATAAACACGAGTTTTTTTAACCACTTATTATTTAGCCTTTTTTACTTCGTTTCGTGGCGAAAGAGAAACGTCCACGGTTCTATTCTATCTTTTTGTTATTCTAAAACTTTTCTAATTATCGATCGTTTATAAAAAAAAATTTAACACCGACTAATCCCCGAGAAGCATCATGTTATGTTCTCCGCATTATGTGACGAGTGCGATCATACCAGCTTTAATGCACCGGATCCCATCAGAACTCCGCAGTTAAGCGTGCTTGGGCGAAAGTAGTACTACGATGGGTGACCTCCTGTTAAGTCCTCGTGTTGCACCCCTTTTTTGCTCCATTTTTTTCGATCAAGGCACGATAAACACGAGTTTTTTTAACCACTTATTATTTAGCCTTTTTTTACTTCGTTTCGTGGCGAAAGAGAAACGTCCACGGTTCTATTTTATCTTTTTGTTATTCTTAGACTTTTCTAATTATCGATCGTTTATAAAAAAATTGAACACCGACTAATCCCTGAGAAGCATCATGTTATGCTCTCCGCATTATATGACGTGTGCGATCATACCAGCACTAGTGCACCAGATCCCATCAAAACTCCGCAGTTAAGCGTGCTTGGATGAGAGTAGTACTAGGATGGGTGACCACCTGGAAAGTCCTCGGTTTGCACCCCTTTTTGCTCCATTTTTTTCGATCAAGGCACGATAAACACGAGTTTTTTTAACCACTCTACGCATTATATGACGAGTGCGATCATACCAGCTTTAATGCACCGGATCCCATCAGAACTCCGCAGTTAAGCGTGCTTGGGCGAGAGTAGTACTACGATGGGTGACCTCCTGGTAAGTCCTCGTGTTGCACCCCTTTTTGCTCCATTTTTTTTCGATCAAGGCACGATAAACACGAGTTTTTTTAACCACTTATTATTTAGCCTTTTTTTACTTCGTTTCATGGCGAAAGAGAAACGTCCACGGTTCAATTTTATCTTTTTTTTATCTAAAACTTTTCTAATTATCGATCGTTTATAAAAAAATTGAACACCGACTAATCCCTGAGAAGCATCATGTTATGCTCTCCGCATTATATGACGTGTGCGATCATACCAGCACTAGTGCACCAGATACCATCAGAACTCCGCAGTTAAGCGTGCTTGGATGAGAGTAGTACTAGGATGGGTGACCACCTGGAAAGTCCTCGGTTTGCACCCCTTTTTGCTCCATTTTTTTCGATCAAGGCACGATAAACACGAGTTTTTTTAACCACTCTACGCATTATATGACGAGTGCGATCATACCAGCTTTAATGCACCGGATCCCATCAGAACTCCGCAGTTAAGCGTGCTTGGGCGAGAGTAGTACTACGATGGGTGACCTCCTGGTAAGTCCTCGTGTTGCACCCCTTTTTGCTCCATTTTTTTTCGATCAAGGCACGATAAACACGAGTTTTTTTAACCACTTATTATTTAGCCTTTTTTTACTTCGTTTCGTGGCGAAAGAGAAATGTCCACGGTTCTATTTTATCTTTTTGTTATTCTAAAACTTTTCTAATTATCGATCGTTTATAAAAAAAAAATTAACACCGACTAATCCCAGAGAAGCATCATGTTATGTTCTCCGCATTATATGACGAGTGCGATCATACCAGCTTTAATGCACCGGATCCCATCAGAACTCCGCAGTTAAGCGTGCTTGGGCGAAAGTAGTACTACGATGGGTGACCTCCTGGTAAGTCCTCGTGTTGCACCCCTTTTTGCTCCATTTTTTTCGATGAAGGCACCATAAACTCGAGTTTTTTAACTACTTATTATTTAGCCTTTTTTTACTTCGTTTCGTGGCGAATGAGAAACGTTCACGGTTCTATTTTATCTTTTTGTTATTCTTAGACTTTTCTAATTTTCGATCGTTTATAAAAAAAAAATTGAACACCGACTAATCCCAGAGACGCATCATGTTATGTTCTACGCATTATATGACGAGTGCGATCATACCAGCTTTAATGCACCGGATCCCATCAGAACTCCGCAGTTAAGCGTGCTTGGGCGAGAGAAGTACTACGATGGGTGACCTCCTGGTAAGTCGTCGTGTTGCACCCCTTTTTGCTCCATTTTTTTTCGATCAAGGCGCGATAAACACGAGTTTTTTTAACCACTTATTATTTAGCCTTTTTTTACTTCGTTTCGTGGCGAAAGAGAAACGTCCACGGTTCTATTTTATCTTTTTGTTATTCTTAGACTTTTCTAATTATCGATCGTTTATAAAAAAATTCAACACCGACTAATCCCTGAGAAGCATCATGTTATGCTCTCCGCATTATATGACGTGTGCGATCATACCAGCACTAGTGCACCAGATCCCATCAGAACTCCGCAGTTAAGCGTGCTTGGATGAGAGTAGTACTAGGATGGGTGACCACCTGGAAAGTCCTCGATTTGCACCCCTTTTTGCTCCATTTCTTTTCGATCAAGCCACGATAAACACGAGTTTTTTTAACCACTTATTGTTTAGCCTTTTTTACTTCGTTTCGAGGCGAAAAAGAAACGTCCACAGTTCTATTTTATCTTTTTGTTATTCTTAGAGTTTTCTAATTATCGATAGTTTATAAAAAAAATTGAACACCGACTAATCCCAGAAAAGCATCATGTTATGTTCTACGCATTATATGACGAGTGCGATCATACCATCTTTAATGCACCGGATCCCATCAGAACTCCGCAGTTAAGCGTGCTTGGGCGAGAGTAGTACTACGATGGGTGACCTCCAGGTAAGTCCTCGTATTGCACCCCTTTTTGCTCAATTTTTTCGATCAAGGCACGATAAACACGAGTTTTTTTAACCACTTATTATTTAGCCTTTTTTACTTCGTTTCGTGGCGAAAGAGAAACGTCCACGGTTCTATTCTATCTTTTTGTTATTCTAAAACTTTTCTAATTATCGATCGTTTATAAAAAAAAATTTAACACCGACTAATCCCCGAGAAGCATCATGTTATGTTCTCCGCATTATGTGACGAGTGCGATCATACCAGCTTTAATGCACCGGATCCCATCAGAACTCCGCAGTTAAGCGTGCTTGGGCGAAAGTAGTACTACGATGGGTGACCTCCTGTTAAGTCCTCGTGTTGCACCCCTTTTTTGCTCCATTTTTTTCGATCAAGGCACGATAAACACGAGTTTTTTTAACCACTTATTATTTAGCCTTTTTTTACTTCGTTTCGTGGCGAAAGAGAAACGTCCACGGTTCTATTTTATCTTTTTGTTATTCTTAGACTTTTCTAATTATCGATCGTTTATAAAAAAATTCAACACCGACTAATCCCTGAGAAGCATCATGTTATGCTCTCCGCATTATATGACGTGTGCGATCATACCAGCACTAGTGCACCAGATCCCATCAGAACTCCGCAGTTAAGCGTGCTTGGATGAGAGTAGTACTAGGATGGGTGACCACCTGGAAAGTCCTCGATTTGCACCCCTTTTTGCTCCATTTCTTTTCGATCAAGCCACGATAAACACGAGTTTTTTTAACCACTTATTGTTTAGCCTTTTTTACTTCGTTTCGAGGCGAAAAAGAAACGTCCACAGTTCTATTTTATCTTTTTGTTATTCTTAGAGTTTTCTAATTATCGATAGTTTATAAAAAAAATTGAACACCGACTAATCCCAGAAAAGCATCATGTTATGTTCTACGCATTATATGACGAGTGCGATCATACCATCTTTAATGCACCGGATCCCATCAGAACTCCGCAGTTAAGCGTGCTTGGGCGAGAGTAGTACTACGATGGGTGACCTCCAGGTAAGTCCTCGTATTGCACCCCTTTTTGCTCAATTTTTTCGATCAAGGCACGATAAACACGAGTTTTTTTAACCACTTATTATTTAGCCTTTTTTACTTCGTTTCGTGGCGAAAGAGAAACGTCCACGGTTCTATTCTATCTTTTTGTTATTCTAAAACTTTTCTAATTATCGATCGTTTATAAAAAAAAATTTAACACCGACTAATCCCCGAGAAGCATCATGTTATGTTCTCCGCATTATGTGACGAGTGCGATCATACCAGCTTTAATGCACCGGATCCCATCAGAACTCCGCAGTTAAGCGTGCTTGGGCGAAAGTAGTACTACGATGGGTGACCTCCTGTTAAGTCCTCGTGTTGCACCCCTTTTTTGCTCCATTTTTTTCGATCAAGGCACGATAAACACGAGTTTTTTTAACCACTTATTATTTAGCCTTTTTTTACTTCGTTTCGTGGCGAAAGAGAAACGTCCACGGTTCTATTTTATCTTTTTGTTATTCTTAGACTTTTCTAATTATCGATCGTTTATAAAAAAAATTGAACACCGACTAATCCCAGAGAAGCATCATGTTATGTTCTACGCATTATATGACGAGTGCGATCATACCAGCTTTAATACACCGGATCCCATCAGAACTCCGCAGTTAAGCGTGCTTGGGCGAGAGTAGTACTACGATGGGTGACCTACTGGTAAGTCCTCGTGTTGCACCCCTTTTTGCTCCATTTTTTTTCGATCAAGGCACGATAAACACGAGTTTTTTTAACCACTTATTATTTAGCCTTATTTACTTCGTTTCGTGGCGAAAGAGAAACGTCCACGGTTCTATTTTATCTTTTTGCTATTCTAAGACTTTTCTAATTATCGATCGTTTATAAAAAAAAATTGAACACCGACAAATCCCAGAGAAGCATCATGTTATGTTCTCCGCATTATATGACGAGTGCGATCATACCAGCTTTAATGCACCGGATCCCATCAGAACTCCGCAGTAAAGCGTGCTTGGGCGAGAGTAGTACTACGATGGGTGACCTCCTGGTAAGTCCTCGTGTTGCACCCCTTTTTGCTCCATTTTTTTCGATCAAGGCACGATAAACACGAGTTTTTTTAACCACTTATTATTTAGCCTTTTTTACTTCGTTTCGTGGCGAAAGAGAAACGTCCACGGTTCTATTTTATCTTTTTGTTATTCTTAGACTTTTCTAATTCTCGATCGTTTATAAAAAAAATTGAACACCGACTAATCCAAGAGAAGCATCATGTTATGTTCTACGCATTATATGACGAGTGCGATCATACCAGCTTTAATGCACCGGATCCCATCAAAACTCCGCAGTTAAGCGTGCTTGGGCGAGAGTAGTACTACGATGGGTGACCTCCTGGTAAGTCCTCGTGTTGCACCCCTTTTTGCTCCCTTTTTTTTCGATCAAGGCACGATAAACACGAGTTTTTTTAACCACTTATTATTTAGCCTTTTTTTACTTCGTTTCGTGGCGAAAGAGAAACGTCCACGGTTCTATTTTATCTTTTTGTTATTCTTAGACTTTTCTAATTATCGATCGTTTATAAAAAAAATTGAACACCGACTAATCCCAGAGAAGCATCATGTTATGTTCTACGCATTATATGACGAGTGCGATCATACCAGCTTTAATACACCGGATCCCATCAGAACTCCGCAGTTAAGCGTGCTTGGGCGAGAGTAGTACTACGATGGGTGACCTCCTGGTAAGTCCTCGTGTTGCACCCCTTTTTGCTCCCTTTTTTTTCGATCAAGGCACGATAAACACGAGTTTTTTTAACCACTTATTATTTAGCCTTTTTTTACTTCGTTTCGTGGCGAAAGAGAAACGTCCACGGTTCTATTTTATCTTTTTGTTATTCTTAGACTTTTCTAATTATCGATCGTTTATAAAAAAAATTGAACACCGACTAATCCCAGAGAAGCATCATGTTATGTTCTACGCATTATATGACGAGTGCGATCATACCAGCTTTAATACACCGGATCCCATCAGAACTCCGCAGTTAAGCGAGCTTGGGCGAGAGTAGTACTACGATGGGTGACCTACTGGTAAGTCCTCGTGTTGCACCCCTTTTTGCTCCATTTTTTTTTCGATCAAGGCACGATAAACACGAGTTTTTTTAACCACTTATTATTTAGCCTTATTTACTTCGTTTCGTGGCGAAAGAGAAACGTCCACGGTTCTATTTTATCTTTTTGCTATTCTAAGACTTTTCTAATTATCGATCGTTTATAAAAAAAAATTGAACACCGACAAATCCCAGAGAAGCATCATGTTATGTTCTCCGCATTATATGACGAGTGCGATCATACCTGCTTTAATGCACCGGATCCCATCAGAACTCCGCAGTTTAGCGTGCTTGGGTGAGAGTAGTACTACGATGGGTGACCTCCTGGTAAATCCTCGTGTTGCACCCCTTTTTGCTCCATTTTTTTCGATCAAGGCACGATAAACACGAGTTTTTTTAACCACTTATTATTTAGCCTTTTTTTACTTCGTTTCGTGGCGAAAGAGAAACGTCCACGGTTCTATTTTATCTTTTTGTTATTCTTAGACTTTTCTAATTATCGATCGTTTATAAAAAAAAATTGAACACCGACTAATCCCAGAGAAGCATCATGTTATGTTCTACGCATTATATGACGTGTGCGATCATACCAGCACTAGTGCACCAGATACCATCAGAACTCCGCAGTTAAGCGTGCTTGGATGAGAGTAGTACTAGGATGGGTGACCACCTGGAAAGTCCTCGGTTTGCACCCCTTTTTGCTCCATTTTTTTCGATCAAGGCACGATAAACACGAGTTTTTTTAACCACTCTACGCATTATATGACGAGTGCGATCATACCAGCTTTAATGCACCGGATCCCATCAGAACTCCGCAGTTAAGCGTGCTTGGGCGAGAGTAGTACTACGATGGGTGACCTCCTGGTAAGTCCTCGTGTTGCACCCCTTTTTGCTCCATTTTTTTTCGATCAAGGCACGATAAACACGAGTTTTTTTAACCACTTATTATTTAGCCTTTTTTTACTTCGTTTCGTGGCGAAAGAGAAACGTCCACGGTTCAATTTTATCTTTTTGTTATTCTAAAACTTTTCTAATTATCGATCGTTTATAAAAAAATTGAACACCGACTAATCCCTGAGAAGCATCATGTTATGCTCTCCGCATTATATGACGTGTGCGATCATACCAGCACTAGTGCACCAGATACCATCAGAACTCCGCAGTTAAGCGTGCTTGGATGAGAGTAGTACTAGGATGGGTGACCACCTGGAAAGTCCTCGGTTTGCACCCCTTTTTGCTCCATTTTTTTCGATCAAGGCACGATAAACACGAGTTTTTTTAACCACTATACGCATTATATGACGAGTGCGATCATACCAGCTTTAATGCACCGGATCCCATCAGAACTCCGCAGTTAAGCGTGCTTGGGCGAGAGTAGTACTACGATGGGTGACCTCCTGGTAAGTCCTCGTGTTGCACCCCTTTTTGCTCCATTTTTTTTCGATCAAGGCACGATAAACACGAGTTTTTTTAACCACTTATTATTTAGCCTTTTTTTACTTCGTTTCGTGGCGAAAGAGAAATGTCCACGGTTCTATTTTATCTTTTTGTTATTCTAAAACTTTTCTAATTATCGATCGTTTATAAAAAAAAAATTAACACCGACTAATCCCAGAGAAGCATCATGTTATGTTCTCCGCATTATATGACGAGTGCGATCATACCAGCTTTAATGCACCGGATCCCATCAGAACTCCGCAGTTAAGCGTGCTTGGGCGAAAGTAGTACTACGATGGGTGACCTCCTGGTAAGTCCTCGTGTTGCACCCCTTTTTGCTCCATTTTTTTCGATGAAGGCACCATAAACTCGAGTTTTTTAACTACTTATTATTTAGCCTTTTTTTACTTCGTTTCGTGGCGAATGAGAAACGTTCACGGTTCTATTTTATCTTTTTGTTATTCTTAGACTTTTCTAATTTTCGATCGTTTATAAAAAAAAAATTGAACACCGACTAATCCCAGAGACGCATCATGTTATGTTCTACGCATTATATGACGAGTGCGATCATACCAGCTTTAATGCACCGGATCCCATCAGAACTCCGCAGTTAAGCGTGCTTGGGCGAGAGAAGTACTACGATGGGTGACCTCCTGGTAAGTCGTCGTGTTGCACCCCTTTTTGCTCCATTTTTTTTCGATCAAGGCGCGATAAACACGAGTTTTTTTAACCACTTATTATTTAGCCTTTTTTTACTTCGTTTCGTGGCGAAAGAGAAACGTCCACGGTTCTATTTTATCTTTTTGTTATTCTTAGACTTTTCTAATTATCGATCGTTTATAAAAAAATTCAACACCGACTAATCCCTGAGAAGCATCATGTTATGCTCTCCGCATTATATGACGTGTGCGATCATACCAGCACTAGTGCACCAGATCCCATCAGAACTCCGCAGTTAAGCGAGCTTGGATGAGAGTAGTACTAGGATGGGTGACCACCTGGAAAGTCCTCGGTTTGCACCCCTTTTTGCTCCATTTCTTTTCGATCAAGCCACGATAAACACGAGTTTTTTTAACCACTTATTGTTTAGCCTTTTTTACTTCGTTTCGAGGCGAAAAAGAAACGTCCACAGTTCTATTTTATCTTTTTGTTATTCTTAGAGTTTTCTAATTATCGATAGTTTATAAAAAAAATTGAACACCGACTAATCCCAGAAAAGCATCATGTTATGTTCTACGCATTATATGACGAGTGCGATCATACCAGCTTTAATGCACCGGATCCCATCAGAACTCCGCAGTTAAGCGTGCTTGGGCGAGAGTAGTACTACGATGGGTGACCTCCTGGTAAGTCCTCGTATTGCACCCCATTTTTGCTCAATTTTTTCGATCAAGGCACGATAAACACGAGTTTTTTTAACCACTTATTATTTAGCCTTTTTTACTTCGTTTCGTGGCGAAAGAGAAACGTCCACGGTTCTATTCTATCTTTTTGTTATTCTAAAACTTTTCTAATTATCGATCGTTTATAAAAAAAAATTTAACACCGACTAATCCCCGAGAAGCATCATGTTATGTTCTCCGCATTATGTGACGAGTGCGATCATACCAGCTTTAATGCACCGGATCCCATCAGAACTCCGCAGTTAAGCGTGCTTGGGCGAAAGTAGTACTACGATGGGTGACCTCCTGTTAAGTCCTCGTGTTGCACCCCTTTTTTGCTCCATTTTTTTCGATCAAGGCACGATAAACACGAGTTTTTTTAACCACTTATTATTTAGCCTTTTTTTACTTCGTTTCGTGGCGAAAGAGAAACGTCCACGGTTCTATTTTATCTTTTTGTTATTCTTAGACTTTTCTAATTATCGATCGTTTATAAAAAAAATTGAACACCGACTAATCCCAGAGAAGCATCATGTTATGTTCTACGCATTATATGACGAGTGCGATCATACCAGCTTTAATACACCGGATCCCATCAGAACTCCGCAGTTAAGCGTGCTTGGGCGAGAGTAGTACTACGATGGGTGACCTACTGGTAAGTCCTCGTGTTGCACCCCTTTTTGCTCCATTTTTTTTCGATCAAGGCACGATAAACACGAGTTTTTTTAACCACTTATTATTTAGCCTTATTTACTTCGTTTCGTGGCGAAAGAGAAACGTCCACGGTTCTATTTTATCTTTTTGCTATTCTAAGACTTTTCTAATTATCGATCGTTTATAAAAAAAAATTGAACACCGACAAATCCCAGAGAAGCATCATGTTATGTTCTCCGCATTATATGACGAGTGCGATCATACCAGCTTTAATGCACCGGATCCCATCAGAACTCCGCAGTTAAGCGTGCTTGGGCGAGAGTAGTACTACGATGGGTGACCTCCTGGTAAGTCCTCGTGTTGCACCCCTTTTTGCTCCATTTTTTTCGATCAAGGCACGATAAACACGAGTTTTTTTAACCACTTATTATTTAGCCTTTTTTACTTCGTTTCGTGGCGAAAGAGAAACGTCCACGGTTCTATTTTATCTTTTTGTTATTCTTAGACTTTTCTAATTCTCGATCGTTTATAAAAAAAATTGAACACCGACTAATCCAAGAGAAGCATCATGTTATGTTCTACGCATTATATGACGAGTGCGATCATACCAGCTTTAATGCACCGGATCCCATCAGAACTCCGCAGTTAAGCGTGCTTGGGCGAGAGTAGTACTACGATGGGTGACCTCCTGGTAAGTCCTCGTGTTGCACCCCTTTTTGCTCCATTTTTTTTCGATCAAGGCACGATAAACACGAGTTTTTTTAACCACTTATTATTTAGCCTTTTTTTACTTCGTTTCGTGGCGAAAGAGAAACGTCCACGGTTCTATTTTATCTTTTTGTTATTCTTAGACTTTTCTAATTATCGATCGTTTATAAAAAAAATTGAACACCGACTAATCCCAGAGAAGCATCATGTTATGTTCTACGCATTATATGACGAGTGCGATCATACCAGCTTTAATACACCGGATCCCATCAGAACTCCGCAGTTAAGCGTGCTTGGGCGAGAGTAGTACTACGATGGGTGACCTACTGGTAAGTCCTCGTGTTGCACCCCTTTTTGCTCCATTTTTTTTCGATCAAGGCACGATAAACACGAGTTTTTTTAACCACTTATTATTTAGCCTTATTTACTTCGTTTCGTGGCGAAAGAGAAACGTCCACGGTTCTATTTTATCTTTTTGCTATTCTAAGACTTTTCTAATTATCGATCGTTTATAAAAAAAAATTGAACACCGACAAATCCCAGAGAAGCATCATGTTATGTTCTCCGCATTATATGACGAGTGCGATCATACCAGCTTTAATGCACCGGATCCCATCAGAACTCCGCAGTTAAGCGTGCTTGGGCGAGAGTAGTACTACGATGGGTGACCTCCTGGTAAGTCCTCGTGTTGCACCCCTTTTTGCTCCATTTTTTTCGATCAAGGCACGATAAACACGAGTTTTTTTAACCACTTATTATTTAGCCTTTTTTACTTCGTTTCGTGGCGAAAGAGAAACGTCCACGGTTCTATTTTATCTTTTTGTTATTCTTAGACTTTTCTAATTATCGATCGTTTATAAAAAAAAATTGAACACCGACAAATCCTAGAGAAGCATCATGTTATGTTCTCCGCATTATATGACGAGTGCGATCATACCAGCTTTAATGCACCGGATCCCATCAGAACTCCGCAGTTAAGCGTGCTTGGGCGAGAGTAGTACTACGATGGGTGACCTCCTGGTAAATCCTCGTGTTGCACCCCTTTTTGCTCCATTTTTTTCGATCAAGGCACGATAAACACGAGTTTTTTTAACCACTTATTATTTAGCCTTTTTTTACTTCGTTTCGTGGCGAAAGAGAAACGTCCACGGTTCTATTTTATCTTTTTGTTATTCTTAGACTTTTCTAATTATCGATCGTTTATAAAAAAAAATTGAACACCGACTAATCCCAGAGAAGCATCAAGTTATGTTCTACGCATTATATGACGAGTGCGATCATACCAGCTTTAATGCACCGGATCCCATCAGAACTCCGCAGTTAAGCGTGCTTGGGCGAGAGTAGTACTACGATGGGTGACCTACTGGTAAGTCCTCGTGTTGCACCCCTTTTTGCTCCATTTTTTTTCGATCAAGGCACGATAAACACGAGTTTTTTTAACCACTTATTATTTAGCCTTATTTACTTCGTTTCGTGGCGAAAGAGAAACGTCCACGGTTCTATTTTATCTTTTTGCTATTCTAAGACTTTTCTAATTATCGATCGTTTATAAAAAAAAATTGAACACCGACAAATCCCAGAGAAGCATCATGTTATGTTCTCCGCATTATATGACGAGTGCGATCATACCAGCTTTAATGCACCGGATCCCATCAGAACTCCGCAGTTAAGCGTGCTTGGGCGAGAGTAGTACTACGATGGGTGACCTCCTGGTAAGTCCTCGTGTTGCACCCCTTTTTGCTCCATTTTTTTCGATCAAGGCACGATAAACACGAGTTTTTTTAACCACTTATTATTTAGCCTTTTTTACTTCGTTTCGTGGCGAAAGAGAAACGTCCACGGTTCTATTTTATCTTTTTGTTATTCTTAGACTTTTCTAATTCTCGATCGTTTATAAAAAAAATTGAACACCGACTAATCCAAGAGAAGCATCATGTTATGTTCTACGCATTATATGACGAGTGCGATCATACCAGCTTTAATGCACCGGATCCCATCAGAACTCCGCAGTTAAGCGTGCTTGGGCGAGAGTAGTACTACGATGGGTGACCTCCTGGTAAGTCCTCGTGTTGCACCCCTTTTTGCTCCATTTTTTTTCGATCAAGGCACGATAAACACGAGTTTTTTTAACCACTTATTATTTAGCCTTTTTTTACTTCGTTTCGTGGCGAAAGAGAAACGTCCACGGTTCTATTTTATCTTTTTGTTATTCTTAGACTTTTCTAATTATCGATCGTTTATAAAAAAAATTGAACACCGACTAATCCCAGAGAAGCATCATGTTATGTTCTACGCATTATATGACGAGTGCGATCATACCAGCTTTAATACACCGGATCCCATCAGAACTCCGCAGTTAAGCGTGCTTGGGCGAGAGTAGTACTACGATGGGTGACCTACTGGTAAGTCCTCGTGTTGCACCCCTTTTTGCTCCATTTTTTTTCGATCAAGGCACGATAAACACGAGTTTTTTTAACCACTTATTATTTAGCCTTATTTACTTCGTTTCGTGGCGAAAGAGAAACGTCCACGGTTCTATTTTATCTTTTTGCTATTCTAAGACTTTTCTAATTATCGATCGTTTATAAAAAAAAATTGAACACCGACAAATCCCAGAGAAGCATCAAGTTATGTTCTCCGCATTATATGACGAGTGCGATCATACCAGCTTTAATGCACCGGATCCCATCAGAACTCCGCAGTTAAGCGTGCTTGGGCGAGAGTAGTACTACGATGGGTGACCTCCTGGTAAGTCCTCGTGTTGCACCCCTTTTTGCTCCATTTTTTTCGATCAAGGCACGATAAACACGAGTTTTTTTAACCACTTATTATTTAGCCTTTTTTACTTCGTTTCGTGGCGAAAGAGAAACGTCCACGGTTCTATTTTATCTTTTTGTTATTCTTAGACTTTTCTAATTATCGATCGTTTATAAAAAAAAATTGAACACCGACAAATCCTAGAGAAGCATCATGTTATGTTCTCCGCATTATATGACGAGTGCGATCATACCAGCTTTAATGCACCGGATCCCATCAGAACTCCGCAGTTAAGCGTGCTTGGGCGAGAGTAGTACTACGATGGGTGACCTCCTGGTAAATCCTCGTGTTGCACCCCTTTTTGCTCCATTTTTTTCGATCAAGGCACGATAAACACGAGTTTTTTTAACCACTTATTATTTAGCCTTTTTTTACTTCGTTTCGTGGCGAAAGAGAAACGTCCACGGTTCTATTTTATCTTTTTGTTATTCTTAGACTTTTCTAATTATCGATCGTTTATAAAAAAAAATTGAACACCGACTAATCCCAGAGAAGCATCATGTTATGTTCTACGCATTATATGACGAGTGCGATCATACCAGCTTTAATGCACCGGATCCCATCAGAACTCCGCAGTTAAGCGTGCTTGGGCGAGAGTAGTACTACGATGGGTGACCTACTGGTAAGTCCTCGTGTTGCACCCCTTTTTGCTCCATTTTTTTTCGATCAAGGCACGATAAACACGAGTTTTTTTAACCACTTATTATTTAGCCTTATTTACTTCGTTTCGTGGCGAAAGAGAAACGTCCACGGTTCTATTTTATCTTTTTGCTATTCTAAGACTTTTCTAATTATCGATCGTTTATAAAAAAAAATTGAACACCGACAAATCCCAGAGAAGCATCATGTTATGTTCTCCGCATTATATGACGAGTGCGATCATACCAGCTTTAATGCACCGGATCCCATCAGAACTCCGCAGTTAAGCGTGCTTGGGCGAGAGTAGTACTACGATGGGTGACCTCCTGGTAAGTCCTCGTGTTGCACCCCTTTTTGCTCCATTTTTTTCGATCAAGGCACGATAAACACGAGTTTTTTTAACCACTTATTATTTAGCCTTTTTTACTTCGTTTCGTGGCGAAAGAGAAACGTCCACGGTTCTATTTTATCTTTTTGTTATTCTTAGACTTTTCTAATTATCGATCGTTTATAAAAAAAATTGAACACCGACTAATCCAAGAGAAGCATCATGTTATGTTCTACGCATTATATGACGAGTGCGATCATACCAGCTTTAATGCACCGGATCCCATCAGAACTCCGCAGTTAAGCGTGCTTGGGCGAGAGTAGTACTACGATGGGTGACCTCCTGGTAAGTCCTCGTGTTGCACCCCTTTTTGCTCCATTTTTTTTCCATCAAGGCACGATAAACACGAGTTTTTTTAACCACTTATTATTTAGCCTTTTTTTACTTCGTTTCGTGGCGAAAGAGAAACGTCCACGGTTCTATTTTATCTTTTTGTTATTCTTAGACTTTTCTAATTATCGATCGTTTATAAAAAAAATTGAACACCGACTAATCCCAGAGAAGCATCATGTTATGTTCTACGCATTATATGACGAGTGCGATCATACCAGCTTTAATACACCGGATCCCATCAGAACTCCGCAGTTAAGCGAGCTTGGGCGAGAGTAGTACTACGATGGGTGACCTACTGGTAAGTCCTCGTGTTGCACCCCTTTTTGCTCCATTTTTTTTCGATCAAGGCACGATAAACACGAGTTTTTTTAACCACTTATTATTTAGCCTTATTTACTTCGTTTCGTGGCGAAAGAGAAACGTCCACGGTTCTATTTTATCTTTTTGCTATTCTAAGACTTTTCTAATTATCGATCGTTTATAAAAAAAAATTGAACACCGACAAATCCCAGAGAAGCATCATGTTATGTTCTCCGCATTATATGACGAGTGCGATCATACCAGCTTTAATGCACCGGATCCCATCAGAACTCCGCAGTTAAGCGTGCTTGGGCGAGAGTAGTACTACGATGGGTGACCTCCTGGTAAATCCTCGTGTTGCACCCCTTTTTGCTCCATTTTTTTCGATCAAGGCACGATAAACACGAGTTTTTTTAACCACTTATTATTTGGCCTTTTTTTACTTCGTTTCGTGGCGAAAGAGAAACGTCCACGGTTCTATTTTATCTTTTTGTTATTCTTAGACTTTTCTAATTATCGATCGTTTATAAAAAAAAATTGAACACCGACTAATCCCAGAGAAGCATCATGTTATGTTCTACGCATTATATGACGAGTGCGATCATACCAGCTTTAATGCACCGGATCCCATCAGAACTCCGCAGTTAAGCGTGCTTGGGCGAGAGTAGTACTACGATGGGTGACCTCCTGGTAAGTCCTCGTGTTGCACCCCTTTTTGCTCCATTTTTTTTCGATCAAGGCACGATAAACACGAGTTTTTTTAACCACTTATTATTTAGCCTTTTTTTACTTCGTTTCGTGGCGAAAGAGAAACGTCCACGGTTCTATTTTATCTTTTTGTTATTCTTAGACTTTTCTAATTATCGATCGTTTATAAAAAAAATTGAACACCGACTAATCCCAGAGAAGCATCATGTTATGTTCTACGCATTATATGACGAGTGCGATCATACCAGCTTTAATACACCGGATCCCATCAGAACTCCGCAGTTAAGCGTGCTTGGGCGAGAGTAGTACTACGATGGGTGACCTACTGGTAAGTCCTCGTGTTGCACCCCTTTTTGCTCCATTTTTTTTCGATCAAGGCACGATAAACACGAGTTTTTTTAACCACTTATTATTTAGCCTTATTTACTTCGTTTCGTGGCGAAAGAGAAACGTCCACGGTTCTATTTTATCTTTTTGCTATTCTAAGACTTTTCTAATTATCGATCGTTTATAAAAAAAAATTGAACACCGACAAATCCCAGAGAAGCATCATGTTATGTTCTCCGCATTATATGACGAGTGCGATCATACCAGCTTTAATGCACCGGATCCCATCAGAACTCCGCAGTTAAGCGTGCTTGGGCGAGAGTAGTACTACGATGGGTGACCTCCTGGTAAGTCCTCGTGTTGCACCCCTTTTTGCTCCATTTTTTTCGATCAAGGCACGATAAACACGAGTTTTTTTAACCACTTATTATTTAGCCTTTTTTACTTCGTTTCGTGGCGAAAGAGAAACGTCCACGGTTCTATTTTATCTTTTTGTTATTCTTAGACTTTTCTAATTATCGATCGTTTATAAAAAAAAATTGAACACCGACAAATCCTAGAGAAGCATCATGTTATGTTCTCCGCATTATATGACGAGTGCGATCATACCAGCTTTAATGCACCGGATCCCATCAGAACTCCGCAGTTAAGCGTGCTTGGGCGAGAGTAGTACTACGATGGGTGACCTCCTGGTAAATCCTCGTGTTGCACCCCTTTTTGCTCCATTTTTTTCGATCAAGGCACGATAAACACGAGTTTTTTTAACCACTTATTATTTAGCCTTTTTTTACTTCGTTTCGTGGCGAAAGAGAAACGTCCACGGTTCTATTTTATCTTTTTGTTATTCTTAGACTTTTCTAATTATCGATCGTTTATAAAAAAAAATTGAACACCGACTAATCCCAGAGAAGCATCATGTTATGTTCTACGCATTATATGACGAGTGCGATCATACCAGCTTTAATGCACCGGATCCCATCAGAACTCCGCAGTTAAGCGTGCTTGGGCGAGAGTAGTACTACGATGGGTGACCTACTGGTAAGTCCTCGTGTTGCACCCCTTTTTGCTCCATTTTTTTTCGATCAAGGCACGATAAACACGAGTTTTTTTAACCACTTATTATTTAGCCTTATTTACTTCGTTTCGTGGCGAAAGAGAAACGTCCACGGTTCTATTTTATCTTTTTGCTATTCTAAGACTTTTCTAATTATCGATCGTTTATAAAAAAAAATTGAACACCGACAAATCCCAGAGAAGCATCATGTTATGTTCTCCGCATTATATGACGAGTGCGATCATACCAGCTTTAATGCACCGGATCCCATCAGAACTCCGCAGTTAAGCGTGCTTGGGCGAGAGTAGTACTACGATGGGTGACCTCCTGGTAAGTCCTCGTGTTGCACCCCTTTTTGCTCCATTTTTTTCGATCAAGGCACGATAAACACGAGTTTTTTTAACCACTTATTATTTAGCCTTTTTTACTTCGTTTCGTGGCGAAAGAGAAACGTCCACGGTTCTATTTTATCTTTTTGTTATTCTTAGACTTTTCTAATTATCGATCGTTTATAAAAAAAATTGAACACCGACTAATCCAAGAGAAGCATCATGTTATGTTCTACGCATTATATGACGAGTGCGATCATACCAGCTTTAATGCACCGGATCCCATCAGAACTCCGCAGTTAAGCGTGCTTGGGCGAGAGTAGTACTACGATGGGTGACCTCCTGGTAAGTCCTCGTGTTGCACCCCTTTTTGCTCCATTTTTTTTCCATCAAGGCACGATAAACACGAGTTTTTTTAACCACTTATTATTTAGCCTTTTTTTACTTCGTTTCGTGGCGAAAGAGAAACGTCCACGGTTCTATTTTATCTTTTTGTTATTCTTAGACTTTTCTAATTATCGATCGTTTATAAAAAAAATTGAACACCGACTAATCCCAGAGAAGCATCATGTTATGTTCTACGCATTATATGACGAGTGCGATCATACCAGCTTTAATACACCGGATCCCATCAGAACTCCGCAGTTAAGCGAGCTTGGGCGAGAGTAGTACTACGATGGGTGACCTACTGGTAAGTCCTCGTGTTGCACCCCTTTTTGCTCCATTTTTTTTCGATCAAGGCACGATAAACACGAGTTTTTTTAACCACTTATTATTTAGCCTTATTTACTTCGTTTCGTGGCGAAAGAGAAACGTCCACGGTTCTATTTTATCTTTTTGCTATTCTAAGACTTTTCTAATTATCGATCGTTTATAAAAAAAAATTGAACACCGACAAATCCCAGAGAAGCATCATGTTATGTTCTCCGCATTATATGACGAGTGCGATCATACCAGCTTTAATGCACCGGATCCCATCAGAACTCCGCAGTTAAGCGTGCTTGGGCGAGAGTAGTACTACGATGGGTGACCTCCTGGTAAATCCTCGTGTTGCACCCCTTTTTGCTCCATTTTTTTCGATCAAGGCACGATAAACACGAGTTTTTTTAACCACTTATTATTTAGCCTTTTTTTACTTCGTTTCGTGGCGAAAGAGAAACGTCCACGGTTCTATTTTATCTTTTTGTTATTCTTAGACTTTTCTAATTATCGATCGTTTATAAAAAAAAATTGAACACCGACTAATCCCAGAGAAGCATCATGTTATGTTCTACGCATTATATGACGAGTGCGATCATACCAGCTTTAATGCACCGGATCCCATCAGAACTCCGCAGTTAAGCGTGCTTGGGCGAGAGTAGTACTACGATGGGTGACCTCCTGGTAAGTCCTCGTGTTGCACCCCTTTTTGCTCCATTTTTTTTCGATCAAGGCACGATAAACACGAGTTTTTTTAACCACTTATTATTTAGCCTTTTTTTACTTCGTTTCGTGGCGAAAGAGAAACGTCCACGGTTCTATTTTATCTTTTTGTTATTCTTAGACTTTTCTAATTATCGATCGTTTACAAAAAAAATTGAACACCGACTAATCCCAGAGAAGCATCATGTTATGTTCTACGCATTATATGACGAGTGCGATCATACCAGCTTTAATACACCGGATCCCATCAGAACTCCGCAGTTAAGCGTGCTTGGGCGAGAGTAGTACTACGATGGGTGACCTACTGGTAAGTCCTCGTGTTGCACCCCTTTTTGCTCCATTTTTTTTCGATCAAGGCACGATAAACACGAGTTTTTTTAACCACTTATTATTTAGCCTTATTTACTTCGTTTCGTTGCGAAAGAGAAACGTCCACGGTTCTATTTTATCTTTTTGCTATTCTAAGACTTTTCTAATTATCGATCGTTTATAAAAAAAATTGAACACCGACAAATCCCAGAGAAGCATCATGTTATGTTCTCCGCATTATATGACGAGTGCGATCATACCAGCTTTAATGCACCGAATCCCATCAGAACTCCGCAGTTAAGCGTGCTTGGGCGAGAGTAGTACTACGATGGGTGACCTCCTGGTAAATCCTCGTGTTGCACCCCTTTTTGCTCCATTTTTTTTCGATCAAGGCACGATAAACACGAGTTTTTTTAACCACTTATTATTTAGCCTTATTTACTTCGTTTCGTTGCGAAAGAGAAACGTCCACGGTTCTATTTTATCTTTTTGCTATTCTAAGACTTTTCTAATTATCGATCGTTTATAAAAAAAATTGAACACCGACAAATCCCAGAGAAGCATCATGTTATGTTCTCCGCATTATATGACGAGTGCGATCATACCAGCTTTAATGCACCGGATCCCATCAGAACTCCGCAGTTAAGCGTGCTTGGGCGAGAGTAGTACTACGATGGGTGACCTCCTGGTAAATCCTCGTGTTGCACCCCTTTTTGCTCCATTTTTTTCGATCAAGGCACGATAAACACGAGTTTTTTTAACCACTTATTATTTAGCCTTTTTTTACTTCGTTTCGTGGCGAAAGAGAAACGTCCACGGTTCTATTTTATCTTTTTGTTATTCTTAGACTTTTCTAATTATCGATCGTTTATAAAAAAAAATTGAACACCGACTAATCCCAGAGAAGCATCATGTTATGTTCTACGCATTATATGACGAGTGCGATCATACCAGCTTTAATGCACCGGATCCCATCAGAACTCCGCAGTTAAGCGTGCTTGGGCGAGAGTAGTACTACGATGGGTGACCTCCTGGTAAGTCCTCGTGTTGCACCCCTTTTTGCTCCATTTTTTTTCGATCAAGGCACGATAAACACGAGTTTTTTTAACCACTTATTATTTAGCCTTTTTTTACTTCGTTTCGTGGCGAAAGAGAAACGTCCACGGTTCTATTTTATCTTTTTGTTATTCTTAGACTTTTCTAATTATCGATCGTTTATAAAAAAAATTGAACACCGACTAATCCCAGAGAAGCATCATGTTATGTTCTACGCATTATATGACGAGTGCGATCATACCAGCTTTAATACACCGGATCCCATCAGAACTCCGCAGTTAAGCGTGCTTGGGCGAGAGTAGTACTACGATGGGTGACCTACTGGTAAGTCCTCGTGTTGCACCCCTTTTTGCTCCATTTTTTTTCGATCAAGGCACGATAAACACGAGTTTTTTTAACCACTTATTATTTAGCCTTATTTACTTCGTTTCGTTGCGAAAGAGAAACGTCCACGGTTCTATTTTATCTTTTTGCTATTCTAAGAATTTTCTAATTATCGATCGTTTATAAAAAAAAATTGAACACCGACAAATCCCAGAGAAGCATCATGTTATGTTCTCCGCATTATATGACGAGTGCGATCATACCAGCTTTAATGCACCGGATCCCATCAGAACTCCGCAGTTAAGCGTGCTTGGGCGAGAGTAGTACTACGATGGGTGACCTCCTGGTAAGTCCTCGTGTTGCACCCATTTTTGCTCCATTTTTTTCGATCAAGGCACGATAAACACGAGTTTTTTTAACCACTTATTATTTAGCCTTTTTTACTTCGTTTCGTGGCGAAAGAGAAACGTCCACGGTTCTATTTTATCTTTTTGTTATTCTTAGACTTTTCTAATTCTCGATCGTTTATAAAAAAAATTGAACACCGACTAATCCAAGAGAAGCATCATGTTATGTTCTACGCATTATATGACGAGTGCGATCATACCAGCTTTAATGCACCGGATCCCATCAGAACTCCGCAGTTAAGCGTGCTTGGGCGAGAGTAGTACTACGATGGGTGACCTCCTGGTAAGTCCTCGTGTTGCACCCCTTTTTGCTCCATTTTTTTTCGATCAAGGCACGATAAACACGAGTTTTTTTAACCACTTATTATTTAGCCTTTTTTTACTTCGTTTCGTGGCGAAAGAGAAACGTCCACGGTTCTATTTTATCTTTTTGTTATTCTTAGACTTTTCTAATTATCGATCGTTTATAAAAAAAATTTGAACACCGACTAATCCCAGAGAAGCATAATGTTATGTTCTACGCATTATATGACGAGTGCGATCATACCAGCTTTAATGCACCGGATCCCATCAGAACTCCGCAGTTAAGCATGCTTGGGCGAGAGTAGTACTACGATGGGTGACCTCCTGGTAAGTCCTCGTGTTGCACCCCTTTTTGCTCCATTTTTTTTCGATCAAGGCACGATAAACACGAGTTTTTTTAACCACTTATTATTTAGCCTTTTTTTACTTCGTTTCGTGGCGAAAGAGAAACGTCCACGGTTCTATTTTATCTTTTTGTTATTCTTAGACTTTTCTAATTATCGATCGTTTATAAAAAAAATTGAACACCGACTAATCCCAGAGAAGCATCATGTTATGTTCTACGCATTATATGACGAGTGCGATCATACCAGCTTTAATACACCGGATCCCATCAAAACTCCGCAGTTAAGCGTGCTTGGGCGAGAGTAGTACTACGATGGGTGACCTACTGGTAAGTCCTCGTGTTGCACCCCTTTTTGCTCCATTTTTTTTCGATCAAGGCACGATAAACACGAGTTTTTTTAACCACTTATTATTTAGCCTTATTTACTTCGTTTCGTTGCGAAAGAGAAACGTCCACGGTTCTATTTTATCTTTTTGCTATTCTAAGAATTTTCTAATTATCGATCGTTTATAAAAAAAAATTGAACACCGACAAATCCCAGAGAAGCATCATGTTATGTTCTCCGCATTATATGACGAGTGCGATCATACCAGCTTTAATGCACCGGATCCCATCAGAACTCCGCAGTTAAGCGTGCTTGGGAGAGAGTAGTACTACGATGGGTGACCTCCTGGTAAGTCCTCGTGTTGCACCCCTTTTTGCTCCATTTTTTTCGATCAAGGCACGATAAACACGAGTTTTTTTAACCACTTATTATTTAGCCTTTTTTACTTCGTTTCGTGGCGAAAGAGAAACGTCCACGGTTCTATTTTATCTTTTTGTTATTCTTAGACTTTTCTAATTATCGATCGTTTATAAAAAAAATTGAACACCGACTAATCCAAGAGAAGCATCATGTTATGTTCTACGCATTATATGACGAGTGCGATCATACCAGCTTTAATGCACCGGATCCCATCAGAACTCCGCAGTTAAGCGTGCTTGGGCGAGAGTAGTACTACGATGGGTGACCTCCTGGTAAGTCCTCGTGTTGCACCCCTTTTTGCTCCATTTTTTTCGATCAAGGCACGATAAACACGAGTTTTTTTAACCACTTATTATTTAGCCTTTTTTTACTTCGTTTCGTGGCGAAAGAGAAACGTCCACGGTTCTATTTTATCTTTTTGTTATTCTTTGACTTTTCTAATTATCGATCGTTTATAAAAAAATGGAACACCGACTAATCCCTGAGAAGCATCATGTTATGCTCTCCGCATTATATGAAGTGTGCGATCATACCAGCACTAGTGCACCAGATCCCATCAGAACTCCGCAGTTAAGCGTGCTTGGATGAGAGTAGTACTAGGATGGGTGACCACCTTGAAAGTCCTCGGTTTGCACCCCTTTTTGCTCCATTTCTTTTCGATCAAGCCACGATAAACACGAGTTTTTTTAACCACTTATTGTTTAGCCTTTTTTACTTCGTTTCGAGGCGAAAAAGAAACGTCCACAGTTCTATTTTATCTTTTTGTTATTCTTAGACTTTTCTAATTATCGATAGTTTATAAAAAAAATTGAACACCGACTAATCCCAGAAAAGCATCATGTTATGTTCTACGCATTATATGACGAGTGCGATCATACCAGCTTTAATACACCGGATCCCATCAGAACTCCGCAGTTAAGCGTGCTTGGGCGAGAGTAGTACTACGATGGGTGACCTACTGGTAAGTCCTCGTGTTGCACCCCTTTTTGCTCCATTTTTTTTCGATCAAGGCACGATAAACACGAGTTTTTTTAACCACTTATTATTTAGCCTTATTTACTTCGTTTCGTTGTGAAAGAGAAACGTCCACGGTTCTATTTTATCTTTTTGCTATTCTAAGACTTTTCAAATTATCGATCGTTTATAAAAAAAATTGAACACCGACAAATCCCAGAGAAGCATCATGTTATGTTCTCCGCATTATATGACGAGTGCGATCATACCAGCTTTAATGCACCGGATCCCATCAGAACTCCGCAGTTAAGCGTGCTTGGGCGAGAGTAGTACTACGATGGGTGACCTCCTGGTAAGTCCTCGTGTTGCACCCCTTTTTGCTCCACTTTTTTCGATTAAGGCACGATAAACACGAGTTTTTTTAACCACTTATTATTTAGCCTTTTTTACTTCGTTTCGTGGCGAAAGAGAAACGTCCACGGTTCTATTTTATCTTTTTGTTATTCTTAGACTTTTCTAATTCTCGATCGTTTATAAAAAAAATTGAACACCGACTAATCCAAGAGAAGCATCATGTTATGTTCTACGCATTATATGACGAGTGCGATCATACCAGCTTTAATGCACCGGATCCCATCAGAACTCCGCAGTTAAGCGTGCTTGGGCGAGAGTAGTACTACGATGGGTGACCTCCTGGTAAGTCCTCGTGTTGCACCCCTTTTTGCTCCATTTTTTTCCGATCAAGGCACGATAAACACGAGTTTTTTTAACCACTTATTATTTAGCCTTTTTTTACTTCGTTTCGTGGCGAAAGAGAAACGTCCACGGTTCTATTTTATCTTTTTGTTATTCTTAGACTTTTCTAATTATCGATCGTTTATAAAAAAAATTTGAACACCGACTAATCCCACAGAAGCATCATGTTATGTTCTACGCATTATATGACGAGTGCGATCATACCAGCTTTAATGCACCGGATCCCATCAGAACTCCGCAGTTAAGCGTGCTTGGGCGAGAGTAGTACTACGATGGGTGACCTCCTGGTAAGTCCTCGTGTTGCACCCCTTTTTGCTCCATTTTTTTTCGATCAAGGCACGATAAACACGAGTTTTTTTAACCACTTATTATTTTGCCTTTTTTTACTTCTTTTCGAGGCGAAAGAGAAACGTCCACGGTTCTATTTTATCTTTTTGTTATTCTTAGACTTTTCTAATTATCGATCGTTTATAAAAAAAATTGAACACCGACTAATCCCAGAGAAGCATCATGTTATGTTCTACGCATTATATGACGAGTGCGATCATACCAGCTTTAATACACCGGATCCCATCAGAACTCCGCAGTTAAGCGTGCTTGGGCGAGAGTAGTACTACGATGGGTGACCTACTGGTAAGTCCTCGTGTTGCACCCCTTTTTGCTCCATTTTTTTTCGATCAAGGCACGATAAACACGAGTTTTTTTAACCATCTATTATTTAGCCTTATTTACTTCGTTTCGTTGCGAAAGAGAAACGTCCACGGTTCTATTTTATCTTTTTGCTATTCTAAGACTTTTCTAATTATCGATCGTTTATAAAAAAAAATTGAACACCGACAAATCCCAGAGAAGCATCATGTTATGTTCTCCGCATTATATGACGAGTGCGATCATACCAGCTTTAATGCACCGGATCCCATCAGAACTCCGCAGTTAAGCGTGCTTGGGCGAGAGTAGTACTACGATGGGTGACCTCCTGGTAAGTCCTCGTGTTGCACCCCTTTTTGCTCCATTTTTTTCGATCAAGGCACGATAAACACGAGTTTTTTTAACCACTTATTATTTAGCCTTTTTTACTTCGTTTCGTGGCGAAAGAGAAACGTCCACGGTTCTATTTTATCTTTTTGTTATTCTTAGACTTTTCTAATTATCGATCGTTTATAAAAAAAATTGAACACCGACTAATCCAAGAGAAGCATCATGTTATGTTCTACGCATTATATGACGAGTGCGATCATACCAGCTTTAATGCACCGGATCCCATCAGAACTCCGCAGTTAAGCTTGCTTGGGCGAGAGTAGTACTACGATGGGTGACCTCCTGGTAAGTCCTCGTGTTGCACCCCTTTTTGCTCCATTTTTTTCGATCAAGGCACGATAAACACGAGTTTTTTTAACCACTTATTATTTAGCCTTTTTTTACTTCGTTTCGTGGCGAAAGAGAAACGTCCACGGTTCTATTTTATCTTTTTGTTATTCTTTGACTTTTCTAATTATCGATCGTTTATAAAAAAAATGGAACACCGACTAATCCCTGAGAAGCATCATGTTATGCTCTCCGCATTATATGACGTGTGCGATCATACCAGCACTAGTGCACCAGATCCCATCAGAACTCCGCAGTTAAGCGTGCTTGGATGAGAGTAGTACTAGGATGGGTGACCACCTTGAAAGTCCTCGGTTTGCACCCCTTTTTGCTCCATTTCTTTTCGATCAAGCCACGATAAACACGAGTTTTTTTAACCACTTATTGTTTAGCCTTTTTTACTTCGTTTCGAGGCGAAAAAGAAACGTCCACAGTTCTATTTTATCTTTTTGTTATTCTTAGACTTTTCTAATTATCGATAGTTTATAAAAAAAATTGAACACCGACTAATCCCAGAAAAGCATCATGTTATGTTCTACGCATTATATGACGAGTGCGATCATACCAGCTTTAATGCACCGGATCCCATCAGAACTCCGCAGTTAAGCGTGCTTGGGCGAGAGTAGTACTACGATGGGTGACCTCCTGGTAAGTCCTCGTGTTGCACCCCTTTTTGCTCCATTTGTTTCGATCAAGGCACGATAAACACGAGTTTTTTTAACCACTTATTATTTAGCCTTTTTTACTTCGTTTCGTGGCGAAAGAGAAACGTCCACGGTTCTATTTTATCTTTTTGTTATTCTTAGACTTTTCTAATTATCGATCGTTTATAAAAAAAATTGAACACCGACTAATCCAAGAGAAGCATCATGTTATGTTCTACGCATTATATGACGAGTGTGATCATACCAGCTTTAATACACCGGATCCCATCAGAACTCCGCAGTTAAGCGTGCTTGGGCGAGAGTAGTACTACGATGGGTGACCTACTGGTAAGTCCTCGTGTTGCACCCCTTTTTGCTCCATTTTTTTTCGATCAAGGCACGATAAACACGAGTTTTTTTAACCACTTATTATTTAGCCTTATTTACTTCGTTTCGTGGCGAAAGAGAAACGTCCACGGTTCTATTTTATCTTTTTGCTATTCTAAGACTTTTCTAATTATCGATCGTTTATAAAAAAAAATTGAACACCGACAAATCCCAGAGAAGCATCATGTTATGTTCTCCGCATTATATGACGAGTGCGATCATACCAGCTTTAATGCACCGGATCCCATCAGAACTCCGCAGTTAAGCGTGCTTGGGCGAGAGTAGTACTACGATGGGTGACCTCCTGGTAAGTCCTCGTGTTGCACCCCTTTTTGCTCCATTTTTTTCGATCAAGGCACGATAAACACGAGTTTTTTTAACCACTTATTATTTAGCCTTTTTTACTTCGTTTCGTGGCGAAAGAGAAACGAACACCGACTAATCCCAGAGAAGCATCATGTTATGTTCTACGCATTATATGACGAGTGCGATCATACCAGCTTTAATGCACCGGATCCCATCAGAACTCCGCAGTTAAGCGTGCTTGGGCGAGAGTAGTACTACGATGGGTGACCTCCTGGTAAGTCCTCGTGTTGCACCCCTTTTTGCTCCATTTTTTTTCGATCAAGGCACGATAAACACGAGTGTTTTTAACCACTTATTATTTAGCCTTTTTTTACTTCGTTTCGTGGCGAAAGAGAAACGTCCACGGTTTTATTTTATCTTTTTGTTATTCTTAGACTTTTCTAATTATCGATCGTTTATAAAAAAAATTGAACACCGACTAATCCCAGAGAAGCATCATGTTATGTTCTCCGCATTATATGACGAGTGCGATCATACCAGCTTTAATACACCGGATCCCATCAGAACTCCGCAGTTAAGCGTGCTTGGGCGAGAGTAGTACTACGATGGGTGACCTCCTGGTAAATCGTCGTGTTGCACCCCTTTTTGCTCCATTTTTTTCGATCAAGGCACGATAAACACGAGTTTTTTTAACCACTTATTATTTAGCCTTTTTTTACTTCGTTTCGTGGCGAAAGAGAAACGTCCACGGTTCTATTTTATCTTTTTGTTATTCTTAGACTTTTCTAATTATCGATCGTTTATAAAAAAAATTGAACACCGACTAATCCCAGAGAAGCATCATGTTATGTTCTACGCATTATATGACGAGTGCGATCATACCAGCTTTAATGCACCGGATCCCATCAGAACTCCGCAGTTAAGCGTGCTTGGGCGAGAGTAGTACTATGATGGGTGACCTCCTGGTAAGTCCTCGTGTTGCACCCCTTTTTGCTCCATTTTTTTTCGATCAAGGCACGATAAACACGAGTTTTTTTAACCACTTATTATTTAGCCTTATTTACTTCGTTTCGCGGCGAAAGAGAAACGTCCACGGTTCTATTTTATCTTTTTGCTATTCTAAGACTTTTCTAATTATCGATCGTTTATAAAAAAAAATTGAACACCGACAAATCCCAGAGAAGCATCATGTTATGTTCTCCGCATTATATGACGAGTGCGATCATACCAGCTTTAATGCACCGGATCCCATCAGAACTCCGCAGTTAAGCGTGCTTGGGCGAGAGTAGTACTACGATGGGTGACCTCCTGGTAAATCCTCGTGTTGCACCCCTTTTTGCTCCATTTTTTTCGATCAAGGCACGATAAACACGAGTTTTTTTAACCACTTATTATTTAGCCTTTTTTTACTTCGTTTCGTGGCGAAAGAGAAACTTCCACGGTTCTATTTTATCTTTTTGTTATTCTTAGACTTTTCTAATTATCGATCGTTTATAAAAAAAAATTGAACACCGACTAATCCCAGAGAAGCATCATGTTATGTTCTACGCATTATATGACGAGTGCGATCATACCAGCTTTAATGCACCGGATCCCATCAGAACTCCGCAGTTAAGCGTGCTTGGGCGAGAGTAGTACTACGATGGGTGACCTCCTGGTAAGTCCTCGTGTTGCACCCCTTTTTGCTCCATTTTTTTTCGATCAAGGCACGATAAACACGAGTGTTTTTAACCACTTATTATTTAGCCTTTTTTTACTTCGTTTTGTGGCGAAAGAGAAACGTCCACGGTTTTATTTTATCTTTTTGTTATTCTTAGACTTTTCTAATTATCGATCGTTTATAAAAAAAATTGAACACCGACTAATCCCAGAGAAGCATCATGTTATGTTCTACGCATTATATGACGAGTGCGATCATACCAGCTTTAATACACCGGATCCCATCAGAACTCCGCAGTTAAGCGTGCTTGGGCGAGAGTAGTACTACGATGGGTGACCTACTGGTAAGTCGTCGTGTTGCACCCCTTTTTGCTCCATTTTTTTTCGATCAAGGCACGATAAACACGAGTTTTTTTAACCACTTATTATTTAGCCTTATTTACTTCGTTTCGTGGCGAAAGAGAAACGTCCACGGTTCTATTTTATCTTTTTGCTATTCTAAGACTTTTCTAATTATCGATCGTTTATAAAAAAAAATTGAACACCGACAAATCCCAGAGAAGCATCATGTTATGTTCTCCGCATTATATGACGAGTGCGATCATACCAGCTTTAATGCACCGGATCCCATCAGAACTCCGCAGTTAAGCGTGCTTGGGCGAGAGTAGTACTACGATGGGTGACCTCCTGGTAAGTCCTCGTGTTGCACCCCTTTTTGCTCCATTTTTTTTCGATCAAGGCACGATAAACACGAGTGTTTTTAACCACTTATTATTTAGCCTTTTTTTACTTCGTTTTGTGGCGAAAGAGAAACGTCCACGGTTTTATTTTATCTTTTTGTTATTCTTAGACTTTTCTAATTATCGATCGTTTATAAAAAAAATTGAACACCGACTAATCCCAGAGAAGCATCATGTTATGTTCTACGCATTATATGACGAGTGCGATCATACCAGCTTTAATACACCGGATCCCATCAGAACTCCGCAGTTAAGCGTGCTTGGGCGAGAGTAGTACTACGATGGGTGACCTACTGGTAAGTCGTCGTGTTGCACCCCTTTTTGCTCCATTTTTTTTCGATCAAGGCACGATAAACACGAGTTTTTTTAACCACTTATTATTTAGCCTTATTTACTTCGTTTCGTGGCGAAAGAGAAACGTCCACGGTTCTATTTTATCTTTTTGCTATTCTAAGACTTTTCTAATTATCGATCGTTTATAAAAAAAAATTGAACACCGACAAATCCCAGAGAAGCATCATGTTATGTTCTCCGCATTATATGACGAGTGCGATCATACCAGCTTTAATGCACCGGATCCCATCAGAACTCCGCAGTTAAGCGTGCTTGGGCGAGAGTAGTACTACGATGGGTGACCTCCTGGTAAGTCCTCGTGTTGCACCCCTTTTTGCTCCATTTTTTTCGATCAAGGCACGATAAACACGAGTTTTTTTAACCACTTATTATTTAGCCTTTTTTACTTCGTTTCGTGGCGAAAGAGAAACGTCCACGGTTCTATTTTATCTTTTTGTTATTCTTAGACTTTTCTAATTATCGATCGTTTATAAAAAAAATTGAACACCGACTAATCCAAGAGAAGCATCATGTTATGTTCTACGCATTATATGACGAGTGCGATCATACCAGCTTTAATGCACCGGATCCCATCAGAACTCCGCAGTTAAGCGTGCTTGGGCGAGAGTAGTACTACGATGGGTGACCTCCTGGTAAGTCCTCGTGTTGCACCCCTTTTTGCTCCATTTTTTTTCGATCAAGGCACGATAAACACGAGTTTTTTTAACCACTTATTATTTAGCCTTTTTTTACTTCGTTTCGTGGCGAAAGAGAAACGTCCACGGTTCTATTTTATCTTTTTGTTATTCTTAGACTTTTCTAATTATCGATCGTTTATAAAAAAAATTGAACACCGACTAATCCCAGAGAAGCATCATGTTATGTTCTACGCATTATATGACGAGTGCGATCATACCAGCTTTAATACACCGGATCCCATCAGAACTCCGCAGTTAAGCGTGCTTGGGCGAGAGTAGTACTACGATGGGTGACCTACTGGTAAGTCCTCGTGTTGCACCCCTTTTTGCTCCATTTTTTTTCGATCAAGGCACGATAAACACGAGTTTTTTTAACCACTTATTATTTAGCCTTATTTACTTCGTTTCGTGGCGAAAGAGAAACGTCCACGGTTCTATTTTATCTTTTTGCTATTCTAAGACTTTTCTAATTATCGATCGTTTATAAAAAAAAATTGAACACCGACAAATCCCAGAGAAGCATCATGTTATGTTCTCCGCATTATATGACGAGTGCGATCATACCAGCTTTAATGCACCGGATCCCATCAGAACTCCGCAGTTAAGCGTGCTTGGGCGAGAGTAGTACTACGATGGGTGACCTCCTGGTAAATCCTCGTGTTGCACCCGTTTTTGCTCCATTTTTTTCGATCAAGGCACGATAAACACGAGTTTTTTTAACCACTTATTATTTAGCCTTTTTTTACTTCGTTTCGTGGCGAAAGAGAAACGTCCACGGTTCTATTTTATCTTTTTGTTTTACTTAGACTTTTCTAATTATCGATCGTTTATAAAAAAAAATTGAACACCGACTAATCCCAGAGAAGCATCATGTTATGTTCTACGCATTATATGACGAGTGCGATCATACCAGCTTTAATGCACCGGATCCCATCAGAACTCCGCAGTTAAGCGTGCTTGGGCGAGAGTAGTACTACGATGGGTGACCTCCTGGTAAGTCTTCGTGTTGCACCCCTTTTTGCTCCATTTTTTTCGATCAAGGCACGATAAACACGAGTTTTTTTAACCACTTATTATTTAGCCTTTTTTTACTTCGTTTCGTGGCGAAAGAGAAACGTCCACGGTTCTATTTTATCTTTTTGTTATTCTTTGACTTTTCTAATTATCGATCGTTTATAAAAAAATGGAACACCGACTAATCCCTGAGAAGCATCATGTTATGCTCTCCGCATTATATGACGTGTGCGATCATACCAGCACTAGTGCACCAGATCCCATCAGAACTCCGCAGTTAAGCGTGCTTGGGCGAGAGTAGTACTAGGATGGGTGACCACCTTGAAAGTCCTCGGTTTGCACCCCTTTTTGCTCCATTTCTTTTCGATCAAGCCACGATAAACACGAGTTTTTTTAACCACTTATTGTTTAGCCTTTTTTACTTCTTCTCGAGGCGAAAAAGAAACGTCCACAGTTCTATTTTATCTTTTTGTTATTCTTAGACTTTTCTAATTATCGATAGTTTATAAAAAAAATTGAACACCGACTAATCCCAGAAAAGCATCATGTTATGTTCTACGCATTATATGACGAGTGCGATCATACCAGCTTTAATGCACCGGATCCCATCAGAACTCCGCAGTTAAGCGTGCTTGGGCGAGAGTAGTACTACGATGGGTGACCTCCTGGTAAGTCCTCGTGTTGCACCCCTTTTTGCTCCATTTTTTTTCGATCAAGGCACGATAAACACGAGTTTTTTTAACCACTTATTATTTAGCCTTTTTTACTTCGTTTCGTGGCGAAAGAGAAACGTCCACGGTTCTATTTTATCTTTTTGTTATTCTTAGACTTTTCTAATTATCGATCGTTTATAAAAAAAATTGAACACCGACTAATCCAAGAGAAGCATCATGTTATGTTCTACGCATTATATGACGAGTGCGATCATACCAGCTTTAATGCACCGGATCCCATCAGAACTCCGCAGTTAAGCGTGCTTGGGCGAGAGTAGTACTACGATGGGTGACCTCCTGGTAAGTCCTCGTGTTACACCCCTTTTTGCTCCATTTTTTTCGATCAAGGCACGATAAACACGAGTTTTTTTAACCACTTATTATTTAGCCTTTTTTTACTTCGTTTCGTGGCGAAAGAGAAACGTCCACGGTTCTATTTTATCTTTTTGTTATTCTTAGACTTTTCTAATTATCGATCGTTTATAAAAAAAATTGAACACCGACTAATCCAAGAGAAGCATCATGTTATGTTCTACGCATTATATGACGAGTGCGATCATACCAGCTTTAATGCACCGGATCCCATCAGAACTCCGCAGTTAAGCGTGCTTGGGCGAGAGTAGTACTAGGATGGGTGACCACCTTGAAAGTCCTCGGTTTGCACCCCTTTTTGCTCCATTTCTTTTCGATCAAGCCACGATAAACACGAGTTTTTTTAACCACTTATTGTTTAGCCTTTTTTACTTCGTTTCGAGGCGAAAAAGAAACGTCCACAGTTCTATTTTATCTTTTTGTTATTCTTAGACTTTTCTAATTATCGATAGTTTATAAAAAAAATTGAACACCGACTAATCCCAGAAAAGCATCATGTTATGTTCTACGCATTATATGACGAGTGCGATCATACCAGCTTTAATGCACCGGATCTCATCAGAACTCCGCAGTTAAGCGTGCTTGGGCGAGAGTAGTACTACGATGGGTGACCTCCTGGTAAGTCCTCGTGTTGCACCCCTTTTTGCTCCATTTTTTTCGATCAAGGCACGATAAACACGAGTTTTTTTAACCACTTATTATTTAGCCTTTTTTTACTTCGTTTCGTGGCGAAAGAGAAACGTCCACGGTTCTATTTTATCTTTTTGTTATTCTTAGACTTTTCTAATTATCGATCGTTTATAAAAAAAAATTGAACACCGACTAATCCCAGAGAAGCATCATGTTATGTTCTACGCATTATATGACGAGTGCGATCATACCAGCTTTAATACACCGGATCCCATCAGAACTCCGCAGTTAAGCGTGCTTGGGCGAGAGTAGTACTACGATGGGTGACCTACTGGTAAGTCCTCGTGTTGCACCCCTTTTTGCTCCATTTTTTTTCGATCAAGGCACGATAAACACGAGTTTTTTTAACCACTTATTATTTAGCCTTATTTACTTCGTTTCGTGGCGAAAGAGAAACGTCCACGGTTCTATTTTATCTTTTTGCTATTCTAAGACTTTTCTAATTATCGATCGTTTATAAAAAAAAATTGAACACCGACAAATCCCAGAGAAGCATCATGTTATGTTCTCCGCATTATATGACGAGTGCGATCATACCAGCTTTAATGCACCGGATCCCATCAGAACTCCGCAGTTAAGCGTGCTTGGGCGAGAGTAGTACTACGATGGGTGACCTCCTGGTAAGTCCTCGTGTTGCACCCCGTTTTGCTCCATTTTTTTCGATCAAGGAAAGATAAACACGAGTTTTTTTAACCACTTATTATTTAGCCTTTTTTTACTTCGTTTCGTGGCGAAAGAGAAACGTCCACGGTTCTATTTTATCTTTTTGTTATTCTTAGACTTTTCTAATTATCGATCGTTTATAAAAAAAATTGAACACCGACTAATCCCAGAGAAGCATCATGTTATGTTCTCCGCGTTATATGACGGGTGCGATCATACCAGCACTACTGCACCGGATCCCATCAGAACTCCGCAGTTAAGCGTCCTTGGACGAGAGTAGTACTAGGATGGGTGACCTCCTGGAAAGTCCTCGTGTTGCACCCGTTTTTGCTCCATTTCTTTTCGATCAAGCCACGTTAAACACGAGTTTTTTAACCACTTATTGTTTAGCCTTTTTTACTTCGTTTCGAGACGAAAAAGAAACGTCCACGGTTCTATTTTATCTTTTTGTTATTCTTAGACTTTTCTAATTATCGATCGTTTATAAAAAAAATTGAACACCGACTAATCCAAGAGAAGCATCATGTTATGTTCTACGCATTATATGACGAGTGCGATCATACCAGCTTTAATGCACCGGATCCCATCAGAACTCCGCAGTTAAGCGTGCTTGGGCGAGAGTAGTACTACGATGGGTGACCTCCTGGTAAGTCCTCGTGTTGCACCCCTTTTTGCTCCATTTTTTTCGATCAAGGCACGATAAACACGAGTTTTTTTAACCACTTATTATTTAGCCTTTTTTTACTTCGTTTCGTGGCGAAAGAGAAACGTCCACGGTTCTATTTTTTCTTTTTGTTATTCTTAGACTTTTCTAATTATCGATCGTTTATAAAAAAAAATTGAACACCGACTAATCCCAGAGAAGCATCATGTTATGTTCTACGCATTATATGACGGGTGCGATCATACCAGTACTAATGCACCGGATCCCATCAGAACTCCGCAGTTAAGCATGCTTGGGCGAGAGTAGTACTAGGATGGGTGACCTCCTGGGAAGCCCTCGTGTTGCACCCCTTTTTGCTCCAGTTCTTTTCGATCAAGGAAAGATAAACACGAGTTTTTTTAACCACTTATTATTTAGCCTTTTTTTTACTTCGTTTCGTGGCGAAAGAGAAACGTCCACGGTTCTATTTTATCTTTTTGTTATTCTTAGACTTTTCTAATTATCGATCGTTTATAAAAAAATTGAACACCGACTAATCCCAGAGAAGCATCATGTTATGTTCTCCGCGTTATATGACGGGTGCGATCATACCAGCACTACTGCACCGGATCCCATCAGAACTCCGCAGTTAAGCGTCCTTGGACGAGAGTAGTACTAGGATGGGTGACCTCCTGGAAAGTCCTCGTGTTGCACCCGTTTTTGCTCCATTTCTTTTCGATCAAGCCACGTTAAACACGAGTTTTTTAACCACTTATTGTTTAGCCTTTTTTACTTCGTTTCGAGACGAAAAAGAAACGTCCACGGTTCTATTTTATCTTTTTGTTATTCTTAGACTTTTCTAATTATCGATCGTTTATAAAAAAAAATTGAACACCGACTAATCCCTGAGAAGCATCATGTTATGTTCTCCGCATTATATGACGGGTGCGATCATACCAGTACTAATGCACCGGATCCCATCAGAACTCCGCAGTTAAGCATGCTTGGGCGAGAGTAGTACTAGGATGGGTGACCTCCTGGGAAGCCCTCGTGTTGCACCCCTTTTTGCTCCAGTTCTTTTCGATCAAGGAAAGATAAACACGAGTTTTTTTAACCACTTATTATTTAGCCTTTTTTTTACTTCGTTTCGTGGCGAAAGAGAAACGTCCACGGTTCTATTTTATCTTTTTGTTATTCTTAGACTTTTCTAATTATCGATCGTTTATAAAAAAATTGAACACCGACTAATCCCAGAGAAGCATCATGTTATGTTCTCCGCGTTATATGACGGGTGCGATCATACCAGCACTACTGCACCGGATCCCATCAGAACTCCGCAGTTAAGCGTCCTTGGACGAGAGTAGTACTAGGATGGGTGACCTCCTGGAAAGTCCTCGTGTTGCACCCGTTTTTGCTCCATTTCTTTTCGATCAAGCCACGTTAAACACGAGTTTTTTAACCACTTATTGTTTAGCCTTTTTTACTTCGTTTCGAGACGAAAAAGAAACGTCCACGGTTCTATTTTATCTTTTTGTTATTCTTAGACTTTTCTAATTATCGATCGTTTATAAAAAAAAATTGAACACCGACTAATCCCTGAGAAGCATCATGTTATGTTCTCCGCATTATATGACGGGTGCGATCATACCAGTACTAATGCACCGGATCCCATCAGAACTCCGCAGTTAAGCATGCTTGGGCGAGAGTAGTACTAGGATGGGTGACCTCCTGGGAAGCCCTCGTGTTGCACCCCTTTTTGCTCCAGTTCTTTTCGATCAAGGAAAGATAAACACGAGTTTTTTTAACCACTTATTATTTAGCCTTTTTTTTACTTCGTTTCGTGGCGAAAGAGAAACGTCCACGGTTCTATTTTATCTTTTTGTTATTCTTAGACTTTTCTAATTATCGATCGTTTATAAAAAAATTGAACACCGACTAATCCCAGAGAAGCATCATGTTATGTTCTCCGCGTTATATGACGGGTGCGATCATACCAGCACTACTGCACCGGATCCCATCAGAACTCCGCAGTTAAGCGTCCTTGGACGAAAGTAGTACTAGGATGGGTGACCTCCTGGAAAGTCCTCGTGTTGCACCCGTTTTTGCTCCATTTCTTTTCGATCAAGCCACGTTAAACACGAGTTTTTTAACCACTTATTGTTTAGCCTTTTTTACTTCGTTTCGAGACGAAAAAGAAACGTCCACGGTTCTATTTTATCTTTTTGTTATTCTTAGACTTTTCTAATTATCGATCGTTTATAAAAAAAAATTGAACACCGACTAATCCCTGAGAAGCATCATGTTATGTTCTCCGCATTATATGACGGGTGCGATCATACCAGTACTAATGCACCGGATCCCATCAGAACTCCGCAGTTAAGCATGCTTGGGCCAGAGTAGTACTAGGATGGGTGACCTCCTGGGAAGCCCTCGTGTTGCACCCCTTTTTGCTCCAGTTCTTTTCGATCAAGGAAAGATAAACACGAGTTTTTTAACCACTTATTATTTAGCCTTTTTTTTACTTCGTTTCGTGGCGAAAGAGAAACGTCCACGGTTCTATTTTATCTTTTTGTTATTCTTAGACTTTTCTAATTATCGATCGTTTATAAAAAAATTGAACACCGACTAATCCCAGAGAAGCATCATGTTATGTTCTCCGCGTTATATGACGGGTGCGATCATACCAGCACTACTGCACCGGATCCCATCAGAACTCCGCAGTTAAGCGTCCTTGGACGAGAGTAGTACTAGGATGGGTGACCTCCTGGAAAGTCCTCGTGTTGCACCCGTTTTTGCTCCATTTCTTTTCGATCAAGCCACGTTAAACACGAGTTTTTTAACCACTTATTGTTTAGCCTTTTTTACTTCGTTTCGAGACGAAAAAGAAACGTCCACGGTTCTATTTTATCTTTTTGTTATTCTTAGACTTTTCTAATTATCGATCGTTTATAAAAAAAATTGAACACCGACTAATCCCTGAGAAGCATCATGTTATGCTCTCCGCATTATATGACGGGTGCGATCATACCAGTACTAATGCACCGGATCCCATCAGAACTCCGCAGTTAAGCATGCTTGGGCCAGAGTAGTACTAGGATGGGTGACCTCCTGGGAAGCCCTCGTGTTGCACCCCTTTTTGCTCCAGTTCTTTTCGATCAAGGAAAGATAAACACGAGTTTTTTTAACCACTTATTATTTAGCCTTTTTTTTACTTCGTTTCGTGGCGAAAGAGAAACGTCCACGGTTCTATTTTATCTTTTTGTTATTCTTAGACTTTTCTAATTATCGATCGTTTATAAAAAAATTGAACACCGACTAATCCCAGAGAAGCATCATGTTATGTTCTCCGCGTTATATGACGGGTGCGATCATACCAGCACTACTGCACCGGATCCCATCAGAACTCCGCAGTTAAGCGTCCTTGGACGAGAGTAGTACTAGGATGGGTGACCTCCTGGAAAGTCCTCGTGTTGCACCCGTTTTTGCTCCATTTCTTTTCGATCAAGCCACGTTAAACACGAGTTTTTTAACCACTTATTGTTTAGCCTTTTTTACTTCGTTTCGAGACGAAAAAGAAACGTCCACGGTTCTATTTTATCTTTTTGTTATTCTTAGACTTTTCTAATTATCGATCGTTTATAAAAAAAATTGAACACCGACTAATCCCTGAGAAGCATCATGTTATGTTCTCCGCATTATATGACGGGTGCGATCACACCAGCATTAGTGCACCGAATCCCATCAGAACTCCGCAGTTAAGGGTCCTTGGACGAGAGTAGTACTAGGATGGGTGACCTCCTGGAAAGTCCTCGTGTTGCACCCGTTTTTGCTCCATTTCTTTTCGATCAAGCCACGTTAAACACGAGTTTTTTAACCACTTATTGTTTGGCCTTTTTTACTTCGTTTCGAGACGAAAAAGAAACGTCCACGGTTCTATTTTATCTTTTTGTTATTCTTAGACTTTTCTAATTATCGATCGTTTATAAAAAAAATTTGAACACCGACTAATCCCTGAGAAGCATCATGTTATGTTCTCCGCATTATATGACGGGTGCGATCACACCAGCATTAGTGCACCGAATCCCATCAGAACTCCGCAGTTAAGCGTCCTTGGACGAGAGTAGTACTAGGATGGGTGACCTCCTGGAAAGTCCTCGTGTTGCACCCGTTTTTGCACCATTTCTTTTCGATCAAGCCACGTTAAACACGAGTTTTTTAACCACTTATTGTTTAGCCTTTTTTACTTCGTTTCGAGACGAAAAAGAAACGTCCACGGTTCTATTTTATCTTTTTGTTATTCTTAGACTTTTCTAATTATCGATCGTTTATAAAAAAAATTGAACACCGACTAATCCCTGTGAAGCATCATGTTATGTTCTCCGCATTATATGACGGGTGCGATCATACCAGCACTAGTGCACCGGATCTCATCAGAACTCCGCAGTTAAGCGTGCTTGGACGAGAGTAGTACTAGGATGGGTGACCTCCTGGAAAGTCCCCGTGTTGCACCCCTTTTTGCTCCATTTCTTTTCGATCAAGCCACGATAAACACGAGTTTTTTAACCACTTATTGTTTAACCTTTTTTACTTCGTTTCGAGGCGAAAAAGAAACGACCACGGTTCTTTTATCTTTTTGTTATTCTTAGACTTTTCTAATTAACGATCGTTTATAAAAAAAAAATTGAACACCGACTAATCCCTGAGAAGCATCATGTTATGTTCTCCGCATTATATGACGGTTGCGATCATACCAGCATTAGTGCACCGAATCCCATCAGAACTCCGCAGTTAAGCGTCCTTGGACGAGAGTAGTACTGGGATGGGTGACCTCCTGGGAAGTCCTCGTGTTGCACCCGTTTTTGCTCCATTTCTTTTCTATCAAGCCCCGATAAACACGAGTTTTTTTAACCACTTATTGTTTAGCCTTTTTTTACTTCGTTTCGAGGCGAAAGAGAAACGTCCACGGTTCTATTTTATCTTTTTGTTATTCTTAGACTTTTCTAATTATCGATCGTTTATAAAAAAATTGAACACCGACTAATCACTGAGAAGCATCATGTTATGTTCTCCGCATTATATGACGGGTGCGATCATACCAGCACTAGTGCACCGAATCCCATCAGAACTCCGCAGTTAAGCGTGCTTGGACGAGAGTAGTACTAGGATGGGTGACCTCCTGGAAAGTCCCCGTGTTGCACCCCTTTTTGCTCCATTTCTTTTCGATCAAGCCACGATAAACACGAGTTTTTTAACCACTTATTGTTTAACCTTTTTTACTTCTTTTCGAGGCGAAAAAGAAACGTCCACTGTTCTATTTTATCTTTTTGTTATTCTTAGACTTTTCTAATTATCGATCGTTTATAAAAAAAATTGAACACCGACTAATCCCTGAGAAGCATCATATTATGTTCTCCGCATTATATGACGGGTGCGATCATACCAGCATTAGTGCACCGAATCCCATCAGAACTCCGCAGTTAAGCGTCCTTGGACGAGAGTAGTACTAGGATGGGTGACCTCCTGGAAAGTCCTCGTGTTGCACCCGTTTTTGCTCCATTTCTTTTCGATCAAGCCACGTTAAACACGAGTTTTTTAACCACTTATTGTTTAGCCTTTTTTACTTCGTTTCGAGACGAAAAAGAAACGTCCACTGTTCTATTTTATCTTTTTGTTATTCTTAGACTTTTCTAATTATCGATCGTTTATAAAAAAAATTGAACACCGACTAATCCCTGAGAAGCATCATGTTATGTTCTCCGCATTATATGACGGGTGCGATCATACCAGCATTAGTGCACCGAATCCCATCAGAACTCCGCAGTTAAGCGTCCTTGGACGAGAGTAGTACTAGGATGGGTGACCTCCTGGAAAGTCCTCGTGTTGCACCCGTTTTTGCTCCATTTCTTTTCGATCAAGCCACGTTAAACACGAGTTTTTTAACCACTTATGGTTTAGCCTTTTTTACTTCGTTTCGAGACGAAAAAGAAACGTCCACGGTTCTATTTTATCTTTTTGTTATTCTTAGACTTTTCTAATTATCGATCGTTTACAAAAAAATTGAACACCGACTAATCCCTGTGAAGCATCATGTTATGTTCTCCGCATTATATGACGGGTGCGATCATACCAGCACCAGTGCACCGGATCTCATCAGAACTCCGCAGTTAAGCGTGCTTGGACGAGAGTAGTACTAGGATGGGTGACCTCCTGGTAAGTCCTCGTGTTGCACACCTTTTTGCTCCATTTCTTTTCTATCAAGCCCCGATAAACACGAGTTTTTTCAACCACTTATTGTTTAGCCTTTTTTTACTTCGTTTAGAGGCGAAAGAGAAACGTCCACGGTTCTATTTTATCTTTTTGTTATTCTTAGACTTTTCTAATTATCGATCTTTTATAAAAAAAATTGAACACCGACTAATCACTGAGAAGCATCATGTTATGTTCTCCGCATTATATGACGGGTGCGATCATACCAGCACTAGTGCACCGAATCCCACCAGAACTCCGCAGTTAAGCGTGCTTAGACGAGAGTAGTACTAGGATAGGTGACTTCCTGGAAAGTCCCCGTGTTGCACCCCTTTTTGCTCCATTTCTTTTCGATCAAGCCACGATAAACACGAGTTTTTTCACCACTTATTGTTTAGCCTTTTTTACTTCGTTTCGAGGCGAAAAAGAAACGTCCACGGTTCTATTTTATCTTTTTGTTATTCTTAGACTTTTCTAATTATCGATCGTTTATAAAAAAAAATTGAACACCGACTAATCCCTGAGAAGCATCATGTTATGTTCTCCGCATTATATGACGGGTGCGATCATACCAGCATTAGTGCACCGAATCCCATCAGAACTCCGCAAGTAAGCGTCCTTGGACGAGAGTAGTACTAGGATGGCTGACCTCTTTGAAAGTCCTCGTGTTGCACCCCTTTTTGCTCCATTTCTTTTCCATCAAGGCACGATAAACACGAGTTTTTTTAACCACTTATTATTTAGCCGTTTTTTACTTCGTTTCGTGGCGAAAGAGAAACGTCCACGGTTCTATTTTATCTTTTTGTTATTCTTAGACTTTTCTAATTATCGATCGTTTATAAAAAAATTGAACACCGACTAATCCCAGAGAAGCATCATGTTATGTTCTCCGCGTTATATGACGGGTGCGATCATACCAGCACTACTGCACCGGATCCCATCAGAACTCCGCAGTTAAGCGTGCTTGGGCGAGAGTAGTACAAGGATGGGTGACCTCCTTGGAAGTCATCGTGTTGCACCCCTTTTTGCTCTATTTCTTTTCGATCAAGCCACGATAAACACGAGATCTTCTTATCCACTTATTGTTTAGCCTTTTTTACTGGTTTCGAGGCGAAAGAGAAACGTCCACGGTTCTATTTTATCCTTTTGTTATTCTTAGACTTTTCTAATTATCGATCGCTTATAAAAAAAATTGAACACCGACTAATCCCAGAGAAGCATCAAGTTATATTCTCCGCATTATATGACGAGTGCGATCATACCAGCTTGAATGCACCGGATCCCATCAGAACTCCGCAGTTAAGCGTGCTTGGGCGAGAGTAGTACTACGATGGGTGACCTCCTGGTAAGTCCTCGTGTTGCACCCCTTTTTGCTCCATTTTTTTTCGATCAAGGCACGATAAAACACGAGTTTTTTTAACCACTTATTATTTAGCCTTTTTTTACTTCATTTCGTGGCGAAAGAGAAACGTCCACGGTTCTATTTTTTCTTTTTGTTATTCTTAGACTTTTATCGTTTATAAAAAAAATTGAACACCGACTAATCCCAGAGAAGCATCATGTTATGTTCTACGCATTATATGACGGGTGCGTTCATACCAGTACTAATGCACCGGATCCCATCAGAACTCCGCAGTTAAGCGTGCTTGGGCGAGAGTAGTACTATGATGGGTGACCTCCTGGTAAGACCTCGTGTTGCACCCCTTTTTGCTCCATTTTTTTTCGATCAAGGCACGATAAACACGAGTTTTTTTAACCACTTATTATTTAGCCTTTTTTACTTCGTTTCGTTGCGAAAGAGAAACGTCCACGGTTCTATTTTATCTTTTTGTTATTCTTAGACTTTTCTAATTATCGATCGTTTATAAAAAAAATTGAACACCGACTAATCCCAGAGAAGCATCATGTTATGTTCTACACATTATATGACGAGTGCGATAATACCAGCTTCAATGCACCGGATCCCATCAGAACTCCGCAGTTAAGCGTGCTTGGGCGAGAGTAGTACTATGATGGGTGACCTCCTGGTAAGTCCTCGTGTTGCACCCCTTTTTGCTCCATTTTTTTTCGATCAAGGCACGATAAACACGAGTTTTTTTAACCACTTATTATTTAGCCTTTTTTTACTTCGTTTCGTTGCGAAAGAGAAACGTCCACGGTTCTATTTTATCTTTTTGTTATTCTTAGACTTTTCTAATTATCGATCGTTTATAAAAAAAATTGAACACCGACTAATCCCAGAGAAGCATCATGTTATGTTCTACACATTATATGACGAGTGCGATAATACCAGCTTTAATGCACCGGATCCCATCAGAACTCCGCAGTTAAGCGTGCTTGGGCGAGAGTAGTACTAGGATGGGTGACCTCCTGGGAAGTCCTCGTGTTGCACCCCTTTTCGCTCCATTTCTTTTCTATCAAGCTCCGATAAACACGAGTTTTTTTAACCACTTATTGTTTAGTCTTTTTTTACTTCGTTTCGAGGCGTAAGAGAAACGTCCACGGTTCTATTTTATCTTTTTGTTATTCTTAGACTTTTCTAATTATCGATAGTTTATAAAAAAAATTGAACACCGCCTAATCCCAGAGAAGCATCACGTTATGTTCTACGCATTATATGACGAGTGCGATCATACCAGCTTCAATGCACCGGATCCCATCAGAACTCCGCAGTTAAGCGTGCTTGGGCGAGAGTAGTACTACGATGGGTGACCTCCTGGTAAGTCCTCGTGTTGCACCCCTTTTTGCTCCATTTTTTTTGGATCAAGGCACGATAAAACACGAGTTTTTTTAACCACTTATTATTTAGCCTTTTTTTACTTCGTTTCGTGGCGAAAGAGAAACGTCCACGGTTCTATTTTATCTTTTTGTTATTCTTAGACTTTTCTAATTATAGATCGTTTATAAAAAAAATTGAACACCGACTAATCCCTGAGAAGCATCATGTTATGTTCTCCGCATCATATGACGGGTGCGATCATACCAGCACTAGTGCACCGAATCCCATCAGAACTCCGCAGTTAAACGTGCTTGGACGAGAGTAGTACTAGGATGGGTGACCTCCTGGAAAATCCCCGTGTTGCACCCCTTTTTGCTCCATTTCTTTTCGATCAAGCCACGATAAATACGAGTTTTTTAACCACTTATTGTTTAGCCTTTTTTACTTCGTTTCGAGGCGAAAAAGAAACGTCCACGGTTCTATTTTATCTTTTTGTTATTCTTAGACTTTTCTAATTATCGATCCTTTATAAAAAAAATTGAACACCGATTAATCCCTGAGAAGCATCATGTTATGTTCTCCGCATTATATGACGGGTGCGATCATACCAGCATTAGTGCACCGAATCCCATCAGAACTCCGCAGTTAAGCGTCCTTGGACGAGAGTAGTACTAGGATGGGTGACTTCCTGGAAAGTCCTCGTGTTGCACCCCTTTTTGCTCCATTTCTTTTCGATCAAGCCACGATAAACACGAGTTTTTTAACCACTTATTGTTTAGCCGTTTTTACTTCGTTTCGAGACGAAAAAGAAACGTCCACGGTTCTATTTTATCTTTTTGTTATTCTTAGACTTTTCTAATTATCGATAGTTTATAAAAAAAATTGAACACCGACTAATCCCAGAGAAGCATCATGTTATGTTCTACGCATTATATGACGAGTGCGATCATACCAGCTTCAATGCACCGGATCCCATCAGAACTCCGCAGTTAAGCGTGCTTGGGCGAGAGTAGTACTACGATGGGTGACCTCCTGGTAAGTCCTCGTGTTGCACCCCTTTTTGCTCCATTTTTTTTGGATCAAGGCACGATAAAACACGAGTTTTTTTAACCACTTATTATTTAGCCTTTTTTTACTTCATTTCGTGGCGAAAGAGAAACGTCCACGGTTCTATTTTTTCTTTTTGTTATTCTTAGACTTTTATCGTTTATAAAAAAAATTGAACACCGACTAATCCCAGAGAAGCATCATGTTATGTTCTACGCATTATATGACGGGTCCGATCATACCAGTACTAATGCACCGGATCCCATCAGAACTCCGCAGTTAAGCGTGCTTGGGCGAGAGTAGTACTAGGATGGGTGACCTCCTGGGAAGCCCTCGTGTTGCACCCCTTTTTGCTCCATTTCTTTTCCATCAAGGCACGATAAACACGAGTTTTTTTAACCACTTATTATTTAGCCTTTTTTTACTTCGTTTCGTGGCGAAAGAGAAACGTCCACGGTTCTATTTTATCTTTTTGTTATTCTTAGACTTTTCTAATTATCGATCGTTTATAAAAAAAATTGAACACCGACTAATCCCAGAGAAGCATCATGTTATGTTCTCCGCGTTATATGACGGGTGCGATCATACCAGCACTACTGCACCGGATCCCATCAGAACTCTGCAGTTAAGCGTGCTTGGGCGAGAGTAGTACAAGGATGGGTGACCTCCTTGGAAGTCATCGTGTTGCACCCCTTTTTGCTCTATTTCTTTTCGATCAAGCCACGATAAACACGAGATCTTCTTATCCACTTATTGTTTAGCCTTTTTTACTGGTTTCGAGGCGAAAGAGAAACGTCCACGGTTCTATTTTATCCTTTTGTTATTCTTAGACTTTCCTAATTATCGATCGCTTATAAAAAAAATTGAACACCGACTAATCCCAGAGAAGCATCAAGTTATGTTCTCCGCATTATATGACGAGTGCGATCATACCAGCTTTAATGCACCGGATCCCATCATAACTCCGCAGTTAAGCGTGCTTGGGCGAGAGTAGTACTACGATGGGTGACCTCCTGGTAAGTCCTCGTGTTGCACCCCTTTTTGCTCCATTTTGTTTCGATCAAGGCACGATAAAACACGAGTTTTTTTAACCACTTATTATTTAGCCTTTTTTTACTTCGTTTCGTTGCGAAAGAGAAACGTCCACGGTTCTATTTTATCTTTTTGTTATTCTTAGACTTTTCTAATTATCGATCGTTTATAAAAAAAATTGAACACCGACTAATCCCAGAGAAGCATCATGTTATGTTCTACACATTATATGACGAGTGCGATAATACCAGCTTTAATGCACCGGATCCCATCAGAACTCCGCAGTTAAGCGTGCTTGGGCGAGAGTAGTACTAGGATGGGTGACCTCCTGGGAAGTCCTCGTGTTGCACCCCTTTTCGCTCCATTTCTTTTCTATCAAGCTCCGATAAACACGAGTTTTTTTAACCACTTATTGTTTAGTCTTTTTTTACTTCGTTTCGAGGCGTAAGAGAAACGTCCACGGTTCTATTTTATCTTTTTGTTATTCTTAGACTTTTCTAATTATCGATAGTTTATAAAAAAAATTGAACACCGCCTAATCCCAGAGAAGCATCACGTTATGTTCTACGCATTATATGACGAGTGCGATCATACCAGCTTCAATGCACCGGATCCCATCAGAACTCCGCAGTTAAGCGTGCTTGGGCGAGAGTAGTACTACGATGGGTGACCTCCTGGTAAGTCCTCGTGTTGCACCCCTTTTTGCTCCATTTTTTTTGGATCAAGGCACGATAAAACACGAGTTTTTTTAACCACTTATTATTTAGCCTTTTTTTACTTCGTTTCGTGGCGAAAGAGAAACGTCCACGGTTCTATTTTATCTTTTTGTTATTCTTAGACTTTTCTAATTATAGATCGTTTATAAAAAAAATTGAACACCGACTAATCCCTGAGAAGCATCATGTTATGTTCTCCGCATCATATGACGGGTGCGATCATACCAGCACTAGTGCACCGAATCCCATCAGAACTCCGCAGTTAAACGTGCTTGGACGAGAGTAGTACTAGGATGGGTGACCTCCTGGAAAATCCCCGTGTTGCACCCCTTTTTGCTCCATTTCTTTTCGATCAAGCCACGATAAATACGAGTTTTTTAACCACTTATTGTTTAGCCTTTTTTACTTCGTTTCGAGGCGAAAAAGAAACGTCCACGGTTCTATTTTATCTTTTTGTTATTCTTAGACTTTTCTAATTATCGATCCTTTATAAAAAAAATTGAACACCGATTAATCCCTGAGAAGCATCATGTTATGTTCTCCGCATTATATGACGGGTGCGATCATACCAGCATTAGTGCACCGAATCCCATCAGAACTCCGCAGTTAAGCGTCCTTGGACGAGAGTAGTACTAGGATGGGTGACTTCCTGGAAAGTCCTCGTGTTGCACCCCTTTTTGCTCCATTTCTTTTCGATCAAGCCACGATAAACACGAGTTTTTTAACCACTTATTGTTTAGCCGTTTTTACTTCGTTTCGAGACGAAAAAGAAACGTCCACGGTTCTATTTTATCTTTTTGTTATTCTTAGACTTTTCTAATTATCGATAGTTTATAAAAAAAATTGAACACCGACTAATCCCAGAGAAGCATCATGTTATGTTCTACGCATTATATGACGAGTGCGATCATACCAGCTTCAATGCACCGGATCCCATCAGAACTCCGCAGTTAAGCGTGCTTGGGCGAGAGTAGTACTACGATGGGTGACCTCCTGGTAAGTCCTCGTGTTGCACCCCTTTTTGCTCCATTTTTTTTGGATCAAGGCACGATAAAACACGAGTTTTTTTAACCACTTATTATTTAGCCTTTTTTTACTTCATTTCGTGGCGAAAGAGAAACGTCCACGGTTCTATTTTTTCTTTTTGTTATTCTTAGACTTTTATCGTTTATAAAAAAAATTGAACACCGACTAATCCCAGAGAAGCATCATGTTATGTTCTACGCATTATATGACGGGTGCGATCATACCAGTACTAATGCACCGGATCCCATCAGAACTCCGCAGTTAAGCGTGCTTGGGCGAGAGTAGTACTAGGATGGGTGACCTCCTGGGAAGCCCTCGTGTTGCACCCCTTTTTGCTCCATTTCTTTTCCATCAAGGCACGATAAACACGAGTTTTTTTAACCACTTATTATTTAGCCTTTTTTTACTTCGTTTCGTGGCGAAAGAGAAACGTCCACGGTTCTATTTTATCTTTTTGTTATTCTTAGACTTTTCTAATTATCGATCGTTTATAAAAAAAATTGAACACCGACTAATCCCAGAGAAGCATCATGTTATGTTCTCCGCGTTATATGACGGGTGCGATCATACCAGCACTACTGCACCGGATCCCATCAGAACTCTGCAGTTAAGCGTGCTTGGGCGAGAGTAGTACAAGGATGGGTGACCTCCTTGGAAGTCATCGTGTTGCACCCCTTTTTGCTCTATTTCTTTTCGATCAAGCCACGATAAACACGAGATCTTCTTATCCACTTATTGTTTAGCCTTTTTTACTGGTTTCGAGGCGAAAGAGAAACGTCCACGGTTCTATTTTATCCTTTTGTTATTCTTAGACTTTCCTAATTATCGATCGCTTATAAAAAAAATTGAACACCGACTAATCCCAGAGAAGCATCAAGTTATGTTCTCCGCATTATATGACGAGTGCGATCATACCAGCTTTAATGCACCGGATCCCTTCAGAACTCCGCAGTTAAGCGTGCTTGGGCGAGAGTAGTACTACGATGGGTGACCTCCTGGTAAGTCCTCGTGTTGCACCCCTTTTTGCTCCATTTTTTTTGGATCAAGGCACGATAAAACACGAGTTTTTTTAACCACTTATTATTTAGCCTTTTTTTACTTCATTTCGTGGCGAAAGAGAAACGTCCACGGTTCTATTTTTTCTTTTTGTTATTCTTAGACTTTTATCGTTTATAAAAAAAATTGAACACCGACTAATCCCAGAGAAGCATCATGTTATGTTCTACGCATTATATGACGGGTGCGATCATACCAGTACTAATGCACCGGATCCCATCAGAACTCCGCAGTTAAGCGTGCTTGGGCGAGAGTAGTACTAGGATGGGTGACCTCCTGGGAAGCCCTCGTGTTGCACCCCTTTTTGCTCCATTTCTTTTCCATCAAGGCACGATAAACACGAGTTTTTTTAACCACTTATTATTTAGCCTTTTTTTACTTCGTTTCGTGGCGAAAGAGAAACGTCCACGGTTCTATTTTATCTTTTTGTTATTCTTAGACTTTTCTAATTATCGATCGTTTATAAAAAAAATTGAACACCGACTAATCCCAGAGAAGCATCATGTTATGTTCTCCGCGTTATATGACGGGTGCGATCATACCAGCACTACTGCACCGGATCCCATCAGAACTCTGCAGTTAAGCGTGCTTGGGCGAGAGTAGTACAAGGATGGGTGACCTCCTTGGAAGTCATCGTGTTGCACCCCTTTTTGCTCTATTTCTTTTCGATCAAGCCACGATAAACACGAGATCTTCTTATCCACTTATTGTTTAGCCTTTTTTACTGGTTTCGAGGCGAAAGAGAAACGTCCACGGTTCTATTTTATCCTTTTGTTATTCTTAGACTTTCCTAATTATCGATCGCTTATAAAAAAAATTGAACACCGACTAATCCCAGAGAAGCATCAAGTTATGTTCTCCGCATTATATGACGAGTGCGATCATACCAGCTTTAATGCACCGGATCCCTTCAGAACTCCGCAGTTAAGCGTGCTTGGGCGAGAGTAGTACTACGATGGGTGACCTCCTGGTAAGTCCTCGTGTTGCACCCCTTTTTGCTCCATTTTTTTTGGATCAAGGCACGATAAAACACGAGTTTTTTTAACCACTTATTATTTAGCCTTTTTTTACTTCATTTCGTGGCGAAAGAGAAACGTCCACGGTTCTATTTTTTCTTTTTGTTATTCTTAGACTTTTATCGTTTATAAAAAAATTTGAACACCGACTAATCCCAGAGAAGCATCATGTTATGTTCTACGCATTATATGACGGGTGCGATCATACCAGTACTAATGCACCGGATCCCATCAGAACTCCGCAGTTAAGCGTGCTTGGGCGAGAGTAGTACTAGGATGGGTGACCTCCTGGGAAGCCCTCGTGTTGCACCCCTTTTTGCTCCATTTCTTTTCCATCAAGGCACGATAAACACGAGTTTTTTTAACCACTTATTATTTAGCCTTTTTTTACTTCGTTTCGTGGCGAAAGAGAAACGTCCACGGTTCTATTTTATCTTTTTGTTATTCTTAGACTTTTCTAATTATCGATCGTTTATAAAAAAAATTGAACACCGACTAATCCCAGAGAAGCATCATGTTATGTTCTCCGCGTTATATGACGGGTGCGATCATACCAGCACTACTGCACCGGATCCCATCAGAACTCTGCAGTTAAGCGTGCTTGGGCGAGAGTAGTACAAGGATGGGTGACCTCCTTGGAAGTCATCGTGTTGCACCCCTTTTTGCTCTATTTCTTTTCGATCAAGCCACGATAAACACGAGATCTTCTTATCCACTTATTGTTTAGCCTTTTTTACTGGTTTCGAGGCGAAAGAGAAACGTCCACGGTTCTATTTTATCCTTTTGTTATTCTTAGACTTTCCTAATTATCGATCGCTTATAAAAAAAATTGAACACCGACTAATCCCAGAGAAGCATCAAGTTATGTTCTCCGCATTATATGACGAGTGCGATCATACCAGCTTTAATGCACCGGATCCCTTCAGAACTCCGCAGTTAAGCGTGCTTGGGCGAGAGTAGTACTACGATGGGTGACCTCCTGGTAAGTCCTCGTGTTGCACCCCTTTTTGCTCCATTTTTTTTGGATCAAGGCACGATAAAACACGAGTTTTTTTAACCACTTATTATTTAGCCTTTTTTTACTTCATTTCGTGGCGAAAGAGAAACGTCCACGGTTCTATTTTTTCTTTTTGTTATTCTTAGACTTTTATCGTTTATAAAAAAATTTGAACACCGACTAATCCCAGAGAAGCATCATGTTATGTTCTACGCATTATATGACGGGTGCGATCATACCAGTACTAATGCACCGGATCCCATCAGAACTCCGCAGTTAAGCGTGCTTGGGCGAGAGTAGTACTAGGATGGGTGACCTCCTGGGAAGCCCTCGTGTTGCACCCCTTTTTGCTCCATTTCTTTTCCATCAAGGCACGATAAACACGAGTTTTTTTAACCACTTATTATTTAGCCTTTTTTTACTTCGTTTCGTGGCGAAAGAGAAACGTCCACGGTTCTATTTTATCTTTTTGTTATTCTTAGACTTTTCTAATTATCGATCGTTTATAAAAAAAATTGAACACCGACTAATCCCAGAGAAGCATCATGTTATGTTCTCCGCGTTATATGACGGGTGCGATCATACCAGCACTACTGCACCGGATCCCATCAGAACTCTGCAGTTAAGCGTGCTTGGGCGAGAGTAGTACAAGGATGGGTGACCTCCTTGGAAGTCATCGTGTTGCACCCCTTTTTGCTCTATTTCTTTTCGATCAAGCCACGATAAACACGAGATCTTCTTATCCACTTATTGTTTAGCCTTTTTTACTGGTTTCGAGGCGAAAGAGAAACGTCCACGGTTCTATTTTATCCTTTTGTTATTCTTAGACTTTCCTAATTATCGATCGCTTATAAAAAAAATTGAACACCGACTAATCCCAGAGAAGCATCAAGTTATGTTCTCCGCATTATATGACGAGTGCGATCATACCAGCTTTAATGCACCGGATCCCATCAGAACTCCGCAGTTAAGCGTGCTTGGGCGAGAGTAGTACTACGATGGGTGACCTCCTGGTAAGTCCTCGTGTTGCACCCCTTTTTGCTCCATTTTTTTTGGATCAAGGCACGATAAAACACGAGTTTTTTTAACCACTTATTATTTAGCCTTTTTTTACTTCATTTCGTGGCGAAAGAGAAACGTCCACGGTTCTATTTTTTCTTTTTGTTATTCTTAGACTTTTATCGTTTATAAAAAAAATTGAACACCGACTAATCCCAGAGAAGCATCATGTTATGTTCTACGCATTATATGACGGGTGCGATCATACCAGTACTAATGCACCGGATCCCATCAGAACTCCGCAGTTAAGCGTGCTTAGGCGAGAGTAGTACTAGGATGGGTGACCTCCTGGGAAGCCCTCGTGTTGCACCCCTTTTTGCTCCATTTCTTTTCCATCAAGGCACGATAAACACGAGTTTTTTTAACCACTTATTATTTAGCCTTGTTTTACTTCGTTTCGTGGCGAAAGAGAAACGTCCACGGTTCTATTTTATCTTTTTGTTATTCTTAGACTTTTCTAATTATCGATCGTTTATAAAAAAAATTGAACACCGACTAATCCCAGAGAAGCATCATGTTATGTTCTCCGCGTTATATGACGGGTGCGATCATACCAGCACTACTGCACCGGATCCCATCAGAACTCCGCAGTTAAGCGTGCTTGGGCGAGAGTAGTACAAGGATGGGTGACCTCCTTGGAAGTCATCGTGTTGCACCCCTTTTTGCTCTATTTCTTTTCGATCAAGCCACGATAAACACGAGATCTTCTTATCCACTTACTGTTTAGCCTTTTTTACTGGTTTCGAGGCGAAAGAGAAACGTCCACGGTTCTATTTTATCCTTTTGTTATTCTTAGACTTTTCTAATTATTGATCGCTTATAAAAAAAATTGAACACCGACTAATCCCAGAGAAGCATCAAGTTATGTTCTCCGCATTATATGACGAGTGCGATCATACCAGCTTTAATGCACCGGATCCCATCAGAACTCCGCAGTTAAGCGTGCTTGGGCGAGAGTAGTACTACGATGGGTGACCTCCTGGTAAGTCCTCGTGTTGCACCCCTTTTTGCTCCATTTTGTTTCGATCAAGGCACGATAAAACACGAGTTTTTTTAACCACTTATTATTTAGCCTTTTTTTACTTCGTTTCGTTGCGAAAGAGAAACGTCCACGGTTCTATTTTATCTTTTTGTTATTCTTAGACTTTTCTAATTATCGATCGTTTATAAAAAAAATTGAACACCGACTAATCCCAGAGAAGCATCATGTTATGTTCTACACATTATATGACGAGTGCGATAATACCAGCTTTAATGCACCGGATCCCATCAGAACTCCGCAGTTAAGCGTGCTTGGGCGAGAGTAGTACTAGGATGGGTGACCTCCTGGGAAGTCCTCGTGTTGCACCCCTTTTCGCTCCATTTCTTTTCTATCAAGCTCCGATAAACACGAGTTTTTTTAACCACTTATTGTTTAGTCTTTTTTTACTTCGTTTCGAGGCGTAAGAGAAACGTCCACGGTTCTATTTTATCTTTTTGTTATTCTTAGACTTTTCTAATTATAGATCGTTTATAAAAAAAATTGAACACCGACTAATCCCTGAGAAGCATCATGTTATGTTCTCCGCATCATATGACGGGTGCGATCATACCAGCACTAGTGCACCGAATCCCATCAGAACTCCGCAGTTAAACGTGCTTGGACGAGAGTAGTACTAGGATGGGTGACCTCCTGGAAAATCCCCGTGTTGCACCCCTTTTTGCTCCATTTCTTTTCGATCAAGCCACGATAAATACGAGTTTTTTAACCACTTATTGTTTAGCCTTTTTTACTTCGTTTCGAGGCGAAAAAGAAACGTCCACGGTTCTATTTTATCTTTTTGTTATTCTTAGACTTTTCTAATTATCGATCCTTTATAAAAAAAATTGAACACCGATTAATCCCTGAGAAGCATCATGTTATGTTCTCCGCATTATATGACGGGTGCGATCATACCAGCATTAGTGCACCGAATCCCATCAGAACTCCGCAGTTAAGCGTCCTTGGACGAGAGTAGTACTAGGATGGGTGACCTCCTGGAAAGTCCTCGTGTTGCACCCCTTTTTGCTCCATTTCTTTTCGATCAAGCCACGATAAACACGAGTTTTTTAACCACTTATTGTTTAGCCGTTTTTACTTCGTTTCGAGACGAAAAAGAAACGTCCACGGTTCTATTTTATCTTTTTGTTATTCTTAGACTTTTCTAATTATCGATAGTTTATAAAAAAAATTGAACACCGACTAATCCCAGAGAAGCATCATGTTATGTTCTACGCATTATATGACGAGTGCGATCATACCAGCTTCAATGCACCGGATCCCATCAGAACTCCGCAGTTAAGCGTGCTTGGGCGAGAGTAGTACTACGATGGGTGACCTCCTGGTAAGTCCTCGTGTTGCACCCCTTTTTGCTCCATTTTTTTTGGATCAAGGCACGATAAAACACGAGTTTTTTTAACCACTTATTATTTAGCCTTTTTTTACTTCATTTCGTGGCGAAAGAGAAACGTCCACGGTTCTATTTTTTCTTTTTGTTATTCTTAGACTTTTATCGTTTATAAAAAAAATTGAACACCGACTAATCCCAGAGAAGCATCATGTTATGTTCTACGCATTATATGACGGGTGCGATCATACCAGTACTAATGCACCGGATCCCATCAGAACTCCGCAGTTAAGCGTGCTTGGGCGAGAGTAGTACTAGGATGGGTGACCTCCTGGGAAGCCCTCGTGTTGCACCCCTTTTTGCTCCATTTCTTTTCCATCAAGGCACGATAAACACGAGTTTTTTTAACCACTTATTATTTAGCCTTTTTTTACTTCGTTTCGTGGCGAAAGAGAAACGTCCACGGTTCTATTTTATCTTTTTGTTATTCTTAGACTTTTCTAATTATCGATCGTTTATAAAAAAAATTGAACACCGACTAATCCCAGAGAAGCATCATGTTATGTTCTCCGCGTTATATGACGGGTGCGATCATACCAGCACTACTGCACCGGATCCCATCAGAACTCTGCAGTTAAGCGTGCTTGGGCGAGAGTAGTACAAGGATGGGTGACCTCCTTGGAAGTCATCGTGTTGCACCCCTTTTTGCTCTATTTCTTTTCGATCAAGCCACGATAAACACGAGATCTTCTTATCCACTTATTGTTTAGCCTTTTTTACTGGTTTCGAGGCGAAAGAGAAACGTCCACGGTTCTATTTTATCCTTTTGTTATTCTTAGACTTTCCTAATTATCGATCGCTTATAAAAAAAATTGAACACCGACTAATCCCAGAGAAGCATCAAGTTATGTTCTACGCATTATATGACGAGTGCGATCATACCAGCTTCAATGCACCGGATCCCATCAGAACTCCGCAGTTAAGCGTGCTTGGGCGAGAGTAGTACTACGATGGGTGACCTCCTGGTAAGTCCTCGTGTTGCACCCCTTTTTGCTCCATTTTTTTTGGATCAAGGCACGATAAAACACGAGTTTTTTTAACCACTTATTATTTAGCCTTTTTTTACTTCATTTCGTGGCGAAAGAGAAACGTCCACGGTTCTATTTTTTCTTTTTGTTATTCTTAGACTTTTATCGTTTATAAAAAAAATTGAACACCGACTAATCCCAGAGAAGCATCATGTTATGTTCTACGCATTATATGACGGGTGCGATCATACCAGTACTAATGCACCGGATCCCATCAGAACTCCGCAGTTAAGCGTGCTTGGGCGAGAGTAGTACTAGGATGGGTGACCTCCTGGGAAGCCCTCGTGTTGCACCCCTTTTTGCTCCATTTCTTTTCCATCAAGGCACGATAAACACGAGTTTTTTTAACCACTTATTATTTAGCCTTTTTTTACTTCGTTTCGTGGCGAAAGAGAAACGTCCACGGTTCTATTTTATCTTTTTGTTATTCTTAGACTTTTCTAATTATCGATCGTTTATAAAAAAAATTGAACACCGACTAATCCCAGAGAAGCATCATGTTATGTTCTCCGCGTTATATGACGGGTGCGATCATACCAGCACTACTGCACCGGATCCCATCAGAACTCTGCAGTTAAGCGTGCTTGGGCGAGAGTAGTACAAGGATGGGTGACCTCCTTGGAAGTCATCGTGTTGCACCCCTTTTTGCTCTATTTCTTTTCGATCAAGCCACGATAAACACGAGATCTTCTTATCCACTTATTGTTTAGCCTTTTTTACTGGTTTCGAGGCGAAAGAGAAACGTCCACGGTTCTATTTTATCCTTTTGTTATTCTTAGACTTTCCTAATTATCGATCGCTTATAAAAAAAATTGAACACCGACTAATCCCAGAGAAGCATCAAGTTATGTTCTACGCATTATATGACGAGTGCGATCATACCAGCTTCAATGCACCGGATCCCATCAGAACTCCGCAGTTAAGCGTGCTTGGGCGAGAGTAGTACTACGATGGGTGACCTCCTGGTAAGTCCTCGTGTTGCACCCCTTTTTGCTCCATTTTTTTTGGATCAAGGCACGATAAAACACGAGTTTTTTTAACCACTTATTATTTAGCCTTTTTTTACTTCATTTCGTGGCGAAAGAGAAACGTCCACGGTTCTATTTTTTCTTTTTGTTATTCTTAGACTTTTATCGTTTATAAAAAAAATTGAACACCGACTAATCCCAGAGAAGCATCATGTTATGTTCTACGCATTATATGACGGGTGCGATCATACCAGTACTAATGCACCGGATCCCATCAGAACTCCGCAGTTAAGCGTGCTTGGGCGAGAGTAGTACTAGGATGGGTGACCTCCTGGGAAGCCCTCGTGTTGCACCCCTTTTTGCTCCATTTCTTTTCCATCAAGGCACGATAAACACGAGTTTTTTTAACCACTTATTATTTAGCCTTTTTTTACTTCGTTTCGTGGCGAAAGAGAAACGTCCACGGTTCTATTTTATCTTTTTGTTATTCTTAGACTTTTCTAATTATCGATCGTTTATAAAAAAAATTGAACACCGACTAATCCCAGAGAAGCATCATGTTATGTTCTCCGCGTTATATGACGGGTGCGATCATACCAGCACTACTGCACCGGATCCCATCAGAACTCTGCAGTTAAGCGTGCTTGGGCGAGAGTAGTACAAGGATGGGTGACCTCCTTGGAAGTCATCGTGTTGCACCCCTTTTTGCTCTATTTCTTTTCGATCAAGCCACGATAAACACGAGATCTTCTTATCCACTTATTGTTTAGCCTTTTTTACTGGTTTCGAGGCGAAAGAGAAACGTCCACGGTTCTATTTTATCCTTTTGTTATTCTTAGACTTTCCGAATTATCGATCGCTTATAAAAAAAATTGAACACCGACTAATCCCAGAGAAGCATCAAGTTATGTTCTCCGCATTATATGACGAGTGCGATCATACCAGCTTTAATGCACCGGATCCCATCAGAACTCCGCAGTTAAGCGTGCTTGGGCGAGAGTAGTACTACGATGGGTGACCTCCTGGTAAGTCCTCGTGTTGCACCCCTTTTTGCTCCATTTTTTTTGGATCAAGGCACGATAAAACACGAGTTTTTTTAACCACTTATTATTTAGCCTTTTTTTACTTCATTTCGTGGCGAAAGAGAAACGTCCACGGTTCTATTTTTTCTTTTTGTTATTCTTAGACTTTTATCGTTTATAAAAAAAATTGAACACCGACTAATCCCAGAGAAGCATCATGTTATGTTCTACGCATTATATGACGGGTGCGATCATACCAGTACTAATGCACCGGATCCCATCAGAACTCCGCAGTTAAGCGTGCTTGGGCGAGAGTAGTACTAGGATGGGTGACCTCCTGGGAAGCCCTCGTGTTGCACCCCTTTTTGCTCCATTTCTTTTCCATCAAGGCACGATAAACACGAGTTTTTTTAACCACTTATTATTTAGCCTTGTTTTACTTCGTTTCGTGGCGAAAGAGAAACGTCCACGGTTCTATTTTATCTTTTTGTTATTCTTAGACTTTTCTAATTATCGATCGTTTATAAAAAAAATTGAACACCGACTAATCCCAGAGAAGCATCATGTTATGTTCTCCGCGTTATATGACGGGTGCGATCATACCAGCACTACTGCACCGGATCCCATCAGAACTCCGCAGTTAAGCGTGCTTGGGCGAGAGTAGTACAAGGATGGGTGACCTCCTTGGAAGTCATCGTGTTGCACCCCTTTTTGCTCTATTTCTTTTCGATCAAGCCACGATAAACACGAGATCTTCTTATCCACTTACTGTTTAGCCTTTTTTACTGGTTTCGAGGCGAAAGAGAAACGTCCACGGTTCTATTTTATCCTTTTGTTATTCTTAGACTTTTCTAATTATTGATCGCTTATAAAAAAAATTGAACACCGACTAATCCCAGAGAAGCATCAAGTTATGTTCTCCGCATTATATGACGAGTGCGATCATACCAGCTTTAATGCACCGGATCCCATCATAACTCCGCAGTTAAGCGTGCTTGGGCGAGAGTAGTACTACGATGGGTGACCTCCTGGTAAGTCCTCGTGTTGCACCCCTTTTTGCTCCATTTTGTTTCGATCAAGGCACGATAAAACACGAGTTTTTTTAACCACTTATTATTTAGCCTTTTTTTACTTCGTTTCGTTGCGAAAGAGAAACGTCCACGGTTCTATTTTATCTTTTTGTTATTCTTAGACTTTTCTAATTATCGATCGTTTATAAAAAAAATTGAACACCGACTAATCCCAGAGAAGCATCATGTTATGTTCTACACATTATATGACGAGTGCGATAATACCAGCTTTAATGCACCGGATCCCATCAGAACTCCGCAGTTAAGCGTGCTTGGGCGAGAGTAGTACTAGGATGGGTGACCTCCTGGGAAGTCCTCGTGTTGCACCCCTTTTCGCTCCATTTCTTTTCTATCAAGCTCCGATAAACACGAGTTTTTTTAACCACTTATTGTTTAGTCTTTTTTTACTTCGTTTCGAGGCGTAAGAGAAACGTCCACGGTTCTATTTTATCTTTTTGTTATTCTTAGACTTTTCTAATTATAGATCGTTTATAAAAAAAATTGAACACCGACTAATCCCTGAGAAGCATCATGTTATGTTCTCCGCATCATATGACGGGTGCGATCATACCAGCACTAGTGCACCGAATCCCATCAGAACTCCGCAGTTAAACGTGCTTGGACGAGAGTAGTACTAGGATGGGTGACCTCCTGGAAAATCCCCGTGTTGCACCCCTTTTTGCTCCATTTCTTTTCGATCAAGCCACGATAAACACGAGTTTTTTAACCACTTATTGTTTAGCCTTTTTTACTTCGTTTCGAGGCGAAAAAGAAACGTCCACGGTTCTATTTTATCTTTTTGTTATTCTTAGACTTTTCTAATTATCGATCCTCTATAAAAAAAATTGAACACCGACTAATCCCTGAGAAGCATCATGTTATGTTCTCCGCATTATATGACGGGTGCGATCATACCAGGATTAGTGCACCGAATCCCATCAGAACTCCGCAGTTAAGCGTCCTTGGACGAGAGTAGTACTAGGATGGGTGACCTCCTGGAAAGTCCTCGTGTTGCACCCCTTTTTGCTCCATTTCTTTTCGATCAAGCCACGATAAACACGAGTTTTTTAACCACTTATTGTTTAGCCGTTTTTACTTCGTTTCGAGACGAAAAAGAAACGTCCACGGTTCTATTTTATCTTTTTGTTATTCTTAGACTTTTCTAATTATCGATAGTTTATAAAAAAAATTGAACACCGACTAATCCCAGAGAAGCATCATGTTATGTTCTACGCATTATATGACGAGTGCGATCATACCAGCTTCAATGCACCGGATCCCATCAGAACTCCGCAGTTAAGCGTGCTTGGGCGAGAGTAGTACTACGATGGGTGACCTCCTGGTAAGTCCTCGTGTTGCACCCCTTTTTGCTCCATTTGTTTTGGATCAAGGCACGATAAAACACGAGTTTTTTTAACCACTTATTATTTAGCCTTTTTTTACTTCATTTCGTGGCGAAAGAGAAACGTCCACGGTTCTATTTTTTCTTTTTGTTATTCTTAGACTTTTATCGTTTATAAAAAAAATTGAACACCGACTAATCCCAGAGAAGCATCATGTTATGTTCTACGCATTATATGACGGGTGCGATCATACCAGTACTAATGCACCGGATCCCATCAGAACTCCGCAGTTAAGCGTGCTTGGGCGAGAGTAGTACTAGGATGGGTGACCTCCTGGGAAGCCCTCGTGTTGCACCCCTTTTTGCTCCATTTCTTTTCCATCAAGGCACGATAAACACGAGTTTTTTTAACCACTTATTATTTAGCCTTGTTTTACTTCGTTTCGTGGCGAAAGAGAAACGTCCACGGTTCTATTTTATCTTTTTGTTATTCTTAGACTTTTCTAATTATCGATCGTTTATAAAAAAAATTGAACACCGACTAATCCCAGAGAAGCATCATGTTATGTTCTCCGCGTTATATGACGGGTGCGATCATACCAGCACTACTGCACCGGATCCCATCAGAACTCCGCAGTTAAGCGTGCTTGGGCGAGAGTAGTACAAGGATGGGTGACCTCCTTGGAAGTCATCGTGTTGCACCCCTTTTTGCTCTATTTCTTTTCGATCAAGCCACGATAAACACGAGATCTTCTTATCCACTTACTGTTTAGCCTTTTTTACTGGTTTCGAGGCGAAAGAGAAACGTCCACGGTTCTATTTTATCCTTTTGTTATTCTTAGACTTTTCTAATTATTGATCGCTTATAAAAAAAATTGAACACCGACTAATCCCAGAGAAGCATCAAGTTATGTTCTCCGCATTATATGACGAGTGCGATCATACCAGCTTTAATGCACCGGATCCCATCATAACTCCGCAGTTAAGCGTGCTTGGGCGAGAGTAGTACTACGATGGGTGACCTCCTGGTAAGTCCTCGTGTTGCACCCCTTTTTGCTCCATTTTGTTTCGATCAAGGCACGATAAAACACGAGTTTTTTTAACCACTTATTATTTAGCCTTTTTTTACTTCGTTTCGTTGCGAAAGAGAAACGTCCACGGTTCTATTTTATCTTTTTGTTATTCTTAGACTTTTCTAATTATCGATCGTTTATAAAAAAAATTGAACACCGACTAATCCCAGAGAAGCATCATGTTATGTTCTACACATTATATGACGAGTGCGATAATACCAGCTTTAATGCACCGGATCCCATCAGAACTCCGCAGTTAAGCGTGCTTGGGCGAGAGTAGTACTAGGATGGGTGACCTCCTGGGAAGTCCTCGTGTTGCACCCCTTTTCGCTCCATTTCTTTTCTATCAAGCTCCGATAAACACGAGTTTTTTTAACCACTTATTGTTTAGTCTTTTTTTACTTCGTTTCGAGGCGTAAGAGAAACGTCCACGGTTCTATTTTATCTTTTTGTTATTCTTAGACTTTTCTAATTATAGATCGTTTATAAAAAAAATTGAACACCGACTAATCCCTGAGAAGCATCATGTTATGTTCTCCGCATCATATGACGGGTGCGATCATACCAGCACTAGTGCACCGAATCCCATCAGAACTCCGCAGTTAAACGTGCTTGGACGAGAGTAGTACTAGGATGGGTGACCTCCTGGAAAATCCCCGTGTTGCACCCCTTTTTGCTCCATTTCTTTTCGATCAAGCCACGATAAACACGAGTTTTTTAACCACTTATTGTTTAGCCTTTTTTACTTCGTTTCGAGGCGAAAAAGAAACGTCCACGGTTCTATTTTATCTTTTTGTTATTCTTAGACTTTTCTAATTATCGATCCTCTATAAAAAAAATTGAACACCGACTAATCCCTGAGAAGCATCATGTTATGTTCTCCGCATTATATGACGGGTGCGATCATACCAGGATTAGTGCACCGAATCCCATCAGAACTCCGCAGTTAAGCGTCCTTGGACGAGAGTAGTACTAGGATGGGTGACCTCCTGGAAAGTCCTCGTGTTGCACCCCTTTTTGCTCCATTTCTTTTCGATCAAGCCACGATAAACACGAGTTTTTTAACCACTTATTGTTTAGCCGTTTTTACTTCGTTTCGAGACGAAAAAGAAACGTCCACGGTTCTATTTTATCTTTTTGTTATTCTTAGACTTTTCTAATTATCGATAGTTTATAAAAAAAATTGAACACCGACTAATCCCAGAGAAGCATCATGTTATGTTCTACGCATTATATGACGAGTGCGATCATACCAGCTTCAATGCACCGGATCCCATCAGAACTCCGCAGTTAAGCGTGCTTGGGCGAGAGTAGTACTACGATGGGTGACCTCCTGGTAAGTCCTCGTGTTGCACCCCTTTTTGCTCCATTTGTTTTGGATCAAGGCACGATAAAACACGAGTTTTTTTAACCACTTATTATTTAGCCTTTTTTTACTTCATTTCGTGGCGAAAGAGAAACGTCCACGGTTCTATTTTTTCTTTTTGTTATTCTTAGACTTTTATCGTTTATAAAAAAAATTGAACACCGACTAATCCCAGAGAAGCATCATGTTATGTTCTACGCATTATATGACGGGTGCGATCATACCAGTACTAATGCACCGGATCCCATCAGAACTCCGCAGTTAAGCGTGCTTGGGCGAGAGTAGTACTAGGATGGGTGACCTCCTGGGAAGCCCTCGTGTTGCACCCCTTTTTGCTCCATTTCTTTTCCATCAAGGCACGATAAACACGAGTTTTTTTAACCACTTATTATTTAGCCTTTTTTTACTTCGTTTCGTGGCGAAAGAGAAACGTCCACGGTTCTATTTTATCTTTTTGTTATTCTTAGACTTTTCTAATTATCGATCGTTTATAAAAAAATTGAACACCGACTAATCCCAGAGAAGCATCATGTTATGTTCTCCGCGTTATATGACGGGTGCGATCATACCAGCACTACTGCACCGGATCCCATCAGAACTCCGCAGTTAAGCGTGCTTGGGCGAGAGTAGTACAAGGATGGGTGACCTCCTTGGAAGTCATCGTGTTGCACCCCTTTTTGCTCTATTTCTTTTCGATCAAGCCACGATAAACACGAGATCTTCTTATCCACTTATTGTTTAGCCTTTTTTACTGGTTTCGAGGCGAAAGAGAAACGTCCACGGTTCTATTTTATCCTTTTGTTATTCTTAGACTTTCCTAATTATCGATCGCTTATAAAAAAAATTGAACACCGACTAATCCCAGAGAAGCATCAAGTTATGTTCTCCGCATTATATGACGAGTGCGATCATACCAGCTTTAATGCACCGGATCCCATCAGAACTCCGCAGTTAAGCGTGCTTGGGCGAGAGTAGTACTACGATGGGTGACCTCCTGGTAAGTCCTCGTGTTGCACCCCTTTTTGCTCCATTTTTTTTGGATCAAGGCACGATAAAACACGAGTTTTTTTAACCACTTATTATTTAGCCTTTTTTTACTTCATTTCGTGGCGAAAGAGAAACGTCCACGGTTCTATTTTTTCTTTTTGTTATTCTTAGACTTTTATCGTTTATAAAAAAAATTGAACACCGACTAATCCCAGAGAAGCATCATGTTATGTTCTACGCATTATATGACGGGTGCGATCATACCAGTACTAATGCACCGGATCCCATCAGAACTCCGCAGTTAAGCGTGCTTGGGCGAGAGTAGTACTAGGATGGGTGACCTCCTGGGAAGCCCTCGTGTTGCACCCCTTTTTGCTCCATTTCTTTTCCATCAAGGCACGATAAACACGAGTTTTTTTAACCACTTATTATTTAGCCTTGTTTTACTTCGTTTCGTGGCGAAAGAGAAACGTCCACGGTTCTATTTTATCTTTTTGTTATTCTTAGACTTTTCTAATTATCGATCGTTTATAAAAAAAATTGAACACCGACTAATCCCAGAGAAGCATCATGTTATGTTCTCCGCGTTATATGACGGGTGCGATCATACCAGCACTACTGCACCGGATCCCATCAGAACTCCGCAGTTAAGCGTGCTTGGGCGAGAGTAGTACAAGGATGGGTGACCTCCTTGGAAGTCATCGTGTTGCACCCCTTTTTGCTCTATTTCTTTTCGATCAAGCCACGATAAACACGAGATCTTCTTATCCACGTATTGTTTAGCCTTTTTTACTGGTTTCGAGGCGAAAGAGAAACGTCCACGGTTCTATTTTATCCTTTTGTTATTCTTAGACTTTTCTAATTATCGATCGCTTATAAAAAAAATTGAACACCGACTAATCCCAGAGAAGCATCAAGTTATGTTCTCCGCATTATATGACGAGTGCGATCATACCAGCTTTAATGCACCGGATCCCATCAGAACTCCGCAGTTAAGCGTGCTTGGGCGAGAGTAGTACTACGATGGGTGACCTCCTGGTAAGTCCTCGTGTTGCACCCCTTTTTGCTCCATTTTTTTCCGATCAAGGCACGATAAAACACGAGTTTTTTTAACCACTTATTATTTAGCCTTTTTTTACTTCGTTTCGTTGCGAAAGAGAAACGTCCACGGTTCTATTTTATCTTTTTGTTATTCTTAGACTTTTCTAATTATCGATCGTTTATAAAAAAAATTGAACACCGACTAATCCCAGAGAAGCATCATGTTATGTTCTACACATTATTTGACGAGTGCGATAATACCAGCTTTAATGCACCGGATCCCATCAGAACTCCGCAGTTAAGCGTGCTTGGGCGAGAGTAGTACTAGGATGGGTGACCTCCTGGGAAGTCCTCGTGTTGCACCCCTTTTCGCTCCATTTCTTTTCGATCAAGCTCCGATAAACACGAGTTTTTTTAACCACTTATTGTTTAGTCTTTTTTTACTTCGTTTCGAGGCGTAAGAGAAACGTCCACGGTTCTATTTTATCTTTTTGTTATTCTTAGACTTTTCTAATTATAGATCGTTTATAAAAAAAATTGAACACCGACTAATCCCTGAGAAGCATCATGTTATGTTCTCCGCATCATATGACGGGTGCGATCATACCAGCACTAGTGCACCGAATCCCATCAGAACTCCGCAGTTAAACGTGCTTGGACGAGAGTAGTACTAGGATGGGTGACCTCCTGGAAAATCCCCGTGTTGCACCCCTTTTTGCTCCATTTATTTTCGATCAAGCCACGATAAACACGAGTTTTTTAACCACTTATTGTTTAGCCTTTTTTACTTCGTTTCGAGGCGAAAAAGAAACGTCCACGGTTCTATTTTATCTTTTTGTTAATCTTAGACTTTTCTAATTATCGATCCTTTATAAAAAAAATTGAACACCGACTAATCCCTGAGAAGCATCATGTTATGTTCTCCGCATTATATGACGGGTGCGATCATACCAGCATTAGTGCACCGAATCCCATCAGAACTCCGCAGTTAAGCGTCCTTGGACGAGAGTAGTACTAGGATGGGTGACCTCCTGGAAAGTCCTCGTGTTGCACCCCTTTTTGCTCCATTTCTTTTCGATCAAGCCACGATAAACACGAGTTTTTTAACCACTTATTGTTTAGCCGTTTTTACTTCGTTTCGAGACGAAAAAGAAATGTCCACGGTTCTATTTTATCTTTTTGTTATTCTTAGACTTTTCTAATTATCGATAGTTTATAAAAAAAATTGAACACCGACTAATCCCAGAGAAGCATCAAGTTATGTTCTCCGCATTATATGACGAGTGCGATCATACCAGCTTTAATGCACCGGATCCCATCAGAACTCCGCAGTTAAGCGTGCTTGGGCGAGAGTAGTACTACGATGGGTGACCTCCTGGTAAGTCCTCGTGTTGCACCCCTTTTTGCTCCATTTTTTTTGGATCAAGGCACGATAAAACACGAGTTTTTTTAACCACTTATTATTTAGCCTTTTTTTACTTCATTTCGTGGCGAAAGAGAAACGTCCACGGTTCTATTTTTTCTTTTTGTTATTCTTAGACTTTTATCGTTTATAAAAAAAATTGAACACCGACTAATCCCAGAGAAGCATCATGTTATGTTCTACGCATTATATGACGGGTGCGATCATACCAGTACTAATGCACCGGATCCCATCAGAACTCCGCAGTTAAGCGTGCTTGGGCGAGAGTAGTACTAGGATGGGTGACCTCCTGGGAAGCCCTCGTGTTGCACCCCTTTTTGCTCCATTTCTTTTCCATCAAGGCACGATAAACACGAGTTTTTTTAACCACTTATTATTTAGCCTTGTTTTACTTCGTTTCGTGGCGAAAGAGAAACGTCCACGGTTCTATTTTATCTTTTTGTTATTCTTAGACTTTTCTAATTATCGATCGTTTATAAAAAAATTGAACACCGACTAATCCCAGAGAAGCATCATGTTATGTTCTCCGCGTTATATGACGGGTGCGATCATACCAGCACTACTGCACCGGATCCCATCAGAACTCCGCAGTTAAGCGTGCTTGGGCGAGAGTAGTACAAGGATGGGTGACCTCCTTGGAAGTCATCGTGTTGCACCCCTTTTTGCTCTATTTCTTTTCGATCAAGCCACGATAAACACGAGATCTTCTTATCCACTTATTGTTTAGCCTTTTTTACTGGTTTCGAGGCGAAAGAGAAACGTCCAAGGTTCTATTTTATCCTTTTGTTATTCTTAGACTTTTCTAATTATCGATCGCTTATAAAAAAATTGAACACCGACTAATCCCAGAGAAGCATCAAGTTATGTTCTCCGCATTATATGACGAGTGCGATCATACCAGCTTTAATGCACCGGATCCCATCAGAACTCCGCAGTTAAGCGTGCTTGGGCGAGAGTAGTACTACGATGGGTGACCTCCTGGTTAGTCCTCGTGTTGCACCCCTTTTTGCTCCATTTTTTTTCGATCAAGGCACGATAAAACACGAGTTTTTTTAACCACTTATTATTTAGCCTTTTTTTACTTCGTTTCGTTGCGAAAGAGAAACGTCCACGGTTCTATTTTATCTTTTTGTTATTCTTAGACTTTTCTAATTATCGATCGTTTATAAAAAAAAATTGAACACCGACTAATCCCAGAGAAGCATCATGTTATGTTCTACACATTATTTGACGAGTGCGATAATACCAGCTTTAATGCACCGGATCCCATCAGAACTCCGCAGTTAAGCGTGCTTGGGCGAGAGTAGTACTAGGATGGGTGACCTCCTGGGAAGTCCTCGTGTTGCACCCCTTTTCGCTCCATTTCTTTTCGATCAAGCTCCGATAAACACGAGTTTTTTTAACCACTTATTGTTTAGTCTTTTTTTACTTCGTTTCGAGGCGTAAGAGAAACGTCCACGGTTCTATTTTATCTTTTTGTTATTCTTAGACTTTTCTAATTATAGATCGTTTATAAAAAAAATTGAACACCGACTAATCCCTGAGAAGCATCATGTTATGTTCTCCGCATCATATGACGGGTGCGATCATACCAGCACTAGTGCACCGAATCCCATCAGAACTCCGCAGTTAAACGTGCTTGGACGAGAGTAGTACTAGGATGGGTGACCTCCTGGAAAATCCCCGTGTTGCACCCCTTTTTGCTCCATTTCTTTTCGATCAAGCCACGATAAACACGAGTTTTTTAACCACTTATTGTTTAGCTTTTTTTACTTCGTTTCGAGGCGAAAAAGAAACGTCCACGGTTCTATTTTATCTTTTTGTTATTCTTAGACTTTTCTAATTATCGATCCTTTATAAAAAAAATTGAACACCGACTAATCCCTGAGAAGCATCATGTTATGTTCTCCGCATTATATGACGGGTGCGATCATACCAGCATTAGTGCACCGAATCCCATCAGAACTCCGCAGTTAAGCGTCCTTGGACGAGAGTAGTACTAGGATGGGTGACCTCTTGGAAAGTCCTCGTGTTGCACCCCTTTTTGCTCCATTTCTTTTCGATCAAGCCACGATAAACACGAGTTTTTTAACCACTTATTGTTTAGCCGTTTTTACTTCGTTTCGAGACGAAAAAGAAACGTCCACGGTTCTATTTTATCTTTTTGTTATTCTTAGACTTTTCTAATTATCGATAGTTTATAAAAAAAATTGAACACCGACTAATCCCAGAGAAGCATCATGTTATGTTCTACGCATTATATGACGAGTGCGATCATACCAGCTTCAATGCACCGGATCCCATCAGAACTCCGCAGTTAAGCGTGCTTGGGCGAGAGTAGTACTACGATGGATGACCTCCTGGTAAGTCCTCGTGTTGCACCCCTTTTTGCTCCATTTTTTTTGGATCAAGGCACGATAAAACACGAGTCTTTTTAACCACTTATTATTTAGCCTTTTTTTACTTCATTTCGTGGCGAAAGAGAAACGTCCACGGTTCTATTTTTTTCTTTTTGTTATTCTTAGACTTTTATCGTTTATAAAAAAAATTGAACACCGACTAATCCCAGAGAAGCATCATGTTATGTTCTACGCATTATATGAAGGGTGCGATCATACCAGTTCTAATGCACCGGATCCCATCAGAACTCCGCAGTTAAGCGTGCTTGGGCGAGAGTAGTACTAGGATGGGTGACCTCCTGGGAAGCCCTCGTGTTGCACCCCTTTTTGCTCCATTTCTTTTCCATCAAGGCACGATAAACACGAGTTTTTTTAACCACTTATTATTTAGCCTTTTTTTACTTCGTTTCGTGGCGAAAGAGAAACGTCCACGGTTCTATTTTATCTTTTTGTTATTCTTAGACTTTTCTAATTATCGATCGTTTATAAAAAAATTGAACACCGACTAATCCCAGAGAAGCATCATGTTATGTTCTCCGCGTTATATGACGGGTGCGATCATACCAGCACTACTGCACCGGATCCCATCAGAACTCCGCAGTTAAGCGTGCTTGGGCGAGAGTAGTACAAGGATGGGTGACCTCCTTGGAAGTCATCGTGTTGCACCCCTTTTTGCTCTATTTCTTTTCGATCAAGCCACGATAAACACGAGATCTTCTTATCCACTTATTGTTTAGCCTTTTTTACTGGTTTCGAGGCGAAAGAGAAACGTCCACGGTTCTATTTTATCCTTTTGTTATTCTTAGACTTTCCTAATTATCGATCGCTTATAAAAAAAATTGAACACCGACTAATCCCAGAGAAGCATCAAGTTATGTTCTCCGCATTATATGACGAGTGCGATCATACCAGCTTTAATGCACCGGATCCCATCAGAACTCCGCAGTTAAGCGTGCTTGGGCGAGAGTAGTACTACGATGGGTGACCTCCTGGTAAGTCCTCGTGTTGCACCCCTTTTTGCTCCATTTTTTTTGGATCAAGGCACGATAAAACACGAGTTTTTTTAACCACTTATTATTTAGCCTTTTTTTACTTCATTTCGTGGCGAAAGAGAAACGTCCACGGTTCTATTTTTTCTTTTTGTTATTCTTAGACTTTTATCGTTTATAAAAAAAATTGAACACCGACTAATCCCAGAGAAGCATCATGTTATGTTCTACGCATTATATGACGGGTGCGATCATACCAGTACTAATGCACCGGATCCCATCAGAACTCCGCAGTTAAGCGTGCTTGGGCGAGAGTAGTACTAGGATGGGTGACCTCCTGGGAAGCCCTCGTGTTGCACCCCTTTTTGCTCCATTTCTTTTCCATCAAGGCACGATAAACACGAGTTTTTTTAACCACTTATTATTTAGCCTTGTTTTACTTCGTTTCGTGGCGAAAGAGAAACGTCCACGGTTCTATTTTATCTTTTTGTTATTCTTAGACTTTTCTAATTATCGATCGTTTATAAAAAAATTGAACACCGACTAATCCCAGAGAAGCATCATGTTATGTTCTCCGCGTTATATGACGGGTGCGATCATACCAGCACTACTGCACCGGATCCCATCAGAACTCCGCAGTTAAGCGTGCTTGGGCGAGAGTAGTACAAGGATGGGTGACCTCCTTGGAAGTCATCGTGTTGCACCCCTTTTTGCTCTATTTCTTTTCGATCAAGCCACGATAAACACGAGATCTTCTTATCCACTTATTGTTTAGCCTTTTTTACTGGTTTCGAGGCGAAAGAGAAACGTCCACGGTTCTATTTTATCCTTTTGTTATTCTTAGACTTTTCTAATTATCGATCGCTTATAAAAAAAATTGAACACCGACTAATCCCAGAGAAGCATCAAGTTATGTTCTCCGCATTATATGACGAGTGCGATCATACCAGCTTTAATGCACCGGATCCCATCAGAACTCCGCAGTTAAGCGTGCTTGGGCGAGAGTAGTACTACGATGGGTGACCTCCTGGTAAGTCCTCGTGTTGCACCCCTTTTTGCTCCATTTTTTTTCGATCAAGCCACGATAAAACACGAGTTTTTTTAACCACTTATTATTTAGCCTTTTTTTACTTCATTTCGTGGCGAAAGAGAAACGTCCACGGTTCTATTTTATCTTTTTGTTATTCTTAGACTTTTATCGTTTATAAAAAAAATTGAACACCGACTAATCCCAGAGAAGCATCATGTTATGTTCTACGCATTATATGACGGGTGCGATCATACCAGTACTAATGCACCGGATCCCATCAGAACTCCGCAGTTAAGCGTGCTTGGGCGAGAGTAGTACTAGGATGGGTGACCTCCTGGGAAGCCCTCGTGTTGCACCCCTTTTTGCTCCATTTCTTTTCCATCAAGGCACGATAAACACGAGTTTTTTTAACCACTTATTATTTAGCCTTTTTTACTTCGTTTCGTGGCGAAAGAGAAACGTCCACGGTTCTATTTTATCTTTTTGTTATTCATAGACTTTTCTAATTATCGATCGTTTATAAAAAAATTGAACACCGACTAATCCCAGAGAAGCATCATGTTATGTTCTCCGCGTTATATGACGGGTGCGATCATACCAGCACTACTGCACCGGATCCCATCAGAACTCCGCAGTTAAGCGTGCTTGGGCGAGAGTAGTACAAGGATGGGTGACCTCCTGGGAAGCCCTCGTGTTGCACCCCTTTTTGCTCCATTTCTTTTCCATCAAGGCACGATAAACACGAGTTTTTTTAACCACTTATTATTTAGCCTTTTTTACTTCGTTTCGTGGCGAAAGAGAAACGTCCACGGTTCTATTTTATCCTTTTGTTATTCTTAGACTTTTCTAATTATCGATCGCTTATAAAAAAAAAGGAACACCGACCAATCCCAGAGAAGCATCATGTTATGTTCTCCGCATTATATGACGGGTGCGATCTTACAAGCACTAACGCACCGGATCCCATCAGAACTCTGCAGTTAAGCGTGCTTGGGCGAGAGTAGTACTAGGATGGGTGACCTCCTGGGAAGTCCTCGTGTTGCACCCCTGACAGGCGTCGTTTGTACCTGCAAATTTGAATTTATAATTTCCTCACTCTAAACTGTGGGTTAGTACAGCGGCAAGCAAGGGTCGAACCCAAGGAAGCTAGATGGTTACTACTTTGTTCTGTAAGAGAGAGAAAAGATGAATTGTGAGAGTAAACAGTTTAAGAAACAATAGTAAGGCACGAAAATAAGTGAGATGTATCAATCAGAGAAGATATTCAGGTTAGGGTTTTATTCAATTGTGCCTAAGTTTATCCTTGATTTCTAAATATTTATTCTTGCTTTCTTAGGGTTACTCCTGGTCTGGTTATAACCGTTTAATTCTAGCAAACCTAATACTCCTGGTCTGGTTATATTAGGTTTAGTGCAACTACTTATTCTAACGGGTCAGTATCAAATAAGTAGTGAATAGATAGTAAGTATTACTAGGTTAAGTTGTACCCTTTCGGATCTCCCCTTAACCTAATAATTCAAACTGATAATTTGCACAAGAACTAAATAGAATGCAATAATAATAGTGAAGAACAAAATCTCAAAACATCGTCACAATTATTTAACCCTAACCCGAATAGAGGGTTTAGTTACACATACTCATGAAGAACAATGCAAGTAATAAAAGGGAACAAGAACTTCACTATGAACCGAGTAACAAGGGAACAAGGCACGGCTGAGCTAGCTGATGAGGGTGGAGCAGCAGCGGCGCACGGAGGCAGAACGGGCGGAGCAAGGGCGGACGGTGGAGAGAACTAGGGCTCGGCCGTGAGTGAGAAGAGAGAATTTTGTAAAGAGAGGAGCTCTCTACTTTTTGGGATGCTTTAGAAGGCTGAGGAGAGCTCTTATTTATAGAGTTTGAGAATGCCCCAAAGTTCCCTAAATAATCCCAAAAGATTATTTAGGAAATATTCCCATATCTTCCTTGCTTTATCTTTAAGCTACTCCTTTGCTTGATAATTAAACCACCTTAAACCTTCTTGAATATTCCGAAACCCTAGATGTAAGTTTGCCCTAATATGACATTGGGCTGGACGAATTTTGGGCTTTAAACTCGGTCAAACTCGGTCAAACTCGGACTCAACTCAGTTTCAACTCGGCTGGAACTCGGATGAATGCTGATCGTACTGGGTACTTTGGGGCCGATTTGACTCGCCTTCGGACACTCTTCTGGCCGGGATCTTGAGCTGGAGCACTAGCAGGACATGTATACTTGATGTCCAAACCTTTAAATCACCCCATTGTGTAGACGGATTAGGCCGGGGCGGCTCTCAAAGTTGGCATCTCAGCCAGCCGGAAAACAGGCCCTGAATTTGGCTAAGTCCTGAAATCTGCGCTGATTGGACTAGTGACTTCGGCGATTATTTACTCCGGCCTCGGACAAGCTTTTGGCCGGGCTCTTGACCTGGGGCACTAGGTGGACATGTATACTTGATTCCTGGACCTTGAAATCACCCCCATGTGTGGACGGTTTAGGCCGGGGAGGCTTCCAAAGTAGGGGTCTCAGTCATGGTGCACCGGGCCCAAAAATCTGCCAGAGCGTCCGATTTGCGCCCTTTTGCTCCCGAATGAAGTTCCTTGACTCCGCTTGACTCCAAAATCATCTTGTGATGCATTTATGGCCTAAAATGCCATCTTTAAGCGCAATTCCTCCTAGAGCTTCCAAATCACCTGAAATACGAAACAACACTAAAAAGTAACTGTTCGCATAATAAAGTGAATGAAATGGTGGGATTTAATGACTCGATGAGTCGTATAAATACGGCTCATCAAACCACCCCACACTTAAACTTGTTCGTCCCGAACAAGAACTAGGTCATAGGAGGAACGAACTAATGTAACACCACAAAGCTTCGGTCATCCTAGACGAGCTACATGGACGTGACTTTGGCTACTATAGACCTCGCCTGTTATGCATGCTTGTTACTAATGTCATTGTGCAAAAAAACAAGGGCTAAAGATACGTGTTACCTTTGAAGTCGAGATGCAAATCAATTCGGATGTATCTGGAGATAGCCCTTTTTAGACCCATGAACCCTCTTTCTCGGACTCGAACTCGCTGCTATATGGTTATGCTTTGCTGCTTTTTCTTGCACGTGATTCATTCGGGCTCAAGTAATGGAGTGCTTTTCAGCTAGCTATAGCGTCATATGATTTGGCATTCTCAATGACGCTTTTCACATGTGGGACGTGTGGACTATTACAATGGTAGTGGATTTTTCTTTGTAGTGCGGATTGTGACTTGCTCAAACCTACTTGCTCTCGCTCATCATCGTCCTTTTGCGCGGGTCAATCCAAGGGTCGCTTGTCTATTTTCCCGGCTACTTGAACTAGAGTCTGGACGGTGTGAAGTATTCCCGTCCCAACCACCGCAAAGTGTGCCGCAGTGGCGGAGCGGACTCGTACTATGTTTGCCTCGAAGTGCTAGCCTCCACAAGCTCCACATAACCATATATCCTGAGTCTGGTCTCCGAATGATCTGTCAAGTCTCTCTAGGGCATTGCTATCAACTCCACATCCCTGTTTATCTCAACTAACAAAGGCACGCAAAGATTTTAAGATCACATGTTAGTCGCACAAATCAAGTTTCACCAAAGACATGCATGTAATCGGCTCTATCTATTTCGCCTAATCACTATCCAATACTGCAAGTCTAGGAAATAGTGAAGAATCATGTACAAATTTTTTTAAAAATGACTCGAAACGTGCTGACTCTGTGTGGTGGGCATGCTGACTCGATAACTGACTCGATAACTGACTCTCCCACCCCACACTTTTGAAATGAGCCGTGTCCTCACGGCACGACTCAAATCTAGACTCACGAATGCATGCAATAAATAAAGGGAATAGAGTAAGGACAGGCACTTCCCTCGTGCGTGCGTGACAATCAGAGACTACTGATAATTCTCCTGTGAGTCCTCGAAGAGCACCATTGGAGCTTGCATCGTAGCGTGAGTTTGTTGCACACCAAAAGGTCTGCGTCAATGGCATTAAGACGAATAACAGATTCCCAGGAGGTTGGAGGAGTCACATCGGTCTCACTTAAAACCCAACCTCCTTAGACTCGTAAGTCTTTGTGACAAAATCTGTAAACGCTCATGTTTCTCGACGCAACTTATTCAAGGTGTGAACTACTCATGCCGGATACAGTCTGTTGCTAACATCTCTGATACGTTCGCCTCTATCCCTGCATGAAAATCATCTTCTTTCCCAAGTACAATGTGACAATAAAGACTCAAAACATAGTAAAATAAATGATGAAAATTGAAATGCAGATAGTGCAGGGCTGCCTCCCTGCGAGCGCCTTTGTTTTACGTCGTTGGCTCGACGTTACCTCTTTAGGGATCACAAGTTAGGATCCCATGGACGTGTGAGGTCATACTTTGCTCCAGCGACTCCTTCAATTTGCCCGAAATTCTCATGAAACGACGTGCTCGGGTTTGCTCTCCATTGATCGGGCGGCTTGGCCTTCACATATTCCCGAGAAGGTGAGGATGTCTCGGCCATAGCTGCTGGCCCAGTGGTATGTATGGTCTGCTCTGGTGGGTCCGGAACTAGGGCATCGTAATCTGATGTGTGCATAATGTCTGGCGGCTTCCTCGTGCATGTATGGTCGGCATCCTCATAAACGTAGAAATCTGCCTCCTTCCCACCGAATGCTAATGATAGTAGGCCTATGCCCATGTCAATCTTGGTCTTGGTGGTGTGAAGGAATGGTCGCCCCAAAATTAGCCCTGGCGGCTCGTCGTTTCTAGCTCTTCCCATCTGCAAGACATAGAAATCTGCAGGAACAACAAGATCTCCTATTCGAAGGGTTAGGTCCTCAAGTAAACCAGTAGGGCGAACACAAGATTTGTCCCCTAATTCTATCGACAACCTAGGTGGTTTCAATGGACCAAGGTTCAGTGAACAATAAAGAGAATATGGCATAACATTAATGGCAGCGCCCAAGTCAATCAAACAGTGATGTATCTGAGCCTCACCGATACCACAGGTGACCGTGAAGGCCCCTGGGTCCTTACTCTTTTCAAGTGGTGCTTCGGGACTTGCTGAAACTGGGTGCTCCATTATTGGGTCGTTCTGCGTGGGCCTTGCCACCAATCTCCCTTCTGGCTCATCTTTGTTGGTCATACGTCCTTCGGAAGCAACGACCTGCATGGAACACGCTAAATTGTGAGTCTCGGATTTCTCGGTCACGGGGGCCGGGTCTGGCCGGGTCGTCTCAGCTGGAGTTGGTCCTGGGATGATTGTGTCCTGGCTGATTTCGTCTGGGCTGAGTGTTTCAGCCAGTTCTTCTTCGGATGCTAGCAGGCCGAAGTCTTCTGTAGGCCTGGTGTAATCTGAGTTAGGCTTGTCCTCGCTATCCCTTGCCTTCGTGTTGAGCATTTTGTTCACCCAATAAGCAGACTCCTTTAAGGCTGCGTCCACGTCCACTACTTCCACCATGCTGACATTCCCTCTCGGATTCTGCACTGTCTGTGATGGGAGTCTTCCTGAATCTCCCTTCAGCTCAGAAACTGTCTGGGCTAGGTTGGACATCTGTTTACCAAGCTCTGCTAAAGTCCCATCGGTTTTGGCCTGGAACTGGTGAACTGATGCGGCCAAGTCCTTCACAACATCTTCTAAGGACTTGCTCGAGCTGTGCTGGGGCGGACCTGGCTGATTACGGTTCTGCTGATACTGACTCGGCCCATTCTGTCCCTGCTGCTGGCGAAACGGAGGTTTGTAGTACGGTTGAGCCTGGTGAGGTACGGGCTGCTGTGCTGGCTCCCTCTGGAAGTGGTTATTCTGATTGTTGTTCCTCCAGCGCGGCCCGTTCGATCCTTGCTCGTTCCCGGTCGGTCCATACTGTCGGACTGGCCCAGTCTGGTTGCTATGGCCCTGGTAATTGCCTACTGCGTTGACTTCGGCCTGGTCATCCTCCACTATGGTTGGGCACTCGTCTGTTTTGTGGTCCGTGGCAGCACAGAAACCGCACGGCTTGACCTGGACTGGTTGCCTTCTGATCACTTGCTGCATCATCTCCTTGAGCTGCCTGATCTCTTCGGCCATTGCATTGGATGGAGGCTCAACCTTCGACACGTTCCTGGCTCGACTGAATTCTTCTTCTTTATTGGACTCGTCCTGGAACCGTTCACTTTCTGCCACTGCCATGATCTTGCGTCTCACACCTGCTGGGGACAAGTTCATAAGGTTGCCCCCAGCCGAGGCATCTAGTAGCTTCCTGTCCAGTCGTCTCAGTCCGTCTAGCATATACTCTACCAGCAGCTTCTCTGGGAGTCCAAGATTGCAGCAGCTCTTCTCCAGGGCGTTGAATTTCTCCACGTACTCGTACATGGTCTCGTTGGGTCCCTGCCTGAGCTCTTGCAACTGTCTTCGAACCTGCATTGCCCTCCCTGCTGGGTAGTACTTGGTGAGGAAGCTCCTCTGCATCTGTTCCCATGTGTAGATACTACCTGAAGGCAAGGACAAAAACCAGTCGGTAGCCGAGTCTGTAAGTGAAAAATAGAACGCCTTTAGTTTAAAATCGTCCACTCCGACTCCGTAGGGTTTGAGGTTCTGGCAGCTGCCATGGTAGCGTTGCAGATGGCCTGTGGCAGACTCTCCTTTCATTCTCGAGAACTTGGGCAGGTGATGGACGACCGAGGTGTTGATGGTGATGGCTTCGAGGTCTGGCCCTTCGTAGATGCACCAAGCTTGGTCTCTGAAGTTGGGGGCCGAGAGCTCTCCCATGGTTGGCTCTGGATCCTCATCCTCCTCGTGATCATCCTCTCTGTCGGCCGGCTGTTGTAGTGGCCGTGGGGGTGGTGGGTATTGCTGGTGTGGGATGTATGGAAGTTGTGGATATTGTGGTGGATATTGTGGGTAGGGCGGTTGTGGATATGGAGGTGGATATTGTGGGTATTGCTGGTACGGTTGTGGTTGGATTGGTTGTTGTTGAAATTGTCCCGGGATAGCCCCCCGGATCTCTCCATTCTGGACCATCGGTCCCTGTTGTTGTGGCAGCACTCCTTCTCCGTTTCGGACAACCTGTTCTACTTCTTCATTGTGACTATTGCCACCAACTACACTGCCTGCGTGAGACATGTTACGAGAATAGCAAGCACCGAATATCAAGCGCCGAATAACAAGAACAGACTAGCAACAAAGGGTCCCCAGGAGATTGGAGGGGTCACAGCGGTCCCACTTAAAACCCAAAATCCTTAGACTCGTAAGTCTTGGTGACAGAACCCTCTCAGAGCTAGAAATTGGAAATCGAATAGAATGGAAATCGGAAATCGAACAGTTGAAATTTGAATAACACCGAAATAGGCAAATTTCGAAATAAGCAAAGAGAAAATAAAAGAAAAATTAAAGAAAGAACAAATTTCACCGTGCTTAGCTCCCCGGCAACGGCGCCAAAATTTGACAGGCGTCGTTTGTACCTGCAAATTTGAATTTATAATTTCCTCACTCTAAACTGTGGGTTAGTACAGCGGCAAGCAAGGGTCGAACCCAAGGAAGCTAGATGGTTACTACTTTGTTCTGTAAGAGAGAGAAAAGATGAATTGTGAGAGTAAACAGTTTAAGAAACAATAGTAAGGCACGAAAATAAGTGAGATGTATCAATCAGAGAAGATATTCAGGTTAGGGTTTTATTCAATTGTGCCTAAGTTTATCCTTGATTTCTAAATATTTATTCTTGCTTTCTTAGGGTTACTCCTGGTCTGGTTATAACCGTTTAATTCTAGCAAACCTAATACTCCTGGTCTGGTTATATTAGGTTTAGTGCAACTACTTATTCTAACGGGTCAGTATCAAATAAGTAGTGAATAGATAGTAAGTATTACTAGGTTAAGTTGTACCCTTTCGGATCTCCCCTTAACCTAATAATTCAAACTGATAATTTGCACAAGAACTAAATAGAATGCAATAATAATAGTGAAGAACAAAATCTCAAAACATCGTCACAATTATTTAACCCTAACCCGAATAGAGGGTTTAGTTACACATACTCATGAAGAACAATGCAAGTAATAAAAGGGAACAAGAACTTCACTATGAACCGAGTAACAAGGGAACAAGGCACGGCTGAGCTAGCTGATGAGGGTGGAGCAGCAGCGGCGCACGGAGGCAGAACGGGCGGAGCAAGGGCGGACGGTGGAGAGAACTAGGGCTCGGCCGTGAGTGAGAAGAGAGAATTTTGTAAAGAGAGGAGCTCTCTACTTTTTGGGATGCTTTAGAAGGCTGAGGAGAGCTCTTATTTATAGAGTTTGAGAATGCCCCAAAGTTCCCTAAATAATCCCAAAAGATTATTTAGGAAATATTCCCATATCTTCCTTGCTTTATCTTTAAGCTACTCCTTTGCTTGATAATTAAACCACCTTAAACCTTCTTGAATATTCCGAAACCCTAGATGTAAGTTTGCCCTAATATGACATTGGGCTGGACGAATTTTGGGCTTTAAACTCGGTCAAACTCGGTCAAACTCGGACTCAACTCAGTTTCAACTCGGCTGGAACTCGGATGAATGCTGATCGTACTGGGTACTTTGGGGCCGATTTGACTCGCCTTCGGACACTCTTCTGGCCGGGATCTTGAGCTGAAGCACTAGCAGGACATGTATACTTGATGTCCAAACCTTTAAATCACCCCATTGTGTAGACGGATTAGGCCGGGGCGGCTCTCAAAGTTGGCATCTCAGCCAGCCGGAAAACAGGCCCTGAATTTGGCTAAGTCCTGAAATCTGCGCTGATTGGACTAGTGACTTCGGCGATTATTTACTCCGGCCTCGGACAAGCTTTTGGCCGGGCTCTTGACCTGGGGCACTAGGTGGACATGTATACTTGATTCCTGGACCTTGAAATCACCCCCATGTGTGGACGGTTTAGGCTGGGGAGGCTTCCAAAGTAGGGGTCTCAGTCATGGTGCACCGGGCCCAAAAATCTGCCAGAGCGTCCGATTTGCGCCCTTTTGCTCCCGAATGAAGTTCCTTGACTCCGCTTGACTCCAAAATCATCTTGTGATGCATTTATGGCCTAAAATGCCATCTTTAAGCGCAATTCCTCCTAGAGCTTCCAAATCACCTGAAATACGAAACAACACTAAAAAGTAACTGTTCGCATAATAAAGTGAATGAAATGGTGGGATTTAATGACTCGATGAGTCGTATAAATACGGCTCATCAACCCCTTTTCGCTCCATTTCTTTTCTATCAAGCTCCGATAAACACGAGTTTTTTTAACCACTTATTGTTTAGTCTTTTTTTACTTCGTTTCGAGGCGTAAGAGAAACGTCCACGGTTCTATTTTATCATTTTGTTATTCTTAGACTTTTCTAATTATAGATCGTTTATAAAAAAAATTGAACACCGACTAATCCCTGAGAAGCATCATGTTATGTTCTCCGCATCATATGACGGGTGCGATCATACCAGCACTAGTGCACCGAATCCCATCAGAACTCCGCAGTTAAACGTGCTTGGACGAGAGTAGTACTAGGATGGGTGACCTCCTGGAAAATCCTCGTGTTGCACCCCTTTTTGCTCCATTTCTTTTCGATCAAGCCACGATAAACACGAGTTTTTTAACCACTTATTGTTTAGCCTTTTTTACTTCGTTTCGAGGCGAAAAAGAAACGTCCACGGTTCTATTTTATCTTTTTGTTATTCTTAGACTTTTCTAATTATCGATCCTTTATAAAAAAAATTGAACACCGACTAATCCCTGAGAAGCATCATGTTATGTTCTCCGCATTATATGACGGGTGCGATCATACCAGCATTAGTGCACCGAATCCCATCAGAACTCCGCAGTTAAGCGTCCTTGGACGAGAGTAGTACTAGGATGGGTGACCTCCTGGAAAGTCCTCGTGTTGCACCCCTTTTTGCTCCATTTCTTTTACATGAAGCCACGTTAAACACGAGTTTTTTAACCACTTATTGTTCAACCTTTTTTACTTCGTTTCGAGACGAAAAAGAAACGTCCACGGTTCTATTTTATCTTTTTGTTATTCTTAGACTTTTCTAATTATCGATCGTTTATAAAAAAATTTGAACACCGACTAATCCCTGAGAAGCATCATGTTATGTTCTCCGCATTATATGACGGGTGCGATCATACCAGCACTAGTGCACCGGATCCCATCAGAACTCCGCAGTTAAGCGTGCTTGGACGAGAGTAGTACTTGGATGGGTGACCTCCTGGTAAGTCCTCGTGTTGCACACTTTTTTGCTCCATTTTTTTTCGATCAAGGCACGATAAACACGAGTTTTTTTAACCACTTATTATTTAGCCTTTTTTACTTCGTTTCGTGGCGAAAGAGAAACGTCCACGGTTCTATTTTATCTTTTTGTTATTCTTAGACTTTTCTAATTATCGATCGTTTATAAAAAAATTGAACACCGACTAATCCCTGAGAAGCATCATGTTATGTTCTCCGCATTATATGACGGGTGCGATCATACCAGCATTAGTGCACCGAATCCCATCAGAACTCCGCAGTTAAGCGTCCTTGGACGAGAGTAGTACTAGGATGGGTGACCTCATGGAAAGTCCTCGTGTTGCACCCCTTTTTGCTCCATTTCTTTTCGATCAAGCCACGCTAAACACGAGTCTTTTAACCAATTATTGTTTAGCCTTTTTTACTTCGTTTTGAGACGAAAAAGAAACGTCCACGGTTCTATTTTATCTTTTTGTTATTCTTAGACTTTTCTAATTATCGATCGTTTATAAAAAAAACTGAAAACCGACTAATCCCTGAGAAGCATCATGTTATGTTCTCCGCATTATATGACGGGTGCGACCATACAAGCACTACTGCACCGGATCCCATCAGAACTCCGCAGTTAAGCGTGCTTGGACGAGTGTAGTACTAGGATGGGTGACCTCCTGGAAAGTCCTCGTGTTGCACCTCTTTTTGCTCCATTTCTTTTCGATCAAGCCACGATAAACACGAGTTTTTTAACCACTTATTGTTTAGCCTTTTTTACTTTGTTTCGAGCGAAAAAGAAACGTCCACAGTTCTATTTTATCTTTTTATTTTTCTTAGACTTTTCTAATTATTGATAGTTTATAAAAAAAATTGAACACCGACTAATCCCAGAGAAGCATCATGTTATGTTCTCCGCATTATATAACGGCTGCGATCATACCAGCTTTAATGCACAGTATCCCATCAGAACTCCGCAGTTAAGCGTGCTTGGGCGAGAGTAGTACTAGGATGGGTGACCTCCTGGTAAGTCCTCGTGTTGCACCACTTTTTGCTCCATTTTTTTTTCGATCAAGGCACGATAAACACGAGTTTTTTTAACCACTTATTATTTAGCCTTTTTATTACTTCGTTTCGTGGCGAAAGAGAAACATCCACGGTTCTATTTTATCTTTTTGTTATTCTTAGACTTTTCTAATTATCAATAGGTTATAAAAAAAATTGAACACCGACTAATCCCAGAGAAGCATCATGTTATGTTCTACGCATTATATGACGGGTGCGATCATGCTAGTACTAATACAGCGGATCCCATCAGAACTCCGCAGTTAAGCGTGCTTGGGCTTGAGTAGTACTAGGATGGGTGATCTCCTGGGAAGTCCTCGTGTTGCACCCCTTATTGCTCCATTTCTTTTCGATCAAGGCACGATAAACACGAGATCTTTTTATCCACTTATTGTTTAGCCTTTTTTACTGGTTTCGAGGCGAAAGAGAAAGGTCCACGGTTCTATTTTATCTTTTTGTTATTCTTAGACTTTTCTAATTATCGATCGTTTATAAAAAAAAATTGAACATCGACGAATCCCAGAGAAGCATCATGTTATGTTCTCCGCATTATATGACGGGTGTAATCATAACAGCACAATTGCACCGGATCCCATCAGAACTCCGCAGTTAAGCGTGCTTGGGCGAGAGTAGTACTAGGATGGTTGACCTCCTTGGAAGTCCTCGTGTTGCTCCCCTTTTTGCTCTATTTCTTTTCGATCAAGCCACGATAAACACGAGATCTTTTTATCCACTTATTGTTTAGCCTTTTTTACTGGTTTCGAGGCGAAAGAGAAAGGTCCACGGTTCTATTTTATCTTTTTGTTATTCTTAGACTTTTCTAATTATCGATCGTTTATAAAAATAAATTGAACACCGACTAATCCCAGAGAAGCATCATGTTATGTTCTCCGCATTATATGACCGGTGCGATCATACCAGCACTAATGCACCGGATCCCATCAGAACTCCGCAGTTAAGCGTGCTTGGGCGAGAGTAGTACTAGGATGGGTGACCTCCTTGGAAGTTCTCGTGTTGCAACCCTTTTTGCTCAATTTCTTTTCGATCAAGCCACGATAAACACGAGATCTTTTTATCCACTTATTGTTTAGCCTTTTTTAGTCGTTTCGAGGCGAAAGAGAAACGTCCATGGTTCTATTTTATCTTTTTGTTATTCTTAGACTTTTCTAATTATCGATCGTTTATAAAAAAAATTTGAACACCGACTAATCCAACAGAAGCATCATGTTATGTTCTCCGCATTAAATGACGGGTGCGATCATACCAGCACAATTGCACCGGATCCCATCAGAACTCCGCAGTTAAGCGTGCTTGGGCGAGAGTAGTACTAGGATGGGTGACCTCCTTGGAAGTTCTCGTGTTGCAACCCTTTTTGCTCCATTTCTTTTCGATCAAGCCACGATAAACACGAGATCTTTTTATCCACTTATTGTTTAGCCTTTTTTACTCGTTTCGAGGCGAAAGAGAAACGTCCACGGTTCTATTTTATCTTTTTGTTATACTTAGACTTTTCTAATTATTGATCGTTTATAAAAAAAAATTGAACACCGACTAATCCCAGAGAAGCATCATGTTATGTTCTCCGCATTGTATGACGGGTGCGATCATACCAGCACTAATGCACCGGATCTCATCAGAACTCCGCAGTTAAGCGTGCTTGGGCGTGAGTAGTACTAGGATGGGTGACCTCATGGGAAGTCCTCGTGTTGCACCCCTTTTTGCGAAAAAATTTCCAATTTATGGACATATCAAATTTGGTTTCCAATTGTAGAGAGTCTTCAAATTGGATTTCCAAAATACACACTTTCATTTAGGCGCCGTCGTCAAGGGCGCCTAAGACATAGACCGCTCTTATCAACGGCGCCTAATCTTTAGGTGTCAAATTTTTGATAAAACGAATGCTGATTCAGCCAAAAATCATAAATATATTAAGGCGCTGTGTAGAACAGCGCCGAATAAGCTAATTTTTTAATGTTAATTTTTTTTGAAAAATTTGATTAAACACCCATCTTCGATCACTATATTTGTGAGCTTAACCTTTGAATTTCATTTTCGAGTAAACATGAAAGTTATAGAACATTCAATTAGCTTTCTACATCTTAAACGGAGACCGGATGGAGCCTCTATGAGCTTCCGAATGTTAGCTCGGACCCCTTCGGTTTAGGCGCCGTTGATAAGAGCGTTCTATGTCTTAGGCGCCCTTGACGACGGCGCCTAAATGAAAGTGTGTATTTTTGAAATCCAATTTGATGACTCTACAATTGGAAACAAAATTTGATTTGTCCATAAATTGGAAATTTTTTCCCTTTTTGCTCCATTTCTTTTCAATCAAGCCACGATAAACACGAGTTTTTTAACCACTTATTATTTAGACTTTTTTTACTTCGTTTCGTGGCGAAAGAGAAACGTCCAAGGTTGTATTTTATCTTTTGTTATTCTTAGACTTTTCAAATTATCGATAGTTTATGAAAAAAATTGAACACCGACTAATCCCAGAGAAGCATCATGTTATGTTCTCCGCATTATATGACAGGTGCGATCATACCAGCACTAATCCACCGGATCCCATCAGAACTCTGCAGTTAAGCATGCTTGGGCGAGAGTAGTACTTGGATGGGTGACCTCCCAGGAAGTCCTCGTGTTGCACCCCTTTTTGCTCCATTTATTTTCGATCAAGCCACGATAAACACGAGTTTTTTAACCACTTATTGTTTAACCCTTTTTTTACTTCGTTTCGAGAAGAAAGAAAAACGTCCAAGGTTTTATTTTATCTTTTGTTATTCTTAGACTTTTCTAATTATCGATAGTTTATAAAAAAATTGGACACCGACTAATCCAGAGAAGTACAATGTTATGTTCTCCGCATTATATGACGGGTGCGATCATACCAGCACTAATGCACCGGATCCCATCAGAACTCCGCAGTTAAGCGTGCTTGGGCGAGAGTAGTACTAGGATGGGTGACCTCCTTTGACGTCCTCGTGTTGCACCCTTTTTTGCTCCATTTCTTTTCGATCAAGGCACGATAAACACGAGTTTTTTAACCACTTGTTATTTAGCCTTTTTTTACTTCGTTTCGTGGCGAAAGAGAAACGTCCACGGTTCTATTTTATCTTTTTGTTATTCTTAGACTTTTCTAATTATCGATCGTTTTTAAAAAAAATTGAACACCGACTAATCCAAGAGAAGCATCATGTTATGTTCTCCGCATTAAATGACGGGTGCGATCATACCAGCACAATTGCACCGGATCCCATCAGAACTCCGCAGTTAAGCGTGCTTGGGCGAGAGTAGTACTAGGATGGATGACCTCCTTGGAAGTTCTCGTGTTGCAACCCTTTTTGCTCCATTTCTTTTCGATCAAGCCACGATAAACACGAGATCTTTTTATCCACTTATTGTTTAGCCTTTTTTACTCGTTTCGAGGCGAAAGAGTAACGTCCACGGTTCTATTTTATCTTTTTGTTATTCATAGACTTTTCTAATTATCGATAGTTTATAAAAAATTTGGACACCGACAAATCCAGAGAAGCACAATGTTATGTTCTTCGCATTATATGACGGGTGCGATCATACCGGCACTAATGCTTCGGATCCCATCAGAACTCCGCAGTTAAGCGTGCTTGGGCGAGAGTAGTACTAGGATGGGTGACCTCCTTGGAAGTCCTCGTGTTGCACCCCTTTTTGCTCCATTTCTTTTCGATCAAGCCACGATAAACACGAGTTCTTTTTATCCACTTATTGTTTAGCCTTTTTTACTCATTTCGAGGCGAAAGAGAAACGTCCACGGTTCTATTTTATATTTTTGTTATTCTTAGACTTTTTTTATTATCGATCGTTTATAAAAAAAAATTGAACACCGACTAATCCCAGAGAAGCATCATGTTATGTTGTCCGCATTATATGACGGGTGCGATCATACCAGAACTAATGCAACAGATCCCATCAGAACTCTGCTGTTAAGCGTGCTTGGGCGAGAGTAATACTAGGATGGGTGACCTCCTGGGAAGTCCTCGTGTTGCACCCCTTTTTGATTAATTTCTTTTCGATCAAGCCACGATAAACACGAGTTTTTTAACCACTTATTGTTTAGCCCTTTTTTTACTTCGTTTCGAGCCGAAAGAGAAACGTCCACAGTTCTATTTTTATCCTTTTGTTATTCATAGACTTTTCTAATTATCGATAGTTTATAAAAAATTTGGACACCGACTAATCCAGAGAAGCACAATGTTATGTTCTCCGCATTATATGACGTGTGCGATCATACCAGCACTAATGCACCGGATCCCATCAGAACTCCGCTGTTAAGCGTGCTTGGGCGAGAGTAGTACTAGGATAGGTGACCTCCTTGGAAGTCCTCGTGTTGCACCCCTTTTTGCTCCATTTCTTTTCGATCAAGCCACGATAAACACGAGTTCTTTTTATCCACTTATTGTTTAGCCTTTTTTACTCATTTCGAGGCGAAAGAGAAACGTCCACGGTTCTATTTTATCGTTTTGTTATTCTTAGACTTTTCTATTTATCAATCGTTTATAAAAAAAATTGAACACCGACTAATCCCAGAGAAGCATCATGTTATGTTCTCCGCATTATATGACGGGTGCGATCATACCAGCATTATTGCACCGGATCCCATCAGAACTCCGCAGTTAACCGTGCTTGGGCGAGAGTATTACTAGGATGGGTGACCTCCTTGGAAGTCCTCGTGTTGCACCCCTTTTTGCTCGATTTCTTTTCGATCAAGCCACGATAAACACGAGTTTTTTTAACCACTTATTGTTTAGCCTTTTTTACTTCGTTTCGAGGCGAAAGAGAAACGTCCAAGGTTCTATTTTATCTTTTGTTATTCTTAGACTTTTCTAATTATCGATAGTTTAGAAAAAAATTTGAACACCGACTGACAGATGCTTGTCGTCAAAGCAAATGTGCAAATAAATTTATAAGTCCGCTACTCGCGACTTAACTACTGGGTAGCAAGTGGTAAGTAGGGGTCGAACCCAAGGGAGTCAGTGTGGATTAGTTGTTCTTTAATGAAGCTTATGCAGAAATTAAATACGATTGGGGTTGGGTTTGAGTGTGTTTTGTGGACTGAAAGTAAATTACGGCAGTTGATAATGGACTATAAGGAAATGATTCGGTTTTAGGGGCCTTGTAACATATTTGTTTATCATCGACCGCTAATGATCATACCAAGTGTTCGAAGATGAATCGAGGCTATTCCTAGCACAAGACTTGCAACATCACGTAGAACACTTGAAATGATCATGCTAAATGTTCAAAGATGAATCGAGGCTATTCCTAGCACAAGACTTGCAACATCGTTTAAAACACTTGTTCTATTTAAACTAATTCCTCCTTTCGAAGTATCTTAGCCTTATGTACATCCATTTGAATTCTTTGGTCCAGTTTCCAAATGGTTTTTAAGATAAGTCGAACTCCTCGGATAAGCTTGCCCATTTGGTCCCTTTGGTCCAGTTACAAATGGTCCACTTACCCGAGTATGATCACGAACCCCCAAGGAAGAGCTTGCCCATTTGGTCCCTTTGGTCCAGTTACAAATGGTCCACTCAACCTTGGAGATTCTGAGTTGATATATGGCACATAGAACAAGTTTTGAACATAGAGATACTCTTAAGAGAAGAGTCTAAAACATTTATAATACAAGTATACCCCTGCGACCGAGTACAAGCTTTTAGCTACTAGTATTCATGTTAAGGAATATAAGCAAACTAATGCCTTGCACAAGGGTACCGAATAATAAAATAACTTTACAGTAAAAACAAATAATACTGAAAGTAATTTTATACCTTACAATAAGCGGAGGAGAGGAGCTCCTAGGCAAGATCCACGCAAGAGAGTAGCTCCACAATGAAGAACAAAATATTTATTGAAAGTGAAGAGAAGAGGGTTAAGCCCTCTATCTCTCTAAAACATTTGTGAAGTGTGTATGGATGATACAAATGAGGAGGAGAGGAGCTCCTTTTATAGCCAAAGGGGAGGAGGATGGAGGGTGGAGATGGTGGCACTTGGTTTTCATCCAAGGGAGGAGGAGGAGGGGAGGAGCATGTGGAGGAGGAGCCACCACATGTCAACTTCTTGTGGTGGTTCATCTAGCCGCCGGCTGCTATGAGGTGGAGGAAGGAGAGTGGAGGAGAGCTTAGCCACCCATGTGAGGAGGAGCATCCCCTTAGCCTTCTAGAACCTTGTGAAAAAGCCATCGGTTTGACCGGAATCTGACCGGAGCTTTGGCCGGAGCTTCTTGGATTTTGGAGAGTGTATTCTGAATGAAAATGTCATTCTAAGATGATCTCAAGAAGGAACCTAAGCCAAATTCCGCTTGGAACATGGTCGAAATCCCAAATCGGCTGAAATTGCCCTTGTTTGGCCTTTACCGGGCTCGGTGCCTTTGCATTGCGTTCTTGTCCAAATGCCGATGGATTTAGCATGTTTGAGTAATTCCAAGTCGGTTCCATGAAGGATGTTAAGGCTGATTTTGAGTGTAGCATGGTCGTGCTCTGGAATGACTCGTAACATCTTTTCAGCGTAAAATCCTCTTCTTAGCGTGTTTTCTCTCTAAGCGCCAAAATACCCTGTAGAAATATATCGGGACTAACAAGTAGAAGTTAAATAGACCAACAGTCTAATTTGGTGGGTTTTACTGCGTTTTTGATTCGTATAATTATGGTCCATCACCGACTAATCCCAGAGAAGCATCATGTTCTGTTCTCCGCATTATATGACGTGTGCGATCATACAAGCACTAATGCACCGGATCCCATCAAAAGTCCGCAGTTAAGCGTGCTTGGGTGAGAGTAGTACTAGGATGGGTGATCTCCTGAGAAGTCCTCGTGTTGCACACCTTTTTGCTCTATTTCTTTTCGATCAAGCCACGATAAACACGAGTTTTTTTAACCACTTACTGTTTAGCCCTTTTTTTACTTCGTTTCGAGCCGAAAGAGAAAAGTCCACGGTTCTATTTTTATCTTTTTGTTATTCATTGACTTTTCTAATTATCGATAGTTTATAAAAAAATTGGACACCGACTAATCCAGAGAAGCACAATGTTATGTTCTCCGCATTATATGACGGGTGCGATCATACCTGCACTAATGCACCGGATCCCATCAGAACTCTGCAGTTAAGCGTGCTTGGGCGAGAGTAGTACTTGGATGGGTGACCTCCTTGGAAGTCCTCGTGTTGCACCCCTTTTTGCTCCATTTCTTTTCGATCAAGGCACTATCAACACGAGTTTTTTAACAACTTGTTATTTAGCCTTTTTTTACTTCGTTTCGTGGCGAATATGAAACGTCCACGGTTCTATTTTATCCTTTTGTTCTTCTTAGACTTTTCTTATTATCGATCGTTTATAAAAAAAATTGAACACCGACTAATCCAAGAGAAGCATCATGTTATGTTCTCCGCATTAAATGACGGGTGCGATCATACCAGCACTATTGCATCGGATCCCATCAGAACTCCGCAGTTAAGCGTGCTTGGGCGAGAGTAGTACTAGGATGGGTGACCTCCTTGGAAGTTCTCGTGTTGCAACCCTTTTTGCTCCATTTCTTTTCGATCAAGCCACGATAAACACGAGATCTTTTTATCCACTTAATGTTTAGCCTTTTTTACTCGTTTCGAGGCGAAAGAGAAACGTCCACGGTTCTATTTTATCTTTTTGTCATTCTTAGAGTTTTCTAATTATCGATCATTTATAAAAAAAATTGAACACCGACTAATCCCAGAGAAGCATCATGTCATGTTCTCCGCATTATATGACGGGTGCGATCATACGAACACTAATGCACCGGATCCCATCAGAACTCCGTAGTTAAGCGTGCCTGGGCGGGAGTAGTACTAGGATGGGTGACCTCCTTGGAAGTCCTCGTGTTGCAACCCTTTTTGCTCCATTTCTTTTCGATCAAGCCACGATAAACATGAGATCTTTTTATGCACTTATTGTTTAGCCCTTTTTTACGTCGTTTCGAGGCGAAAGAGAAACGTCCAAGGTTCTATTTTATCTTTTGTTATTCTTAGACTTTTCTAATTAACGATAGTTTAGATAAAAATTTGAACACCGACTAATCCCAGAGAAGCATCATGTTCTGTTCTCCGCATTATATGACGTGTGCGATCATACAAGCACTAATGCACCGGATCCCATCAGAACTCCGCAGTTAAGCGTGCTTGGGCGAGAGTAGTACTAGGATGGGTGACGTCCTTGGAAATCCTCGTGTTGCAACCCTTTTTGCTCCATTTCTTTTCGATCAAGCCGAGATAAACACGAGATCTTTTTATCCGCTTATTGTTTAGCCTTTTTACTCGTTTCGAGGCGAAAGAGAAACGTCCACGGTTCTATTTTATCTTTTTGTTATTCTTAAAATTTTCTAATTATTGATCGTTTATAAAAAAAATTGAAGCCCGACTAATCCCAGAGAAGCATCATGTTATGTTCTCCGCATTATATGACCGGTGAGATCATACCAGCACTAATGCACCGGATCCCATCAGAACTCCGCAGTTAAGCGTGCTTGGGCGAGAGTAGTACTAGGATGGGTGACCTCCTGGGAAGTCCTCGTGTTGAACCCCATTTTGCTCCATTTCTTTTCGATCAAGCCCCGATAAACACGATTTTTTTTAACCACTTATTGTTTAGCCTTTTTTTACTTCGTTTCGAGGCGAAAGAGAAACGTCCAAGGTTCTATTTTATCTTTTGTTATTCTTAGACTTTTCTAATTATCGATGGTTTATAAAAAAATTTGAACACCGACTAATCCCAGAGAAGCATCATGTTCTGTTCTCCGCATTATATGACGTGTGCGATCATACAAGCACTAATGCACCGGATCCCATCAAAAGTTCGTAGTTAAGCGTGCTTGGGCGAGAGTAGTACTAGGATGGGTGACCTCCTGAGAAGTCCTCGTGTTGCACACCTTTTTGCTCTATTTCTTTTCGATCAAGCCACGATAAACACGAGTTTTTTTAACCACTTACTGTTTAGCCCTTTTTTTACTTCGTTTCGAGCCGAAAGAGAAACGTCCACGGTTCTATTTTTATCTTTTTGTTATTCATTGACTTTTCTAATTATCGATAGTTTATAAAAAAAATTGGACACCGACTAATCCAGAGAAGCACAATGTTATGTTCTCCGCATTATATGACGGGTGCGATCATACCTGCACTAATGCACCGGATCCCATCAGAACTCTGCAGTTAAGCGTGCTTGGGCGAGAGTAGTACTTGGATGGGTGACCTCCTTGGAGGTCCTCGTGTTGCACCCCTTTTTGCTCCATTTCTTTTCGATCAAGGCACGATAAACACGAGTTTTTTAACTTGTTATTTAGCCTTTTTTTACTTCGTTTCGTGGCGAAAGTGAAACGTCCACGGTTCTATTTTATCTTTTTGTTCTTCTTAGACTTTTCTTATTATCGATCGTTTATAAAAAAAATTGAACACCGACTAATCCAAGAGAAGCATCATGTTATGTTCTCCGCATTAAATGACGGGTGCGATCATACCAGCACTATTGCACCGGATCCCATCAGAACTCCGCAGTTAAGCCAGCTTGGGCGAGAGTAGTACTAGGATGGGTGACCTCCTTGGAAGTCCTCGTGTTGCAACCCTTTTTGCTCCATTTCTTTTCGATCAAGCCACGATAAACACGAGATCTTTTTATCCACTTATTGTTTAGCCTTTTTTACTCGTTTCGAGGCGAAAGAGAAACGTCCACGGTTCTATTTTATCTTTTTGTTATTCTTAGACTTTTCTAATTATTGATCGTTTATAAAAAAAAATTGAACCCCGACTAATCCCAGAGAAGCATCATGTTATGTTCTCCGCATTATATGACCGGTGCGATCATACCAGCACTAATGCACCGGATCCCATCAGAACTCCGCAGTTAAGCGTGCTTGGGCGAGAGTAGTACTAGGATGGGTGACCTCCTGGGAAGTCCTCGTGTTGAACCCCATTTTGCTCCATTTCTTTTCGATCAAGCCCCGATAAACACGAGTTTTTTTTAACCACTTATTGTTTAGCCTTTTTTTACTTCGTTTCGTGGCGAAAGTGAAACGTCCACGGTTCTATTTTATCTTTTTGTTCTTCTTAGACTTTTCTTATTATCGGTCGTTTATAAAAAAAATTGAACACCGACTAATCCAAGAGAAGCATCATGTTATGTTCTCCGCATTAAATGACGGGTGCGATCATACCAGCACTATTGCACCGGATCCCATCAGAACTCCGCAGTTAAGCCAGCTTGGGCGAGAGTAGTACTAGGATGGGTGACCTCCTTGGAAGTCCTCGTGTTGCAACCCTTTTTGCTCCATTTCTTTTCGATCAAGCCACGATAAACACGAGATCTTTTTATCCACTTATTGTTTAGCCTTTTTTACTCGTTTCGAGGCGAAAGAGAAACGTCCAAGGTTCTATTTTATCTTTTTGTTATTCTTAGACTTTTCTAATTATTGATCGTTTATAAAAAAAAATTGAACCCCGACTAATCCCAGAGAAGCATCATGTTATGTTCTCCGCATTATATGACCGGTGCGATCATACCAGCACTAATGCACCGGATCCCATCAGAACTCCGCAGTTAAGCGTGCTTGGGCGAGAGTAGTACTAGGATGGGTGACCTCCTGGGAAGTCCTCGTGTTGAACCCCATTTTGCTCCATTTCTTTTCGATCAAGCCCCGATAAACACGAGTTTTTTTTAACCACTTATTGTTTAGCCTTTTTTTACTTCGTTTCGTGGCGAAAGTGAAACGTCCACGGTTCTATTTTATCTTTTTGTTCTTCTTAGACTTTTCTTATTATCGGTCGTTTATAAAAAAAATTGAACACCGACTAATCCAAGAGAAGCATCATGTTATGTTCTCCGCATTAAATGACGGGTGCGATCATACCAGCACTATTGCACCGGATCCCATCAGAACTCCGCAGTTAAGCCAGCTTGGGCGAGAGTAGTACTAGGATGGGTGACCTCCTTGGAAGTCCTCGTGTTGCAACCCTTTTTGCTCCATTTCTTTTCGATCAAGCCACGATAAACACGAGATCTTTTTATCCACTTATTGTTTAGCCTTTTTTACTCGTTTCGAGGCGAAAGAGAAACGTCCACGGTTCTATTTTATCTTTTTGTTATTCTTAGACTTTTCTAATTATTGATCGTTTATAAAAAAAAATTGAACCCCGACTAATCCCAGAGAAGCATCATGTTATGTTCTCCGCATTATATGACCGGTGCGATCATACCAGCACTAATGCACCGGATCCCATCAGAACTCCGCAGTTAAGCGTGCTTGGGCGAGAGTAGTACTAGGATGGGTGACCTCCTGGGAAGTCCTCGTGTTGAACCCCATTTTGCTCCATTTCTTTTCGATCAAGCCCCGATAAACACGAGTTTTTTTTAACCACTTATTGTTTAGCCTTTTTTTACTTCGTTTCGTGGCGAAAGTGAAACGTCCACGGTTCTATTTTATCTTTTTGTTCTTCTTAGACTTTTCTTATTATCGGTCGTTTATAAAAAAAATTGAACACCGACTAATCCAAGAGAAGCATCATGTTATGTTCTCCGCATTAAATGACGGGTGCGATCATACCAGCACTATTGCACCGGATCCCATCAGAACTCCGCAGTTAAGCCAGCTTGGGCGAGAGTAGTACTAGGATGGGTGACCTCCTTGGAAGTCCTCGTGTTGCAACCCTTTTTGCTCCATTTCTTTTCGATCAAGCCACGATAAACACGAGATCTTTTTATCCACTTATTGTTTAGCCTTTTTTACTCGTTTCGAGGCGAAAGAGAAACGTCCACGGTTCTATTTTATCTTTTTGTTATTCTTAGACTTTTCTAATTATTGATCGTTTATAAAAAAAAATTGAACCCCGACTAATCCCAGAGAAGCATCATGTTATGTTCTCCGCATTATATGACCGGTGCGATCATACCAGCACTAATGCACCGGATCCCATCAGAACTCCGCAGTTAAGCGTGCTTGGGCGAGAGTAGTACTAGGATGGGTGACCTCCTGGGAAGTCCTCGTGTTGAACCCCATTTTGCTCCATTTCTTTTCGATCAAGCCCCGATAAACACGAGTTTTTTTTAACCACTTATTGTTTAGCCTTTTTTTACTTCGTTTCGTGGCGAAAGTGAAACGTCCACGGTTCTATTTTATCTTTTTGTTCTTCTTAGACTTTTCTTATTATCGGTCGTTTATAAAAAAAATTGAACACCGACTAATCCAAGAGAAGCATCATGTTATGTTCTCCGCATTAAATGACGGGTGCGATCATACCAGCACTATTGCACCGGATCCCATCAGAACTCCGCAGTTAAGCCAGCTTGGGCGAGAGTAGTACTAGGATGGGTGACCTCCTTGGAAGTCCTCGTGTTGCAACCCTTTTTGCTCCATTTCTTTTCGATCAAGCCACGATAAACACGAGATCTTTTTATCCACTTATTGTTTAGCCTTTTTTACTCGTTTCGAGGCGAAAGAGAAACGTCCACGGTTCTATTTTATCTTTTTGTTATTCTTAGACTTTTCTAATTATTGATCGTTTATAAAAAAAAATTGAACCCCGACTAATCCCAGAGAAGCATCATGTTATGTTCTCCGCATTATATGACCGGTGCGATCATACCAGCACTAATGCACCGGATCCCATCAGAACTCCGCAGTTAAGCGTGCTTGGGCGAGAGTAGTACTAGGATGGGTGACCTCCTGGGAAGTCCTCGTGTTGAACCCCATTTTGCTCCATTTCTTTTCGATCAAGCCCCGATAAACACGAGTTTTTTTTAACCACTTATTGTTTAGCCTTTTTTTACTTCGTTTCGAGGCGAAAGAGAAACGTCCAAGGTTCTATTTTATCTTTTGTTATTCTTAGACTTTTCTAATTATCGATCGTTTATAAATAAATTTGAACACCGACTAATCCCAGAGAAGCATCATGTTCTGTTCTCCGCATTATATGACGTGTACGATCATACAAGCACTAATGCACCGGATCCCATCAAAAGTTCGCAGTTAAGCGTGCTTGGGCGAGAGTAGTACTAGGATGGGTGACCTCCTGAGGAGTCCTCCTGTTGCACACCTTTTTGCTCTATTTCTTTTCGATCAAGCCACGATAAACACGAGTTTTTTAACAACTTGTTATTTAGCCTTTTTTTACTTCGTTTCGTGGCGAAAGTGAAATGTCCACGGTTCTATTTTATCTTTTTGTTCTTCTTAGACTTTTCTTATTATCGATCGTTTATAAAAAAAAATTTGAACACCGACTAATCAAAGAGAAGCATCATGTTATGTTCTCCGCATTAAATGACGGGTGCGATCATACCAGCACTATTGCACCGAATACCATCAGAACTCCGCAGTTAAGCGTGCTTGGGCGAGAGTAGTACTAGGATGGGTGACCTCCTTGGAATTTCTCGTGTTGCAACCCTTTTTGCTCCATTTCTTTTCGATCAAGCCACGATAAACACGAGATCTTTTTATCCACTTAATGTTTAGCCTTTTTTACTCGTTTCGAGGCGAAAGAGAATTGTCCACGGTGCAGTGTTCTCTGTACAAATAAATTTATATTTTCCGCTACTCGCGACTACACTACTTGGTAGTAAGTGGTAAGTAGGGGTCGAACCCAAGGGAATTAGGGGGATAGTTGTTCTTTAAGGGGATTATTCAGCATGAGAGCGTGTTTTAGGTTGGTTGGTTGGTTTTAAAGCTACCAGCTAAGTGATTGATTGGTTGGTTGGTTGGTTTTATTACTAGAAAGTAACTGATAATTATTACAATTAAAAGAACGTGTTCGGTTTCAGGGGCCTTGCATTATATCCTGTTTATCATTGACCCTTAGTGAATCTTCTAAGTATTCAAACGTGCATCAAGGCCATTCCAAGCACTCGATTTGCCACACTGTCTAGTCTTTTGCAAAAGTGTTCGATAGTGTATCAAGGCCATTCCAAGCACTCGATTTGCACACACCATCTAGACTTTTGCAGAAAACGTAAAGCCCTTGTTCTATTTAGACTAATACCACATTCCAAGGTATACTAGCCTGTGTGCATCCATTTGATCGGTCATTCCCGAGCAATCAAATGGTGTTTTAGAGAGGTCAAACTCCTCAGATAAGCTTTGCCATTCCAAGCATCCACTTATCCGAGTATGTTTACGAACTTCCACGGAAGAGCTTTGCCATTCCAAGCATCCACTCAACCTTGGAAGTTCTGGCCTAATATATGGCACATAGAACAAGTTTTGAATACAAAGACGAGACACTAATTTAATAGTCTAAAACATTTTATAATACAAGTCCACCCCTTCTACCGAACGACTAGTTTAGCTACTATTTATCGCGCTAAACATTATAACTAAGGAATTGGAAATTAAAGACGGAAATAAATATTAGAATACTTACTACCGTTGAAGCGCCAAGGGAGCAATCCTTTATTTCCAAAACCAAACTTACAATTTCTAGAGAGATAAGTGAATTACAATTTTTGTGGATGATTGAAATGAGGAGGAGGAGGGTTGTATTTATAGCCAAAAGGGGAGGAGATGGGTGGTGGAGATGGTGGCAAGTGTCCTTTGATCCAAGGGTTGAGGAGGAGGAGCAAGGAGGAGCTGCCACATGGGGGGTGGAGGAGCAGCCGGTCACATGGAGGAGCAGCCGCCGGTAGCAGGTGGTGGAATGGGGAGGAGCTCCTCCCTTGGCCACCTTCAAGGGTGGTTGCCGGTCATCTTGTCCAAGCGTGCATTTTGATAGTTGATTTGGAATTTCCAAGTGATTCTAAGACTAATGGTCGAGCCAGATTTTCCAAATTCCATGGTTTGGTCGAGCAATTTGGTCTTGATGCCTATGCGCGAGGCTTTTACTTGGAATTGGGCCAATCTGCTAATCTGCTCGAGCGTTTTGTCCGGGAAGCGAGATTGTCCGACTTGGTAGGCATTCCAAACATCTTGGTTGAGCCAGAATCTCCAGATGCATCCGTTGGGTCGAGCGACTTGGTTTTGGTGCCAATGCGCGCCGGGCCTTTGCCTTTGCATTGAGCTAACTGCCAATCTGCTCGAGCATTTGCCTTGGAGTCTCGACATCTTCCACCTTATTTTCCATTTGGAACATTTTGGTCGAGGTGGAATTGTCAGATGAGGTGGTTTGCTCGAGCGACTTGAATTGAGTGCTTGGTTAGCTCGGCGGAGAGCCTGGAACTGCCTCAACCGGTCGGGTGGTTTCTGCGGTATTTTCTCACCCGGTCGGTTGAGTCTTCAATGCAAATTCCTCTTTGACTTGATTTGTTTGGAGTGATTCCATGTCAGGATCCTTGAGATTTCTTCAGTCAGCGTTTGATCTTGACCTTGGAATAACTCTAAACATCTTTTCAGCGTAAAATCCTCTCCTTAGCGTGTTTTCTCTCTAAGCGCCAAAATACCCTGTAGAAATATATCGGTACTAACAAGCAAAAGTTAAATAGACCAACAGTCTAATTAAGGGGGTTTTACGGTGTTTATGATTCGTATAATTTGGGTCCATCATATCACCCCACACTTTTAGTTGTTCGTCCCGAACAATGCTATTAAAGGGCGGCATTCTAAGTTGGCTTTGGAATATGAAAATTAGACTGTGGGACTCGATTTATCCTAGTTCATGCATTACTTACTTATTACCAAATTGAACTGTGTAAATAAATAGAAGAAACTTAATACTTGTACCTCCGTGCTGAGATGCAATTCATATTGGATGTTTCGGGAGATAGCCCCTTTTTTTGGTTCCTGGACTGCAACTTCGGGATCGGCTCGCACTATATGGTTTCCTTGTAGCTTTCTCTAGCACGTGATTTGGTTCGGGTTTCACTGGTTTGAGTACTTTGATTTTTCTTTTGGCGAGGGACTGCTTTTGTAGTGAATCGGCCTTTGGCCTTTGATTTGACTCTTTGAGTACTTCACTTTTTTTGTTCAGTTAAAACCTTCACAATTTTGGGCCTTTGGCCTCTTGATTTGCTTCTTCGAGCTTTTCGCCTTTTTGTGGCTTTTGCAAGTCCATTTTCTCAAGCCTTTTTGGGAGGTCCAATCATCGCCCGCAAGCCTATGGAAATACCTCCCCGCTCCTCTCATCGTTGTTGTTTCGCGCGGGTCAAGATGAGGGTCGCTCATCTATTTTCTCGGCTACTTTAACTAGAGAGAGGCCGGTCTGATTCCCGTCCTCGCCTTTTTTTCTTTTTTGCATAAACACTGCATGGCGGAGATGACTTCAATCTTCACTGAAACCCGAAGTGCAGCCTCCACTGACTTCGAAAACCATATAGTTTGATAAGATCCTTCGATTGCCTGCCAAGCCTTTCTAGGGCAGTTTATGTCAACTCCACATCTCTAGATAATCTCAGCACAAAGGACAAATGAAAAGTTACGTTCTAAGTTTTTAGACAGTTGAATTTTCACAAGGTAAATGCATGAATTTCGGTCTATCTTTTTCACATTCTTAAGTTCATATTTTCAAAAAGATACTATTACTAAAAAAGAAAACAGCAAGCATGTTATTTATATACAATGGTGGTTCTCACCCCACACTTTTGAACGAAGGCGTGCCTTAGTTCAAAAGTCATGCAAGCTAATATATATATGTGAGAATTACTAAGACAGAAAATTAAATGACAGAATTTAAATGACAGAAAGTAAGATAGTGTCGGGTTACCTCCCGACCAGTGCACTTGTTTAACGTCGTTGGCTCGACGATACCTCGTTGTGGATTACTGGTTTGGGTCCCATGGGTGGCTCAGGTCGAATTTTGCCACCGTTCCTGTGTTGCTTCTTGCCTTGCCTTTTCCCGATTTCTTGTGCGTGTTAGAACCCCATGGTTTGGTGGTTTTTCTTTCCATTCTTTCTGAGAAGGTGACGGATTTTTGACCATATATGCTGGTCCATCGAGCCGTGGCCTTGTATTTCTCCATCCCGGCTTCCATTCTTTTGGGCCATGTCTTTGTCTCTTCTTCATGTTCAAATGGTTGGCACCCTTGCAAGTTTGGAAGTTCAGCATTGTGCCCTCAAATGTAGGCGACATCAAGCATGCGCCCCTGCCAAGCTTCTTTTTTGTGGCAGCGGAGATGGGTTGTCTTGGAACAAGTGAGTTTTCCGGGCCGCTTTGTTGAGTTGTGGTGAGTGAGCGCTCCATCATTGGCTTTTCTTGCCCTTGTTTTTCCTCCAACTCCCCTTGCACCTCATCATCATTGATTCCATGATTTTCGGTGGCTATGATCTGCATAAAACATGAAGGGTCAAGTTGGGGTTTTTCGGCCATGAGGACCGGGCTTTTCTCGACCAGCTCGCTAATGAGGACCGGGACTTCAGTTGGCTCGGCAGTGAGGACTGTGTAAGACTCGGCTGGTTCGGCAATGAGGTGCTGGACTGGCGTGATTTCCTCGGGTAGATTGGTAATAAGGACCTGGCCTGATTTGGGCAGTTCTTCTTCTAACTCCCAGGGGTAATCTGAGTGGAGCTCTTCTTCAGGCAACCATGGGTCCTCATCCTCGTCATTCATAAGGTCTCCGGGGGCAATTACACTGAGGTCCGGGTCTGAATTAGGCAGCTCGGCTGTGAGGTTCGGTTCTGATTTGGGCAGCTCGGTAGTGAGGACCGGGACTTCCTCGGGTGCTTCTTCCTCGGGCTCGTTCTGCACTAAGTCCGCCTTCACCGTCGGTGCCTTATCTTCAGTTTGGTGCATTGGCCCTCGTTTTAAGCTCTCGGCCAAATCATCAATGAGGTCCCAGGTTTGAGACATGGTGAGATTCATCACCGAACCTCCCGCTGTATCATTAAGCATAGACCGCTCAAGTGGCTTCATTCCACGAAGAAACCTTTGGAGAAGAACAAAGTTCGTGAATCCATGGTGCGGGCAGCTCGAAACAATGATATCGAAGTACGTATAGTACTCGTCCAAAGTTTCGTCCCGGGATTGCTCAAGGTTGATAATCTTCTCGCGGGTTTCAAGTCGGAGAGATGGCGGGGAAAACTCTTCTAGAAATTTGGCTCGTAGATCCCCATAATCGCTTTCATAAGCAGCACATGAGTAATACCATTCTATTGCGGAGTTAGTTAAAGAAAATTTAAAGCATTTAAGTTTAAACCCCTCTAGCGATTCATTTTTAGGCCTCATGTGGCTGCATATGGAGTGGAATGTATGTGTATGCTTCATGGGATCTTCTCCAAGAGCACCTCCGAATTTGGGGAGACGGTTAAGCATCTCAAACATAAGGTTGCTGCCCCCATTATTCCAAGGTTCGCTTTCGTAGTACGATGACATGGTTATGCAGAGACGGGTACAAAAGGTAAGAACAACTATCCGACGGCTAATTCCCCGGCAACGGCGCCAATTTGACAGATCCCACTGCACTGTCGTTAAGGTGCAGTGTTCTCTGTACAAATAAATTTATATTTTCCGCTACTCGCGACTACACTACTGGGTAGTAAGTGGTAAGTAGGGGTCGAACCCAAGGGAATTAGGGGGATAGTTGTTCTTTAAGGGGATTATTCAGCGTGAGAGCGTGTTTTAGGTTGGTTGGTTGGTTTTAAAGCTACCAGCTAAGTGATTGATTGGTTGGTTGGTTGGTTTTATTACTAGAAAGTAACTGATAATTATTACAATTAAAAGAACGTGTTCGGTTTCAGGGGCCTTGCATTATATCCTGTTTATCATTGACCCTTAGTGAATCTTCTAAGTATTCAAACGTGCATCAAGGCCATTCCAAGCACTCGATTTGCCACACTGTCTAGTCTTTTGCAAAAGTGTTCGATCGTGTATCAAGGCCATTCCAAGCACTCGATTTGCACACACCATCTAGACTTTTGCAGAAAACGTAAAGCCCTTGTTCTATTTAGACTAATACCCCATTCCAAGGTATACTAGCCTGTGTGCATCCATTTGATCGGTCATTCCCGAGCAATCAAATGGTGTTTTAGAGAGGTCAAACTCCTCAGATAAGCTTTGCCATTCCAAGCATCCACTTATCCGAGTATGTTTACGAACTTCCACGGAAGAGCTTTGCCATTCCAAGCATCCACTCAACCTTGGAAGTTCTGGCCTAATATATGGCACATAGAACAAGTTTTGAATACAAAGACGAGACACTAATTTAATAGTCTAAAACATTTTATAATACAAGTCCACCCCTTCTACCGAACGACTAGTTTAGCTACTATTTATCGCGCTAAACATTATAACTAAGGAATTGGAAATTAAAGACGGAAAGAAATATTAGAATACTTACTACCGTTGAAGCGCCAAGGGAGCAATCCTTTATTTCAAAAACCATACTTATAATTTCTAGAGAGATAAGTGAATTACAATTTTTGTGGATGATTGAAATGAGGAGGAGGAGGGTTGTATTTATAGCCAAAAGGGGAGGAGATGGGTGGTGGAGATGGTGGCAAGTGTCCTTTGATCCAAGGGTTGAGGAGGAGGAGCAAGGAGGAGCTGCCACATGGGGGGTGGAGGAGCAGCCGGTCACATGGAGGAGCAGCCGCCGGTAGCAGGTGGTGGAATGGGGAGGAGCTCCTCCCTTGGCCACCTTCAAGGGTGGTTGCCGGTCATCTTGTCCAAGCGTGAATTTGGATAGTTGATTTGGAATGTCCAAGTGATTCTAAGACTAATGGTCGAGCCAGATTTTCGAAATTCCATGGTTTTGTCGAGCAATTTGGTCTTGATGCCTATGCGCGAGGCTTTTACTTGGAATTGGGCCAATCTGCTAATCTGCTCGAGCGTTTTGTCCAGGAAGCGAGATTGTCCGACTTGGTAGGCATTCCAAACATCTTGGTCGAGCCAAAATCTCCAGATGCATCCGTTGGATCGAGCGACTTGGTTTGGGTGCCAATGCGCGCCGGGCCTTTGCCTTTGCATTGAGCTAACTGCCAATCTGCTCGAGAATTTGCCTTGGAGTCTCGAGAACTTCCACCTTATTTTCCATTTGGAACATTTTGGTCGAGGTGGAATTGTCAGATGAGGTGGTTTGCTCGAGCGACTTGAATTGAGTGCTTGGTTAGCTCGGCGGAGAGCCTGGAACTGCCTCAACCGGTCGGGTGGTTTCTGCGGTATTTTCTCACCCGGTCGGTTGAGTCTTCAATGCAAATTCCTCTTTGACTTGATTTGTTTGGAGTGATTCCATGTCAGGATCCTTGAGATTTCTTCAGTCAGCGTCTGATCTTGACCTTGGAATAACTCTAAACATCTTTTCAGCGTAAAATCCTCTCCTTAGCGTGTTTTCTCTCTAAGCGCCAAAATACCCTGTAGAAATATATCGGTACTAACAAGCAAAAGTTAAATAGACCAACAGTCTAATTAAGGGGGTTTTACGGTGTTTATGATTCGTATAATTTGGGTCCATCATATCACCCCACACTTTTAGTTGTTCGTCCCGAACAATGCTATTAAAGGGCGGCATTCTAAGTTGGCTTTGGAATATGAAAATTAGACTGTGGGACTCGATTTATCCTAGTTCATGCATTACTTACTTATTACCAAATTGAACTGTGTAAATAAATAGAAGAAACTTAATACTTGTACCTCCGTGCTGAGATGCAATTCATATTGGATGTTTCGGGAGATAGCCCCTTTTTTTGGTTCCTGGACTGCAACTTCGGGATCGGCTCGCACTATATGGTTTCCTTGTAGCTTTCTCTAGCACGTGATTTGGTTCGGGTTTCACTGGTTTGAGTACTTTGATTTTTCTTTTGGCGAGGGACTGCTTTTGTAGTGAATCGGCCTTTGACCTTTGATTTGACTCTTTGAGTACTTCACTTTTTTTGTTCGGTTAAAAGCTTCACAATTTTGGGCCTTTGGCCTCTTGATTTGCTTCTTCGAGCTTTTCGCCTTTTTGTGGCTTTTGCAAGTCCATTTTCTCAAGCCTTTTTGGGAAGTCCAATCATCGCCCGCAAGCCTATGGAAATACCTCCCCGCTCCTCTCATCGTTGTTGTTTCGCGCGGGTCAAGATGAGGGTCGCTCACCTATTTTCTCGGCTACTTTAACTAGAGAGAGGACGGTCTGATTCCCGTCCTCGCCTTTTTTTCTTTTTTGCATAAACACTGCATGGCGGAGATGACTTCAATCTTCACTGAAACCCGAAGTGCAGCCTCCACTGACTTCGAAAACCATATAGTTTGATAAGATCCTTCGATTGCCTGCCAAGCCTTTCTAGGGCAGTTTATGTCAACTCCACATCTCTAGATAATCTCAGCACAAAGGACAAATGAAAAGTTACGTTCTAAGTTTTTAGACAGTTGAATTTTCACAAGGTAAATGCATGAATTTCGGTCTATCTTTTTCACATTCTTAAGTTCATATTTTCAAAAAGATACTATTACTAAAAAACAAAACAGCAAGCATGTTATTTATATACAATGGTGGTTCTCACCCCACACTTTTGAACGAAGGCGTGCCTTAGTTCAAAAGTCATGCAAGCTAATATATATATGTGAGAATTACTAAGACAGAAAATTAAATGACAGAATTTAAATGACAGAAAGTAAGATAGTGTCGGGTTACCTCCCGACCAGTGCACTTGTTTAACGTCGTTGGCTCGACGATACCTCGTTGTGGATTACTGGTTTGGGTCCCATGGGTGGCTCAGGTCGAATTTTGCCACCGTTCCTGTGTTGCTTCTTGCCTTGCCTTTTCCCGATTTCTTGTGCGTGTTAGAATCCCATGGTTTTGGTGGTTTTTCTTTCCATTCTTTCTGAGAAGGTGACGGATTTTTGACCATATCTGCTGGTCCATCGAGCCGTGGCCTTGTATTTCTCCATCCCGGCTTCCATTCTTTTGGGCCATGTCTTTGTCGCTTCTTCATGTTCAAATGGTTGGCACCTTTGCAAGTTTGGAAGTTCAGCATTGTGCCCTCAAATGTAGGCGACATCAAGCATGCGCCCCTGCCAAGCTTCTTTTTTGTGGCAGCGGAGATGGGTTGTCTTGGAACAAGTGAGTTTTCCGGGCCGCTTTGTTGAGTTGTGGTGAGTGAGCGCTCCATCATTGGCTTTTCTTGCCCTTGTTTTTCCTCCAACTCCCCTTGCACCTCATCATCATTGATTCCATGATTTTCGGTGGCTATGATCTGCATAAAACATGAAGGGTCAAGTTGGGGTTTTTCGGCCATGAGGACCGGGCTTTTCTCGACCAGCTCGCTAATGAGGACCGGGACTTCAGTTGGCTCGGCAGTGAGGACTGTGTAAGACTCGGCTGGTTCGGCAATGAGGTGCTGGACTGGTGTGATTTCCTCGGGTAGATTGGTAATAAGGACCTGGCCTGATTTGGGCAGTTCTTCTTCTAACTCCCAGGGGTAATCTGAGTGGAGCTCTTCTTCAGGCAACCATGGGTCCTCATCCTCGTCATTCATAAGGTCTCCGGGGGAAATTACACTGAGGTCCGGGTCTGAATTAGGCAGCTCGGCTGTGAGGTTCGGTTCTGATTTGGGCAGCTCGGCAGTGAGGACCGGGACTTCCTCGGGTGCTTCTTCCTCGGGCTCGTTCTGCACTAAGTCCGCCTTCACCGTCGGTGCCTTATCTTCAGTTTGGTGCATTGGCCCTCGTTTTAAGCTCTCGGCCAAATCATCAATGAGGTCCCAGGTTTGAGACATGGTGAGATTCATCACCGAACCTCCCGCTGTATCATTAAGCATAGACCGCTCAAGTGGCTTCATTCCACGAAGAAACCTTTGGAGAAGAACAAAGTTCGTGAATCCATGGTGCGGGCAGCTCGAAACAATGATATCGAAGTACGTATAGTACTCGTCCAAAGTTTCGTCCCGGGATTGCTCAAGGTTGATAATCTTCTCGCGGGTTTCAAGTCGGAGAGATGGCGGGGAAAACTCTTCTAGAAATTTGGCTCGTAGATCCCCATAATCGCTTTCATAAGCAGCACATGAGTAATACCATTCTATTGCGGAGTTAGTTAAAGAAAATTTAAAGCATTTAAGTTTAAACCCCTCTAGCGATTCATTTTTAGACCTCATGTGGCTGCATATGGAGTGGAATGTATGTGTATGCTTCATGGGATCTTCTCCAAGAGCACCTCCGAATTTGGGGAGACGGTTAAGCATCTCAAACATAAGGTTGCTGCCCCCATTATTCCAAGGTTCGCTTTCGTAGTACGATGACATGGTTATGCAGAGACGGGTACAAAAGGTAAGAACAACTATCCGACGGCTAATTCCCCGGCAACGGCGCCAATTTGACAGATCCCACTGCACTGTCGTTAAGGTGCAGTGTTCTCTGTACAAATAAATTTATATTTTCCGCTACTCGCGACTACACTACTGGGTAGTAAGTGGTAAGTAGGGGTCGAACCCAAGGGAATTAGGGGGATAGTTGTTCTTTAAGGGGATTATTCAGCGTGAGAGCGTGTTTTAGGTTGGTTGGTTGGTTTTAAAGCTACCAGCTAAGTGATTGATTGGTTGGTTGGTTGGTTTTATTACTAGAAAGTAACTGATAATTATTACAATTAAAAGAACGTGTTCGGTTTCAGGGGCCTTGCATTATATCCTGTTTATCATTGACCCTTAGTGAATCTTCTAAGTATTCAAACGTGCATCAAGGCCATTCCAAGCACTCGATTTGCCACACTGTCTAGTCTTTTGCAAAAGTGTTCGATAGTGTATCAAGGCCATTCCAAGCACTCGATTTGCACACACCATCTAGACTTTTGCAGAAAACGTAAAGCCATTGTTCTATTTAGACTAATACCCCATTCCAAGGTATACTAGCCTGTGTGCATCCGTTTGATCGGTCATTCCCGAGCAATCAAATGGTGTTTTAGAGAGGTCAAACTCCTCAGATAAGCTTTGCCATTCCAAGCATCCACTTATCCGAGTATGTTTACGAACTTCCACGGAAGAGCTTTGCCATTCCAAGCATCCACTCAACCTTGGAAGTTCTGGCCTAATATATGGCACATAGAACAAGTTTTGAATACAAAGACGAGACACTAATTTAATAGTCTAAAACATTTTATAATACAAGTCCACCCCTTCTACCGAACGACTAGTTTAGCTACTATTTATCGCGCTAAACATTATAACTAAGGAATTGGAAATTAAAGACGGAAATAAATATTAGAATACTTACTACCGTTGAAGCGCCAAGGGAGCAATCATTTATTTCCAAAACCAAATTTACAATTTCTAGAGAGATAAGTGAATTACAATTTTTGTGGATGATTGAAATGAGGAGGAGGAGGGTTGTATTTATAGCCAAAAGGGGAGGAGATGGGTGGTGGAGATGGTGGCAAGTGTCCTTTGATCCAAGGGTTGAGGAGGAGGAGCAAGGAGGAGCTGCCACATGGGGGGTGGAGGAGCAGCCGGTCACATGGAGGAGCAGCCGCCGGTAGCAGGTGGTGGAATGGGGAGGAGCTCCTCCCTTGGCCACCTTCAAGGGTGGTTGCCGGTCATCTTGTCCAAGCGTGAATTTGGATAGTTGATTTGGAATGTCCAAGTGATTCTAAGACTAATGGTCGAGCCAGAATTTCCAAATTCCATGGTTTGGTCGAGCAATTTGGTCTTGATGCCTATGCGCGAGGCTTTTACTTGGAATTGGGCCAATCTGCTAATCTGCTCGAGCGTTTTGTCCGGGAAGCGAGATTGTCCGACTTGGTAGGCATTCCAAACATCTTGGTCGAGCCAGAATCTCCAGATGCATCCGTTGGATCGAGCGACTTGGTTTGGGTGCCAATGCGCGCCGGGCCTTTGCCTTTGCATTGAGCTAACTGCCAATCTGCTCGAGAATTTGCCATGGAGTCTCGAGAACTTCCACCTTATTTTCCATTTGGAACATTTTGGTCGAGGTGGAATTGTCAGATGAGGTGGTTTGCTCGAGCGACTTGAATTGAGTGCTTGGTTAGCTCGGCGGAGAGCCTGGAACTGCCTCAACCGGTCGGGTGGTTTCTGCGGTATTTTCTCACCCGGTCGGTTGAGTCTTCAATGCAAATTCCTCTTTGACTTGATTTGTTTGGAGTGATTCCATGTCAGGATCCTTGAGATTTCTTCAGTCAGCGTCTGATCTTGACCTTGGAATAACTCTAAACATCTTTTCAGCGTAAAATCCTCTCCTTAGCGTGTTTTCTCTCTAAGCGCCAAAATACCCTGTAGAAATATATCGGTACTAACAAGCAAAAGTTAAATAGACCAACAGTCTAATTAAGGGGGTTTTACGGTGTTTATGATTCGTATAATTTGGGTCCATCATATCACCCCACACTTTTAGTTGTTCGTCCCGAACAATACTATTAAAGGGCGGCATTCTAAGTTTGCTTTGGAATATGAAAATTAGACTGTGGGACTCGATTTATCCTAGTTCATGCATTACTTACTTATTACCAAATTGAACTGTGTAAATAAATAGAAGAAACTTAATACTTGTACCTCCGTGCTGAGATGCAATTCATATTGGATGTTTCGGGAGATAGCCCCTTTTTTTGGTTCCTGGACTGCAACTTCGGGATCGGCTCGCACTATATGGTTTCCTTGTAGCTTTCTCTAGCACGTGATTTGGTTCGGGTTTCACTTGTTTGAGTACTTTGATTTTTCTTTTGGCGAGGGACTGCTTTTGTAGTGAATCGGCCTTTGGCCTTTGATTTGACTCTTTGAGTACTTCACTTTTTTTGTTCGGTTAAAACCTTCACAATTTTGGGCCTTTGGCCTCTTGATTTGCTTCTTCGAGCTTTTCGCCTTTTTGTGGCTTTTGCAAGTCCATTTTCTCAAGCCTTTTTGGGAAGTCCAATCATCGCCCGCAAGCCTATGGAAATACCTCCCCGCTCCTCTCATCGTTGTTGTTTCGCGCGGGTGAAGATGAGGGTCGCTCACCTATTTTCTCGGCTACTTTAACTAGAGAGAGGACGGTCTGATTCCCGTCCTCGCCTTTTTTTCTTTTTTGCATAAACACTGCATGGCGGAGATGACTTCAATCTTCACTGAAACCCGAAGTGCAGCCTCCACTGACTTCGAAAACCATATAGTTTGATAAGATCCTTCGATTGCCTGCCAAGCCTTTCTAGGGAAGTTTATGTCAACTCCACATCTCTAGATAATCTCAGCACAAAGGACAAATGAAAAGTTACGTTCTAAGTTTTTAGACAGTTGAATTTTCACAAGGTAAATGCATGAATTTCGGTCTATCTTTTTCACATTCTTAAGTTCATATTTTCAAAAAGATACTATACTAAAAAAGAAAACAGCAAGCATGTTATTTATATACAATGGTGGTTCTCACCCCACACTTTTGAACGAAGGCGTGCCTTAGTTCAAAAGTCATGCAAGCTAATATATATATGTGAGAATTACTAAGACAGAAAATTAAATGACAGAATTTAAATGACAGAAAGTAAGATAGTGTCGGGTTACCTCCCGACCAGTGCACTTGTTTAACGTCGTTGGCTCGACGATACCTCGTTGTGGATTACTGGTTTGGGTCCCATGGGTGGCTCAGGTCGAATTTTGCCACCGTTCCTGTGTTGCTTCTTGCCTTGCCTTTTCCCGATTTCTTGTGCGTGTTAGAACCCCATGGTTTTGGTGGTTTTTCTTTCCATTGTTTCTGAGAAGGTGATGGATTTTTGACCATATCAGCTGGTTCATCGAGCCGTGGCCTTGTATTTCTCCATCCCGGCTTCCATTCTTTTGGGCCATGTCTTTGTCGCTTCTTCATGTTCAAATGGTTGGCACCTTTGCAAGTTTGGAAGTTCAGCATTGTGCCCTCAAATGTAGGCGACATAAAGCATGCGCCCCTGCCAAGCTTCTTTTTTGTGGCAGCGGAGATGGGTTGTCTTGGAACAAGTGAGTTTTCCGGGCCGCTTTGTTGAGTTGTGGTGAGTGAGCGCTCCATCATTGGCTTTTCTTGCCATTGTTTTTCCTCCAACTCCCCTTGCACCTCATCATCATTGATTCCATGATTTTCGGTGGCTATGATCTGCATAAAACATGATGGGTCAAGTTGGGGTTTTTCGGCCATGAGGACCGGGCTTTTCTCGACCAGCTCGCTAATGAGGACCGGGACTTCAGTTGGCTTGGCAGTGAGGACTGTGTAAGACTCGGCTGGTTCGGCAATGAGGTGCTGGACTGGTGTGATTTCCTCGGGTAGATTGGTAATAAGGACCTGGCCTGATTTGGGCAGTTCTTCTTCTAACTCCCAGGGGTAATCTGAGTGGAGCTCTTCTTCAGGCAACCATGGGTCCTCATCCTCGTCATTCATAAGGTCTCCGGGGGCAATTACACTGAGGTCCGGGTCTGAATTAGGCAGCTCGGTTGTGAGGTTCGGTTCTGATTTGGGCAGCTCGGCAGTGAGGACCGGGACTTCCTCGGGTGCTTCTTCCTCGGGCTCGTTCTGCACTAAGTCCGCCTTCACCGTCGGTGCCTTATCTTCAGTTTGGTGCATTGGCCCTCGTTTTAAGCTCTCGGCCAAATCATCAATGAGGTCCCAGGTTTGAGACATGGTGAGATTCATCACCGAACCTCCCGCTGTATCATTAAGCATAGACCGCTCAAGTGGCTTCATTCCACGAAGAAACCTTTGGAGAAGAACAAAGTTCGTGAATCCATGGTGCGGGCAGCTCGAAACAATGATATCGAAGTACGTATAGTACTCGTCCAAAGTTTCGTCCCGGGATTGCTCAAGGTTGATAATCTTCTCGCGGGTTTCAAGTCGGAGAGATGGCGGGGAAAACTCTTCTAGAAATTTGGCTCGTAGATCCCCATAATCGCTTTCATAAGCAGCACATGAGTAATACCATTCTATTGCGGAGTTAGTTAAAGAAAATTTAAAGCATTTAAGTTTAAACCCCTTTAGCGATTCATTTTTAGACCTCATGTGGCTGCATATGGAGTGGAATGTATGTGTATGCTTCATGGGATCTTCTCCAAGAGCACCTCCGAATTTGGGGAGACGGTTAAGCATCTCAAACATAAGGTTGCTGCCCCCATTATTCCAAGGTTCGCTTTCGTAGTACGATGACATGGTTATGCAGAGACGGGTACAAAAGGTAAGAACAACTATCCGACGGCTAATTCCCCGGCAACGGCGCCAATTTGACAGATCCCACTGCACTGTCGTTAAGGTGCAGTGTTCTCTGTACAAATAAATTTATATTTTCCGCTACTCGCGACTACACTACTGGGTAGTAAGTGGTAAGTAGGGGTCGAACCCAAGGGAATTAGGGGGATAGTTGTTCTTTAAGGGGATTATTCAGCGTGAGAGCGTGTTTTAGGTTGGTTGGTTGGTTTTAAAGCTACCAGCTAAGTGATTGATTGGTTGGTTGGTTGGTTTTATTACTAGAAAGTAACTGATAATTATTACAATTAAAAGAACGTGTTCGGTTTCAGGGGCCTTGCATTATATCCTGTTTATCATTGACCCTTAGTGAATCTTCTAAGTATTCAAACGTGCATCAAGGCCATTCCAAGCACTCGATTTGCCACACTGTCTAGTCTTTTGCAAAAGTGTTCGATAGTGTATCAAGGCCATTCCAAGCACTCGATTTGCACACACCATCTAGACTTTTGCAGAAAACGTAAAGCCATTGTTCTATTTAGACTAATACCCCATTCCAAGGTATACTAGCCTGTGTGCATCCGTTTGATCGGTCATTCCCGAGCAATCAAATGGTGTTTTAGAGAGGTCAAACTCCTCAGATAAGCTTTGCCATTCCAAGCATCCACTTATCCGAGTATGTTTACGAACTTCCACGGAAGAGCTTTGCCATTCCAAGCATCCACTCAACCTTGGAAGTTCTGGCCTAATATATGGCACATAGAACAAGTTTTGAATACAAAGACGAGACACTAATTTAATAGTCTAAAACATTTTATAATACAAGTCCACCCCTTCTACCGAACGACTAGTTTAGCTACTATTTATCGCGCTAAACATTATAACTAAGGAATTGGAAATTAAAGACGGAAATAAATATTAGAATACTTACTACCGTTGAAGCGCCAAGGGAGCAATCCTTTATTTCCAAAACCAAATTTACAATTTCTAGAGAGATAAGTGAATTACAATTTTTGTGGATGATTGAAATGAGGAGGAGGAGGGTTGTATTTATAGCCAAAAGGGGAGGAGATGGTGGCAAGTGTCCTTTGATCCAAGGGTTGAGGAGGAGGAGCAAGGAGGAGCTGCCACATGGGGGGTGGAGGAGCAGCCGGTCACATGGAGGAGCAGCCGCCGGTAGCAGGTGGTGGAATGGGGAGGAGCTCCTCCCTTGGCCACCTTCAAGGGTGGTTGCCGGTCATCTTGTCCAAGCGTGAATTTGGATAGTTGATTTGGAATGTCCAAGTGATTCTAAGACTAATGGTCGAGCCAGAGTTTCCAAATTCCATGGGTTGGTCGAGCAATTTGGTCTTGATGCCTATGCGCAAGGCTTTTACTTGGAGTTGGGCCAATCTGCTAATCTGCTCGAGCGTTTTGTCCGGGAAGCGAGATTGTCCGACTTGGTAGGCATTCCAAACATCTTGGTCGAGCCAGAATCTCCAGATGCATCCGTGGGGTCGAGCGACTTGGTTTGGGTGCCAATGCGCGCCGGGCCTTTGCCTTTGCATTGAGCTAACTGCCAATCTGCTCGAGCATTTGCCTTGGAGTCTCGACAACTTCCACCTTATTTTCCATTTGGAACATTTTGGTCGAGGTGGAATTATCAGATTAGGTGGTTTTCTCGAGCGACTTGAATTGAGTGCTTGGTTAGCTCGGCGGAGAGCCTGGAACTGCCTCAACCGGTCGGGTGGTTTCTGCGGTATTTTCTCACCCGGTCGGTTGAGTCTTCAATGCAAATTCCTCTTTGACTTGATTTGTTTGGAGTGATTCCATGTCAGGATCCTTGAGATTTCTTCAGTCAGCGTCTGATCTTGACCTTGGAATAACTCTAAACATCTTTTCAGCGTAAAATCCTCTCCTTAGCGTGTTTTCTCTCTAAGCGCCAAAATACCCTGTAGAAATATATCGGTACTAACAAGCAAAAGTTAAATAGACCAACAGTCTAATTAAGGGGGTTTTACGGTGTTTATGATTCGTATAATTTGGGTCCATCAACGGTTCTATTTTATCTTTTTGTCATTCTTAGAGTTTTATAATTATCAATCATTTATAAAAAAAATTGAACACCGACTAATCCCAGAGAAGCATCATGTCATGTTCTCCGCATTATATGACGGGTGCGATCATACCAACACTAATGCACCGGATCCCATCAGAACTCCGCAGTTAAGCGTGCCTGGGCGGGAGTAGTACTAGGATGGGTGACCTCTTTGGAAGTCCTCGTGTTGCAACCCTTTTTGCTCCATTTCTTTTCGATCAAGCCACGATAAACATGAGATCTTTATATCCACTTATTGTTTAGCCCTTTTTTTACGTCGTTTCGAGGCGAAAGAGAAACGTCCAAGGTTCTATTTTATCTTTTGTTATTCTTAGACTTTTCTAATTAACGATAGTTTAGATAAAAATTTGAACACCGACTAATCCCAGAGAAGCATCATGTTCTATTCTTCGCATTATATGACGTGTGCGATCATACAAGCACTAATGCACCGGATCCCATCAGAACTCCGCAGTTAAGCGTGCTTGGGCGAGAGTAGTACTAGGATGGGTGACTGATGGACCATAATTATACGAATCAAAAACACAGTAAAACCCCCTTAATTAGACTGTTGGTCTATTTAACTTTTGCTTGTTAGTTCCGATATATTTCTACAGGGTATTTCAGAGCTTAGAGAGAATACAGGCTAAGGAGGAGTTTTTAAGCTGAATAGATATCAAGAGTCATTCCAAGGTCAAGATCAGACGCTGACTGAAGAAATCTCAAGGATCCTGACATGGAATCACTCCAAACAAATCAAACCGAAGAGGAATTTGCATTGAAGACTCAACCGACCGGGTGGGAAAATACCGCAGAAACCACCCGACCGGTTGAAGCAATTCCAGGCCCTCCGCCGAGCTGACCAAACACTCAATTCAAGTTGCTCGAGCAAATCACCTCTTCTGATAATTCCGCCTCAACCAAGGTGTTTAAATGGAAAATAAGGTGGAAGATGTCGGAAAACCAAGGAGAATGCTCGAGCAGATTGGCAGTTAGCTCAATTCCAAGGCAACGGCCTCGCGCATAGGCACCAAGACCAAATTGCTCGACCAAACCATGGAATTTGGAAATTCTGGCTCGACCATTAGTCTTAGAATCACTTGGCCATTCCAAATCAACTATCAAATGCAAGCATGGACCAAGGTGACCGGCCACCATGCTTGGAGGTGGCCAAGGGAGGAGCTCCTCCCTCCATGGTGACCTGCAACCGGCGGCTCCTCCACTCTAGGTGACCGGCGGCTTTGCTCCTCCCCCATGTTGCGGCTCCTCCTTGCTCCTCCTCCTCCTCCCTTGGATCAAAAGACACTTGCCACCATCTCCACCACCCATTTCTCCTCCCTTAGCCTATAAATACCATGCATCCCCTCCTCATTTGTATCATCCACATCTCATACAAAAGTCACTTATCTCTCTAAGTTTTGTAAAGTTTGGCTTTGGAAATAAAGATTGCTCCCTTGGCGCTTCAATGGTAGTAAGTTTTTAATATTTATTTTCCGTCTTTAATTTCTAGTTCTTTAGTTATAATGTTTAGGGCGATAAATAGTAGCTAAACTAGTCGTTCGGTAGAAGGGGTGGACTTGTATTATAAAATGTTTTAGACTGTTAATTTAGTGTCTCGTCTTTATATTCAAAACTTGTTCTATGTGCCATATATTAGATCAGAACGTCCATGGTTGAGTGGATGCTTGAAATGGCAAAGCTCTTCTGTGGAAGTTCGTAAACATACTCGGGTAAGTGGATGCTTGAAATGGCAAAGCTTATCTGAGGAGTTTGATCTCTCTCAAACACCATTTTGGGTAAATCGGAAAAGACAACCCAAAATGGATGCACACAGGCTAGTATACCTTGAAATGGGGTGCTAGTCTAAGTAGAACAAGGGTTTTACGTTTTTTGCAAAAGATTAGACAGTCAAGTGCTTGAAATGGCCTTGACTCACTTTCGAACACTTTTGCAAAAGACTAGACAGTGTGGCAAATCAAGCGCCGGAAAAGGCCTTGATACACGTTTGAATACTTAGAAGATTCACTAAAGGTCAATGATAAACAGGATATAATACAAGGCCCCTGAAACCGAACGCTTTCCTTTAATTGTAATAATTATCAGTTACTTTCCAGTACTAAAACCAACCAACCAACCAATCAATCACTTAGCTGGTAGCTTTAAAACCAACCAACCAATCCCAAAACTGTCCAACTTAAAGAGCAACTTATCCTCCTAATTCCCTTGGGTTCGACCCCTATTTACCACTTACTACCCAGTAGTTAAGTCGCGAGTAGCGGAAAATATAAATTTATTTGTACAGAGAACATTGCACCTTAACGACAGTGCAGTGAGCTCCGTCAAATTGGCGCTGTTGCCGGGGAATTAGCCATCGGATAAGTTCTTTAAATCAATACGCGCTCGAAACAACCATGTCTCGCGAAGAAAGTCATCATGACTACCAGGATGACGACGAGATAAACCTGTACGATCGAAACAATGAGGTGCCACTTCCATTTATGGATGATCCGGAGCAACTCATCCGAAGAACACGAGCTCGTGATAGGGAAGCCATCAGAAGAAACCAAGAACCACCCGAGGACCGAAATGCAGCTGGTCCAGTACGACAACCCCCTAGATATCCACCACCCCCACAACCTAGACAAGTGCCAAGACAAGAACCAGCTTTCGATGACTACTACGGAGATAACAACAACTACCGTGAACCTACATTAAGAGAGCTCTCGGCACCAGATTTCAGAGTTCAGCCGTGGTGTATCTATGAAGGCCCGGAACTAGAAAACATCGTCATCAACACTTCAGTGGCCCACAACTTGCCAAAATTCTCAGGAACTCGTGGAGAATCAGCAATGACTCATCTCCAGCGCTTACATGGGATTTGCCAAAACCACAAACCGAATGGCGTAAACGTAGACGACTTTAAGTTAAAGGCGTTCTATTTTTCCCTCATTGACGCGGCAAACGACTGGTTCCTTTCATTGCCTTCCGGAAGCATCAGAACATGGGCTCAGATGCAGAAAAAGTTCTTAGACAAATATTACCCAGCAGGAAGAGCAATGCAAGTAAGGAGGCAACTACAGGACATCAGGCAAGGACCCAACGAAACCATGTACGATTACCTGGAAAAATTCAACCGCCTGGAGAGAAGCTGTTGTACCCTTGGACTGCCCGAGAAACTCACCGTGGAGTATCTTATTAACGGATTAAGACCCCTAGACAAAATGCTCCTGGATGCCTCAGCCGGAGGGTCCATGATGAATCTATCATTAAGCAGCATAAGGGATCTTATCACCAACTTTGCTGAGAATGCCCGATTCAGAGAAGAGACAACTCAGCAGGAAGAATTCTCCCGGACAAAAAATGTGGCAAGTGCGGAAACGTCGATGAGCTCTATGCCTGAAGAGATGAAGCAGCTAAAGGAGATGATGATTCAAATCCTACAAAGGCAGCCAGTTCCGGTAAAACCTTGCGAGTTCTGTGATTCTGCAGACCACAAAACTGACGTATGTCCAACATTAATAGAAGAGGAATCGGCAGAAGTGAATGCAGCAGAAGGATACAACAACAACAGTAATGACAGAGCCGGACAAAACAGACAGTATGGTCAAGCAACCAACCCGAGCTGGCGTAACAATAACTATTCTCAGAAGTACGCACAACCAGCTGTCCGTCAACTAGCTCAGTCATTCTACCAAACCCCCCACCGGTAGTATAACCAGAACGCTCCATCAGCAGGCCAATATCAGCAAAGAGGACCAAATCAGTACCAAACCGGCCCGCATAATCAGCAAGAACCAACCAAGTCGCTTGATGACACTATGAAGGAGCTCGCAGGAAGCATAAGTCAATTGGGTACTTCGCTACACCAATACCAGGCGAAAACTGACGGGGCGATTTCAGAATTAACCAAACAAATGTCCCAGCTCGCCACGGTAATTTCAACACTCAATAATGAACCTGGCAGACTCCCTTCACAAACCATCCAAAACCAAAAGGCGAATCTTAGCATGATAAAAAGGTCTAACGAAAAGGCGACGTTAGGAGAAGTTGCACGATCCCCAACTTACAAACTTACGAACAAGCACTTCGCTCGTAGGCATCGTCCTGATTGGAACCAAGCGGAAGACCGACCCAATGATGGCAAAACATGGGTCACGCATGCTGACAATGGACGATATTCGTTCACCGTTTGCATAACACCGCCGCCAATTATACACTCCGACGTACCAGCATCTGGATGGGATGACACTGACAATTTAAGGAGTGGGCAGAGTGACCCGACAATTACAAAAGCCCTCACTTCAGATCTTGAGTCACAACCGGAAAGAGATAAAGACCCAGGGGCTTTCACAGTCACCTGCGGTATTGGTGAAACTCAGATTCATAAGTGCCTGGTCGATCTTGGAGCTGCTGTCAACGCCATGCCCTCCTCCTTATATTACTTGTTAGGACTTGGTCCATTGAAGCCACCCAGGACAAATATCGAGCTAGGAGATAAATCGTGCATACGCCCGGTTGGAGTGCTGGAAGACGTAATACTCCATGTGGGAGAGCTTGTCGTTGTTGCAGACTTTTATGTGATACAAACGGGAGAGACCAGCAAAGACGACCCTCCAACAATAATCTTGGGACGACCATTCCTCTACGCTACTGATGGACCATAATTATACGAATCAAAAACACAGTAAAACCCCCTTAATTAGACTGTTGGTCTATTTAACTTTTGCTTGTTAGTTCCGATATATTTCTACAGGGTATTTCAGAGCTTAGAGAGAATACAGGCTAAGGAGGAGTTTTTAAGCTGAAAAGATATCAAGAGTCATTCCAAGGTCAAGATCAGACGCTGACTGAAGAAATCTCAAGGATCCTGACATGGAATCACTCCAAACAAATCAAACCGAAGAGGAATTTGCATTGAAGACTCAACCGACCGGGTGGGAAAATGCCGCAGAAACCACCCGACCGGTTGAAGCAATTCCAGGCCCTCCGCCGAGCTGACCAAACACTCAATTCAAGTTGCTCGAGCAAATCACATCTTCTGATAATTCCGCCTCGACCAAGGTGTTTAAAATGGAAAATAAGGTGGAAGATGTCGGAAAACCAAGGAGAATGCTCGAGCAGATTGGCAGTTAGCTCAATTCCAAGGCAAAGGCCTCGCGCATAGGCACCAAGACCAAATTGCTCGACCAAACCATGGAATTTGGAAATTCTGGCTCAACCATTAGTCTTAGAATCACTTGGACATTCCAAATCAACTATCAAATGCAAGCATGGACCAAGGTGACCGGCCACCATGCTTGGAGGTGGCCAAGGGAAGAGCTCCTCCCTCCATGGTGACCTGCAACCGGCGGCTCCTCCACTCTAGGTGACCGGCGGCTTTGCTCCTCCCCCATGTGGCGGCTCCTCCTTGCTCCTCCTCCTCCTCCCTTGGATCAAAAGACACTTGCCACCATCTCCACCACCCATTTCTCCTCCCTTAGCCTATAAATACCATGCATCCCCTCCTCATTTGTATCATCTCACCATCATACACATCTCATACAAAAATCACTTATCTCTCTAAAATTGTAAGTTTGGCTTTGGAAATAAAAGATTGCTCCCTTGGCGCTTCAACGGTAGTAAGTATTCTAATATTTATTACTGTCTTTAATTTCCAATTCCTTAGTTATAATGTTTAGCGCGATAAATAGTAGTTAAACTAGTCGTTCGCTAGAAGGGGTGGACTTGTATTATAAAATGTTTTAGACTGTTAATTTAGTGTCTCGTCTTTGTATTCAAAACTTGTTCTATGTGCCATATATTAGATCAGAACGTCCATGGTTGAGTGGATGCTTGAAATGGCAAAGCTCTTCTGTGGAAGTTCGTAAACATACTCGGGTAAGTGGATGCTTGAAATGGCAAAGCTTATCTGAGGAGTTTGATCTCTCTCAAACACCATTTTGGGTAAATCGGAAAAGACAACCCAAAATGGATGCACACAGGCTAGTATACCTTGAAATGGGGTGCTAGTCTAAGTAGAACAAGGGTTTTACGTTTTTTGCAAAAGATTAGACAGTCAAGTGCTTGAAATGGCCTTGACTCACTTTTGAACACTTTTGCAAAAGACTAGACAGTGTAGCAAATCAAGCGCCGGAAAAGGCCTTGATACACGTTTGAATACTTAGAAGATTCACTAAAGGTCAATGATAAACAGGATATAATACAAGGCCCCTGAAACCGAACGCTTTCTTTTAATTGTAATAATTATCAGTTACTTTCCAGTACTAAAACCAACCAACCAACCAATCAATCACTTAGCTGGTAGCTTTAAAACCAACCAACCAATCCCAAAATTGTCCAACTTAAAGAGCAACTTATCCCCCTAATTCCCTTGGGTTCGACCCCTACTTACCACTTACTACCCAGTAGTGTAGTCGCGAGTAGCGGAAAATATAAATTTATTTGTACAGAGAACATTGCACCTTAACGACAGTGCAGTGGTCTCTGTCAAATTGGCGTCGTTGCCGGGGAATTAGCCATCGGATTAGTTGTTCTTTTCCCTCCTACGTCCTCATGACGCAACCCCCTTCGTATGCATGGACAACGCGATATCTGCCCCTGTTCGGAGGAACGGAGGGAGAAGACCCAGTACTGCACTGCCGAAACTTCCACCACGTTTGCCATCACATCAAACCTGAAAATGAGGTGTTAGAGGAATTTAAGCTTAAATGCTTTAAATTCTCTCTAACTGACTTCGCCACGATATGGTATTACACATCCACCGCTTGCAGTGCAGAACGTTACGTAGATCTCTGCGTTCCATTCCTGAAGGAATTCTCCCCACCATCCTTACGCCAAGAAATCCGTGAGAAAATCTTGAGTCTTCAACAATCCCGGGATGAGACCTTGGACGAATATTACACGAACTATGATGCCATCGTCTCAAACTGCCCGCACCATGGATTCACGAAGAAGGTTCTTCTCCAAAAATTTCTTCGTGGGATGAGGTCCGAAGAGCTGGGAAGAGTTAACGAAGCAATGAGGAGATCAGCCAGAAACTTCACCATTGCAGACATGTGGTACCTCATAATTGGCCTGGCCGCTGCCACAAGACGAGTACCCCAAACTGACGAGGAAATGCAGATAAATGAAGCTGACTCTGAGGCAGACAAAGAAGAAACTACCGAGCCGTCAGAAGAGACTCCTGAACCGTCAGAAGAATCAGATATGGAAAGCACCGGAAGCAACGAGGTTGGAGTCCAGAACACCACTGACGAACTGCCCAATTCATACCCGACTATCATTACCCGGGCAGCCGAGACTATCTACGACCAGTTCCTCACTAACAATCATAACGAGGCAGAACCAAGCCTTAAGAGGCAAGCTTCCCGACTTTTCCCTTCGATCAATAGATAAATCGCCGAAAACTATGTGATCCATGAAGAGGCTGAAAAGAGGATGGGAAAAGGGCCTCTGCAGAATGACTCCTCGATGGAGCAGTGTTACACCGTAGCTGGACTAGACAGTCCCAAATATAAAAACTTCAAAGGGCTAGTAGTGAAAGGTCCCTCACACCCTCCGGGGTATTGGAAAGAAAAGATCCCAAAACAAAGGAGTCCTGACCCAAGCACATCATCTCGCAAGAAATCGGGAAAAGGCAAGGCAAGAAGCAACACAGGAACGGTGGCAAAATACGACCTGAGCCACCCATGGGACCCAAACCAGTAATCCACAACGAGGTATCGTCGAGCCAACGACGTTAAACAAGTGCACTGGTCGGGAGGTAACCCGACACTATCTTACTTTCTGTCATTTAAATTCTGTCATTTAATTTTCTGTCTTAGTAATTCTCACATATATATATTAGCTTGCATGACTTTTGAACTAAGGCACGCCTTCGTTCAAAAGTGTGGGGTGAGAACCACCATTGTATATAAATAACATGCTTGCTGTTTTCTTTTTTAGTAATAGTATCTTTTTGAAAATATGAACTTAAGAATGTGAAAAAGATAGACCGAAATTCATGCATTTACCTTGTGAAAATTCAACTGTCTAAAAACTTAGGACGTAACTTTTCATTTGTCCTTTGTGCTGAGATAAACTAGGGATGTGGAGTTGACATAAATCGCCCTAGAAAGGCTTGGCAAGCAATCGAAGGATCGAATCAAACTATATGGTTTTCGAAGTCAGTAGAGGCTGCACTTCGGGTTTCAGTGAAGATTGAAGTCATCTCCGCCATGCAGTGTTTATGCAAAAAAGAAAAAAGGCGAGTACGGGAATCAAACCATCCTCTCTCTAGTTAAAATAGCCGAGAAAATAGATGAGTGATGGGGTGTATTTGTATGACTCATTATATCAGTTAAACCCACCAAATTAAACACTTAGTCCCTTGAACATGTACTTGTTGAGGTTGTTTTGTGTTTCAGTTAACGTTAAGAAGTAAAGTGGAAACGAGCTTAAAAAGGGATTTTTATGCTAAAAAGATCGCAAGTCTCAAAAGCGCCCGAGAAACCCAGCCCAGCGCCAGCGCCCAGCGTCTCAGCGCGCCTGCCGAGCTATCCAAGGCCTCAATTCAAGTTGCCCGGACAAACGAACAAATCTGGAAATTCCACCTCGACCAAAATGTTCTAAATGACAAATAAAGTGGAGAATGTCGAGATACCAAGGGCAACGCTCGAGCCAATTGGAAGTTCGCTCAGTTCCAAGCAAAAGTCTCGCACGCCAATGGACCAAGACCGAGTTGCTCGAGCAAACAAGCTCCTCTTCAAAATCTAGCTCGACCAACTTGTTCCAAATATCAAAAGACTCGGACAATATCAAATTCCAGGCAAAAGAGCTCCGGTCAATTTCAGCTCCTTACTACTCAATTCCGGAGCCATTTGGAAGCTCCCTGCTCAAGGAGCAGCTGTCCTTTGGAAGTACCCTGCTCAAGGAGCAGCTAGCCTGTTGAAACACACTCCTCAAAGGCTGCAAGCTCCTTGAGAGCACCTTGCTTAATGGCGGCTAGCTTAGGGGAGAAGGAAAGCCCCAAAGCTTGGCACTTGGCACCAAAGAGCTTAATGGCGGCTTGCTTATGGATGAAGAGAGGTCTAAACAACTGCCATTTAGCACCATCTAGCTTAGGGAAGCAGCCTCCTAAATGGCTATAAAAGGATGAGCTCCCCTCCTTAGAAAATCATCCCTTAATCATCTCATCACACTTCTCTCTTGTACTCTTGTTGGTTCTTGAAGTACAACTCTCTACTCTTGTTTGTTCTTGAGTATTCTTGTTTGTTCTTGAGTAAACTCTAGTTTGATCTTAAGTACTCTTGTTTGTTCTTGAGTTACTTCTTTCCAAAACCTTATTTTCTTGTCTTTGATTCTCAAAATCATTTACTTTATGTTGTACTTAGCTATGATATCCACCTCTATGGATACTTGTAGCTAAACTCTTCATTCGGTTGAAGGGGAGTACTAGTATCACACAAATGTTTTAGACCCTTTTCTTAGTGCTTCTTTGTGTTCAAAACTTGTTCTATGTGCCATATACTAGGTTAGAACATTCATGGTTGAGTGGATGCTTGAAATGGCAAAGCTCTTTCATGGGGTTCGTGAACATACATGGTTAAGTGGATGCTTGAAATGGCAAAGCTTTTTCATGGAGTTCAACCTCTTTTAAAACACCTTTTGGTTGATCGGAAATGATTTACCAAATGGATGCACATAGGCTAATATACCTTGAAATGGGGTATTAGTCTAGATAGAACAAGTGCTCTATGTCTTGAAATGGACTAGACAATGTGGCAAATCGAGTGCTGGAAATGGCCTTGATACATCTTTGAACACTTAGTATGATCATTAGAGGTCAATGATAAACAAGTTGTGATACAAGGCCCCTACACCGAATCTTCCCTTTAAAACATCAACTGCTTACTTTCAGTATAAATATCAACTGTTTCTTTCAGTACAAATATCAACTGCTACTTTCAGCAAGTCTTGTCCATCAAGCAATTACTTTCAGCAAGTCTTGTCTTTCAAGCACTTACTTTCAGTACTTTATTTTTCTGCAATTTACTTTACAGTATTATTTTCCAGCACTAAAAACTCAACCAAAAACCCCAATTGTCTTTACTTTCTTTCTTTTACAAAGAACAACTGTTCCAACCATACTCCCTTGGGTTCGACCCCTACTTACCGCTCTACTAGTCCTTTAGTGAGCCACGAGTAGTGGAAAACATAAATTGTAAATTTGCAGGTCACAACGACGGCCTGTCAAATTTTGGCGCCGTTGCCGGGGAGCTACGCACGGTGAATTTTGTTCTTTCAATTTTTCGTTTATTTCTTTTTTTTTGTTTATTTCGTACTTCTTGCTATTCGGTGAATTCTCCTAGTTCGTTATTTTCAACTGCCTTGTTTTCCGATTTCCGGTTATTTCGATTTCAATTTCTAGCTTTTAGAGGGTTCTGTCACCAAGACTTACGAGTCTAAGGAGATTGGGTTTTAAGTGAGACCGCTGTGACTCCTCCAATCTCCTGGGGATCCTTTGTTGCTAGTCTGTTCTTGTTATTCGGCGCTTGATATTCGGTGCTTGCTATTCTCGTAACATGTCTCACGCAGGCAGTGTAGTTGGTGGCAATAGTCACAATGAAGAAGTAGAACAGGTTGTCCGAAACAGAGAAGGAGTGCTGCCACAACAACAGGGATCGATGGTCCAGAATGGAGAGATCCGGGGGGCTATCCCGGGACAATTTCAACAACAACCAATCCAACCACAACCGTACCAGCAATACCCACAATATCCACCCCCATATCAACAGTACCCACCACCTCCATATCCACAGTATCCACAACCGCCCTACCCACAATATCCACCACAATACCCACCACTACCATACCTTCCACAACAACCATACCCACCACCTCAGAGACCTCCACGCCAGCCAGTAGTTGGAGATGATGATGAGGAGAACGAAAATGAAGGACCTACAATGGGCGAGCTCTCGGTCCCAAACTTCAAGGACCAGTCATGGTGCATCTACGAAGGACCAGACCTCGCCGCTATAACAGTCAACACCTCAGTCGTTCATCATCTGCCCAAGTTCTCTGGAACCAAGGGAGAGTCGGCCACATCTCACCTGACACGCTATCACGGGATATGCTTGAACCTAAAGCCATACGGACTCGACGTCGATGACTTCAAACTGAAGGCATTCTACTTCTCACTTACAGACGCTGCTACAGATTGGTTCTTATCCTTGCCCTCTGGTAGTATATACACATGGGAGCAGATGCAGAGGCAGTTCGTAGGCAAGTACTATCCAGCAGGGCATGCAATGCAAGTCCGGAGACAGTTGCAAGAGCTCAAGCAAGGCCCAAACGAGAACATGTACGAGTACGTGGAAAAATTCAATGCCTTGGAGAAGAGTTGCTGCAACCTTGAGCTCCCAGAGAAATTAGTCGTCGAGTATATGCTAGATGGACTTCGCAGACTGGATAGGAAACTACTAGAGGCCTCAGCTGGAGGCAACCTCATGAACCTGACCCCAGCCAGAGTCCGACAGAAGATACAAGAAGTGGCAGAAAGTGAGCGATTCCAGGATGAATCTACGAGAGAGGACGAGTATGCCCGAACAAGAAACGTGTCAAAAGTTGAACCCTCAGTCAGTGCCATGGCCGAACAGATCAAGGAGCTTAAGGAAATGATGCAGCATGTGATCAGGAGGCAACCAGTCCAGACTAAGCCATGCGGCTTTTGTGAAGCTACAGATCACAAGACAGACGAGTGCCCTACCTTAGTGGAAGACGACCAGGCTGAGGTCAATGCCGTAGGAGATTATCAGGGTTATGGCAACCGGCCAGGGCCAGTCCGACAATATGGCGCAGCCACGACTAATCAAGGAGTCAACGGATGGCCCTGGAAGAGCAACAATCAGCAGCATCAGGCCCAGAGAGAGCCAGCACGACAGGGTGCGCCTCAGCAGACCCAGCAGCCCTACCAGCACCCACATCATCAGTTTCGGCAGAATGCGCCTGGACAGTATCAGCAGAGAGGGCCGAACAATAATCAGGCAGGTCCGAGTAATCACGGCTCCAACAAGTCTCTTGAAGAGATGATGAAAGAACTGACAACAACTGTGACCCATCACATGGCCAAGACCGACGGAGCAATAACCGACTTGCAGAAACAGATGTCCCAGATGGCCACAACAGTCTCAAGGCTCGAAGACAACACAGGACGGCTTCCCTCGCAGACCATTCAGAATCCGAAGGGGAACGTCAGTGCAGTGACATTGAGGAGTGGACGAAGGGCATCAGAGGGCGAGAATCAGCAGGAGCCCGAGGAAGAAGCGACCGAACCTGATGCCTTCGGCCCGGACGAGCCCGGACCAAACCTGGTTCCAGCAGTAGGGGCCTCTCGGCCAGGCCCGGTTCCTATCTCTGAGAATTCCAACGCCCAGGTACCCTTACCTTTTCCTGTGCAGGTTCGAGCTCCGAAGAAGTATGTGATGGACAGGGAAGTGTGGGAACTATTCAGCAAGGTGGAAATCAACATCCCACTCCTTGAGGCCATCAAGCAGATCCCGAGGTACTCCAAGTTTCTGAAGGAGTTGTGCACGAACAGACGGAGAGGAACCCAGCCCGACCAGGAGCTCATGAGCAGGAATGTTTCAGCAGTAATTCAGCGCAAGGTGCCACCAAAATGCGGTGATCCAGGCACATACACCATTCCCTGCACGATCGGTAACATCAGGCTAGAAAATTGCATGCTTGATCTTGGTGCCTCTATCAATGTTTTACCGTATTCGATATACTCCTGTTTGCGCATTGGTCCTCTAGAACCTGCAGGTCTTACCATACAGCTGGCGGACAGGTCATGCAAGCAGCCCGAGGGCAAGATTGGGGATGTGCTAGTACAGGTCGGAGAGCTAGTGTTCCCAGCAGACTTCTATGTGCTCAAGATGGAGAACTGCAGCCCGACAGACCATGCGCCAATCCTACTCGGCCGGCCATTCCTGAAAACCTCAAAGATGAAGATAGATTGCGACACTGGGACACTGACCATGGAGGTTGAGGATGAGATGATAAGTTTTGACATCTTCAGGGCCATGAAGCATCCTACAGAATACGAGGCGGTTCATGCCTTAGACACCTTGGACGACCTTGTCCAGGAGGTACATCCGGAGAGAAGGACCGACCCACTAGAGCAAGTCATCGAGGAGGCCGTGTATTCACCAGAGGACTCATATGAGCATACAGAGGCCATCTTAGACATGCTAGACCAGCTCGAGATTGCCCAGCCACTCACACCGAGGTATGAGGTTAATGCAATTCGTTTGTTTAAATCACAAGTGTGTTTGTCTTCTGTTGTGCAGGCACCTACAGTTGAATTGAAGCCTCTACCCAGTCACTTGAAGTATGCATTCTTAGGGGAGAATAGCACGCTGCCAGTCATCATCAAGAGCGACCTAGAAGCAGATCAGGAGCAGCAGTTGATTGGAGTGCTGACCGAGCACAAACTGGCCATTGGATGGACATTAGCCGACATCAAGGGAATCAGCCCGGCAGTTTGTATGCATCGGATATTGCTGGATGATGGAGCGAAGCCTTCGAGGGAGCCTCAACGCAGATTGAATCCTATTATGATGGAGGTGGTCCAGAAGGAAATTCAGAAGTTGTTGGATGCAGACGTGATCTACCCGATCTCGGACAGTCAGTGGGTGAGTCCGGTACATGTTGTGCCGAAGAAGACAGGGATCACAGTGGAGAAGAATGCCGAGGGCTAGATGGTCACGACACGAGTCAAGAATGGATGGCGCATGTGCATAGACTACAGGAAGCTGAACGCAGTTACGCGCAAGGATCACTTTCCTCTTCCATTCATTGATCAGATGCTCGACCGCTTGGCAGGTAAGCCTTATTTTTGCTTTCTAGATGGATTTTCAGGCTATAATCAGATTCCCATAGCACCCGAGGATCAGGAGAAGACGACCTTCACATGTCCATTCGGTACGTTTGCTTTTCGCCGGATGTCCTTTGGCTTGTGTAACGCACCCGGCACTTTTCAGCGGGTCGTTACTAGCATATTTTCTGACATGATAGGTTCATTCATAGAGGTATTCATGGATGATTTTACTGTGCACGGTGACACTTTTGATGCATGCTTAGATAATTTAAGTACAGTTTTAGCACGTTGTGTTTCTATGAATTTGGTACTCAATTATGAAAAGTGTCACTTTATGGTTACGCATGGAGTAGTACTCGGTCACATTGTCTCACATGAGGGTATAGAGGTAGACAAAGCTAAGATAGATTTGATTGTTACTCTGCCATATCCCTCTACAGTCCGTGTTATTAAGTCGTTTCTAGGGCATGCTGGTTTCTATCGTAGGTTCATAAAGGATTTCTCTAAAAAGGCGCTGCCTTTATCTAATCTCTTGCAGAAAGATGTTCCTTTTGAGTTTACAGATCAGTGCAGGGCAGCATTTGACGAGCTGAAGGAGGCCCTCACCAGCACGCCCATCATTAGAGCTCCGGACTGGACACATCCCTTTGAGATTATGTGTGACGCGAGTAATTATGCTGTAGGAGCAGTTCTCGGTCAGAAGGTGGACAAGAAGCCCGTGGTGATCTACTACGCTTCGAGGACACTAGATGTGGCCCAGAAGAACTATTCGACCACAGAGAAGGAGCTACTAGCCGTGGTCTTTGCCTTGGAGAAGTTCAGGTCTTATTTGCTATGTACTAAAGTTGTTGTCTATTCTGACCATGCAGCTATTAGGTACTTGATGACGAAGAAGGAGGCAAAGCCGAGGCTCATTAGGTGGATCCTGCTCCTACAGGAGTTTGACGTAGAGATCAGGGACAAGAAGGGCATAGAGAACACAGTAGCCGATCACTTGAGCCGCCTTGTCCGAGAGGAGGATGCCGGGCAGATTACCGAGACGTTTCCAGATGAGCACTTATATGCTATTTCGGGTAAGATGCCATGGTTCGCTCCCCTAGTGAACTACCTGGTAGGAGGTAAGTTCCCGCCCTCATATTCTAGGGCACAGTGTTTGAAATTGAAGCATGATGCTAAATATTATGTGTGGGATGATCCGTACTTGTGGAAAATAGGTGTAGATCAGATTCTTAGACGGTGCATCCCCGATGATGAGATTGCTTCAGTTATTAGCTTTTGCCATGAGTTAGCATGTGGTGGCCATTTCGGCCCTAGGAGGACGGCTAGGAAGATTTTAGATAGTGGTTTCTTTTGGCCGCATGTTTTTAGAGATGCCTACAACCATTGTAAGAGATGTGATAAATGCCAGCGTGTAGGTAATATTTCGGCCAGACAGGAGATGCCACAGGTCCCCAAACTAGTGAATGATGTGTTTGACATTTGGGGGATAGATTTTATGGGTCCTTTTCCTGTTTCGTGTGGCTATTCTTATATCTTAGTTGCAGTTGACTATGTGTCCAAGTGGGTAGAGGCCAAGGCCACTAGGTGTGATGATGCTAAAACTGTCATAGACTTTTTGCGCACTAACATCTTTTGCAGATACGGAGTACCTAAGGCCATTATCAGCGATCAGGGAACACACTTCTGCAACCGAATGATGGCATCCACACTGAAGCACTACCATGTTCACCACCGGACTTCCACTGCATATCACCCCCAGACGAATGGGCAAGCGGAGATCTCCAACCGCGAAATTAAGGGAATTCTGGAAAAGATGGTAGGCCCGACCAGGAAGGATTGGAGCCAGCGGTTAGATGAGGCACTTTGGGCATACAGGACAGCCTACAAGACACCGATAGGCACCTCGCCTTTTCGGTTGGTCTATGGGAAGGCGTGTCACTTACCAGTCGAGCTAGAGCACAAGGCTTATTGGGCACTGAAGAAGTGCAACCCAGACTTGCAGGCTGCCGGACTAGACAGGAAGCTCCAACTGTGCGAGCTCGAGGAGTTGCGACTCGAGGCCTATGAGAATCAAACCGACTACAAAGCACGGACGAAGCTCTACCATGATAAGTTCATTCTTCGGCGGCAATTTGAAGAAGGACAACAAGTGCTGGTTTTCTCCTCACGGCTAAAATTGATGCCCGGGAAGCTAAAATCTAGATGGACCGGCCCCTTCACAGTAACTAAGGTGTTCAATCATGGGGCGCTCGAGCTGGAAAGCCCAGAGAATGGAAGCCGATTCACGGTAAATGGGCAGCGGGTCAAACATTACCATAACGAGGTTGACCTGACACCTCAACTTTATGACCTAGCCGTGCCACCAGACCCCTCTTGAGCGAGGTATCGTCGAGCCAACGACGTTAAACAAAGGCACTTGCCGGGAGGTAACCCGACACCATTTTGTTTTACTCGGCATTTAGTTTAATTTAGGTTTTTTCGTACTCACCCCCTTGTACTTGGAAAGAAATTGACTTTTTGTACAGGAACACAGGGCTGCGCCCGAGGAACACCGGGGCGCGACCGAAAACCATAGGGGAGTTCCGTTCTCCTTTCTTATGTCATTTCTTTTCCACTTCTACCTTTTTGTCTTTTGAGCTAGGTCATGCCGTGAGGCATGGCTTCATTCAAAAGTGTGGGGTGAGTCATTGCACATAGTAATCGGCATGTTTTCCTTTCCTTAGATTTTTATCTTTTTGAACCTTTTGAACATAACTTCCACGATGTGAAATAGATGGATCCAATTCATACATTACCTTGTGAGATCTAAATTGTGTTAGAACTTTAGAATTTAACTTTTTATTTGTCCTTGCGTGCCGAGATAAAAAGGGATGTGGAGTTGACAGAAAATGCCCTAGAAAGGTTTGACAAGCACTCCAAAGACCAGATCTCGCTATATGGTTATCCGAAGTTAGTGGAGGTTAGCGCTTCGGGTTGCTTGGGTTTCGAGTGGACTCCGCCATGCAGCGTTTATGCAAGAGGCGGGACGGGAATCAAACCGTCCTATCTCTAGTCTTAGTAGCCGGGAAAAGAGCCGAGTGACCCTCGTCTTGACCCGCGCGAAAGGGCGAGGATGAGAAAGAGCGGGGAGGTATTTCCATATGCTCTCGGGCGATGATTGGACCTCCCAAGGATAAAGAAAATGGACAAGCATTCACCAAGAGCAAAGCTCGGAAAAGTCAAATCAAAGACCAAAGGCCAAATTGTGAAGGTTTTAACCAAAGGTAAAAAAAAAAATGAAGTTCTTCAATTCAATATCAAAGGCCAAAAGTCACTCCAAAAGGCTGTCCAAGCAATCAACAAAAAGACTCGACCCATTTAGCCCGAATAAATCAAGTGCTAGAGAAAGCTACGGAAGATAACCATATAGTACGAGTTCGGTCCGAAGAGTGCATACAAGAACCTAAGAAGGGCTATCTCCCAATCATCCGAATTGGTTTGCATCACAGCTCGGAGGTACAAGTATCAAGTTTTCTTCTAAAAATTTGAGCACAATTTAGTTCGGTAACAAGTAAGCAATGCATGAATAGGATGCATCTAGACTAAGCATTCGTTTGTTTATTGCCTCCTGTTAGCTAGTCTTGTTCGGGACGAACAAGGATAAGTGTGGGGTGTTGTTTGATGGGGTGTATTTGTATGACTCATTATATCAGTTAAACCCACCAAATTAAACACTTAGTCCCTTGAACATGTACTTGTTGAGGTTGTTTTGTGTTTCAGTTAACGTTAAGAAGTAAAGTGGAAACGAGCTTAAAAAGGGATTTTTATGCTAAAAAGATCGCAAGTCTCAAAAGCGCCCGAGAAACCCAGCCCAGCGCCAGCGCCCAGCGTCTCAGCGCGCCTGCCGAGCTATCCAAGGCCTCAATTCAAGTTGCCCGGACAAACGAACAAATCTGGAAATTCCACCTCGACCAAAATGTTCTAAATGACAAATAAAGTGGAGAATGTCGAGATACCAAGGGCAACGCTCGAGCCAATTGGAAGTTCGCTCAGTTCCAAGCAAAAGTCCCGCACGCCAATGGACCAAGACCGAGTTGCTCGAGCAAACAAGCTCATCTTCAAAATCTAGCTCGACCAACTTGTTCCAAATATCAAAAGACTCGGTCAATATCAAATTCCAGGCAAAAGAGCTCCGGTCAATTTCAGCTCCTTACTACTCAATTCCGGAGCCATTTGGAAGCTCCCTGCTCAAGGAGCAGCTGTCCTTTGGAAGTACCCTGCTCAAGGAGCAGCTAGCCTGTTGAAACACACTCCTCAAAGGCTGCAAGCTCCTTGAGAGCACCTTGCTTAATGGCGGCTAGCTTAGGGGAGAAGGAAAGCCCCAAAGCTTGGCACTTGGCACCAAAGAGCTTAATGGCGGCTTGCTTATGGATGAAGAGAGGTCTAAACAACTGCCATTTAGCACCATCTAGCTTAGGGAAGCAGCCTCCTAAATGGCTATAAAAGGATGAGCTCCCCTCCTTAGAAAATCATCCCTTAATCATCTCATCACACTTCTCTCTTGTACTCTTGTTGGTTCTTGAAGTACAACTCTCTACTCTTGTTTGTTCTTGAGTATTCTTGTTTGTTCTTGAGTATTCTTGTTTGTTCTTGAGTAAACTCTAGTTTGATCTTAAGTACTCTTGTTTGTTCTTGAGTTACTTCTTTCCAAAACCTTATTTTCTTGTCTTTGATTCTCAAAATCATTTACTTTATGTTGTACTTAGCTATGATATCCACCTCTATGGATACTTGTAGCTAAACTCTTCATTCGGTTGAAGGGGAGTACTAGTATCACACAAATGTTTTAGACCCTTTTCTTAGTGCTTCTTTGTGTTCAAAACTTGTTCTATGTGCCATATACTAGGTTAGAACATTCATGGTTGAGTGGATGCTTGAAATGGCAAAGCTCTTTCATGGGGTTCGTGAACATACATGGTTAAGTGGATGCTTGAAATGGCAAAGCTTTTTCATGGAGTTCAACCTCTTTTAAAACACCTTTTGGTTGATCGGAAATGATTTACCAAATGGATGCACATAGGCTAATATACCTTGAAATGGGGTATTAGTCTAGATAGAACAAGTGCTCTATGTCTTGAAATGGACTAGACAATGTGGCAAATCGAGTGCTGGAAATGGCCTTGATACATCTTTGAACACTTAGTATGATCATTAGAGGTCAATGATAAACAAGTTGTGATACAAGGCCCCTACACCGAATCTTCCCTTTAAAACATCAACTGCTTACTTTCAGTATAAATATCAACTGTTTCTTTCAGTACAAATATCAACTGCTATTTTCAGCAAGTCTTGTCCATCAAGCAATTACTTTCAGCAAGTCTTGTCTTTCAAGCACTTACTTTCAGTATTATTTTCCAGCACTAAAAACTCAACCAAAAACCCCAATTGTCTTTACTTTCTTTCTTTTACAAAGAACAACTGTTCCAACCATACTCCCTTGGGTTCGACCCCTATTTACCGCTCTACTAGTCCTTTAGTGAGCCACGAGTAGTGGAAAACATAAATTGTAAATTTGCAGGTCACAACGACGGCCTGTCAATGAGCGACCCTCATCTTGATCCGCGCAAAACAACAACGATGAGAGGAGCGGGGAGGTATTTCCATAGGCTTGCGGGCGATGATTGGACCTCCCAAAAAAGGCTTGAGAAAATGGACTAGCAAAGTCACAAAAAGGCGAAAAGCTCGAAGAAGCAAATCAAGAGGCCAAAGGCCCAAAATTGTGAAGGTTTTAACCAAACGAAAAAAGTGAAGTACTCAAAGAGTCAAATCAAAAGCCAAAGGCCGATTCACTACAAAAGCAGTCCCTCGCCAAAAGAAAAATCAAAGTACTCAAACCAGTGAAACCCGAACCAAATCACGTGCTAGAGAAAGCTACAAGGAAACCATATAGTGCGAGACGATCCCGAAGTTGCAGTCCAGGAACCAAAAAAGGGCTATCTCCCGAAACATCCAATATGAATTGCATCTCAGCACGGAGGTACAAGTATTAAGTTTCTTCTATTTATTTACACAGTTCAATTCGGTAATAAGTAAGTAATGCATGAATTAGGATAAATCGAGTCCCACAGTCTAATTTTCATATTTTAAAGCCAAACTTAGAGTGCCGCCCTTTAATAGCATTGTTCGGGACGAACAACTAAAAGTGTGGGGTGATCTGATGGACCATAATTATACGAATCAAAAACACAGTAAAACCCCCTTAATTAGACTGTTGGTCTATTTAACTTTTGCTTGTTAGTTCCGATATATTTCTACAGGGTATTTCAGAGCTTAGAGAGAATACAGGCTAAGGAGGAGTTTTTAAGCTGAAAAGATATCAAGAGTCATTCCAAGGTCAAGATCAGACGCTGACTGAAGAAATCTCAAGGATCCTGACATGGAATCACTCCAAACAAATCAAACCGAAGAGGAATTTGCATTGAAGACTCAACCGACCGGGTGGGAAAATGTCGCAGAAACCACCCGACCGGTTGAAGCAATTCCAGGCCCTCCGCCGAGCTGACCAGACACTCAATTCAAGTTGCTCGAGCAAATCACCTCTTCTGATAATTCCGCCTCGACCAAGGTGTTTAAAATGGAAAATAAGGTGGAAGATGTCGGAAAACCAAGGAGAATGCTCGAGCAGATTGGCAGTTAGCTCAATTCCAAGGCAAAGGCCTCGCGCATAGGCACCAAGACCAAATTTCTCGACCAAACCATGGAATTTGGAAATTCTGGCTCGACCATTAGTCTTAGAATCACTTGGCCATTCCAAATCTACTATCAAATGCAAGCATGGACCAAGGTGACCGGCCACCATGCTTGGAGGTGGCCAAGGGAGGAGCTCCTCCCTCCATGGTGACCTGCAACCGGCGGCTCCTCCACTCTAGGTGACCGGCGGCTTTGCTCCTCCCCCATGTGGCGGCTCCTCCTTGCTCCTCCTCCTCCTCCCTTGGATCAAAAGACACTTGCCACCATCTCCACCACCCATTTCTCCTCCCTTAGCCTATAAATACCATGCATCCCCTCCTCATTTGTATCATCTCACCATCATACACATCTCATACAAAAATCACTTATCTCTCTAAAATTGTAAGTTTGGCTTTGGAAATAAAAGATTGCTCCCTTGGCGCTTCAACGGTAGTAAGTATTCTAATATTTATTACTGTCTTTAATTTCCAATTCCTTAGTTATAATGTTTAGCGCGATAAATAGTAGCTAAACTAGTCGTTCGGTAGAAGGGGTGGACTTGTATTATAAAATGTTTTAGACTGTTAATTTAGTGTCTCGTCTTTGTATTCAAAACTTGTTCTATGTGCCATATATTAGATCAGAACGTCCATGGTTGAGTGGATGCTTGAAATGGCAAAGCTCTTCTGTGGAAGTTCGTAAACATACTCGGGTAAGTGGATGCTTGAAATGGCAAAGCTTATCTGAGGAGTTTGATCTCTCTCAAACACCATTTTGGGTAAATCGGAAAAGACAACCCAAAATGGATGCACACAGGCTAGTATACCTTGAAATGGGGTGCTAGTCTAAGTAGAACAAGGGTTTTACGTTTTTTGCAAAAGATTAGACAGTCAAGTGCTTGAAATGGCCTTGACTCACTTTCGAACACTTTTGCAAAAGACTAGACAGTGTGGCAAATCAAGCGACGGAAAAGGCCTTGATACACGTTTGAATACTTAGAAGATTCACTAAAGGTCAATGATAAACATGATATAATACAAGGCCCCTGAAACCGAACGCTTTCTTTTAATTGTAATAATTATCAGTTACTTTCCAGTACTAAAACCAACCAACCAACCAATCAATCACTTAGCTGGTAGCTTTAAAACCAACCAACCAATCCCAAAATTGTCCAACTTAAAGAGCAACTTATCCCCCTAATTCCCTCGGGTTCGACCCCTACTTACCACTTACTACCCAGTAGTGTAGTCGCGAGTAGCGGAAAATATAAATTTATTTGTACAGAGAACATTGCACCTTAACGACAGTGCAGTGGTCTCTGTCAGCTACTAAAGCAAGGATCGATGTGGGCAAGGGCTCATTATCGCTTAAGTTCGGCGGCAAAATTGCATATTACCACATTGACAATAGCCGCACGGATGCGAAGAAACCGCCAGATATAATACCTATCTCAGATCGCGGTTCGCAGATTTCCGACCTGCCAAAAGAGACCAAAAAAGTAACAAGACCAGCAGCTATGGTCAAGGTTCCTTCACCTTCTCAGAAGCAATGGAGAGAAAAAATACCAAAACCATGGGGATCTAACACGCACAAGAAATCGGAAAAAGGCAAGGCAAGAAGCAACACAGGAACGGTGGCAAAATTCGACCTGAGCCACCCATGGGACCCAAACCAGTAATCCACAACGAGGTATCGTCGAGCCAACGACGTTAAACAAGTGCACTGGTCGGGAGGTAACCCGACACTATCTTACTTTCTGTCATTTAAATTCTGTCATTTAATTTTCTGTCTTAGTAATTCTCACATATATATATATTAGCTTGCATGACTTTTGAACTAAGGCACGCCTTCGTTCAAAAGTGTGGGGTGAGAACCACCATTGTATATAAATAACATGCTTGCTGTTTTCTTTTTTAGTAATAGTATCTTTTTGAAAATATGAACTTAAGAATGTGAAAAAGATAGACCGAAATTCATGCATTTACCTTGTGAAAATTCAACTGTCTAAAAACTTAGGACGTAACTTTTCATTTGTCCTTTGTGCTGAGATAAACTAGGGATGTGGAGTTGACATAAATCGCCCAAGAAAGGCTTGGCAAGCAATCGAAGGATCGAATCAAACTATATGGTTTTCGAAGTCAGTGGAGGCTACACTTCGGGTTTCAGTGAAGATTGAAGTCATCTCCGCCATGCAGTGTTTATGCAAAAAAGAAAAAAGGCGAGGACGGGAATCAAACCGTCCTCTCTCTAGTTAAAATAGCCGAGAAAATAGATGAGCAACCCTCATCTTGACCCGCGCGAAACAACAACGATGAGAGGAGCGGGGAGGTATTTCCATAGGCTTGCGGGCGATGATTGGACCTCCCAAAAAGGCTTGAGAAAATGGACTAGCAAAGCCACAAAAAGGCGAAAAGCTCGAAGAAGCAAATCAAGAGGGCAAAGGCCCAAAATTGTGAAGGTTTTAACCAAACGAAAAAAGTGAAGTACTCAAAGAGTCAAATCAAAGGCCAAAGGCCGATTCACTACAAAAGCAGTCCCTCGCCAAAAGAAAAATCAAAGTACTCAAACCAGTGAAACCCGAACCAAATCACGTGCTAGAGAAAGCTACAAGGAAACCATATAGTGCGAGACGATCCCGAAGTTGCAGTCCAGGAACCAAAAAAGGGTTATCTCCCGAAACATCCAATATGAATTGCATCTCAGCACGGAGGTACAAGTATTAAGTTTCTTCTATTTATTTACACAGTTCAATTCGGTAATAAGTAAGTAATGCATGAATTAGGATAAATCGAGTCCCAAAGTCTAATTTTCATATTTTAAAGCCAAACTTAGAGTGCCGCCCTTTAATAGCATTGTTCGGGACGAACAAGTAAAAGTGTGGGGTGATCTGATGGACCATAATTATACGAATCGAAAACACAGTAAAACCCCCTTAATTAGACTGTTGGTCTATTTAACTTTTGCTTGTTAGTTCCGATATATTTCTACAGGGTATTTCAGAGCTTAGAGAGAATACAGGCTAAGGAGGAGTTTTTAAGCTGAAAAGATATCAAGAGTCATTCCAAGGTCAAGATCAGACGCTGACTGAAGAAATCTCAAGGATCCTGACATGGAATCACTCCAAACAAATCAAACCGAAGAGGAATTTGCATTGAAGACTCAACCGACCGGGTGGGAAAATACCGCAGAAACCACCCGACCGGTTGAAGCAATTCCAGGCCCTCCGCCGAGCTGACCAAACACTCAATTCAAGTTGCTCGAGCAAATCACCTCTTCTGATAATTCCGCCTCGACCAAGGTGTTTAAAATGGAAAATAAGGTGGAAGATGTCGGAAAACCAAGGAGAATGCTCGAGCAGATTGGCAGTTAGCTCAATTCCAAGGCAAAGGCCTCGCGCATAGGCACCAAGACCAAATTGCTCGACCAAACCATGGAATTTGGAAATTTTGGCTCGACCATTAGTCTTAGAATCACTTGGCCATTCCAAATCAACTATCAAATGCAAGCATGGACCAAGGTGACCGGCCACCATGCTTGGAGGTGGCCAAGGGAGGAGCTCCTCCCTCCATGGTGACCTGCAACCGGCGGCTCCTCCACTCTAGGTGACCGGCGGCTTTGCTCCTCCCCCATGTGGCGGCTCCTCCTTGCTCCTCCTCCTCCTCCCTTGGATCAAAAGACACTTGCCACCATCTCCACCACCCATTTCTCCTCCCTTAGCCTATAAATACCATGCATCCCCTCCTCATTTGTATCATCCACATCTCATACAAAAGTCACTTATCTCTCTAAGTTTTGTAAAGTTTGGCTTTGGAAATAAAGATTGCTCCCTTGGCGCTTCAACGGTAGTAAGTTTTTAATATTTATTTTCCGTCTTTAATTTCTAGTTCTTTAGTTATAATGTTTAGCGCGATAAATAGTAGCTAAACTAGTCGTTCGGTAGAAGGGGTGGACTTGTATTATAAAATGTTTTAGACTGTTAATTTAGTGTCTCGTCTTTATATTCAAAACTTGTTCTATGTGCCATATATTAGATCAGAACGTCCATGGTTGAGTGGATGCTTGAAATGGCAAAGCTCTTCTGTGGAAATTCGTAAACATACTCGGGTAAGTGGATGCTTGAAATGGCAAAGCTTATCTGAGGAGTTTGATCTCTCTCAAACACCATTTTGGGTAAATCGGAAAAGACAACCCAAAATGGATGCACACAGGCTAGTATACCTTGAAATGGGGTGCTAGTCTAAGTAGAACAAGGGTTTTACGTTTTTTGCAAAAGATTAGACAGTCAAGTGCTTGAAATTGCCTTGACTCACTTTCGAACACTTTTGCAAAAGACTAGACAGTGTGGCAAATCAAGCGCCGGAAAAGGCCTTGATACACGTTTGAATACTTAGAAGATTCACTAAAGGTCAATGATAAACAGGATATAATACAAGGCCCCTGAAACCGAACGCTTTCTTTTAATTGTAATAATTATCAGTTACTTTCCAGTACTAAAACCAACCAACCAACCAATCAATCACTTAGCTGGTAGCTTTAAAACCAACCAACCAATCCCAAAATTGTCCAACTTAAAGAGCAACTTATCCCCCTAATTCCCTTGGGTTCGACCCCTACTTACCACTTACTACCCAGTAGTTAAGTCGCGAGTAGCGGAAAATATAAATTTATTTGTACAGAGAACATTGCACCTTAACGACAGTGCAGTGAGCTCCGTCAGTGACCTCCTTGGAAGTCCTCGTGTTGCAACCCTTTTTGCTCCATTTCTTTTCGATCAAGCCACAATAAACACGAGATCTTTTTATCCACTTATTGTTTAGCCTTTTTTACTCGTTTCGAGGCGAAAGAGAAACGTCCACGGTTCTATTTTATCTTTTTGTTATTCTTAGACTTTTCTAATTATCGATCGTATAAAAAAAATTGAACACCGACTAATCCCAGAGTAGCATCATGTTATGTTCTCCGCATTATATGACCGGTGCGATCATACCAGCACTAATGCACCGGATCCCATCAGAACTCCGCAGTTAAGCGTGCTTGGGCGAGAGTAGTACTAGGATGGGTGACCTCCTGAGAAGTCCTCGTGTTGCACCCCTTTTTGCTCTATTTCTTTTCGATCAAGCCACGATAAACACTAATTTTTTTAACCACTTATTGTTTAGCCCTTTTTTACTTCGTTTCGAGCCGAAAGAGAAACGTCCACGGTTCTATTTTTATCTTTTTGTTATTCATAGACTTTTCTAATTATCAATAGTTTGTAAAAAAAATTGGACACCGACTAATCCAGAGAAGCAACATGATATGTTCTCCACATTATATGACGGGTGCGATCATACCAGCACTAATGCACCGGATCCCATCAGAACTCCGCAGTTAAGCGTGCTTGGGCGAGAGTAGTACTAGGATGAGTGACCTCCTTGGAAGTCCTCGTGTTGCACCCCTTTTTGCTCCATTTCTTTTCGATCAAGCCACGATAAACACGAGTTCTTTTTATCCACTTATTGTTTAGCCTTTTTACTCATTTCGAGGCGAAAGAGAAACTTCCACGGTTCTATTTTATCTTTTTGTTATTCTTAGACTTTTCTAATTATCGATCGTTTATAAAAAAAATTGAACCCCGACTAATCCCTGAGAAGCATGATGTTATGTTCTCCGCATTATATGTCGTGTGCGATCATACCCGCACTAATGCACCGGATCCCATCAGAGCTCTGCAGTTAAGCGTGCTTGGGCGAGAGTAGTACTAGGATGGGTGACCTCTTGGGAAGTCCTCGTGTTGCACCCATTTACGCTCCATTTCTTTTCGATCAAGCCCCGATAAACACGAGTTTTTTTAACCACTTATTGTTTAGCCTTTTTTTACTTCGTTTCGAGGCGAAAGAGAAACGTCCAATGTTCTATTTTATCTTTTGTTATTCTTAGACTTTTCTAATTATTGATAGTTTATAAAAAAATTTGAACACCGACTAATCCCAGAGAAGCATCATGTTCTGTTCTCCGCATAAAATGACGTGTGCGATCTTACAAGCACTAATGCACCGGATCCCATCAGAACTCCGCAGTTAAGCGTGCTTGGGCGAGAGTAGCACTAGGATGGGTGACCTCCTGGGAAGTCTTTGTGTTGCACCCATCTTCGCTCCATTTCTTTTCGATCAAGCCCCGATAAACACGAGTTTTTTTAACCACTTATTGTTTAGCCTTTTTTTACTTCGTTTCGAGGCGAAAGAGAAACGTCCAAGGTTCTATTTTATCTTTTGTTATTCTTAGACTTTTCTAATTATCGATAGTTTATAAAAAAAATTGAACACCGACTAATCCCAGAGAAGCATCATGTTATGTTCTCCGCATTATATGATCGGTGCGATCATACCAGCACTATTGCACCGGATCCCATCAGAACTCCGCAGTTAAGCGTGCTTGGGCGAGAGTAGTACTAGGATGGGTGACCTCCTTGGAAGTCCTTGTGTTGCAACCCTTTTTGCTCCATTTCTTTTCGATCAAGCCACGATAAACACGAGATCTTTTTATCCACTTACTGTTTAGCCTTTTTTACTCGTTTCGAGGCGAAAGAGAAACGTCCCCGGTTCTATTTTATCTTTTTGTTATTCTTAGACTTTTCTAATTATCGATCGTTTTTAAAAAAAATTGAACACTGACTGATCCCAGAGAAGCATCATGTTATGTTCTCCGCATTATATGACGGGTGCGATCATACCAGCACTAATGCACCGGATGGGTGACCTCCTGGGAAGTCCTCGTGTTGAACCCCATATTGCTCTATTTCTTTTCGATCAAGCCCCGATAAACACGAGTTTTTTAACCACTTATTGTTTAGCCTTTTTTTTACTTCGTTTCGAGGCGAAAGGGAAACGTTCAAGGTTCTATTTTATCTTTTGTTAATCTTAGACTTTTCTAATTATCGATAGTTTATAAAAAAATTGAACACCGACTAATCCCAGAGAAGCATCATGTTATGTTCTCCGCATTATATGTCGTGTGCGATCATACCCGCACTAATGTACCGGATCCCATCAGAGCTCTGCAGTTAAGCGTGCTTGGGCGAGAGTAGTACTAGGATGGGTGACCTCTTGGGAAGTCCTCGTGTTGCACCCATTTTCGCTCCATTTCTTTTCGATCAAGCCCCGATAAACACGAGTTCTTTTAACCACTTACTGTTTAGCCTTTTTTTACTTCGTTTCGAGGCGAAAGAGAAACGTCCAATGTTCTATTTTATCTTTTGTTATTCTTGGACTTTTCTAATTATCGATAGTTTATAAAAAAATTTGAACACCGACTAATCCCAGAGAAGCATCATGTTCTGTTCTCCGCATAAAATGACGTGTGCGATCTTACAAGCACTAATGCATCGGATCCCATCAGAACTCCGCAGTTAAGCGTGCTTGGGCGAGAGTAGCACTAGGATGGGTGACCTCCTGGGAAGTCTTTGTGTTGCACCCATTTTCGCTCCATTTCTTTTCGATCAAGCCCCGATAAACATGAGTTTTTTTAACCACTTATTGTTTAGGCTTTTTTTACTTCGTTTCGAGGCGAAAGAGAAACGTCCAAGGTTCTATTTTATCTTTTGTTATTCTTAGACTTTTCTAATTATCGATAGTTTATAAAAAAAATTGAACACCGACTAATCCCAGAGAAGCATCATGTTATGTTCTCCGCATTATATGATGGGTGCGATCATACCAGCACTATTGCACCGGATCCCATCAGAACTCCGCAGTTAAGCGTGCTTGGGCGAGAGTAGTACTAGGATGGGTGACCTCCTTGGAAGTCCTTGTGTTGCAACCCTTTTTGCTCCATTTCTTTTCGATCAAGCCACGATAAACACGCGATCTTTTTATCCACTTACTGTTTAGCCTTTTTTACTCGTTTCGAGGCGAAAGAGAAACGTCCCCGGTTCTATTTTATCTTTTTGTTATTCTTAGACTTTTCTAATTATCGATCGTTTTTAAAAAAAAATTGAACACTGACTAATCCCAGAGAAGCATCATGTTATGTTCTCCGCATTATATGACGGGTGCGATCATACCAGCACTAATGCACCGGATGGGTGACCTCCTGGGAAGTCCTCGTGTTGAACCCCATATTGCTCTATTTCTTTTCGATCAGGCCCCGATAAACACGAGTTTTTTAACCACTTATTGTTTAGCCTTTTTTTACTTCGTTTCGAGGCGAAAGGGAAACGTTCAAGGTTCTATTTTATCTTTTGTTAATCTTGGACTTTTCTAATTATCGATAGTTTATAAAAAAATTGAACACCGACTAATCCCAGAGAAGCATCATGTTATGTTCTCCGCATTATATGACGGGTTCGATCATACCAGCACTAAGTACTATGGTATCTTCCACTGATCCTCAGGTTTCAGAGATTATTTGTTGTCACGAAATATTCCAAAAATATGCGTTGGCATGTCGAGAAACGTGTTGCTGATACGAAAATGCGTCATCCTGTCGATTCACTGCAATGGGTTAAAGTAGACAACACATTCCCAGTGTTTGGAGGAGAGTCTAGAAATTTACGCCTTGGCCTTTCTACTGATGGGGTGAATCCACATGGAATTCTCAGTAGTCAGCATAGTACATGGCCTGTGATTTTGGTTATCTACAAAATACCTCCCAAGTTAACCATGAAGCGTAGGTATATGATGCTTTCTTTGTTGATATCGGGTCCTCGGCAACCTGGAAATGATATTGATGTATACTTGGCTCCTCTGATAGATGATTTGAAGCTTTTATGGGACGAAGGAGTATGCACATATGACGCATCGAGGCAAAAATATTTCAATATGCGTACTATGCTGATGTGTACGATCAATGACTTCCCAGCTTATGGTAACTTGTCCGGATATAGTATTAAAGGGTACAAAGCTTGTCCCGTATGCGGGGACGGGACACATGCACGCCATTTAAGCAATTGTCGAACAATGGTTTATATGGGACATCGGCATTTTCTACCGAGACATCATCCTTACAGGCGAAAGAAAGCTGCCTTCAATGGTGAGACTGAACACGGAATAGAACCGCAACCGGCTTCTGGTGATGAAATACTTCAAAAAAATCAGAATATTACAAATCGATTCGGGAAACCTAATTCGCGCACCGAAAGTGCTCCATGGAAGAAGCGGTCAATATTTTTTGATCTCCCTTATTGGCATTCTCTTGACATCAGACATTGTCTTCATGTGATGCATGTTGAAAAGAATATATGTGAATGCCTGCTTGGTACTTTATTAAACATTCCTGGAAAGACAAAAGATGGAGTTAAAGCAAGACTCGATATGCTGGAGATGAATATTCGTACCAAATTAGCACCTGAACCTCGAGGGCAGCGTACTTATTTGCCGCCGTCGTGCACCACACTCTCTAAGAGCGAGAAAACCAGTTTGTGCGGATGTCTGAGGGTAGTCAAAGTTCCATGTGGGTTCTCTTCAAATATTGCCAGCTTGGTTTCAATGAAGGATCTGCGGTTGAATGGCTTAAAATCTCATGATTGTCATACATTGATGCAACAACTCCTGCCTATTGCAATCAGAGGTATACTGTCTCCCAAAGTAAGGGCAGCTGTACAAAGACTTTGCGTCATTTTTAGCTCTTTATATGCTAAGGTTATTGATACATCGGAGCTTGATGGACTTCAGGAGCAGATAGTTGTTACACTTTGCCAACTAGAGATATTTTTCCCTCCCAGCTTTTTCGATATAATGGTGCATCTTACTGTTCATTTGGTGCGTGAACTTTGAATTCTTGGACCAGTTCATATGAGATGGATGTATCCTTTTGAGAGGTATATGAAGGTTCTAAAGAGCTATGTGAGGAATAGACAAAGTCCCGAAGGATGTATAGTGCAAGGATACATACCTGAAGAAGCTGTTGAATTTTGCACTAAATTTTTGGGAAATACAACTGCGGTTGGGGTTCCAAGGCCACGTCATTTTGATCGATTTATGGGAAAAGGCACAAGTGGACATCAATTGGTACCTCAGTCATTTGATGAGTTAACGAAAGGTCATTTCTATGTACTGCAACATCTACCTGAAATAATACCTTTCATCGAGGATCACATAAACATATTGAGGAGTACATACCGAGGAAAATCTGAGCAGTGGTTGCAAAAAGAACACAGTCGGTTATTTTGTAATTGGCTAAGGAGTAAGGAGGTTTTAAATAATCAGACCAACTCTGAAGAAGAATCTGATGACTTGGTGAAGTGGCTTATGGCAAGCCCAAGACCTATTGTACAAACGTGGAAAGCTTATGATGTTAACGGATTTTGTTTTCAAACAAAAGATCAAGATGAGCACACCGTTGTGCAAAATAGTGGTGTCACACTTGTTGCCGAAACCACTCATGTTTCTAGCGCTAGAGATCGGAATCCAATATCTGTCTCTGTCAATTATTTTGGATTTATCCAAGAAATATGGGAGTTGGATTACGAAAACTTTCGAGTACCCGTTTTTAAATGTATATGGGTTAACAATTCGGCGGTTCATATCGATGAATTTGGAATGACATTTGTCGATTTTCGAAGAGAGGGATATAAGGATGAGCCATTCATTATGGCCGAACAAGCAAGACAAGTATTTTACGTCAAAGACCCTTCGAACAACAATCAGTTTGTTGTGATAAATGGAAACCAACAAGTAATCAGTGGTACATCTGAAGAGATGGATGAGGATTGCCTACCCGTTTGTACGACAGTTCCAGTGGACAACGACGACATCGAAGTTGATGATGAAATACAATTGCGAGAAGATCACGGCGAAGGAATATGGATTGAAAAAGAAACTTAATTTGTGTGTATGTTGTATATGCTACTTAATTTCGTTATCACATGTCATTTTATTTGTTTAATAATTGTGTGCATTTATGTATTCATAAATTTAATGTGTTTAATCTGACATTTAATGTGGCTCCTTTACAGAATCATGGCTAGCAGCAGCAGCAGCGGTGAGGATGACTTTTGTGTCTCTTCCCGCACACCGGGACACAAGAAAGGCCCTGTATACATGGCGAAGTTGATTAAGCAACACACGGTGGGTGGAGGGTTGATTGTTAATAGGATGAGTTATTTCTTATGTCAATTTAATAGTTAATATCACACATTAACTTTCGGTATTTAATGATTGTTAATAGGATGAGTTAATGGAAAGATCCTCTCAAGGACAGTTCTCGTCTCAGAATCGACGACATGACATACTGACTGAGGCGATTGGGATGTGCGAGCCCAAAGGACGTACCCGAGGAGTCGGGTCACACATTCCGTGGAGGGTTGGGTTACCGATCTCCACCTCCTCGGGTGGCACACCCATTTCAAGTAATATTCGGTTGGATGCGTCCGATCACTTCAGCCTTCACTGTCCCGTTGATTCAGACCCGTGGAAGAACATACCAGAGGTATATTTATAATTATTAAATTTATTATTTATGTTGGTTAAATGTATGTAATACTTTTTGTGTTTGTTTACAAATTATTACTTTTACTGATAGGGTGGCCTGATGAGCCTATTATACATCGAAGGGCAACTTGAAGGTGACAAACAACTTGTGGCGATCGATCGAGTCGTAAATGGTCGTTTTGTTAACTTTCGAGCAATACCCGAAGATAACGTGAAAGTGAAGGTCGATATAGCACTTCATCGAGGTCGAGGTCCAACATTGCCAACACCCCATCTAAAGCACTCGAATGTTCTAGCTGCAGTTGACCATCACGTGGCATGGCCGAAAGACTTGGTCGTTGTCGATAAAAGGGTGAGATAATCAAAGATTATAACTTCATTTGCTTCATTGTGTTATATTAGACATAAAATAAGATATTTAATCTTAACGGAAATTTAACATGCAGGCATATGACATACACTTATACGTGTCTTTGCCGCTTACTGGCGATGATTATGTAGATGAAATGTCCGTGGACTGTCGACTTCTACGTGAGGTGTGGAAGAACCTGAGTAGAGATACGATTGTAGTACACGTCGATGCTGAGGTGTTCGGTGACGACTACGATATCGTAGTGGGTGAAGAGGAAGTCACGGATCTATTTAAGTTAAAAGCGTTGGGGAACTCAACATCTGAGTTATATATATGGTAATATTTATATTTTTAATCATTTTTTTGCAATTAGTCTAACTAACACAAGTTTTTACTTAGTAGTTATTTGCACGATCAAATGCTTCGTTCGGATATTAAGTTTGGTTTTTTTATTCCGTCTTTAATGACCCCAACCATGGAGAAAAATGAGAGATTGGCGACGTTTGTAGGAAGATTGAATATGCCAGACAAAGACCAACTTTTTTGCTACTTCCTCCCTTATGTTGATCACATATTGTGAGTTCATCACTTACTTTATAAGTTGTTAACTTTTGTTCTGAACACATTTGTTTTTAAGTTAGTGGTTTATTTTAGGTGGCATTGGATGTTATGCGTCATCTTTCCGAGACAACAATAAAGTTCTTTGGCTTGATTCATCGACAGAAGAGAAGGATATAAACCCTGATGCAAAAGAGTTGGTGGAGACGTAAGTTTGGAAATTACTTTTATCTTATAACCTGTATTGAAAGTCACTAATTACATTAAGGTGCTTGTTTTAGGGGATTAAATCGATACTACCAAGGATGTATACCGAGGGGTACACGTAAAGTAGAGTGGAAGATAGTTATGGTATTCACAAATTAGACATTTTTATTAAATATGTTTTTTCATTTATAAAGTATGTTAACTGAGATTCTTGATCGTGCAGTGTCCAAGACAACCACCTGGCCATTTATGTGGTTATTATGTCCTTCAATATATTCGGGACATTATAGCATTTGTACGGGCTAATAATGGTGCGGAGGTTGAAGACAATAACCAAGTGAGCTTTTTAGAGATATATTTACATATGTTATTCATTTAACTATTTACTTGTTGATTGTTGATTTAGTTCTCTTGTTTTCACTCTTTAATTGTTGATTTTGCTTTTTAGAGGTTAATCGTTGATTTAGCTTTTTAGAGCTTAATCGTTTTCACTCTTTAATTGTTGATTTAGTTCTCTTGTTTTTTTTATAGTACTGTTTTCCTAATGGAGTAGAGTCATACGAACACGAAAAGATTCTTGAAGTTCGGGATGAAATCTCCAGCGACCTACGTGACTATGTGACCAATCATTTCGCGGTATAGGACATTAACTTAGACACATTTGTTATAATATTTTGTGGCATATTTGTACCAAAGAGACAAATATATGTGTATGAATGATTGTATTGCAGAATATCAGTGAAATGATGTTCTGAATGAAAGCTGCATTGTATTTAAAAATTGGAACAGCAGTGTATATTTTTGATGTTTAATTTCAGGTGGATTTGAGCTTTTGTAAAGCTAAATCTGCCAGTTTTTTGAAGGATTATGCATCGGTTTTCTAAGAAAACGAGATGCATAATGTCACCGAACCCTTGAATATTATGCATCGATTTAGTAAAAACCGTTGCATAATCCTCCGCATTATGCATCAGTTTTCCCTGAACTGATGCATAATGTTCAGACCTTATGCAACGGTTTCTTCAAAAAACCGATGCATAATGTTAAAAAAACCCGATGCATAATGCATCGTTTGTAGTAGTGTCTCTTAACCCATCATTTGCTACTAAGCAAGTACTGCGATCAGATTTAAATAACATGCAACAAAAACAGTAAACTTTGCCACGGATTTTGAGTACACTAACCATTTTCTATCTTTAACCTCCCCATTATTCAGTTTTTAGAGAAATAATAATAAGAAAAACGCCAAGAAACATTATCTAAAGGAAAAACAAGATTTAACTCTCGTTTTGGCCCCGTTTCAACCAACATATCTCTTAATTGGTTATCAAGAGTATCCCAATTATTAGGATCACGAATGTCTACAAGAGGCTTATCCACGAGAGAGATAGGATCTTGTATGCTTAGATTATTATTTTCACGCATATTACTTTCCACATTCTCATCAACATTACCTATATCATTATTAACTATATTTTCCAACTCTAAAGTTTGATGATAATCCTCAACATCATTGGCTTCCAGACCCTCTTAATTTTCATAAGAATTCTACAATGTCTTCCTAAATATTCGAGATTGAATATCCTAACCGATTAGGAACTAGCCGAATACTATACAAACAGGGCTAGGGTAACCTGATCGGCACCTATCGCTTTTGGAGAAATTACATACGATAGATATTGAGTAGAGGAGGAGCGACGGCCAGTTGAGTTTTTCATACCGGAGAATCAACGGCGATGAAGCAGTCTGTTCAGTGTGCTGATCAGACTGTTCCTGTTGAACAACCCGCTGCACACACACGGTCACCAACACACGCATTCGGGAGAAAGCGTCCGAGCTTCGGGAGAAAGCGTCCGAGCTTCGGGAGAAGTTCGAGCAAGTTCGGGAGGGAGTCACAAACTCAGGGGATTGTGGGGGAGCCGAGATCGCAAATCCAGAAGAAGAAGTGATTGAGGCTAGGCGTTTACATCCAGGAGATTGTAAGTGTAAGATAACATGAGAGGAGAGAGAAAAACCTCTCAAGTGAGAGGTAGAGTTTTTGAACAACATGAAAACATCCATCACCTCAGAGAGAATTTGTTCAGTGTTTTCATAGATAATATTCCTGAGGATAAAGACTCACGATGGTTACCAAATTTGTTCAGTAGAGATGGAAAGGTCATGGATGAATTTATCCCATCAAAAGAGAGGAGAGCCAGCAAGAGCAGGTTCGGATTCGTTAGATACAAATAAATGGAGGAGGCTGTGGCAGCATTAAATAGGTGGAACACCTTTAAAGTGGGAAACTATAAGCTTGGAGTTAAGCTCGCCGACAATAACGGCAAGCCGGTGGGGTCGCAACTTAAATCAGGGAAGGATGGGAGACTTCTACTCAAAGGGGATGAGCAAGAAAGGGAACCAACCAAGGAATGGAGGCCTAGAAAAAGAGAAGACGCATATTCTTCTAAGAGAAGGAGGGTCATTTTGACAGTGATTCCAGAAAATGAAGAATGGTTCAAAAACTGCATAGAGGCTGAGATGAAAATGTTAATCCCTGTGGATCAACTGGAGGAGGAATTGAAGGAAGAGGGGATTATATTCCATAAGGTCACCCCGATGAGTGGGAAGAGGATAGTAATACACTTTAAGAAATTGGACGAGCTTGAAAGATTTCTGACTGAAAACTACTCAACTGTAACACGAAGATTCAGCATGATCCAAAAATGGAGGGAGGAGGAGGCCCCAATTGTGAGATGTGTGGTTGGGAATTGCCGGTCTACATTTTAAGGGGTGGAGTGAGGAAAATTTCAAAAAAATCATAGAACCGTATGGTTCCTATCGGAAGAGGGATGATAGAATATTACAGTTCACAGGAGTGGGTAGAGCAAGGGTCTTGGTAGAAACTAACAAGTTGGAGAGGATATCTGAAATGCTAGAGGCAGAAATTGGAGGGAAGATTTACAGTTTATGGGTGTGTGAAGAATGCTACTTCAATGGTTGTCAAACTGAGAATTCATTAAGAGATGTTATAGACGTTATAGAGGATGAATTGGGGTCAACAACATCCCGTCGAGAAAAGGAAAATAAAGAGACAAATCCGCCTGATGTTGATCAGAGTTGGCAGCATGATGGGGTGGTGCAAGCCGATGCTCCGGTGAACACTGTTTCAGCAAGGGTGAAAGGTCCAAAAAGGTCAAATTAAATTCAATTTCATTACATGATGAAGGTGTTATCATAAGATCAGCAAAGAAAGCAGAAGTGGCAGGGGCAAGGAAACAGCAAGACAATGGAAATGAGAAAAAAATGTGGTTTAAATTTGGAAATGCATCAGGAGAGAGGCGATCAGAAGTCAGAAGTGGTCAGAATGAAAAGGCGTGGTCAAAATCAGGACAGTGGGGAGACTGGCGAAAGTGAACAGGAGGAGGGTTCTTTTGACCACTTTGGAATGTCGCTCAAAGAATTTAAAATGATGAAAAGAAAAGAATCAAAGAAAAAGAAGGAAATTAAATACATGAGAAGAAAGAAGCAGGATAGACTTGATAGACTCAAAAGAAGCTTTGTAGAGGAGCTGGAAAAAACAGAGGGGGCAACCCCACTTACCAATATGGAGAAGTCATCCTTTGTAGGTGAACTCGAGTTTCCAATGGAGCCCAAGGCAGAGAACGAAGAAGCAAGGAGGAAGAGAGAACACAGAAAGGAAGCTGAGCTCACGTACAGGTTTGCAAAGAAGATGGGAATCGAGTATAAGGGAACTGATGAGGAGGCTATTCAGCTAATCATGAACTTGGACTAGAGAGCAAACACATAAAGTCAAGAGGCAAAGCACAATTAAGATGACTGGATATTCAGAGGTGCAAATAATTAAAAAGCATAAGGGTAGTAGGCAGAGGGAGGAGGGGGAGGTAAAAGGGAGTAGAGAAGCAATTAGCAATGCAAACAAAGATTGATCGAAAGGAGAGTAGGGAGTTTATGGCGCTCTCTAGTCGGAGATGCAGATTAAAGATAGCACAAGTGCTGCCGGTGACCTTTTTCAAGTAGGCAGAGCTGGGCTCCGATTAATAGAGAACCAATTGCAGCTTTGAACCATGTTGTAGTTAGAGTTAGAGCCGCTGGTCGGGTTGTGGTTGTCGGCAAACAGTAGAGTTAAGGTCACGGTCAGTGGGTAGAGGTTTAGTGTAGCCGCCTAAGGGAGTTCTACCTGATAAATAGGGTTAGCGATAGTGTTTAGAGTCTAGAGAGGTCTCAGAGTGAGCTGAGAGATTGTTTTTGGGCTGGTAGAGTGGGTTATTGTGCGAGCCAAACCACACTAATCCTGAGGGATTTATTTTAATATATCAACAAAAAAAAAATCATCTATAGCTCTATACTTTTCAATAAAGATTTGCTACCCTTTAGGGCGTGGGAAGCCCCCCAGATAGGGGTCGGCAATGGGCAGGGTAAGGGTTACCCTTACCTTAATGGGCAGGGTAAGGGTAGGGTAAGGACATTTTTTCTTGACCATATGAACAGTACAGGGCAGGGTAAGGGTAGGGTAGAGCAATTTTTCGAAGCTCGTAGGGTACCCATGGGCAGGGTAATATTAGGGTAAAGTAGGGTAGGGTCGGTGACGCGCGTCGTGTGACGCGTCAAATTTATTAATTTATAATTCTCCTGCAATAAGCTAATGTAGCGGCAAGCAGGGTCGAACCCAAGAGAGCTGGTTGTTGAAGTTGTGAATGTAAACAATTAAAACAGGGGGTTTTGTGAGCAATTATTGTAAAGCGCGAGAGAAAGAATTAACGAAGACAATCAGAGGAAACATTCAGCTTAGGGTTTCTATTGTGACACGTTCATCATAGATATCTAATGATCAATCTTATATTTTAAAGTGTGGTTGTTCCGACTAAGGTAACAACCCAAGTATCCCGACAAAGGTGATACGCCACAATCTAACCCGACAAAGGTGTTAGACTTCTAGTTCTTTCCTAAACTAAACAATCCGACAAAGGTATTATTTAGCTTAGGTGTTACTATCTACCTTTACGACAAAGTATCCAGTAGATGTTAACGATAAGAATTAACTGCTCAATTAAGCTTTGCGACAAAGTTTCCACTTAATCTAACAAGTTAATTCATAAGAATAAGCACAAGAACTAGTAAAACATAAAATAGCATTAAGAACGAAAATCTCAAAACGTGTTCACAATGTACGAAACCCTAAACTGAAAGAGAAATTTAGCTACTCATTGTCATGGAAATAAACACAAATATTTTTGATGAAAAAGAAGTAGAAAATCTCTGTATCGTCGAAAGCTTCGCGTTCTTCGTCTTCTCCAGAGCTGTCTCAATCTTCGTTATGTGATGAGATTTTGAAACCCTAACCCAAAACCTTAATATATAGCAAAGCTGTGTTACCAAATCTGGTTTTGGGTTGAATTATCAAATTGGGTTTCTAAATCCGTTTTTAGGCTTGATTTCCAAGTTTCGGGCTTGCTGACGTCATCCAAACGCGTGCTGACAGTAGCGACCGCGTTTCGCCTTAACGGTACGGCCGTGTTTCCTTTAGACATTAGCGTCGAGCTAATGTCTCTACGAAACGCGGTCCCCACTGAGTCCCGACTTCGGCTCTTGATTTGACCATCTAAACGACCTCGGATGCTCTCGGTGTGAACTAGAGAGTTGTAGGGAATTGAGTTAGCTACGCAACGGCATGTGGTTTTTATTTTTCTGATCAGCGGTCCATTCCCAGCGCTCCATTGAACGTCCAAAGATCTGATCTGCCATTGCGATGTTTTTGGCATGAAAAGTCATCTTTTATGCGCGTTTCCTCCTAGTGCTTCCGAAACACCTGGAATGCAAAACCATACTAAAAAGTAATTGTTCGCATATAAAAGTGTCGAAATAAATGAGATTAATTGACTCGACGAGTCGTATAAATACGACTCATCAGTCGGTTAGGGAAGGGTCAAGTAGGGTAATTTAAGCATAATTTGAATTTTTTTTATAATACGAATGAAAATGATAGGGTAAGATAGGATAGGGTAAGATAAGGTAGGACAGGATACATGGGTAATATGAATGAAAATGATAGGGTAAAATAGGGTAGGACAGGGTAGGATAATAGGGTAGGAGGGCAGGGTATGATTTTTTTTCTATGACCCTTACCCTGCCTAAGGCTTACAGGGCAGAGTACATATAGGGTAGAAGACCGGGCATGGTAGGGTAAGGGTCAGGGTTATCCTATGGGCATTTTGACCCTAGGGTCAAATAATGAGCCCTACCCCCAGAGTAGGCTGTTGCCGAACTGGGTATTACATCGTTGTGTGCCTACATCGTTCTGTTCAGCTTACTGTTGGATTGGTGTTCAAGTATACGTTCGAACACCGCCGGATCTCATATTGGATAAGGCAACAGTATTTCAGCAAATATGACGAATTTTGACAGTGCTCCCTCCCACAACAAATATCATTTGCATACTGTGTGTACACAGCCTTACCATGTATAGTCTTGTAACTTTGAACCATTGTTTAGTCTCATAAAGTACAAACTGATGATGACATGAAGAGTTGTGGTTGTAAGGTATTAAACAGCAGCCCCAACAGGCACAGCAGCCTCCTTCAGTCTAGATGAGCCGTACAGAGTCTCTTCAAACCGTATAATCTCGTTCTTGGATCCATATGCCACTTGAGTTCTTTCGTCAAGACCGTTTATTACCTTGTCAAGCACAGACTTGGCGCCATCGCTGCTGTAGCCTCCAGCTTTCTCGATCAAGAACCCCAATGGAGCTACCTCGAATAAGAGTCTTAGTTTTGCCTTAGCTGTTGGGGAGATCACATTTGTAAAGATACCCTTTTCCTTAACAATGATCTGAAAATTTAACAAAACAAATATTCCAATGTAACTTCATGCACTCATATATATATTTTCTTCGCAAATGGATTATAATGTTGGTTGAAGCGGCAAATTAGTAACCTGGTTGACATCAGGAACCATTCCGCCAGTGTATCTGAGCGTGTACTTCTCCTTAATGTAGAAGTCAATCAGCTTTCAAGAAGAAAATGCGTAACACCTGTCAGGATAGTCTCAAGGCATGATGCACGTGAATTTTATTGCAAATTAGGACGTACCTTGGCATACTCAGGGTTATCATAAGTGGCTCTCAAGTTCCCAGGAGAGAACATCTTGCCTTCGCCGATGCTTGTTGTGTCCTTGACATGTTGCCATTTACCTAGAGAACGTGTCAATGGAAGGAATAACAAAATGGAATAGTTAAGAGCTTTCAGCGTTAATTATGACCCAACCTTCATCGAGGAGGAGGAACTCATGGGTGCCAGGGATATCCTCGAGTGCAAGGACATACGTGGTTCTTGGTCCAAAAATTCCCATGGCTGCAGCCACCTGATCCCTTCCTGTGACGCCTGTCAACTTATCACCAGGCCACACCCCAAAGATCGTTCCAACTGTGAAATTTGTGTCGACGATGCTGGACCCATCTAGAGGATCGAAAGCAACACTGAACCCACCTGCATCAATCATAAGAACAAGGGACTTAATAAAAACTCAACCTTGATTTGCAGGTCAAAGGATAAGTGTAAGACCTTCGACTGGGCCACCCATGTCTTGAAGCTCTGGCACTTCCTCAGAGCAAGCATATTTGCAAAAGTGTGAGTAAGTCAAGGCCTGTACATACAGACCAACAGCATGATGATCATCAAACTCAACTGAAATAGCTTCTACAAGTATACCCTTCTTTACGGATTTAACTACCTCGAAAAGCAAATTGTTGGCAAGCATGTCAACGGCTAGCTGCTCATCTCCAAAAGAGTTAACACATGCAGTTCCACCACAAGAAGCTGTCCTGACCTTAAATGCAATGGTCCTCAAAGCCTCTCCCATGCACATCATCAGCCGGATCAAACCCTTGTCTTTCGTCGACTTTGTCAGGAACTCTTCCTATACATATTCACAACAATTATAAATTCAAAATCTCACCAAACTCTTCCTATAGTTTACTAATAGAAAACAAACTACTAACCAAGCTGTCACCAATCTCAGCTTTTGTTACAAAGGAAGATGAATTCTTGAACTTGGCAACTTTAAGTGATGAAGTTCTTAATGCCTCCCCAAATAAAGAGCTGGATTTCAAACTCTGCAACGTATTTTCAAATCGGTATTTCATTCTAGCACAATATCGTCGGAAAGTAAATAAATGGTATGAAAATGCTGATTAATTACTCTGGACTTAAATGACGGAGAAACGGAAGATGGAGAGACCAAGGCAGATGAATAATGCTGGGAAGAGACACTACTCGGGAGGAAAGCCCCGCGAGCGTAGCACGTGACACTGGTAGTCTCCATGCTCACTTAGCTCTTGCTGGCAGGCAGAAGAAGAAGAACACAAGTGAAGATGAGTAAGAGGGTGTGGTTTTTGTTATGAAGTACGTTAAGCTAGAGGAAGATAAGCAGTTAAGGGTTTAGTGACACCTGGCAGTTTCACAAAAGATAGAGTCGTATGGAGGATGATAGGATTAACTACCATCATTCAATATATATGTGATTCTGCTTGCTTCTCTGCTTTGCCATCTCGCTATATCTTTCCTCCCCTTTATCCAAGTTGCAAGCCTAACATGGTGACATTGGCAAAAACTAGCAAATATATTGAAAGCTTACTAATTAATAAGTTGGGTCTTCTTGTTCTTGTTGTGATGTTAGCGCCTGGAGCTGTCATAATTTTAAGGGAAAAGTATATATTGGGGTCTCGAAATCATATTTTCAAGAAAAATGTATATTTTGGTGTCTTGAACTATCAGTATTTTTCAATTGAAGGTCCAAATTATTAATTTTTCCAATCAAGGGTAAAACTAAAAATAAATTGGAACGTTGAACACCTTAGCTACGCCGTGATTAAAAAACTAAGTCAACATGCGAACACCGTTGATAATAACTTAATAAAAAGGTTTATGAGTGTTAAAAAAGAAATATCGATCGATTTAGTACGTTAAATGAGATCGTCGGGTTATTTTGAAAGGGATTAATATGATTGAATTATCAATTTAATCAAAGTATAGCTAAGGGGCTCGGCATTCGAAAATTATTTTTTATTTTGCTTCTGATTGAAAAAATAAATAATTTGGACCTTCAATTCAAAAGTACAGGCAATTCGAGGCACCAATGTTTACTTTTCTCGCCTGCAGTTCAATTGGAAAAATTAATAATTGGAAAATACCGATAGTTCGGAATTCATATGTAATACGCACGGGACCATCAAAGACAAAGAGTGACAAATTCAAAGGATTTCATAGTATGTATGGGTGAATTACAAAATAATGATTATATGTCTATTTTTATTGAGTCTCTTTTTGATACAGCTTATGCAAAGATTTTATAGATAGAACAATTACAATGCAAGAAAACTAAATAAAGAGGACTCAAAAAATGCTTGATAAAAGGTCAAAGGCGCGATCAACAATTGAGCTTGGTCCAACACAATTCAAAGGATCTTGCATGCTTAGCCAAAAATTCCGCCAAACCATTTTCTCTCAACGAACAAGTGCCACACTCCAATTAGGTTGAGATATAAGCATATCACAACAATCTTTGTACCACCAAAGATGAAAATTTTCACTAGGAGTTTTGAAGATAAGGTGATAGATGACATTAGTGTAATCAAATTCAATATTGGCCTTGTCGGAATGTAAGTCTTGTAGGATCTTCAAACCTTCCGAACATCTCTTCTTCATAAGCACCTATATGGTCGGGCAATTTTCAATTACCAGCGTACGAACCGCCATAACAACACCTTTTTCGTCTCTGACCATCACACCAATGCCTCCAAAGCCCGTACCAGGTCACAATGACGCGTCATAATTGACCGTGAGACAACCTGGGGAAGGAGCAATCCACTGAAAGCACAAGTTTCTGCTAATGAACACTTATGTGTCTTTTTGTAGCAAAAAGACACAAGCTGCTTAACACGCTTCACTGCAATAGATGGATACATATACTCTAGGCCATGTTTGGCCAGATTTATATTGTACCACACGATTACCACATCGCAACCAATAAAATCAATAATTTCAAACTCTTTATAGAAGTAAAATAGAATGTTTGCAAGTGAGTTAAAATTATTCCAAGTTCTGCCCATATACAGAACACCAACCAATAGGAAACAAAAGCATGCATTGTTGACTCTAGCAAGAGTTCGCAAAACAGGTGGGAAAATTGGACATGATATGAATCACCATGCTTGTTTCGCCAACAAACATACGTTAGTAATCCCCAATTATCTAATACTCATGCCCCTAATGCCTTGTCTTTTATTAGGAACTCATGGCGAACCAAATGCATATAACTCATTGTTATTATATTCTCGCCACTAGAAATCACGAATATAGCTTTGCATTTTAATAATAACATTGTTAGGAAGAAAATAGAAATTCATCCAATATTGAGGTATCATCTTCAACTACTTTAATAAGAATTTCCTTACCCCAGGCTGAGATATTTGAAGAAAGTCATCCATGAGGCTTCTTCCAAATTATGTCACTGATTCCTGTGAAGTTGTTACACAATCTCCTTTAAGTAACAAAGTCATACCCAAATATTTCGAATGAATGCCAACTTTTTAATACAGAGGCATCGAATAAAAGCATTTATAAAATCTGGACGAGCATGCTTGCTAAGAACAAGTTCAGATTTCTCAAAGTTTATAACTTGCCCCGAATTCGCCTCATAAAGAGTGTCATGTCAAAATATCCAAAATGTGAAACATGAAATGGTGTCTAATACTCAAAAAGTAGTGAGCAACGCGGACATGTCACCAGCTAGAGGCGGCTGGAGGTTGAAAGGCATAGTGAGAACTCTACCTCACTACACCATTTTGCTTGCTAGGCGACAGAATCAAATGCGTCGCCCAAGTTCATTTTTAGTCGCCCAGGAACCTATGTGACTAACCGTCTGTCGCCTAAGGTCAGTGGCCTATTGACTGTGGCCCAAGTATGCAGGCGACTGAACCTTATATCCTCTGTCGCTTAAGTACGTAGGCGACTGAACCTAATTGGGTATGTCTCCTGGAACATAGGCGACATATTCATGTGGATATGTCGCTCAAATGATTGAGCGACTGAATTAAGGTCAGTCACATAGGACTTTTAGCAACTGACTTCGGAAGTCACATAAGTATTATAAAAAAAATCGATTTTCCAATTTCATAAGAAACTCGCAATTACATAAAACATTAATAAATTACATAAGACATAAGACTTAAGAGAACCAAAATTCCTTTATTGCTTTCAAAATACAAATAAATAGTTTAAATGATCAAACTACAAGTTTCAACTTCCAAACTACCATCAAAATACACAAGTTCTTTGTGGCATGCCAACGCCTTTTGCACAACCTTGGTGGACATGATCTTTAGCAGAAGTTTTCTTACAAGCTCCGTCATGATGATGATGCTTTCCGCCATGGTGATGCTTGTGACCGACTCCAGTGCCTAACTGCATTTACATAGTTGAGTTTGGTAGAAGCTCCGCGTGGACTTGCTCTATAGCATTCCCTAACTGCATTTACATAGTTGAGTTTGGTTAAGATTTTTAGCCTACTAGGAAATTGTAATTTAGCAGCAGACCTGAGTTTGGGCATGAGTGGCAGCAGCTTGGCTATCTCCAGTAAGCATCACTGTCCTAATGCCCATCGACTTCAGCTCATTCCGGAATGGATCCTGAGTTCAAGTGAGTTAGATCAGTCAAATGCACTTTAAAGGACTGTCAAGGTTTCAGACTGAAGTATGTGTCACCTGATTCACAATGAGCCCTTCTAGCCATTCTTCGGTTACCAATGTAGACGTCTTGGCCATCGCTTTTGCCATGAATCCCTTCGCCGGGATAGCTCGACTTGCTCTCAATGCTCGAAATTTTGTTCACAAAGCTGCCTCTGAGGTTATACTGCATCAGCAAGCATGAAATTTTGTTCAAATAATTTCGATTCACCACACATTACTTCAAATTCAGTAAACCGATAAATCATTCAAATTAAGTACAGCACACAATTAAGCAACAAAAATAATAATAAAAACACTCACTTCACAGTCATAGAAGCTCTTATTCTCTTCAAAGCCGGCAAACTCATCCATATCCTCTTCAGGCTCAACAAGCACCTGCTCCTCAATCAATTTAAAATTTGGGTTTCTCTCTCGCTTCTCTTCGTCCTCAATTTCCTTCTGCTGGTCCAACGCTTCCTTCAAAATCTTTGAACTAATGTTCGAAGATATCAACTACAAATCAAACACACGCATAAAAACTCTATTACTGAAAATCTCCATCACCACACTGTATTTGAAAAAACTCAAAACTGATGAAAACTACCGAAAACGGCCACTACCTTCTCCTCTTGCTGATGGATTTTCGCCGCCTTGGAGCGCGACTTGCGCGAATTGGTGTCATCGTCTGAATTGTTTGCGGCTGCGCGCACTCGATTCTCTCTCCTTCAGCCAGGCGGCGATGGAGAACAAAATGTTTTTGTGAAGGTGAGAAGAATGATTTCTTTTAGGTCAAGCGGTGGAGTTCGAACAAAGTAGCGGGCTGAGGCCCAATTTTTCAGCAATGGATTCTTATCCCGCCAAATTGAAAAACGTAAATGAATTTTGCAGCAATGGATTCTTATCCCGCCCAATTTTTCAGCAATGGATTATTATCTTTTATATTTTATTTTTATTTTTATTTCCTAATTTCTTTGTATATTTTCCTATTTAAAGCCACCTTAGGTTTGTTAAACATTTATCATGCTGCGTCAAAAACTTACATGAATTGAAACGAATTCCTCACCTAACCAACACACACTTCACCAATCAATTTAAACTAATTGAAAAACTTAATAATCTTCGTAATCATGTTCATCCTCATCCTCATCCTCTTCATCTCCATCTCCATCTCCATCTTCATCTTCATCCGTTGCATCATCATTTTCGACTATTTCATTTGCATCTTCATCAGAATAATCATCTTCTGTTTCATCATCTTCATACCTTTCCTCTAGGGGTTGGTCATCATCTTCATTTGCAGCATCATCAAAATAATCATTGTGAATACCATCTAAGAGAATATTGTAATTTGAGTCATTTTTTGTCACCTGCTTTTGGATCGTCTAAGTAAAATACTTGTTGTGCAGTGGGAGTAAGACAATAAGTCTTATCATCATACCAACTTGTCGAAGTGTCTACTGAAAGTAGTCCATGATCAACCCTTGGGCTCCCTCTCACCGCATAATTCGTATTAAACTACTTGCATCTGAAGACAATAACATGCATTCCTTCCGCATACTTAAGTTCAACTACATTTTCCAGAATACCATAAAACTTAACTCCATCTGTAAAGTAAAAGAAATCGAATATGAGTACAAATGTACACAAAACTAATTAATTAAGGAGACACGTATACAAACCAATATGTAAAACTTGACATGCTACGACCATTACTCCATTGTTTTGTGTTTTCAATTAGCGATCTCATTCCCAAATCACAAATTTTATGCCGTTTACATCACACTGCCAATAACAGTTGTACGCTTGTGGTTAACATGCTAATATGTGGAGTTCTCGATCATACTGTAGGGCTCCTTTTCTTTTGTAGAATAGACATATGTAGAATTCAATTTCAATCAATATTAGCAAAAATACACAAATAAGCAACAAAAAAACAAATAAGAGAAAAAAATGAAAGCAGGAATAAGGTTCAGTCAAACCAACCAAAAGCAGGGCAAAAAAGGCCCACGACAAGGCACCAACAAAGCTAACCGACATAAGATTAGCTTTTACTTCATTAAATGATAAACTTCTTAGGCTAACATTCACAATATCAATCACCTGGAATCCTGCTTCTAGAAAATAAACTTTTGGTAAAACAGTTTAAGCGACGTAGGTATTTAGTGGCATTAAATTCAGTCGCCTACGACCGCTTAAGTGACACACGTTGGTCAGTGGCAAAAGCGTAAGTCGCCTACGAGCGCTGAAGTGACACACTTTGGTCTGTTGCATACGAGTCAGTCTCCTAAAACCTCTTATGTGACATACTTTGCTCAGTGGCACAAGTGTCTGTCGCCTAAGTTCAATTAGGCGACACAGGTAGTAAGTGTGTCACGTAGCAATTCTTGGGCGACGTCCACTTATACCACTACAGCAAAATCAGTCGCCTAGCAAGCAAAATGGTGTAGTGCCTCAAATGAGCCAGGTGCTGAAAACTAAGCTGATGGTGGTGGTTCCAAGTATGTGAAATGCTGATGGAAAATAGAGGCAACCAAGGAGTCCTAGGTTCACTGCTATGCACAACTAGATTGGTAATGGAATTCTCACAAGTTAGACACAAGTTGTGCGTGAGCTATCTCTACGCCTCCAAGACTCTCGTCAATGCTGTGCTGGGGTCGTCGTGATATGCCCCATCCTCAGCTGAGTGGGGAGGATGCTTCTGAGTGTCTGGTTGCTATAGTGGAGGCTGCTGGTCCTCAGAGTCTGTTGAATCATTATCTGGTGTGGGCTCCAAACTCTATCGCCCCACCAACTTCCTCTTCTTGCTTGTTATGCGCATCCCTTTGGTGTCTCCGGGAAGGTAGTCTCTTTCCTGCCAATTACGGTCTTGATCAGTCATATGGCAATCAACTATCTTGGAAGAGTTGAGGATGGAAACATAGGGTTCTTGAGGTTGCTAAGGTCTGGTCATCGGCAATGATAGTAACAAAAAAAGCACCTCCTAAGGATTTGTTGTCACTTGCAGTTCCACAGTCCACCATTTGGTTAGTGAGTAGCTGGAAAAAGTCCACTGGTAGTCCACGGTGTATGGAGATCATAATATTGAGGTCGGCGTGGGAGCCCACCGTGCTTCCCTCGAGGAGAGTGTTGATATTATATTGGCGACTACCAAACGATAGACTATCTTCCAAAGTGGCAGTATGACACGTGTAGAGGGCATACGGGATGAGAAATACGAGTCAAACCCAAATATCAACTTCCAAAAGTGATAGCAATCCGCCTCACTATATTCAGCATTGCGCCCCTCCGATGGGAAACACAACAAAGCACATAAAACTTTCGTAGACAAAGTATAATTTGAGCCACCTAAGCGGAATTTCCAATGTGTGGTACGTCCTTTGTTCATTCACAAAACCAAATAACGTAAGAATTTTTTTAACACGCTATGGTTTGTAATCGTTTGTTGGGCGCATATAATATCTAGTTCCATAGCCACAAATAGACCATGACATTCATCTAATAATCCAAATGATAATTCTTCGTGATTTGGCGATCTTAGAAAAGAATACCATAGCTAGCAGGGTAGGTAGGAACGGAGACGAGGAGCTGGGAGTGCCAGGACGACGAGGTTGGCTACCGGTGGCACTGTTTGGGTGCGAAAGTTGTTGTTGTGAGTCTTGTTCCTTGGAGGCATGCGGTGGTGGAATAGATTTTAGAAGGGGGGGGGGATGCGGGGAAGAGGAGATTTGGTGTTTGTGGGTGGAGCGAGGATTTGAATGGTGATTATAGGAGATGGTTGGTAGAGACGGTGGTTGTAGAGATGGATGATGGCAGTTATTGTTTTGTTCACGATGGCTATAGAATCTGAAAATGGGGGCTACCGTGACCACCGTATTATTTCACCTGTCACGGGGTCACAACCCCCTGGGAGTTTTTTGACATTTTAAGGCCCCGTGACCACCGTGGCAAATTGACCAGTCTTGTGGGTCACGAGCCTCTCGCAGAACAACTTGATTACATTTCGATTTTTGCACTAGGTAGTCTATCTATGGAGCAAGGCACTCTACACTTTAAGCAATGCAATATTCACACAAGACGCACCATGTAGATGAAAATGCAATCCAATTATATACCTACAACGCGTGTTACTCCTTTCAGAAGCTGAGTTTAACGTCTTGACATGATAACATTTGGAGCATATGTCTAGAAGCATTCTCGGGAAGTTCCTTACTGAGACCCCGTCTCGAGAAGCTAGTTGTCACATATGCCCTCTAGTGGAGTGAGGCTCAAAACATGGTAGTGCTTAAGGCATTGGCCATTTACCGCTATTGAGTTGCCACCCTCTTTGCTCAGCTATACGTGTGCATCGGGGTATGTTTTGGCTACTGTGTAGGGGCCGCTCCATTTAGTCTTTAGCTTGTCAAGAAATAATCTCAGGCGAGAGTTGTAGGGGAGCATTCATTCGCCTTTATTGAATTCCCTACTGACTGTGTTCTTGTCGTGCCATTTCTTCGTCTTTTTCTTATAATGCGAGCATTCTCATAAGAATTCAGCATAAATTCATCGAGTTTGTCTAGCTGGAGTAGCCTCTTCTCACCGACTGACTTTATGTAAAAACTCAGTGCCTTTACGAGCCACATAGCCTTATGCTCAAGCTCAACTGACAGGTGACAAGACTTTCCCCAGACGAGTCCGAAACGGTTCATCACGATAAGAGTTTTAAAAGAAGTTTTGTGAGTCCACATTGTGTCATCAAGCTTGGACGGCCAGTTATTTCTGAAGCTATAAACTATTTTCTCTAGCATTACTTTGATCTCTCTACCTAACCACTAATCTAAGGATGATATGACGTGCCCCTCTTGTTGTAAGGGTCACACTTTTTTAGAAGGGACTTGAAATTCCGGTCTTAAAATGAGAGCCTCCATCACTGCTAACTGCTCTGAGGACACCGGATGGGAGAAATATTACCTTCTCAAACAGTCTTGTAACCAGCTTAGTAGCAAATGTCGGGGTGCCATCGCTTCGGCCCACTTAGAAACGTAGGCCACTACAACCGAAATGTACTGGTTGTTGTAGGATTGTGGGAATGGGTGAAGCGTGACGTCTGGCGCGTAAAATTATATTTATTATTTTCTGCGGAAAGCTAGTGTAGCAGTAAGCAGAGTCAAACACAAGTGAAGTGGTTGTTGAAGCTTTAAGTATGTAAGTAATCAGAAGGGTTTTTTTTGTAAGTGATTATGAGAGCACAAAAAAACACGAAGAAATGTTTCTAATTCAGAGACAATATTCTGTTCTTGGACATCACTTGTGACCTCTTCATCATTGGCATCTAATAATCATAATTCATGTTTAAGTATGTGGTTATTCAGACAAAGGTAATAACGTAAAGCATCTCGACAATGATGATACACCATAATCCTATTTCGGCAAAGGTAATAGTTTTCTAGTTGTCATAGACAAAAATATTCTGGCAAAGGTAATACTACACCTAGATGTTACTACTTATCTTTACAGTAAAGTTTCCAACAAATATTAATGATAAGGATTGGTTGTTTAACTAAGCATTACGGCAAAGTTTTCACTTAAACTAACAATTCAATTCATGGGATGAAGAACAAAACTAGTAAAACAAGAATTAAGTATTATAATCAAAACATGTGTCACAATATCCAAACGCTAAACTGAATTCAACAAAAAAATATTTATGAATGATGAAAAAGTATAAACCTCTTAATCTCTTCAGAAGCATCACAATCTTTGTTTCTCTCGTTCTTCAGGTCTCTGGAGCCGCCTCTCGATGAATGAATGATTATTCTATCTAAGCCAAATAAATATATTCTGATGCGTTTCCAAAAATTAGGATTTTAGAGTTCCAAATCTGTTCGCTGACATCATCACGTGTGTGGCTGGCGTCATCGCGCATGCACAAAGCACCTTACGCCCACGACATATGTTTACTTTTAGTATTAAAGTGTTCTCTTCATGCATGACTTAACATGTTCATTGCTTGCGAAAAACTTTACATTATCCCACCCAATCTGCTTATCATTCTTGATTTTGACTCTCGATTCAACCTTCCAATTGACCTCTTCTGCTCTCGGTGATTTGAGTCAGCTACGCAACGACCAAGCTCTTATTTTTTGGATTTCCCGTCAACTCCCTTCACTCATTCGAAGCGTCGCATATCTAATCTGCCATTGTGGTGTTTTGACACCTAAATGTCGCCTTTTATAACGTACTCACTCCTAGAGCTTCTGATACACCAAAATGCAAAACCATACTAAAAAGTAAATGTTCGCATATAAAAGTGTTGAAATAAATAGGATTAGTTAGTTCGACGAATCGTATAAATACGAATCATCAAACCACCCCATACTTAAACTTGTTCGTCCTGAACAGGAACAAACCATAAGAGAAAACAATATATATCACCACAATTCTACAATGTCTTCGATGTAATGCCGCATGAACATGAGATGCTAATCTAAATCATTGCGCTCAACATGAAATTAATTTGATACATGTTACCTCTGACCTGAAATGCAAATTACTTTGGATGAACAAGAGATAATCCTCTTTACACCCATGATTGCTTTTTTCTGGCATGTGAGTGATTCGAGCTTTAAGGACCTTAAGTTCTTCTTTTGGTGGACATCTTTCGATGTTGTGAACTTTTCTTTGGTCTTAGGCTCTTGTGTATGAATGAGATACTTAACTTTTGTTGACAACTTTCTTGAAATTTTGAATTTTGAGACTTTATCTTCTTGTTTTCTTGTACATGCTTCTTTTCAGCTGAAGGTGGTCCAATCATCGCTCGAAAGCATATGGAGAGACCACCTCGCTCTTTCTCATCGTTGTCCTTTTTGACGCGAGTCAAAATGGGGGCCCTCCACTTTTTCCAGGTTACATCAACTTGAGATATGCGATCTGTTTCCCCTTATTGCCTACTTACATAAACGCTATAGTGGCGGAGCAAACTCTAACTCCATAAATCTCAAAGTGCTAGCATCCACTGCATTCATGCAATCATATGATTAGGAACTCGGTCCTTTGAATGCTTGTCAAGTCTCTATAGGACGTTAATATCAACTGCACATCCATATTTATTTCAACTCAAAAAGACACGTTGTGGATTAAATTCACATGTAATTGCATAATTCAAGTTTCACAAGAGATATACAATCAAAAAAAAGTTTCACAATAGATATACATGATAAGTCGAATTTTTGACTTATTAATAACCGTTTTTCACTATAGCTTTGAGTCATTTCTGACTTTATTTGATGTCATTTGACCCTTGCCTTTCACATTTTAGGTACAAAATGATACCCTATTGAATTCAAGACCTCAAAATCAAGATCACTTGAAAAACCGAAGTTTAAAGGCAAAAAGTGGGCAAATGGAGTTTGAACCGGCCGGATGAAGGAATTTACTTAAAGCCAACTGACCGGTTAAGGTTGAGTCCAAAAAGGAGTAGGCTCTGAGGTCTGGAACCGACCGGTTAGTATGCTCAGTAAGTACACGAAATCTAACCTTGATCGAACCGACCGGTTCATAGAAGTGCCTCGTGCTCAACTGACCGGTTGAAGCTCAGAGTGAAACGATCTTGTGGAGCATTGAGTGAACCGACCGGTTGGCAAATCCTCACAGGAGTTAACCGGCCGGTTGGCCTGTTAAGATAGGATTTTTGATGACTTACTATAAATAGAAACCAAGGGTTTTACAAAAAGGGGATGTGGTTTTTAGAGAGAAAAAGTGTGAGAAAAGGGCCAAGGAAGACTCAACATCACAAAAGGATTGCTTGGGGGAGAAGAGGGAAGATCAAGGAAGGCATCTAGTCTTCTACTTGGGTTTTCTCTACTCATCTTTTCTCCCTCTTGTTGTTTTGTAATGAAAACATGTTATCATGATGATGTGTGAGTAGTTCTTGTGTTTTGAGGGTTTATGACCCTCCTTGGCACTCTATGATCATTATCTATACATTGAAATTCATGTGGATGATTGTTGATTTCATTTTCTCTTGTGTTATGAAATGCTATGCTACAAGGTGTTTGATAAAACGCCTAAGTGATAAATTAGACCAAAACTTGAACCTATCACTTGAAAGAGCTAGGGAATAGTTTTAGTATGGAGAAAATGATCCATATCTTAGTCATGAAAGTGAACTCTAGGATATGGATGCTTGACTAGGATTAAATATTTAATTTATTGAATTTGGTTTGTAATGAAAGTTATGGATTAAATCTTGAGTTAAAGTGAGTCAATATCTTTAAAGAGTGCGACTCCACCTTTGACGGTCTAAGGTTTCAGGAAATGTCAACGAAAGTTGATCCATATGTCTTGGACTAGGTCATTAAGCAAATCATCATTTAATCACATGAGTTAATTGTATTTGATCGTTTAAGTTGCTAGGGAAGGAAATAACCCTCGAAATTTTTTAATCCATATTTTATTTCTAATTACTTGCCATTTAGGATTTAGACACACACCCTTATACATTTTTTACTAGAATAGCGGAACGGAAACACAATCTTATATAGTGCGTGTGCTTGGCTTGCTCCTTTGGGTTCGACCCGGTACTTTACTGGTATTATAAATGTTTTGACTACATTCGATCCTCTCTTAATTGATACTATTTAGAGGCTAAAAAGAATAGTTTGACAAATGGCGCCGTTGCCGTGGAGCAACTAGTTAGCACATACCTAGCTTAGATTGTGTGGAAGTTCCGACTATTCTTGTACATATTTTTCTTTTTCTTTTTCGTATACTTGTATAGTCTGTTTTCACTCATATCCCTTGCTAGCTTACGTTTATCTTGATTTTCGCATGCAAATATATACAACAGAAACTCTAGCCAAAAACAATTTATAAAACCGGTAAGACCGGGTCAAACCCAAAGGAATAGCCAAGCACATGTACTATATAAGATTGTGTTTCCGTTCGGCTATTCAATTCAAATGTATAAAGGTGTGTGTCTAAATCCTAAATGGAAGTAATTAGAGATAAAAGATGATTGAAAGGCGTTTTTAGGGGTTACTCCTCTCCTTGGCATTTCCCAAATGATCACGTACACAATATTTGAGTGTTTCATGACATCAAATAGTCTAAAAACCTAGCTTAGACAAAGGAGGGTTGTGGAACCCTCAAAACACAAGAACTACTCACACATCATCATGATAGCATGTTTTCAATACAAAACTACAAAGGGGAGGATATATGAGTACAGAAAACCCAAGTAGGAGATGTTGAGCAAGCTTGAGATTCCTTCCTTGATCTTCTCTCCCAAGAAATCCTTTGATGATGTGGAGTCTTCCTTAGCCTTTTTCTCACACTTTTTCTCTCTTGAAACCACCCCACCCCCTTTAGGTCAAAAACCTCTCTTTCTATTTATAGGTTTGAAGATAAAATTTCTGTGTTTTGGACCCAACCGGTCGGCTGGGACATGAGCCGGTCGGTTGGGAGTGGCCGAGTGCAATGCTTGACAATGGAGGTTCCCAACCAGTCGGTTGGAATTTCAACCGGTCTGACTTACTGGGGCGTTTTTGATGTTTTAGGTTCTGAATTTGGTCTTGACATAAACTGGAGAGTTATTGCCCTTCGAGTTTGCTTTCGAACAAGTTATAGATAAAGAAATTGGGACACCGTATGCGCTATGGGAATGCAAAATAAGTTGGAAAGGTCAATCTGCCCTATTTGGCCCCGAAACTTCAATTTTTCATGCAATCATGATATTGAAGTCTTGAATTCAATGGGGTATCATTTTGTACCTGAAATATGAAAGGCAAGGGTCAAATGACATAAACAAATGTCAGAAACAAATCAAAGTTTTAATAAAATATGGCAAAGAATAAGTCGAAAACTCGACTTATCACTCATGAAGGGTATGAAGTTATTGAGAAAATCACAAGGAATTACGTTATGTGGGCAAGCGAGAGAGAAAGCCCAAAGAAGCATTGATGGAATTATGGAGTAAATGCTATAGAGAGCAATGAGGCATACACCACCTTTTTGAAGAAATTTGATACCATAGTCGAGATGCTAGACCAAATGCAAAGGTCTTCCACCCCTCAAATGGCTTCTAAATCTTGTGATATATGTGGGGTGACAAAATATGAAACAAACTAATTTCCTCTAGTGATGCCTAGTGAAGAAGGTTTTTATGAAGAGGTAAATTTTGTGGGAGGGAACCAAGAAAGAAACTATGGGACCGGGACTTCCTACAACTGAAATTTTAACCTTTGCTATTCCGCTAGGAAGAACCATCACAATCTATCTTATAAGACAACTAATCCCATTCCTCCCGGATTTGAAGCCAAACCTCCACAAAATGTCCAACCTTACCAACCTAGAAATCAGTACCAAGGCCAAGGGTAATCCCAACCTCAAAGGCAATACCAACAAGCCCCTCAAACTCCTGAACCCTCAATTGAATCCCCTATTCTAGAGTCCAGGCTTGCTGACTCGTTGTAAACCAAGAGAAGATGCAAGCTGAAATAGATAGAAAGGAGACTCGCAGTAAAAATGCTTGAAACTCAACTAACTCAACTAGCTGAATCTTTTTCAAGGGCACAAGGGAAGTTACCGGCTAAAACCGATCCAGACCTGAAGGAATATTGCAATGACATCTACCTTGAAGATGATGAGTAGTTTGAGGGAGAGTTACTTGACGTTGATGAAGATGGGATCGAAGACACTACCACTCGCGGATGGGACAACAAGGCACCCCTGTGGCATAATTGAAAATGTTCCAATAACGGTGGACAATTTCTACATACCTTGCAACTTCGTGGTAATGGATATAGGGCATAATTGTAATTCTTCGTTGATTCTTGGACGTCCCTTTTTGGCCAACGCCGGTATTGAAACAAATGTGGGAAATGGCAAGTTAACCTTAAAAATTGGTGTTGAAAAGGTAAGAATTCGAAGGCCTAGCAGAGACAAGTGGATCTACTTGAAAATTGTGATTTGTAGGTGCGATGAGAGTAAAAAAGTTAAGGCCCAAAAAGGTAACTATGAAGAAGTTGCTCAAGATGCACAATACCAACCTAGGTCCTCCCCTTGATTACCCTGAGTCATCCTCATGCATTGACTGAGTGAAAAGAAATGCCAACGCAAAAACGTAAAGGGATGAGAAGCAAAATTCTCTTTGGAAAATGGCTATTAAGCAAGTTGCCTGCAACTCACAGAACCCAGATTGATTATTTCACTACATTACATAACCACTCTATGAGGGATCTTAGCGTAAGACTCCTCAAGTGTGTTTCTTGACACAGAGATTCAACTTGATCTTTGCTATGACGTTAAACTAGGTCCTCCAAGAGGTAACCCGTTGTAAGTTGTCCATTATAGCACTTAAATTGCATAAGCTTGGTATGCCCATTATGAGCTATGAGTTACAACATAAATGTTTAGGTGTTTTGAGATGTATGTTTTGTTATATGGCATTGTCTTAAGTGTGGAGTGGAGTGATTGCTTGGTAGTGAGTCACATTCTAAGTGTCGAGTGTGTGTCTATGTTCTGGAATTTTGAATGCCACATGAGTTGTGTGCTTGATTGGTGAGCTTCATTTCTAAGTGTGGAGTTCATGGCTCGGTTTAGGGCTTCAGATGTTCACCTATACTTCTTGTTCATTGAGTTTTAATTGGGAAATGTACAAGAGGGTTATCCAAAACCATGGATAGAAAAAAAAATCAGGGCAAGTTTGCACTCGCCGGAGTGCTAGAAAAGCCTATTAGGTTGTCCCCCGATAACGTCCCCGATCAAACTCCTAATACCCTCGACAATAAGTACTCATCTGAGTACGCCCCGCTACTCACCCGAGTACGTGATCCTTATACAAACTCATCAAAGTTCATCCCTACTCATCCGTATACATAGCTATAATCGCCCGAGTACCGACCTGGTAAACCAAAACCTTCTTCTCTCGGACATAAGTACTTGGCCGGGTACCAAGTCGTACTCACCTGAATACGACCCTAGATCAACTCCATTTTTCCTCGGTCATATGTACTAGACCGAGTACCACACCTTACTCTGCCGAATACCAACCCATTATGCAATTCAAATTGAAATTCCCCCAAAACTCAAAATCAAATTCCAGCTAAATACATCTCTCATACTCGTTCGAACCCCTCCCCTACTCGACCTTCACCTCTTCTGACACTGCACCAGCCCGCTCACCTCCGTCGCTGCTTGTCACCACCTCCCGCCACTGCCCTACTACATGCTCACCCTCTTCCAATTCCAAATCGTGCCCTAGAAATTGATTCCAAAACAACCGATATACACCTCCTCCCAATCACCTCAATCTTCTGTAACCTAGGTCGGATTACACCACATTCATCATCCACCTCAAATTCCGAGCCCTAGCTCAATTTCAACCATCCCAAAATTCCCTAGGTTTCAAAATTCCAATTTCCGAACTTTGAAAAGGGCTAAGGACAATTCTTTGCAAACAACCAACCTAGAGGAGTCTCTTATAAAAGGGAGAAATTAGATATTGAGCCACCTCCGGTCTTCCTGGGGTATTCTATTCCCCATACCGCTCCTACAACACCTACTAGAGTTGAGGAGGTAGCCTCACCCGTAGTGGTGGGTAGTGAGAGGGGAGCCACTGCTGAGAATGACGAGAAAGTTGCTACATGGGTCGGAGAGGAGATAACACCACTTACGACAGACGATGAGGCCACTTATTTGACATCCATGTTCTTACTTTTCTTATATGTGGGGCTGATACGTTCTGTTGTACGATCTTATGAATTCTTTTCATGTTTTGAGTACTTAAGTTGCCTTGGGCTCAATTTGGGATCCATTGAGCATATATTGGACTTTTAAGTGTAAAGTCAACCCTTTTGATAGTGTTGTTCCATTTAGGATGTAGGGATCGTGGGATCTTCTTGCAGATAATCCTGAAAAAAAATAAGGCATGAAGCTCCAAAATATATCTCGAGACGTCATGATGATTAAAGAGTCTCAAAAACTTCTCTCGAGCTTGATGGACATTGATCAGTCGAGTTTTCGACTGATTTATGGTCATTCTTCACTATAGTTTTGGGTCGTTTCCGACATTATTTTGATGTCATTTGACCTCTATCTCTACATTTCAGGTAGAAAACAAGTTTCCCCCATGGTCAAGACCTATATATGAAGATTGGTTGAAAAACAGAAGTTTCGGCGCAAAACAAGGAGTTTCGGGGCAAAATCGAGCATATTGACCTTTGCAACTTGTTTTGGACGCCCAGGGCGCATACGGTGTCCGAATTGGTTGATTCAAAGCTTGTTGAAAAGCTAACTCAAAGGGCTACAACTCTCTAGTTGACACCAAGACCAAATTCTGACGGGAAGACCACCAACAAGGCCCCAGTCGGTCGACTGAAAGTCCAGTCGACCGACTGTGTAAACAACTCAGCAGCTCCTCAGATTGTTTTTCTTCGTGACCTTTGCGACTTGTTTTGGACGCCCAGGGCGCATACGGTGTCCGAATTGGTTGATTCAAAGCTTGTTGGAAAGCTAACTCAAAGGGCTACAACTATCTAGTTGACGCCAAGACCAAATTAGGACGGGAAGACCACCAAAAAAAGTCCCAGTCGGTCGACTGAAAGTCCAGTCGACCGACTCGATTAAACTTCAGGAGCTCATCAAATCTTGCACATTCCAGTCGACCGACTGGGAGTCAAGCTTAGCCCAGTCGACCGACTGGGAGTCAAGCTTAGCCCAGTCTACCGACTGGATGAAAAACTCAGATTTGAGGTCCAGATTTCAGCCGAATCTATAAATAGAAAGCAAGGGTTTTGGACCAACCGTGGAGGTTTTTGGGGAGAAGAAGATTGGAAAAGAGGCTCATCCAAGGTCATCAATCATCATCCAACCAAGGAGAAGTGAAGATCAAAAGGGAGACATTAGGATTAACCATCCTATTTCTATTCCTCTTCTATTCCCTTGTTGTTGCTATAACCTACTCACACCATGTTGTCTTACATGAGGTGTGAGTAGTGATCTTGTGTTTTGAGGGTCTTATGACTCTCATTGGTGCTCTTTGATCACAAATATACATTGATATTCATATGGATGATTGTTGATTTCATTTTCTCTTGGGTTATGAATGTTATGCACTCTAGGTGTTTGATAAAATGCCTAAGTGACAATTTGGACTAAAACTTAAACCTATGTCTTGGAAAAGCTAGTGGATAGTTATAGGATGGAGAAATGATCATATCCTAAGCATGAAAGTGAACTTATGATATGATGCTTGACTAAGAATTGAATGTTTAATGCATTGGAGTTGGTCAATTAGCAAATCATCAATTAATCCCATTGAATGGTGTCAAATTCATGTTCGCTATGCTCTTTAACATACCATGCTACTAAGCGTTTGATGAAATGCCTAAGTAACATGTTGAATCTTAAAACTAGACCTAAGAATCGAAAGACCGTAGGGATAGTTTGGATGTAGTGAATATGATCATTTCTACGGGATTGAAGTGAACTAGATTCAATACTATTTGACTACCATGAAATGTTTGAATATCGTGTATGTGATCATTGGGAAAATGCCAAGGAGGGGAGTAACCCCTCGAAACACCTCTTACTTATCTTTTATCCCTAATTACTCGCCACATAGGATTTAGATATATACACTCCCTTATACATTTTGGGTTTAGAATAGCCGAACGGAAACACAATCTTGAATAGTGCATGTGCTTAGCTTGCTCCTCTTGGTTCGACCCGGTACTTTACCGGTTAATATAAATGTTTTGACTACATTCGATCCTCTCTTCATTGATACTATTTAGAGGTGAAAAAGAATAGTTCGTCAGACACGCCCTTCCCGAGTTCTTCAATAACGTCCTTGTGTGCCCAATCATCAATTCATCTTTAAAGCTTGAGCTCTCTTGTTTGCAAGGTTGCTCACTCGTGTAGCATTTATGTATCGGCGGTGAGCTGGATATGGCGTTCCAGAATTCATAGCGACCTCATCGGTGTATTGTCCACAAAATCCCTCGAGGGGAAACTCGAGCACTGCACATACCTCGGCTTTAGACATATTGTAGGATCGGTCACCGAGAACAAACTTCCAATGAGTGACCTGATCCGGAGCACCTGAATACTCAAACGATGCTAGTAATTACTTTAAAACACGAGGATATGTTGGTGCCAGTCGAGCAAACAGTATATCAAGTCCACTAGCCACAAATAATGCACGACAAGCATCCAATAATCCAAAAGATAGCAATGTACCATGATCAGGGACTAAGGTAGGTTTTACCTTTTTCACCGAGATGACACGGTCGTATTTCCTATTTTACGCCGGGTTAAAAGACCAAGGGCGATCATCCGGGTAGGTTCTTTGGCGAGGGGGCTGGGCGGCTTGTGGTTGCGATGGTGGTAGATTCTGAGCATTCCGGGATGATGAGGCAGCAACCTTGCAGGTCGATTTCCGAGCCATGGGTTGAGAATTGGGTAATTGGGAGCCGGGTAGGGTTTTAGGGTTCGGAGGAGAGGCTGAATTGCGGAGAGTGGTGAAGGAGACTGGGCTGTGGACGGCAGACAGAAAAGTGCGACGAGCGGATCGGAGCTGGGCGGCTAGGGTTTGGTCGTCGTCGGCTGTTGAGGGAGAGAGCTGCGATCGATTTTTATTTTGGAAATCCCGATCTGTTTTAATTTGAAAACCGAACTTGCCGTGACATCCATGACATTCGAGCATGTCACGGGTGTCACGGCACCCATGAATATCTCTGCCTTTAAACCCTGTCGTGACATGTCCATTGTGTCACGGGTGTCACGACACCTCCAACAATCTCTGCCAAATTACCCTGCCGTGACATGTCCAATGAGTCACGGGTGTCACGGCACCTTGAATTCCCAGCATAAAACATTTTCTTGTTCCGATACTGTCGTCTGTCTGAATTTGCCCTACCCCACACTTGGATTCCTGCAATGATCACACACAAAGCACAAAATGCAAAATGCAACTAACTAATACTTACATCGCGGGTAACTCCCCGAAGAGGCCTAGTTTAACGCCTTGCGAGACATAACTGGGGAGGTAGTAGTAGTACTTGAAGCATTCTCGAGAAGTCTGTTGCTAAGATCCCTTCCCGTGAAGTAGGTTTTCGTCAACGCCTTCAGGAGGTGCCAGATGCTTTAGTACGTGGTAGTAGTTAAGGCGTTGCCCGTTCACCACCATAGATTTTCCTCCCTCAATGCTAAGTTCCACGTGGCCGTCTGGATATGCTCTTTCCACTGTATAAGGGCCACTCCATTTAGTGCGCAGCTTCCCCGGAAATAATCTAAGGCGGGAGTTGTAGAGAAGAACTCGATCGCCTTCATTGAATTCTCTGCTCACTATGCGTTTGTCGTACCATTTCTTTGTCCTCTCCTTATAGATGCGAGCATTCTCGTAGGAGTCTAATCTGATCTCATCGAGCTCGTGTAGCTACAGCAGTCGCTTTCCCCCAGCTATTTTCATGTCCATGTTCAGCTCTCTGATGGCCCACAGAGCCTTGTACTCAAGCTCGACTGGTAGGTGGCAGGTTTTGCCGTAGACAAGCCTGAAAGGACTCATTCCGATAGGAGTTTTGAATGCAGTCCTATATGCCTACAACGTGTCATCTAGCTTGGACGCCCAATCTTTCATGTGGCTAGAGACTGTCTTCCCGAGGATGCTCTTGATCTCTCTATTAGAGATTTCTACTTGCCCACTGGTTTGAGGATGATATGGAGTGCCGACCTTGTGATAAACACCGTATTTCTTCAGCAATATCTCGAAATTTCTTTCTTTGAAGTGGGAGCCTCCATCACTGATAACTATTTTGGGTACTCCTAATCGAGGAAAAATAACCTTTTGAAACATCTTCATGACCACCTTGGCATCACAAGTAGGAGTAGCCACTGCTTCAACCCACTTGGAAACATAGTCGACTTGTACCAAGTTATACTGATTACCATAAGAAGGTGGGAATGGTCCAATGAAATCGATGCCCCATACATCAAATAAATCGACTGCAAGAATGCTCTGTTGGGGCATCTCCTGCTGCTTAGAGATATTTCCAGTCCGCTGGCCTTGATCACAAGCCTTGACGAAATCGTGGGCATCCTTAAATAGAGAGGGCCAAAAGAATCCGGCCTGTAAAAATTTTGTGGCTGTTTTCGAACCAGCTCCGTGGCCACCATACTGTGATGAATGGCGGTGCTCTAGAATCCATATGATCTGGTCCTCATCGACGAAAGTCCTGTAAAGACCGTCAACACATAATCTGTATAGAAAAGGGTCATCCCAGAAGTACCTCTTTACGTCGGACAGAAATTTCCTCTTCTGGTTGTGCGATAGGTCAGGAGGAATAATACCGCAGGCCAAGAAATTGACGAAGTCTGCGTACCACGGGGTGATGTCCACATCGACACGCATAAGCTGCTCACCTGCTAGAGAGTCAGTCATCGGGAGTTTGTCCTCTTCACGGTCGAGCTCTCCTAGCTCGAGGCGTGACAGGTGATCGGCAACCAGATTTTCAGCTCCCTTCTTGTCTCTAATCTCAATGTCGAATTCTTGAAGGAGGAGAACCCATCGAATCAACCTAGGCTTCAAATCCTTCTTGGACAGCAAATACTTAATGGCGGCATGGTCAGTGTACACTATGGTCTTTGAGCCTATCAGGTATTTCCGAAACTTCTCAAAAGCATAGACGATGGCTAGCATCTCCTTCTCTGTTGTAGTTTAATTTGCTGCTGCGCCAGCCAAGACTTTACTGTCATAGTAGATCACGTGTAGCTTCTTATCATCGCACTGCCCTAAGGCTGCTCCTACTGCGAAATCACTAGCATCACACATTAGTTCAGACGGTAGCTCCTAGTTTGGGGGCTGCACTACATGGGCAGAAGTAAGAGCAGATTTCAGCTTATGGAAAGCATTAAAACATGATTAATTGAGGTTAAACTCAGCTTCTTGGCAAAGTAGATCAGTGAGTGGCTTGGCTATCTTCGAGAAATCTTTTATGAAGCGCCGATAAAATCCTGCATGCCCTAGAAAGCTCCTGATTCCTTTCACATCCTTAGGTGGGGGCAGCTTTTCAATCACCTCCACCTTAGCGCGATCGACATCGATGCCTCTATTAGAGGCTAGGTGTCCCAACACAATGCCTTCATGTACTATAAAGTGACACTTCTCCCAGTTTAAAACAAGGTTAGTGTCAACGCAACGACGAAGAACATTAGTAAGGTTAGAGAGGCATATATCGAATGAAGAGCCATACACCGAAAAATCATCCATAAAAACTTCCATGGTGTTTTCTATAAAATCAGAAAAAATGGCCATCATACAACGCTGAAAAGTGATTGGTGCATTGCAGAGACCGAAAGGCATTCTTGTCTTTCAGGTACAAGCTAGTTCATGCCAAATAAAACACCGAGGCAGAGGAAGAAGATTCAGGTATCAGACGAGGACTCACCGGACCAACGAAAAAATCTTCGCCAGGTCCAAAACGAAGCTCGACTACTCCGAGCACAAAATGGCAATTTCGCAGCATTTGATATGAATCAAAACAACCCAGCATTGCTGAATGAGGTGGTCGAAGATGACCAACACCGTCCCGTGCAGCAACCAGTGCGCAGGACTCTTGGAGATTACACTGCTCCACGTATCTCAGGATTCCAATCTGCCATTGCACCACCTGGTATAGCCAATAACACCTGGGAGCTCAAAACGGGACTCATTCAGATGGTGCAACTAAAATAAGTTTTCGGGAAGGATGAATGAGGACCCTCATCAGCACCTAAAGCGGTTTGTCCAGATGTGCAACACAGTAAAGACTAATGGTGTTTGTCAGAATCCTACTACCTGAGGCTATTTCCATTCTCGCTATCTGACAAGGCTAGTAGGTGGCTAGAAAGTCACGCAGAAGGAACATTCACTACTTGGGATAAACTGGCTGAAGCTTTTCTACAACAGTACTTCCCGCCATCGAAGACAGCTGACAGATGCTTGGCGTCAGAGCAAATGTACAAATAAATTTATAGTCCGCTACTCGCGACTTCACTACTGGGTAGCAAGTGGTAAGTAGGGGTCGAACCCAAAGGAATTAGGGGGATAGTTGCTCTTTGAGGTGATTTATACAGCGAGAGAGCGTGTTTTAAGTTGATTGAGATTTTAGCGCGGAAAAGTAAATGACTGGTTGGTTGGTTTTGGTTTTAGTGCGGGAAAGTAAATGACTGAAAATAAAAGTAGGAGACTTACAGCGGGTGATGCGTGATTGGTAAGTCCTTCGGATGATGAGTGCAGTTGATTAAGGCAGTTATACTAAGAAAGTAAGTGCAGGTGTTGTTTGATTTCAACGAAAAACATTCAGTTTCGGGGGCTTTGTATCATAGCCTGTTTATCATTGACGTTTAGTGATCCTTCTAAGTATTCAAACGTGCATCAAGGCCATTCCAAGCACTCGATTTGCCACACTGTCTAGTCTTTTGCAAAAATGTTCGAAAGTGTATCAAGGCCATTCCAAGCACTCGATTTGCACACACTGTCTAGACTTTTGCAAAAAACGTAGAGCCCTTGTTCTACTTAGACTAATACCCCATTCCAAGGTATATTAGCCTGTGTGCATCCATTTGATCAGTCATTCCCGAGCAATCAAATGGTGTTTGAGAGAGGTCAAACTCCTCAGATAAGCTTTGCCATTCCAAGCATCCACTTATCCGAGTATGTTTACGAACTTCCACGGAAGAGCTTTGCCATTCCAAGCATCCACTCAACCTTGAAAGTTCTGGCCTAATATATGGCACATAGAACAAGTTTTGAATACAGAGAAAAAACACTAAAGCAAAGTCTAAAACATTTTATGATACAAGTACACCCCTTCAACCGAATGAAGAGTTTAGCTACGAATATCCATAGAGGTGGATACCATAGCTAAATACTCGGGGGTTTTTGAAAGACAGTAAGTAAAGGGGAATACTCAAGAACCAACAGGAGTATTCCCAATTTCTACTTGAATACTCAAGAACCAACAGGAGTATTCTCTAAAACCGTTATAATACTCAAGAACCAACAAGAGTATTATTTCAAAACCAAACTTACAAATTGCCAAACTTAGAGAGATAAGTGATTTTGTGTTGTGAATGGGATGATACAAATGAGAGGAGAATGGCTTGTATTTATAGCCAAAAGGGGAGGAGATGGGTGGTGAGGATGAAACCACATGGCAAGCCATCCATGGAGGAGGAGGAGGAGGTGAAAGCCGCCGGTGGCCGGTCATCATGAGGAAAGCCGCCGGTTGTGGTGGGGGGAGGAGGCTTTGGCTTCCAAAGCCGCCGGTCATGGAGGGAGAAGAGTGAGTTTGTGTGAGTTTTGTGAAGTTCTCACAAAACTATCGGTGTATTTCAGCTCCGGACTGACTTTGGTTGCTCTTCGGTTTGATTTGTTTTGAATGATTCCATGTCAGGATCTTTAGATTTCTTCAGTCAGCGTCTGATCGTGACCTTGGAATGACTCGTAACATCTTTTCTGCGTAAAATCCTCTCCTTAGCGTGTATTCTCTCTAAGCTCAAAAATACCCTGTAGAAATATATCGGGACTAACAAGCAGAAGTTAAATAGACAAACAGTCTAATTTAGTGGGTTTAACTGTGTTTTTGATTCGTATAATTATAGTCCATCAACAGCACATTTCAGGAACAAAATCATTTCGTTCCGTTCTATGGATTGGATGGCGAGACTCTCTACGAGGCCTGGGAAAGGTACAAAGAGCTGATGAGGATGTGCCCCCACCACAACCTGGAGATGTGGCAGATTACAGACACTTTCTATCAGGGAATCGACCAGGGAATGCGTACATTGATAAATCAAGCGGCTAGTGGAGGACTTAATGGAGTCCCACTGGAAGACACTTATGACATAATAGAAAAGGCAGCTCAAGACTATCACCTCTGGACCAGTAACCGAGGTAACCCTAAGGACAAGAAAGGTATGTAGGATCTCTACCTCGCTGATGACACAAATGATATCGCTGAGTTGACCACCACTGTTAAGATGCTAGCAGCTGAAATCAAAAATCTGAAGATAGACTCCTTAATGAAGTCATCTACTGTTGCTAATATAGCTGTCTACTGTCAAATTTGTGGCTCTCCCTCTCATTTTGCAGATGGCTGTCCGGTGATGGGACAAGATGAAAACGGTGGAAACCAGGAGGATGCCAATTATGTAGGGAAAAACAATCAAGGAAACGGTTTCGATTCTGGATCAGCCACTGATGGACCATAATTATACGAATCAAAAACACAGTAAAACCCACCAAATTAGACTGTTGGTCTATTTAACTTTTGCTTGTTAGTTCCAATATATTTCTACAGGGTATTTCAGAGCTTAGAGAGAATACATGCTAAAGAGGAGCTTTTAAAGCATAAAAGATGTTACGAGTCATTCCAAGGTCAAGATCATATGCCGACTGAAGAAATATCAAGGATCCTGACGTTGAATCACTCATAACAAATTAAGCAGAAGAGGAATCAAAGTCAGACGGAGCGAAATTGGACTGATAGTTTTGTGAAAAGACTGCACAAAACTGTCAAAATACACTCATGGACCAAGGTGACCGGCCACCTTGCTTGGAGGTGGCCAAGGGAGGAGCTCCTCCCCTCATGGTGACCGGCCACCGGCGGCTCCTCCCCTCATGGTGACCGGCGGCTTTTGCTCCTCCATGGAAAGCTTGCCATGTGGTGGCTCCTCCACCACATCTTCATCTCCTCCTCCTCCTCCCTTGGATCAAAAACACATGGAAGCCATCTCCACCCTCCATTTCTCCTCCCTTTGGCTATAAATACAAGCCATTCTCCTCTCATTTGTATCATCCAAAAAATCAACATTTCACTTATCTCTCTAAGTTTTGTAAGTTTGGCTTTGGAAATAAAAGATTGCTCCCTTGGCGCTTCAACGGTTGTAAGTATTTTAATATTTATTTACCGTCTTTAATTTCCAATTCCTTAGTTATAATGTTTAGCGCGATAAATAGTAGCTAAACTAGTCGTTCGGTAGAAGGGGTGGACTTGTATTATAAAATGTTTTAGACTATTAATTTAGTGTCTCGTCTTTGTATTCAAAACTTGTTCTATGTGCCATATATTAGATCAGAACTTCCAAGGTTGAGTGGATGCTTGAAATGGCAAAGCTCTTCTGTGGAAGTTCGCAAACATACTCGGGTAAGTGGATGCTTGAAATGGCAAAGCTTATCTGAGGAGTTTGATCTCTCTCAAACACCATTTTGGATAAATCGGAAAAGACAACCCAAAATGGATGCACACAGGCTAGTATACCTTGAAATGGGGTGCTAGTCTAAGTAGAACAAGGGCTTTACGTTTTTTTGCAAAAGATTAGACAGTGTTGCAAGTCGAGTGCTTGAAATGGCCTTGATTCACTTTCGAACACTTTTGCAAAAGACTAGACAGTGTGACAAATCGAGTGCCGGAAAAGGCCTTGATACACGTTTGAATACTTAGAAGATTCACTAAGGGTCAATGATAAACAGGATATAATACAAGGCCCCTGAAACCGAACGCTTTCTTTTAATTGTAATAATTATCAGTTACTTTCCAGTACTAAAACCAACCAACCAACCAATCAATCACTTAGCTGGTAGCTTTAAAACCAACCAACCAACCTAAAACACGCCCTCCCGCTAAATAATCCCCTCAAAGAACAATTATCCCCCTAATTCCCTTGGGTTCGACCCCTACTTACCACTTACTACCCAGTAGTGTAGTCGCGAGTAGCGGAAAATATAAATTTATTTTGCACAGAGAACATTGCACCTTAACGACAGTGCAGTGGGCTCCGTCAGCCACTAACAAGTGAGATAACCCGAACAGGAATTACCCTAACCTCTCTTACAAACCAAAGAGCAATGCACCGTACCAGCCACGAGGCCAATACAACAATCAAGATCTACAACCGCAGAACAATGATTCCTACCAGCCGAGGCCTCAGTATAACAACCAGCCCTAACAACAGCAAAATTAGAATTCAGGGCAGTACAACTACCAGCCGCATCAGCCCAAGCAACAAGAGTCTGGCAGCTCATCTAGCATTGAATCCATGCCGCCTAGTTTCATGGCTGAGCAGGATAGGCGAATGAAAGGATTTGAGCAAACACTCGAGCAGATCGGTGCCCAGAACAAGTAACTGGTCATTCAGAACAGGATGCTAGAAAATTAGGTAGCTCAACAAGCAGACTCGGCGACTAGAGAACATTGGAAACTCCCATACAAACCAGATCGAAATCCTAGGGAATCAGTGAATGCCATCACACTCCAAGGAGGGAAACAGCTTAAGATGCTACCAGCTCAGACCACTCGATCTCCAGTTACAAAATCAACATCTGACTCTACACCTGCTGAAGAGGAAACGTCGAAGGAGACGGAAAATCGAGCTGAAAATTCTGCGCAGACAGTAGAGCCAACTCCCTATAGATCGCCAGTCCCATTCCCTCAGCGGCTAGTGTCTACAAGGAGGGATAAAGAGTTCAAGCAGTTCGTTGATAAGATTCGTACTCTTTAGATCACCATGCCCTTCACGGATGCAATCACCCAGATTCCTACTTATGCGAAATTCATGAAGGAGATTCTGACGGGGAAATGAAAAATGGACGGGACCGAGATAGTGGCTCTGAGTGAGGAGTGTAGTGCTTCCATGCACCAGCCCATGCCGCCTAAGCTTAAGGACTCAGGGAGCTTTTCTATCCCTTGTGATATTGGCGGTATTACTATTCATCGTGCTCTATGTGATCTCGGTGCTAGTGTGTTTATCATGCCTTATTCTTTGTATGCTAAACTGAATTTAGGTGATCTCTGTCCTACTAATATCTCTATTCGTCTTGCGGATCGTTCTTGTAGACTCCCGAAAGGGATTCTGAAGGATGTACTGTCAAGGTGAAGAACATTTACATCCCTCCTGATTTTATAGTGCTAGAGATCTCAGAGGACATTGATATCCCGATTATACTTGGTAGACCATTTCTTTATACGGCTAAGGTAGTTATTGACATGGATAGAGGGTCTATAGCTTTGCGAGTAGGCAGTGAAAGAGTTGTCTTTTATTTGCCTGACATGTGCAAGAGTCCTAGTATGTTAGCTGACTGTGATGTATTAGACTCTGCTGATGTTGATGACCCTATTACACTGACCTCTGTTGAGTCCTACAGAGTTGTACCAGACTGCCCAATACTGATGGATATATGCGTACTGAGCACCGAGGGAGCAGCTGAAGCTGAATAGACCACCGGCCCAGGTAAGGAACCTTGCAAGGTAGAGCTGAAACCTCTACCTGCGAGTCTCAGGTATGAATTTTTTGGCCCTAACTCGACCTACCCGGTGATTGTGAATGCATCCTTGACTGATGTAGAGACCCAAAAACTGCTAGATGTCATGCAAGAGCATAGACCGGCCCTAGGTTATTCGATAGATGATCTTAAGGGAATTAGCCCTGATATGTGCATGCATAGAATCCATCTAGAGGGCGATGCTAGGCCCACTAGGGACGCCTTGAGACGTTTGAATCCTAAACCGAATGATGTAGTAAAGAAAGAAATTCTGAAATTATTGGATGCTGGCATTATTTATTGTATTGCTGATAGTGAGTGGGTAAGTCCTGTGCATGTTGTCCCTAAGAAGGGAGGTTTGACTGTTGTACGTAATGAGCATAATGACTTGATTCCTACTCGTACTATGACTGGTTGGCGTATGTGCATTGATTATAGGAAGTTGAATAAGGCTACTCGTAAGGTTCACTTTCCTTTGCCTTTTATCGATAAAATGTTAGAACGTTTTGCGAAGCATAAGTTTTTCTGCTACCTCGACGGATCATTGTCTAGATTAATCTCAATCGTTGAACGCCGCCCATCCACGGATTGTCAACGATCTCAATTAACAAACTTAGGGTTTTTCAGACGAAAGTCAACTTTCCTATTAATTCATGTACTACCATTGTTGTGACCATGACCTAATATCAATTTCATGCATTCCGATTAATACCTAGGACCCATCCATCTTTTAGTAAATAACCTAAATACGTTCTACCATGCAAACATCTCATTCAATGTAAGACTTCCAAGAACGATAAAATTAAGCACAATGAAATTGAATATTCGAATCGCATTAATGAAAAACGTTCAATTGATCACATGAAGAGTTGAGTACATAGCACGGGATCCGTAGGATCCCAGAATAAAGAAGACTACTCACTATTCATGGTAAGTTAACTACGAATAGTGTAATAATAGAAATTAAGGACGAGGTAACTGTAGCGACGATGTAGCTCGTGGAATCCTCAGTCTCTCGCGATGTTCTCTGTCTTCTCTCCCAAGTTAGGGTTCTTCAATCTCAACTCAAGCACCCTTAAAACACTCTGGTCGTTTTTCTTTTATAGCCCAAAAATTGTTTAATTCCAAAAAAGGACCAGAACTTGCCAAAAACGGGTTAGGAAATCAAATGATAATTCTGCCTTCCGACGGTGTCGTGACACCCGTGACATTCGAACATGTCACGACACATCACAGCATGCCCAAAAGTCACTGAGTATAAAAGGTGTCGTGACACCCGTGACACCAGGAGGATGTTACGGTATGTCACGGCCTGGCCAAAAGTTACTGAGTCGAAAGGGTGTCGTGACACCCGTGACACATAGACATGTCAAGGTAGTCACGGTCATGCTGATAATCACTTGATTCCTTCTGAGGAGAAAACCTGCCGTGACACCCTTGACACTAATGAGATGTCACGGCTGTCACGGCCCACATGTTGGTCCAGAGCTCTTTTTCGACCTTTTTCGTCGATCTTTCCGTTCTTTCAGTACTTCGAGTCCAAAGAGCGATGATATGTCTTTTTGTCCTGAAACACTCAAGGAAGACATCAAATAGAGATAATTTTCTGGGAGAACCAGTGTTATCCTTCATCAAATGCAGTGAATAATTAGTGAAAATATCGACTGATCAACATAGCTATCAAAGGATATGATTAGATAAATAGATAAAAGAAAGACGAAAATATTTACTAGAATAGTTTAGACTTCCACACAATCAATTCTAGTGGCTCAAGCTAATGTGTCGCTCCTCGGCAACGACACCATTTTGACGTATGTAGTTTTGCACCTCTAAATATGACACTAAAGAAGTGTTGTTAAGTTGGTCAAAAACAATTTATACGACCAGTAAGTAGCGGTTCGTCCAAGAGAGCAAGTGTAAACTTACAGCACAATGAGATTGGCCTTTAATCAATCTATTGTAGATGCAAAAGTTTTGGTTTGGTGATCATCTAATAGTCTAGAGGAAGAAAGAGATGGAATGATGGAAGTTGGGAGACGATAAGGAGAGGGAGAATTTGCAATGTTCTAGGTTTCGAGAGAACGGAAGTTTAGGATCTGAAAGAGAGATGGACATCGACAAATGCTATCGAGATGGGAACTATGGCTTTAAGGTTTAGAATGGCATATGAAAAAGTGCGAGAGAGCTATATGGAGGGTAGAAATATTGTAGACTATGATGGCTTATGCTTTTGATGATTGTAAAAGGATGAAAGGAATTGTTTTGATTTAAGATGGAAGCAAGCTGACGATAGAGCGCCGTAGAATTAGGAGTGTTCTAAGTTTTGAGAGAAAGGAATTAGGATTTTAATGTTCATAGATAGAACGAAAGTTTAGTATAAAAGAGACACTCGTACATACATAAATGCTACAGAGAGTAAAATGGCGTCAAGGTTTAGAGTGACACATGAATAGGTATGTCACAAGCATCAATATAGATGAGTGGAATATTCTACTGAACAATATGGAGAGGAAGGGCACCAGATTCCACTTTCAGGATTTTCAGCACAAAGGAAGCAACCAAGTCTCTCTTTAAAATTTTCAGAGTAGAATATTCAATTTTAGATATAAGGAGTGTTTGATTTTTGTTTTTATAGATATACTGCCTACAAAATGTCTGAACACAAACACATCGTGCAGAGATTTTTTTTACAAAAATTTTAAGAGAGATTTGAAAAGATTTTCAAACGTGAATGTTCAACATGTGAAGCTGGTAAGCTTGGAAATAACACTTGGCCATCAAAAAAACACATGTTTTATTAGACAAATTTCAAAATCTTATCAACACCATCCATTCTCGTGTAGTTTGTCCTTCCCATTTGCCACTATTTGCATTGGTTCACCGTCCGCTTCCACATCCATAGAGGATGTGTACATGTCTTGGACAACATGGCGACATAACTAGACTTTGAACCCAAATACGAGAAGACAGTAGAACACATGGTACTTTTGAGTCAGAATTCGGTGAACTCTCAAAAGCCTAGCATTCGGGAAAATTACATTTCCCTTCTCTATTCATATGTGAAGATTAATTTCATGTATAACTTTTAATATTGTTATCTATTCATGTTGGCATGCTAAATTTTGTTTATGGCTAAATCATGTTCTATCCATATCATATATTCTTTTTCACTTATATCTATAACATGCTAAACGTTATATGTCAAAAAAATATTTCTTGTAAGTTTATAAAACATGCCAAATTTTATATGTTAAAAGATGATTTTATCTTATGTTCATAACATTTTCATTTTCTTGTTATATGTCATGTTTAATTGTACATGTTGCTAATGTTCTAGTTAATTGTTTCATTTTATTGCTTGAAATCAATTCATATTATATTTAATAATATACTATTATGCAATGTCAATCTCATGAAGCTCGAGTTCAATACTCTTGAGCGTGTCAATAATTATTCGGCGTTGATTCTTGATATTGAAATCCGCCTAAGTGACATGTATCTTTATAAGATACTATAAAAGAAGGAAATAAAACACTTGTTCATAAAATATGGCTAAAGCCAAAATATCCTTCGACATCATCTCGATGAGAGATTGTTTATGAAATTTGAGATCCAATGATCCCTCTCTCCTGTGAAAGGATTTGAAGAGATGTACGATCACCAAAAGGCAATGTTATTAAACTTGCTTTGATTATATATACTTGCATTTGCAAGATTATTAAAAATTGTACACGAGTATAATTTTGCAAGTTTATGAATCACATCATAAGTGAAGTTATAAGATGAAATATCATTATAAACTGAAGGAAAAAAATACATCATTGGGGTTGTACTTGTCGTACTTCCAAACACCTTGATTTTTATCAAGCCTATTTGAAAGCAAAATGTGTATGAATTTCACTGGAAAAGGTGATTATCCTAAGGATCTTAATCATTTGGACTCCTATGAATCTCACTCATTTTGAAGATTATTTTTAAGAAGTCAATGGAGAGTTTGATAAATTAATCAATGATGGAAAGGCGACATAAGGGATGATGTCATACCTATGAATATATCTAATTCAAAGTATTTGAATTTCTATATTTTATGCTTTATTTCTCTTCCAAATAAAGAGACATGGATAATCATCTCTCAATTACGATAAAATATGATGACTTACTTATTAAGGTTTGAACTTGTATCCCCTGTCTCATCAAATAAAACTGTTCCTAATCTTATTTATTTATCTTTCAAAGAGATGTGGATGATGGTCTCTCTATTAATATGAAAGATGATGATGAATCAATACGTTTGCCGGATAGTGCAACGACACATACAATTTTGAGAGATAAATTTATTTCTCGCATCTCAAATTAGCTATAGCTAATATCAACACAATATCTGGTGCATCAAATCTTATTGAAGCCTATGAAAGAGTCCAAATAGTGTTACATAACGGTACACAGTATATCATAAAAGACGCACTGTTTCAAAGATATGCCTCGAAATGACTATCATTGAGACGACAAATAAAAATGACGTTGAATATTTATATATCACGTCAATGGTCCCAGGAATGAAAAAAGTGATGGAAAAACTTCCATCATACAACTCTGAATTATATTATACTTTCATAAATCCAATTGAATCATATATATATGGTGATAAACAAGAATTCAAAAGACCCGAAAAACTTTCTAATATGGCATGATCGATTAGGCCATCCGGGTTCAATAATAATGCGAAGAATCATTGAAAATTCACATGGACATTCATTAAAGAGTAAAAATATTCTCTTGTCCAAAGATCTCTCATGTGTTGCTTGTTTTCAAGGAAAACTATTTACACGACCATCTCCACTGAAAGTTGAGACTGAATGTCCAACGTTTTTAGAACGGATTCAAGGAGATATATGTAGACATATTTCCCCATCAAATGGACCATTTCAGTACTTTATGGTACTTATTGATGCATCGACCCGTTGGTCGCTTGTTTGTTTATTATCCACTCGTAATATGACATTTGCAAGGTTGTTTGCTCAAATTATCAAATTACGAGCGCAATTTCCAGATCATACAATTAAGAAAATCCGTATGGATAATGCGGGAGAATTTACATCCCGTTCTTTTGATGACTATTGTATGTCAACTGGAATTACAATTGAACATCCAGTTGCTCATGTTCATACTCAAAATGGTCTAGCAGAGTCTTTTATCAAGAGACTTAAATTGATAGCTAGACCATTACTTATGCAATCTAAATTACCAAGTTCTGCTTGGGGACATGCAGTTTTGCGTGCTGCATCACTAATTCGTATAAGGCCAACTGAAAATAATAAATATTCCCCTTTGCAACTTGTTAGTGGCCAAGAACCAAATATCTCTCATTTAAGAGTTTTTGGGTGTGCAGTTTATGTTCCAATATCTCAGCCCAACGTACTAATATGGGACCCCAAAGAAGATTGGGGATTTACGTGGGATTTGAATCTGCATTAATTATTAATATTTGGAACCTATGACAGGTGACATATTTAAGGCACAATTTGTCGACTGTCAAGTTGATGAGACCATTTTCCCTGCATTAGGGGGAGATAAAATAAAGTCTGAAAAAAGACAAGTAATATCTTGGAATGCAGAGTCATTGTCTCATTTTGATCCTCGTACAAATCAATGTGAACTAAAAGTTCAAAAGATTATCCACTTGCAAAAGGTTGCAAACACATTGCCAGATGCATACCTAAAGAAAATGTTATGAATTATGAAGAGACTTCTCTGAAAGATAATGAGATACCTGAAAATGATGACAATGAAACAATTTCGATCAATTATGTCGTTTCAGGGAAAAGGTGGAATAGAAACGAAATCATAGTGGATAATATATTTGCATATTCTATAGCTCTAGATATTACAGAGGTAGATGAGGATCATGAGCAAAGATTGGTTAATGAATGCTGAAGAAGAAATGATTGGCCACAATGGAAAAGTGTCATCGAGGCAGAATTGAATTCGCTTGAAAAACGCCAAGTCTTAGGGAAAATTTCCCTAACACCCGAGAATGTCAAACCTGGGGGTTACAAATGGATATTTGTGCGCAAACGAAATGAGAAAAATGAAGTCGTAAGATATAAAGCACGACTTGCAGCACAAGGCTTCTCGCAAAGACCAGACATTGATTATGAAAAGGCATATTCGCTGGTCATGGATGCAATAACTTTCAGATTTTTATTGAGTTTGTCAATCTTAGAATGACTCCAAATGCATTTAATGAATGTCGTGACAGCCTATTTATATGGGTCACTTGATAATGACATTTATATTAAAATTCCCGAAGGATTAAAATTACATGAAGCATGTAGCTCAAAACAACGGGAAATGTACTCAATAAAATTATAAAGATCTTTTGCAAGAGGGATATGGATTAAAACAATCCGGTCGAATATGGTACAATCGTCTAAGTGAATATCTTTTGAAAGAGGGATACATCAACAATGTAATTTTCCCATGTGTTTTTATTAAAAGGACAAAAGCCGGATTTTCTATTATCGCGATTTTTGTTGATGATTTAAATATCATTGGGACCTAGATGAACTTACCGAGATGATTGCATTGTTGAAAAGTGAATTTGAAATAAAAGATTTGGGCAAAACAAAATTCTGCCTTGGCCTACAAATTGAGCATTTATCAACGGGCATTTTTGTTCATCAGTCCTGGTATACTGAAAGGGTCCTCAAACGATTTAATATGGATAAATCACATCCGTTGAGTTCGCCTATGGTTGTTTGATCACTTAATGTGACGAAATATCCATTTCGTCCTCGAGAAAAGGATGAAGAACTACTTCGTTATGAAGTACCATATCTTAGTGCTATTGGAGCACTAATATATCTTGCTAATTATACACGACCTGATATTGCATTTTCGGTTAATTTAATAGCAAGATATAGTTCTTCTCCAACTCGAAGACATTGGACAGGCATTAAACAAATTTTAAGATATCTTCGAGGAACAACTGATATGGCCTTATTTTATTCAAATGACTCGAAATCAGGATTAATTGGATATGCCGATGCCGGGTATTTATCTGACCCTCATAAAGCGGCTGAAGTCTTTAATCCATCATATTAGAGGATCATGTGATCTTTCAGGTGACAAAGAAATCCCTATTGTCATATTTGAGGACAATGATGCTTGTATAGCTTAAATCAAAAATGGTTATATAAAGGAAGATAGAATAATGCACATCTCTCTACAGTTCTTCTTTACATATGAACTTCATAGGAACAAGAGATTAATATTTGTCAGATTCGTTCTTGTGACAACTTAGCCGATTTGTTTACAAAGGCACTTCCCACAACTTCCTTTGAAAAATTGGTCTATAAAATCGGCATGTGAAAGCTTAGAGATTTATGTTAAAGGCCACTTTGAGGGGGAGAATACAAGTTACACTCTTTTCCTTATTTTAGGTTTTATCCCTTTGGGTTTTTCTAAATAAGGTTTTTAATGAGGTAACATTTATGTGTAATGTACAGTTGTGTACTCTTTTTTCTTCACTAGGTTTTTTTCCCACAGGGTTTTCCTAGTAAAGTTTTAATGAGGCATAATAATATTTGTACAAGTCATCCAAAGGGGGAGTGTTATAAATATGGTGATTTATGTTGGATGACCTTTAGCCCTTCACATGGCCATGTCCCTCAGCCTTTCATGTACCCCATAAATTCTTAGCTTTACTTCTTACACTGATTTCTAGTCTCTCCATATGTCCATGTACCCCTATATAAAGGGATCTTTTGTAAATGATTATAAACATCAATGAAATAAGAAATGCTCTTTTTCTCTACTTTCCTCTCTTCACATATTCATGTTCATCTTCTACCTTTAAATTTCTTCTCCATACTCACCTATTTCACAACAATAAGAGAGTTTTGCAGAATTATTATTTCTAGAGTTACCTAAAGACGATTCAACGCAATAGCGCAAAAAAATTGCAAATTTCATGGCAGTTCAACTTGAAATGAGCTGGAGGACTTTGGAAAATAGGAAAGACTGTGGAATATTTGGTATGAGACACATGGAAACCTGCATGGGGTAGCGGTATCACGTCATGGTATTCTGAATTTATAGTTGAAAGTGAAAAGGTTAGTATTGTGCAATACGTACAATTAAGCATATATTTTCTTTTCCTTAATACATATTAACATTTGATGCAGCAATGATCAGACCAAATAGCTTGGCTCCGTCAACTGGTTTTAAAAATCATCATTCGCTCAGACCTGAACAACAAGAGGGACCATGTGCTCAGCCAATCCGAAACATGGAGGAAATGAGATGCCATCTAAGATGCATGAAATGTCATTCATTGTTCATGCTAATTAAATGGTGTTACTGAAAAGTTAAAGGCCAGGCTGGCTTCAGTGCTATAAGTTCAAAAACTAATCAGGTAGCATTAGAGCAGGTAGACAAGCATTGCAAGAAACGTGCACCAAATTCCAGAACTTTGGAATCTAATGTACGAACTTTATGATTTCTTTTGATGAAATTATGCTTGACAGTTCAACTGTTCCGTTTGGACAATATTGGGTATTAAACTACACAAATCATCATCTTAGACAGGCGGCTAAAATCCTTAAGTTGTGACCTAGTAAACAAACTTTAAAGGTTCGGCGAAAAAACAACAATGGGATCGAGACAATGTTGACTCAAAAATCAAGAACACAAAGACCTTTTCAACAAACTATAAATTTGTTTGCCCCAGTAAAACAGCTTTGAGATCAAAATTGTGGTGCACAGATCGAATCCGGAAAGTTATGACTAATGTACGAACTTTAAGATTTCTTTTGACGAAATTAAATTCGCCACACCAAGTAAATGTACGTCACTAATCACCCAAGCAAGTTTGGAAAGGGGTCATTCTTAGAATCAAAATCGGAACTATGAAATTTGTTTCACAAACTATGAGATAAATGATACTTATCAAAATGTAATATTGAAAGTGAAGTTAACAAAGAGTTAATAAAAAGATTCGTCTAAACAGACACATAATATCTAAACAATTTTTAAATTTTGTGACCAACACCCTTCACCAAGAAAAAATTTCCAATTTAAGCAAAAATCGAAATTCATTTCCAATTGTACACAATCTTGAAATTCAATTTCCAAAATAGACACACCATCGGTTAGGCGCCGTTGTTAAGAGCGCCTAATGTCCAGTGTCAAAATAAGGCGCTGTTGGTGAGAGCGCCTAATGTCCAGTGTCTAAATCTTCGTCATGGATTGATATAATATTCCGGCATGTGTATTTTTGGCAAACAAATTTTGGGCGCTCACCATGACAGCGCCTAAAAATACTGTTATACTGTTTAACAAGCCAGTAACAACTCAGTGGCAGTGGGGAAGTGTTTGCTAGGGCAGAAGCTCTGTGAAGAACTGCGCTTAAAATAAGAATCGCTGTCAAGAACAACGCCTTAAGCTACTCAGTGAGGGAAGTGGTCAACAGGGTTAAAGCGCTGTCGAGGACAGCGGCTAACATGTTTTAGGTTTAGGCGCTGTCGGCAACAGTGTTTTAACCTGAGATGCTGCAATGTTGATTTTTTTTGTACCTAAAACTCCCTGCAAACATGTAATTATAACCCTGTCCAAAACAAACAAGCCCATCTTACCAGATGTCAAAGTAGTTGCATCAAGCATAAAGTCACGAATTCTAAAAAAATTCAAAAGTTACATGATGACAACATGTAACAATAGTCGTCACCGGTACAACTGAGAAGAAATTTACATTAGAGTTATGCATACATAAAAAGGTAGCCATCAAGATCCCGGTGTAAAACGATCGGGGGCATTTCTTGAGAAGGGTTACTAGCGTTACTAGCGCGTGAACCAACTGAGAAGAAATTTACATTAGAGTTACTAGCGCGTGAACCAACCCGCCGAGTTGGAGTCCGTTGTGACTCGACTTGAGTTACTTAAGAAGGGCCGCCAATGTCGTAGTTATCTTCTGGCAATGCCACTTCTTCATTGGAGTCTACAATTTGAAATAAAAAAACAAGTTAGAAAACACGTAAATTTTAATATTTCACAACAATGCCAAAGTTCATATTCCATTATCAAGGTGCGGGATCAACATCCAAAGCTAGGCCCTCTCCAATTCTCAACAAGTCCGCACGGGTAAAATGAAACAGGTCATGTAGGGCGCTCTTCGTATATATGTCACTCGTCTTAAGAAACAATTCAGAAGACACTTTACATGTGCGCACTAACGACGTGACATGAAAAAAAAGAGTAAGTTCCCATAAGTGAGCTATTTTGTAAATAATTTATAAATTATTCTGAAATCCAGTTACCATACGCTAAAATGTGTAAATGCTTACAGGTAAATTAATCTGAAATCCGGATGGGCGATATGGCTCAGGTGTATCCACCGGTGGTTGGATGCGCTTGCGAGTGACATTGTAATACCATGTGTAGTACACATCCAGATAAGATCCATCCGCCTTCTTTGAGCACATATGGGTACTAAACTTACTGTTATTAGAATCATGGTCCTCACTAGTCGGATGGCTCATGAAACCGGAGACATCATTGAAAGGTGGAAAATCCCATAGGGAACTATTACATCCTTCACCACATATGGGTACTTCAACATAGCCTTCCTCATCGTCATTAACTAAATTCCCCATATTATCTCTATCATAATCATCAAATGACGAAATTTGAAATCTCTCTATAGTTGATAATGTCATTGCATCATTTTGAGCACTAGTCATTGCTAAGACAGTCCAACATAAACAATAATTTATCAGAACCAAAGTTCAAAAAAATGCAACATTGACAGACTACCAGTATATTCAACTATAAGGTTTGCCACCACAGACATCCAACAACGGCCGCTTTACAAACAAAATCACACTACATATTTTTACAGAAAAATTGAGAATAATGAACCCACAAAAGAAGGATTTGTATTAAGCAAAATAATAAGATAACTACAACTGAAGCTAAATCGACACAAAATAATCATTTACCTAGAACTGAAGTGCAGCGAGAACGGGCCAGAGGAGAAGACCAGCGACGAGTGATGACGAGCCGCGACAAGCGGTGACGAGCGGCGACGGGCAGGCTGGCGATGGATTGAATTACGGGAGAAGACAAACGGAAGAAGACAAACTGCAATTAACGGGAGAAAAATTAGGGCTCGTAACATATTCAATTTTAGGCGCTGTGTGGAGAACAGCGCCTATTGCTTATTCACCAATTTTTGCTGACTCAACATTCTTTACATCTACAAATTTGACAACGTGCATTAGGCGCTGTTGTTAAGAGCACTTCATGTCTTAGGCGCCGTGGACAATGGCACCTAACTGATGGTGTCTATTTTGAAAATTGAATTTCAAAATTGTGTACTATTGGAAATGAATTTTGATTTTTGCTTAAATTGTAAATTTTTTCCTTCATCAATCACAAAGTCTTGATCGGGAAATAAACTCTCTTGTTCAGATTCTGGCATGTCATACTTCTTGGGATCGTCATAAGTATTGATATTCCTATCTGCCTTCTTCATTAACTTCTTTACACATGTGCGCCTGTCGTGCAGTCCTTTCTCCTTACAAAATCACACCAGATTCTTGTTTGTTTCTTTGACTTCTCAATACCAATTTCTCATGAACTAAGTATTCTATTACCACGACCCTTATTTCTTGAAATCCGAGGAGTCTTAAGCAGCATTTCAGCCAGCTGTGACAGTTTCAGAACTTGACATAAATATTCAGATTTCGGTGATGATTTGTCATCAATATCGATCATCTCGTGCTCACTAAGACCAGGGACGGAGCCAGACTGACGCAGTCTGGGCTCTAGCCCTAGTAACTTTTGGGCATGATTAAAAAAATACAAGTTGTAAATTATTTTCTAGCCGCTTTAGGAGGTTGCAGGCCAACCGTCCTAGGGAGCAGTAGAGAGAAATAGAGAGCTGGGTCGGTTCCGGGCAGATGAGTTTCAGGGCCGGCCCGCATGTTGTAGGTAGGTTGGACAAAGCCAAGGGCCCATCATCTATAGGGGCCTATTTTTTTAAATATTGTTTTTATATATAAATTATATGTAGTTGTTCCGACCAAAAAAATGTAGTTGTTGGGCTGAGAGTAATTGGAAAATAAATGGGTCTGCTTGTGTTGGAAATGACAACAACATGATATGATTTATTTTTTAAATTTTGTTATATATAATTATATGTAGTTTTTTTTGGTTGCTTATAGCCTTATAATGTAGTTGTATGTATAAGTATAAGGGGCCCATTTTTTTTAACAATACTGATAATTTAATTGTTGGGCTGAAAATAAAAGCCCAAATTTTATATCAAATTAAAGAATAGTAAAAAATACATACATATAAGGTCTAGTTTTTTTTTGATAAGTAATAAATATAAATTATTTTTATTTTATTAGGGCCCAAAATTTTTTTTGTCCATGGGCCCCCAAAATCTCAAGGCCGGCCCTGATGACTTTTCCAATACCGTCTTTATTAGGGTGAGAGTAGATCCTAGAGTAGCTGTAGTCTTTTTTGAGGCACGGAGAGAATTGTTTATGGTAAGAGAAAATCCTAGTTGTCGGGCGTTTTTGAGAGTTTTCAGGATGAGAGCAAATTAGAGCTTTAGAGTTATCATAAGGGTGTATCGGGCCTCTGGGCCGAGTGTTTTTTTGAAGGCATTTCATGGGCTTTTATGAATAAAAAAAGATTAAATCTTAATAGCTTCCACTCGTTTTTCGGTCAAAACTCAACCAATTTAAAATTGAAGCAGTTGCCAACAACAACATTCGAAGCTTTGCCGTCAACCTTTGAGTTTGAGTCGTATTTGCTGCACCATTGGATTCCAAACTTGAAATTTTTTTTAGCCCTATCAGGATTTAAATCCTGGCTCCGTCCCTGACTAAGACACTGTTTAATGCGATCCAAGAACCTTCGCATAGTCTTAGTGTCACTCTTGAAGAGACCAATAGCAGTATTAACCTGGAATAATATTTTTGATGACAACAAAATCTGATCCTATGTTAGATTTGGACTTTCTGGTCAATATCAAACAAACCAGGGTTACACATCTTTGTTGCCTCTCTATGCCGTGTGGGCAGAATCAAAAAGTCAGAAATCATGTGGTATAACACATAAAAATCACGAGTGAAAACAATTGTCTGCATATAATGTCATTAGATTCAAGCTCCTTGCAGCTGCATTTTAAGTTTTTGTCCATTTCTATAAATGTGACCTGCCCAAGTTAGTAACAAAGTTTCCTTCATGTTAAAATACATCAAAATGAAATTGTAATTTTTTTGTCATATATTTGTGCTAATAAGTATTGATCCGTGACTATATGTAGATGTAGGCCTCCTGCGAGAGGGATGATCAGTGACTATAATAGAGAAGAGAGTGTTTTCTCCTCTTTTGATGTGCGGCTAAGATTGGTGTAACACATAACACTCTAAAATGGGTGTAACATTTGAGCGCTCCTCTATATATAATATTCCAAATAACCAAATGTTAAGTTATGTGAAACTTATAAAGTAGCCAAACATGTTTCCATAATCAACAAATGATTAAAATTGCCCAAGTTCATGCTCTATTCCGGTAGAAGAAGGAGAAGCCCATGTCTTAAGAATGGGAAACATGATGTAAGATGTTGTTTTGTTTTTCAGTTTTAATTGACGAAATGCAGAACTGTCATGTGTTCCGAGAATCATATTTGCTTTGTACTAATATGAGTTTACATTATTAAAAGAAATAATTAATTAAAATAGAAACCTTATTTGGAAATCTCGCTAACTACATATAGAAATTAAATTAATGTAGAAGAAAATATAAAATCCTCTAAAAGTTTAACTAGTCGCGCTTTCTCAATGAAAAATCCTCTAAAAGTTGAATTATGGAAAGATCGGTTAATAATAAGGTCAAATAAATTCGTCTAAAAATCCTCTAACTATCAGGATTCTCTCCCTTTCTGTTTTAACTAGTCATGCGCCGCTCTATTTCACCCTATTCAGAATTAGGCAACGCGCTATAGTCTAAGGTTTTTCTCTCTCGATCAATCTCTATCAGTCACTCGTCAATCGTCTACATACTTCAACCATGGTGTGAGTTAAGGTTTTGGGTAACGACTACTTACTTCGAAGAAATGAAGGTGCTGCAAGTTTTATACTAAGGGTTAGTCATACTTTTTTTTGATTGTGGGTCATATCTAGGAAGACAACATATACATACATGTTTCGGGTACACATATATTTGTAGTCCGTTTGAAGCTCAGGCGACACAAAGGGCACCACCCTGGATTTGAACTTGACTTAAATCATTCGTTGAAGAACACTTGAACACTCCTGCGAAGATGGCTTCTCCCCGTTCCCATCCCCCTGATCCTCCTGATCTTCCTCGGCTGGGTCCAAGCCTTGCCTCACCTGCGATCTCTTATGCTACGGCGGCTCGTCCCAAAGAATACTTTCGATTCCTACCGGTGCAACCTTTAGCGAGGCAACACACTTTAAAGGATGGTAAACCAGCCGTGTCCTTCACCGCTTCAGAGATCCAACCCGGCGTTCAGCGGTTATAACACTCTCTCATCGCCAATTTCATGAATGGACGTCCTCATATTGACGTATTTCGGTAGTGCTTCACCACGTCGTGGGCTCTTGACGCTGATGTTGCAATTGGAGCATTAGATGCTCGCCACATCCTGATTATCCTCCTCAACAAAGCATATGCAAATAAAATCCTGGCTCATCCAATGAGGAAAGTAGGCCAATCTCTATTTAAATTGTTCCGCTGGTCGCCGGTGTTCCATATTCGCAAAGAACCAACCACCACAACATCTTGGATTAAACTCTCGGGTCTGCTTCCGCACCTCTGTGATCAAGGATACATTGCCTCGATCATCTCTACGTTTGGGACGCTACTAGCATTGGATGAAAAAACAAAGACGTTCACCAACCCGAGCTTCGCTCGTGCTTGTATAGAGATAGACCTATTGAAACCAATTCCTGGAGAGGTATGGGTTTCCTTCGGTCCTAATACTGGGTATTGGCAACAAATTATCTATGAAAATCACTTGTTTTACGGTTCAAAATGCAAACTGCATGGGCATGATCTATCAACTTGTCGGAGGGTAGCCCAAGCGGCGGCGCGTGATCAGAAAACCGTGACATCGACGGTGGCCCCACAAAAGGAAACTATCATTATTCTCCCTCCCAACTCGAATAACAGATTGATCCCAGAGCCGAAAAATCAGCAACAAGAGCGGATTATAGTGGATCGTAGGCGGAATCGTCACGATGCTTCCAGTAATCAGTTCCAAAATTTAGGGAGGAAATTATTGAAAATCTTAATATTCGTACCAATACGATATCCATGCAGTCTGACAACCATGCAGACCAAGATAGGTAGTCTCATGAAAGCTCGAAAGGAGGCCTCCCACCTAGCCCAAACATCAAGCTGTTGGGCCCACCAGCCGCAACAGAGGATGAGCCCCCTGCTCACATCACCGACACTAGCATGGAGTCGGACAATTCACAAGGCCCGAAAGTGCCACAAACAAACCCCCAGCATCAAGAGTCTGACCATCAGTCCGATACCCAGGTCCACGTGGAGCTAGTAAGAGAGACTACCACTACTTCCCCTATTAAACACTTGACTCAACCCAGCACCAGCCCAGAGCGCATCCCTCAAACGACTATGACATTGTTCCCACTTCCTGCCAAAAACAAGCTAGCCATACCAAGGAGAGACCCAGAGAACACGGAACTCAGGTCTAAGTCTCGGATGCCGGTGAGTGTGGACAGTTCAAATCCTCCAAAGCTCCTTTAACGATGTATGTATCCCTACAGAATGTCTCTTCTCTAGATAAGCACAATCCTAACCAAGTTTATGATAAAGCTTTCACATAGGAGGACTTAAAAAACCACAGTCCCAACTGAGGCCCCTGATGGATGGTACACAGCCCCTGGCATTTGCCACTTTCATTCCTACTCATACCATCGCCCAAGATTGGGCACAACAGAATTCCCAATATCCAAATACGTCCTAATGATTGACACAATCTGCTGGAACGCTCGAGGAATTATCAATAGAGGTACCACTGACTATCTCAAATTATTACTATCTAAACATAACATTGCCATATGTGCTAGTTTGGAACCTAAGGTAGATGCGAGACACTTGGATAAGTTGTGCAGACAGCTCAAATTTAACAGCAGTCTTCACTGTGCCACGGACAACTCTCACATTTGCCTTCTTTTGAGAAACATACCGGAGGTTGAAGAGATTTCCCATTCGGCCCAACAAATTTCTGTCAAAGTCACAAGCAGTCATCTAGATAAGGTGGCTGTTTTTAGCTTTGTATACGCTTCTACCGATCGGCGGGAGAGAGTGCCTCTTTGGGAGGAGCTTTGTCAGGTTGCTCCTTCGTCGGCAACCTCTTGGCTCGTCATGGGTTACTTCAATCCTACATTGGCATGGACTGAGAAAAAGGGAGGTAACAGACCAAGTGAAGTTTATATGAGAGATTTCAATGCTTTCTTAATTGTTGCAGGCCTCTCAGATGTCTGGTTCATTGGCTCTCCCTTCACGTGGTCCAACAACCAAGCAGAACATGCGCTTGCTGTCAGTCCTCTCAAGTTGAATCGACAGACCACCTATTTTTATCTAGTGATGCATCTACTCCTCTGTGGCGTTTCCTTGAATCTGTTTTTGGGAAAAATGCTCCTCGTTCTCGACAAAGGTTAATTTACAATTGGTTTTACTCTGCTAATATGAAGTGCTTCATGGATTGTCTCGCCTTGGCTCTAGCTTGTTGCTGCCTTTGGGAAGTCTGGGTCTTTTGGAATAACATCATCCATGGCACCAACACATCTTACAACCTCCTCCACCCTAGGTTGAGACACTGGGCTGCTCTTCTTTCTCCTCAGATCTCAGGTGCCTACTTCCACCCATCTCTTCAAAACCAAACAGCAATCCTGGCTTTACATGTTAGGTGCCCAAATCTAAAGATCGGAAGAGGAGTCTGGCTAAATTGGCTCCCCCATCCGTCTGGTCTCACCATGAATGTGGCGAGCCACTACAGTCAGTGCGGGGTTATCATTCACGACAACAATGGCAAATTCAGTTTTGGTGCAATGATTCCCCTTGCAGAATATTGTTTCCTGCTAGCCGTTGCAACAGCCATGCAACTTATATGCCATCATCAGGTGACTATTGACGCCATTCATTGCTCCAGCCCCGATGCACGTTTGCTTAATTCTCTGGTGTTCTCAGGCCGTTGGGACTCCTTTGACAGATGGCGGTCGGCCAGAGCTCAGCTAGGGCTCAGTCTAGTCTTCGGTATTCGCCCCGAGTTGAACCTTGCAGCTATAATCCTTGCCTACCATAGGGGGCAGCATCTTTGTACCTTCGATGCTTTCTCAGAGCAGTCCAGCGAGCAGTGGTTGGCGACCTCCAAAATCTCCCAGTGTTTTGCTCCTCTACCTGAGAGTTTCAAGTTTTTATTTGCATTCCTAGGGTGTTTATCTAGCTGGTTGCGTACATGGTTTCCAGGCCTTTGAACAAAAAAAAATCTGGCACCTCTAACTTTGAAACCCACTCGTTGACATACATCTCCATGGTAAGGCTATAACACCGCCTAAGCACGCCTCCACGAGAGGATAGAGCATAACACCTACAAACCTCCACAAGCGAGGAGGAAGAGGAAAGGAAAGAAAAGGAAAGAGGAAAAACATCCACGAATGATATAGAAAAGGTCCACACCAAAGGTGTGACTAGGAAAATCCACAAAATTATGGAAGGAAAATGTCACGGTGGGATTTGAACCCTTAACCTTACTATTGCAAGGCAAGAGTTCTACCAATTCAACCACCACCTTGTTGGCCTAAGGGTTAGTCATACTTGATATGGTGGGTTTGCTGCGTTTTATAACATTAACCTGAATTCTGAACCCAAAGTATGCATATGTCGATTTTTATAGGATTTTTATGGTGAGTTAGTTGCCATTGCTTTCCTCTTTATGACAATGTTGATGGTTGCTGCTCGACGTGAACGCGGAAGAGGGCGTGGTCATGGTCATAGCCAAGATGTCACAGAAAGACAAAATCATGTTAGTCGCCCAGAAACATTTCAGAATGGTGATAGAGAAGAAGTGAGTGTAGATATTAATTCTAGCGAAAGAGACAGTAGCAGCGACAAAATTAGAGTAAATAGTTCATCTGTTAATCTCAAACCTCGCAGCCATTCGAGTGGCATTTATGGAAAGCTTCCTCCACCAGATAAAATTCAAGCAATTGCAGTGGGAAGGTTAGTATGTATGATTTTTTATTAAACACTTTATACAATTATTAACTTGTAAACAACCATTTATTGTTCATAAGTTTTGTGGTCGATATCTATGTAAACCAACACTCGTTTGTATTATAGGGTACATGAAAACATTTCTAACTAATATCAAAAATACTATTTTTCTATAAAAAATTGTAAAGAGGTGTAAAATAGTGAGCTGCTTTTGGTTTTTTTGTTTTGTTTTGTAAAGATCAGTAGCTGATCCTTTTTTTTGTATTGTCATTTGCTTACTTTTTTTATTAGTGATGCCTTTTGTGCAATGCTTCATATGTTTATTGACGTTGTAATATTTAAGCAATGCAATTAGTCAAAAACAATTTGTAATTCAATCGGTAAGACCGGTGTCGAACCCAAGGGAGCAAACGGATTACACGCTAGTTCTATCAAATTTTCTTACTCGGCTAATTCCTAAAATTCAAGTGTGATTGAGTTATCAATGATTCAAAACAAGAATGAAATGGTTTTTAGGGGATTGAATTCAATTAAAAGCGAGTTTCGAGGGATTAATCCCCTCCTTGGCGATTTCCCAATGATCATGCATACAAGAGTTTAATTAATTATGAGTTGATAGGTTTTAAACCAAACTTAGACTAGAATTGAACAAACCATGCATGTTTAATCCTAGTCAAGCCATCTTAGATAGGATCTCACTAATTAAAGAGTATTGATCCACTATATAGCATTTACTCTCATAAATGCTACATGCATAAAGTTCTAGTTCACCTCTCACCATGCATTTACTCTCATAAATGTTGGTTAAGTTCAATTTTACTACATCCAAACCATCACTAAGCTCTTTCAATACTTAGATCATAGTTCTAACATAAACATGTCATTTGGGCATTTTATCAAACACTTAGAGACATGTCTAACATGAAGAGCATAGTAAAATGAAATCAACTTCAATAGATCCATTCAAATGTGTATACAATGATCATTGAGTACCAAGGAGGTTCATAGAACCCTCAAAACACAAGGGGGACTACTCACACATCAAGTAAGACAACATGATGTGTGGGTTTTTAGCAAAAATCTAAGAGAAAGGAAGAGGGAAAAGAGTAGGATTTGATGATCCTAATAAACTCCCTTGATCTTCAATCCTCCTTGATTAGATGATGTTGAAACCCTTGATTTACCTCACTTCCTTTTGTCTTTTCTCCGGAAAAATCCAAGATGATAGGTCAAACTTCCCTCTTTCTATTTATAGCCTCGGGAAATTTCCGGTACTGTAGCAGCTCCAGTCGATCGACTGGCGGTGGGCTGTTGGCCCAGTCGATAGACTGGAGGGAGATATAACGCTTGGGAAGCAGATTCTCAGTCGATCGACTGAGACAGGGTAGTCTCCCAGTCGATCGACTGGAGTAATGCAGAAAACAGGCCCTCCTGAAACTCCATTAAGTCGATCGACTGGAGTCCCAATCGATCGACTGAAGGCACGTGGCTTGCACGCTCAGCTGGAGAACTCGCCAGTCGATCGACTGGAGGGCCCAATCGATCGACTGGAGTATCTTGATTTGCAGACCCTCCTGAGAGTCCATTAAGTCGATCGACTGGAGCAGGGGAGCTTCCCAGTCGATCGACTGGAGGCCGAATCCTGCCAACTTTTGCTCTTGACTCCGATTTTCTCCGAGTTTTCTTCTATGGGCTTTTGGCACTGAGTCACCTTGATTCGCACCTGAAACGCATGAAAAGGGGGGTCAAATGACATCAAATAATCGTCGGAAACGAACTAAAGCTATAGTGAAAATGGGCATTAATGAGTCGAAAACTCGACTCATCAACACTCCACACTTAAGCTTTGCTCGTCCCGAACAAAGTATGCAAATATGCCAAGGAAGTGCAAATGTCGATATGCTAGTGGTGCTATGTTTCTCGTGCATTTGCCTCACTAGATTTCACAAGGTCTCGATCTTTATGTCTAAACATGTTATTGAAAAGTAGATGGCGAGTATGTACAATCTACCTAGCTCCTTTTCGTAGGCGTTACGAATGCATTTAGCGTATGCATTAAGCCTTTAAACCCCTAGGCTACCCTAGTGGACGAGTTATAGTCTCGTGAGAGTTTTCAGAAAAGGGAATACTCACAAATCCCACAAATGTACATGTCCCATAAGAGTGAATGCAAGAGTGCTCAACCAAGGCTATGATTTTTCAAGACCAATCCCTCACCCCAAGCTAGACTAGTGCCGCAATATCGTAAAAAGAACTTTCTCAACCTTTTGAGTACCTTTGAGGACATGCATTCAAGATTATCAACACTGGGGCTATAAAATGTCTCATCCCAAATTCTACTCATTTTCGAGGCAACACTATCGAAGCAAGGCTTATAGCTTGCACAATAGAGCGTCAACCGCTCACCTATGCTAGCTAGGGCTAGTCCAAGGGCTTGCGACAAGGAACTCATTCCCAAGTTTTAGGCGCTTAAGCCGTAATCCATAAGGGAAGAGGAGCTCGACACTAGAGTTCCTTAATAAACAAGTATAGCCCAAAAGATAGCTCCCGTGCAAGGCACATGGGTCGTCCAAGAGTTATATTAACAAGCACGCATTGCAAATGAGTAGAATCCCGCACAAATGAAGAATGGAGGGAAAAACATATAGTCAAGTTTTAAGTGCTTCTTATTTCTTTTTGAAACGGCCTTTGGCCTACAAATGCTTTCGAGGGGGAACTTACCTCCCTAACCCTCGGCATTTGTATATTTGGAGCAAAACTTCTCATGATCATTGAGAGTTTTTAGTCGGGGCTTTGCCCTCTTTGACCGGCAAACAACAAATTTTTTTTTTTTGACTCCACACTTAAAACTTGACAATATGTTCAAAAAAGTGTGCGGAATGTGCGGGAATCAATCATGAACAAAGCACCATGTTAGAGCACTCAAGTCACCAAAGAGCATTCAAGTGGTCTAAGTTTTTCACGATGATATTTTTGAAAGTGTTTGCTAGCTTGATCCAAGGTTTTGCAACGAGAATACTTAAAAAGTTGGATAGACAAGATATAGCCATGATATTGATTTTCAAGAATGCATGCTCAAAGGACTAGGTCGGTAAATGTGGCAAATAGGCTAGTTGTGATTTATAGGGATTTAGAGTTGAAAATCACAAGCCTTTGTGGTTAAAACACTCTCATGTTGGGACAATGTGCAAGTATGCAAGTGTCCATCTAGAAATGATATGTATAGCATGCAATCATGTGAACTATGCGCATCAAACACTCCACACTAATTCAAGCTTAGTCCCTAAGCGCAAAGAATGATAAAATAAAGGCAAAGGCGCATAGGAACTCCCCTCGTTTGTAGACCCGGTGATAAGACTCTTGGGAGTGAGAAATAACCATTTGGTTGCAATATGTAGATAAAGACAGTGAATATGGGCATGATGATAATGTGGAAATATATATCCTGCGGATTGAGCAACATAAATGGTAAACACCGTCAATATCATAGAAAATGTGGCATACAACCAAGGGAAAGTCAAGAGTATATCACACAAAAAGGCATACATCATCCAAAATTGCGCCAAACGGCGACTTAATCATCAAAGTACATGATCTAAGCAAGAAGGCATCAAATGATAGACAAAAGTATGAGCAAAATGCAATACAAGCTCAAGATGTAGCCTCATCGCCTCCTCGAGTGATGTCTCTAGTGGAATCTCCAACTCCCTCCTCTCTAGCAGAATCCGCTCGCTCAATCGTGGCACCAGTGTATCGCGAGCCCTCCGCTCTGATGGAACTCTCTCGTACTATGGTGCCCTCAGGGATAGATGCGCCCGCCTCCCCTACTCTGTGAGCTGGCGTGGTAGGCAAGGGGGAGGCGCCGCGAGGAGCAGAGAACTCCGGGGCAGCAGAAGGGATGAAAGGAGCGCTGGGGCCACTGATGAAGGACTGGACTGTAGATCTGAGCCACTCCCACTCCCGGCGAGCTCTCGCATCAGACTCTCGGACAAAGTCCTCAAGGCGTGTCATACCTGCCCGCAAGTCAGCAACATCAGAGGTGATCCTCTGCCTCCACTCAGCTGAATCATCTACGACAGGAGGGGGGATCTCGACAGCGGGCTCCACTGGGGGAAGCTCCTCATCTGCTGGAGGAAGCTCCTCATCTGCTGGAGGAAGCTCCTCATCTGCGGGAGGGGAAGGAGGAGGCGAGCCAGGGGGTGAGGGAGTGAGGTGGGCAAGGCAATAGAGGGGGTTCTGCTGCTTGAACATCATCCGCTTCGTAGCGGCAGCGGGCACAAGCCCCTCCTGATGAGGCGTCGGGTCACTGTCCCAAGTCCTGCCATCCCGCTTGACGATGTGCATGTTCTTCATAAGAGTCAAGTCAAGCACGCTCCTGATAGGGGCCGGAGAACCCTCGTGGCCAAAGGTGAAGTTACACCTTTGGGCTATCAATGTGATCAAGGAGCCACCTCCCATGCCTCGGTTCCTCGTGACCGGTTTCACCACAGTCCTGAACCGATCGGCAAGACTGGGTAGCCAATCAATAGGCTGCCCGTGCTCCATAGCAAGCATGAGGTCCATATCTGGGAGAGTAAACGACCTGGCCCTCGCCGTCCTCGTATTAATCCCAATCGCGATGACGTGGTGTATAATCTTCCAAACCGGATCAGTGATGGTCGAAGAATTATACGATGATATGAACCACTCATTTCTCCCGGAAATCCTCTTCCAAAAGCGGGACTGGTCGTGCTCAGTGAATTTCCGGGGCGATGCTGCAGGCCGTGGGAATCCCAACCACTCGCGGATCAAACTCTCCCTAATCCGGAATTCCCGGCCCCCCAAAACAAACTCCCAGTAATCAACATCTTCCTCCCCCTCCTTGTACTTCACCCACTCGAACGAGTATGTAAACTCTTCGACTAACCTCTGGTAGGAACCCGGATCATCCATAAATAGAAAAGACAAGCCATGCTGAGTGAGGCGAGAATGTACCTCGTCTGTGACTGCTTCGTCGATGCCACGAAGCAATCCCATGTCCAAGTATAGCGTCGGGATGACTGTCTTCTTCTTCGAGGTGATGGTAGCATGATGAGTCCGGTGCTTCTCGTCCCTAAACACAAGGGGGACCGAGAAGGGGTACGGGATCGGTATGGGCATCGGTCCCTCATAAGGCCCCTCGTGAGGCTCAACCGGCACAATGGAGGTGGATGGTGGAGCTGCAGCAGGGGAGGGCTCTCTGGGCACTGGGGGCGAAGGAGCTCGAGGGGTAGGAGGCACGGGCGCCCTCCTCTTCGGTGCCGGTTTCCTCGGTTGAGGCTTTTTCTTCTTTGGAGGCGCTGGGGAAACCGGCACGGCTTCAGCCTCTTCCTCTGAGTCCGAGACATGGTCGGCCAGTGAAGCCCTCAATGCCCTTCTCTTGCGGGCAACAAGAGGTATATCATCCTCGTCCGCGAGGGTAAAGTCGTCGATTTGCTCATCGAGCGAGTGCTCTTGAGCAATCCCCTTGCCTTTGTCTTTGGCGCTGGAAGAGACACGGGCACGTCCCATGATGCAAGATGGAGCCAAATTGAGCAAAAACTCAAAAACTGCACTGAACTCTGATCGAATCGATCGACTGGCTAGCTGCTGATGTCCCAGTCGATCGACTGGGGACTGAAAAACAGTCGGGTTTAGGGCATAAATGGGGTTTTTCGCCGGGAGGTTCGATGATCGAAATTGATGGATGGGGTTTGAAGGCGGACGGATGGGGAGCGGTTTGACGGTCGAATCGGGAGTAACGGGCGGAGGACGGCGGAGATCGGAGGAGGGAGTGGTTTTCCGATCGGAAAACTGAAATCTGGGTGGCTGATGGCTTCGGTTGAGCGACGGCTCGATGGCGGATGGGCGGCGACGGTGCGGTGAGGAGCTGAGCGGGACTGGGCTGAGATTCGGATAGGTTAGGATCGGAGGAGATCGAAGGAAATTGGAGTTAGGGTTTCGGATGAAATGAAGAAATGAGGGTGAAGGTCGATCTGGATAAGAAAAGCTCAGTCGATCGACTGGGGTCCCAGTCGATCGACTGAGAGAACACGAATTGCAAGACCTCCTGAAACATCATTCAGTCGATCGACTGGCATATTGCTTCTCTCCCAGTCGATCGATTGGACCCAAATTCCTGCAAAAATATTTTCCACTTCTCGTCGAATCCCAACTCCACACTTAGAATGCCACCATCATCAAGAAAATTCATGCAAGCCTTATATCACGTCACACACACCTATGCATGCATTTAGAATCATCCAAATCACCAAGCCACATGACAAGTTCACAAATTGCATGCTACACATATATGAAAGTTCCTTGTGCATAGATAGATAACTCACAAACCGGGGTACCTCCCGTGAGGTGCCTAGTTTAACGTCTTGGCAAAGACCGAGCCGAATCTTTTCTCACTAAGAAACACACTTGAGGAGTCCATAGCTAGGATCCCTCCTCAAGCGGATAGAGGCTCTCTAAGGGTCGGTCAAATGGTGAGTCACATTCTTCTCATCCCGAACGCCTTCTCTATAATGCTTTAGCCTTTGCCCATTTGCCGTGAAGGTAGTCTCATCATTGTTGAGCAATTCTACGTGTCCATCCTCGTGAGGCTTGTGGACAATAAATGGACCACTCCACCGGCTTCTCAATTTTCCCGGGAATAACTTGAGCCTAGAATTAAAGAGCAAGACCTTCTCTCCCTTCTTGAATTCACGACGAAATATTTTCTTGTCGTGCCATTTCTTGGTCTTCTCTTTATAGATCCTAGCACTTTCGTAGGCTTCATTCCTTATCTCTTCCAACTCATGGAGTTGAAGCACCCTATGGTCTCCCGCCGTTTGTAAGTCCATATTTAACATCTTAATTGCCCACATCGCCTTGTATTCCAATTCCACCGGCAAGTGGCACGACTTCCCATAAATAAGGCGATAGGGAGACATTCCAATAGGGGTCTTGAATGCCGTACGATAGGCCCATAAAGCGTCATCTAGCTTCGATGACCAATCCTTCCTTGAGCTTCCCACGGTTTTCTCTAAGATTGCTTTGATTTCTCTATTTGAAATTTCCACTTGCCCACTAGTTTGTGGGTGATAAGGTGTAGCAACCTTGTGACTAACTCCATATTTGCGAAGCAAGGCCTCAAAATGTTTTTCCTTGAAATGTGAACCGCCATCACTAATGACGGTCCTTGGAACTCCAAATCTAGGGAAAATAATCTTCTTGAAGAGCTTTGTGACCACCTTGGCATCACAAGTAGGGGAGGCGACGGCCTCAACCCATTTGGAGACGTAATCAACCGCGACCAATATGTATTGGTTCCCATATGAGGATGGGAAGGGACCCATATAATCTATGCCCCATACGTCAAATATTTCGACCGGGAGGATGCTTTGTTGGGGCATTTCATGCCTCTTTGAGATGTTTCCCGTTCTTTGGCATTGATCGCAAGCCTTCACAAATTCATAAGCATCACCAAAGAGAGTTGGCCAATAAAAACCGCTTTGTAGAACTTTGGACGCCGTCTTTGCTCCACTATCATGTCCTCCATATTGGGAAGAGTGACAATGGTGTAGAATATCTCTCATTTCTTCTTCGGCGACGCAAGTCCTATATAAACCATCCGCGCAAAGCCTATATAAATAGGGCTCATCCCAATAGTACCTCTTGGTCTCGGATAGGAACTTCCTCTTTTGATGGTGGTTCATATCGTGAGGAATAAGTCCACAAACCACGAAGTTTACGAAGTCCGCGTACCATGGGAGGGCCTCCGCCTCAACTCTCATGAGTTGCTCTCCAATAAATGAGTCATCCACGGGCCTAGTATCCTCTTCAATCTCTTTATTGTCCTCTAGCCTTGATAGGTGGTCGGCTACCACATTTTCTACCCCCTTTTTATCTTTGATCTCGATATCAAATTCTTGGAGCAATAGAATCCATCTTATCAATCTTGGCTTGGAATCTTTCTTTGCCAAGAGGTACTTGATCGCCGCATGATCCGTGAACACTATAACCTTTGAAGCCACTAGGTATGGGCGAAACTTATCAAAAGCATACACAATAGCAAGAAGCTCCTTCTCGGTAGTAGTATAGTTCAATTGAGCTCCATTTAGAACCTTGCTTGTGTAATGGATGGCATGGAGTTTCTTGTCCACCCTTTGTCCAAGAACCGCCCCAATAGCATAATCACTCGCGTCGCACATGAGCTCAAAGGGCAATTCCCATCTTGGAGGTTGGATAATTGGAGCCGAAATCAACGCCTCTTTCAACTTCTCAAAGGCTACCAAGCACTCTTCATCAAATCGAAACTTGGTGTCATTGCATAGTAGGTTTGTTAAAGGCTTTGCAATCTTCGAGAAATCCTTGATAAATCTCCTATAAAACCCCGCATGGCCTAGAAAACTCCTTATGCCTTTCACGTCCTTTGGGGGTGGCAATTTTTCCATAACCTCTATTTTGGCTTTGTCCACCTCAATTCCTCTCCTAGAGACTAAGTGACCAAGAACTATCCCCTCCTGCACCATGAAATGACATTTTTCCCAATTAAGTACAAGGTTCGTCTCAATACACCTTTTCAACACTTTAGCCAAATTAGCTAAGCAATCATCAAAAGACGAACCATAAACAGAAAAGTCATCCATGAATACTTCCATAATCTTTTCAATGAACTCGGAAAAAATGGCCATCATGCATCGTTGAAAGGTACCCGGCGCATTACATAGTCCAAAGGGCATTCGCCGATAGGCAAATGTTCCATAGGGACATGTAAAGGTGGTTTTCTCTTGATCTTGTGGATGAATAGGGATTTGGAAAAATCCGCTATATCCATCAAGATAGCAAAAATAGTCATGCTTAGCTAGTCTTTCCAACATTTGATCAATAAATGGAAGGGGAAAGTGATCTTTTCTAGTGGCTTGGTTTAGTTTCCTATAATCCACACACATACGCCACCCGGTTACCGTTCTTGTGGGGATTAGTTCATTCTTCTCATTTTTAACTACGGTCATCCCTCCCTTTTTGGGGACTACATGAATGGGGCTCACCCATTTAGAGTCCGCAACGGGGAAGATGATTCCCGCATCAAGCATTTTAAGAACTTCCTTTTTGACTACTTCCCCAACAATGGGATTCAACCTCCTAGCTCTCTCCCTAGATGGCATACTATCGCTCTCTAGATTGATTTCATGCATGCATAAATTTGGGCTTATTCCCTTCAAATCATCAATAGAGTAGCCAATAGCATCCTTATGTTTTCTAACCACATCAAGCAATTTAGAAGTCTCATCATCATTCAAAGAAGCATTCACAATGATAGGCAAGCTAGAATTTGGGCCTAAGAACTCATACCTTAGGCTTGTTGGTAGAGCTTTTAGCTCTACCGAACAAGACTCCTTACCTTTGTCGCTTAGAGTTCCCTCTTCGTTTTCTTCCTCCAAGATAGTCCAACAATCGGCAATGTCGGGAAGCTCATTATCAAGGTCAATTCCACTCATGTAAAGGTTAGGCACATCATACAATTCATATGTATCAACTAGGTCAAGATAATTACAAGTCATTGTAGGACTAGGACCTTTTTGTGCCTTTTCAAGATTAAACTCAATTTCCTCATCTCCTACTCTCATGGTGATTGACCCCTTAGTAGTATCAAATATAGCCCCCGCGGTGTAGAGGAAAGGCCTTCCCAAAAGAATGGGAATTTCATTGTCCTCTTCCATCTCTAACACCACAAAATCCCCCGGAATATAGAAATTCCCTACTCTAACCGGGACATCCTTAAGAACCCCCCTAGGGAATCTTGAGGAGCGGTCCGCGAGCCTTAGAATCATGTTAGTCGGTTTAGGCTCACCCATATTCAACTTTTTGCATAAAGAATAAGGCATCAACGATATACTTGCACCCAAATCACACATAGCACGTTCAATCTTAATATCATTAATAAAGCATGAAATGGAGAAGCTACCGGGATCCTCAAGCTTTGGTGGCATGCGCGGTTGGAGTATGGCACTACATTCGCCATTGAGGGACACCGTATCGACATCCTCGATTGTTCTCCTGCAAGTAATAACATCTTTTAGAAATCTTGCATAAGAAGGAGCTTGAGTTATTACCTCGGTGAAGGGCATTGTGACATAGAGTTTCCTCATCATCTCGGCAAACTTGGAGAATTGCTTATCATTGCTCTTCTTCTTTAGCCTTTGGGGAAATGGAATAGGAGGAGTGTATACTCTAGGTTCGTCTTTCTCCTTTTCCACTTCACCCTCTCTCCCAACTTGAGGGTTAGGAACCTCTTCATCTAACTCTTCAATTTCGGCACTAGCTTGGCCTCTTAGATCAAAGGAGACTTTCTTCTTCTTTGGTAGCTCTCCCTCTAGCTCTTTCCCGCTTCTCAATGTAACCGCATTACAATGCTCCCTTTGTCCTTGCTCGGGTCTAGCCGGTAATTTTCCTTGTGCCCTTGTAGAGGATTCGGCTTGTTGAGCTATTTGAGTTTCTAGCATTTTGTTGTGGATTTCTAGCCTTTGGTTTGATTGCTTAACCTCATTCAACTCTTGCCTCATCTCATTTTGGTTTGCTAAGAGCTTTGCAAACATTGCCTCAACACCGGATAGTTCACTAGAAGGTTGTGGAGGAGCTTCAACTTGTTGATAGGTTCTTTGAGCTTGAGCTTGATATTGTTGCCCTTGGTTTCTTTGAAGTAAAGTCGGTCCTTGACTTTGATATTGGTTCCTAGGTTGGAACCCTTGATTTGATTGAGTAGGCTTAGGACCGAATCCGGGAGGTGTGGATCCAAAGTCGGGGCGAGTGGGATTAGTGGTCTTGTATGAGAAATTGGGGTGATTTCTCCATCCCGAAGAGAACTTTGGTGTAGTGTAGTTTGCTTGAGAGCTTTGCCCTTGATTGGCATTCCCTCCATAGTCTCTTCCTTGGTTTCCTCCCACAAAATTCACTTCTCCATACCCTTGCCCTTGCACATCCCTTTGAACTAAGGGGCAAGAAACCGTCTCATGCTCGTAGACCTCACAAATATCACACCCTTGCTTCGTCGAAGGTTCTTTCTCGGGGTGTTTTAGCTTGAAGACTTCATCCGAGAGGTTATCAAAGTCCTTTCTCAAAGCATCGTAGTCACTTGTGCTCACCGCTTTAACCTCATGCCTTTCATGTCTCCTTCTTGGGTTTCCTCTTTCACTTCCCCACATGAAGTAGTTTTTCGTTATTTTCTCTATAACCGCATAGGCTTCATGTGGTGCAAGGTCCATTATAGCTCCGCCCGAAGCGGTGTCAAGTGCTAGACGAGAATTACCGTCCACACCTTGATAGAAGGTGTGGAATAGAAGAAGATCATCCAAACTATGGTGAGGACATAGCCTTTGATATTCTTTGTACCGCTCCCAAGCTTCATAGAGTGTCTCTCCATCCATTTGCACAAAATTTGTAATTTGGCTCCTATAATGCGCCATCTTGGAAGGAGGGAAGTATTTGTTTAGGAATGCCACGGCGAGCTCTTCCCAAGTCGTGAAGCTATCGGGAGTTTGACTCCTCAACCAATCCTTTGCTCTCCCCGTGAGGGAAAAGGGGAAGAGCCTTAGAAGCTTAGCGTCCTCCGAGAACCCATTGATCTTGAAGGTGGCGCACACTTCAAGAAATGTTGTCAAGTGAGAATTAGGGTCTTCATTGTCCCTTCCCGAGAATTGGTTGGATTGCACCATTTGAACAGTGGACGTCTTCAAGTCAAAATCTCGGTTATCAACCGCCGGTGCGAGGATTGGGGAACGATATCCATAGGCCGTAGGAGTAGCATAATCCTTGAGAACCCTTCTAGCTTGAGGGACTTGTGGTAGGTAAGCTTGGGGTGGTGGAGGTGGAGGGGGGAGTCTATTGTCTCTATCTCCCATGTCTTGGGTGGTGGTCTCTTGATTTCCTTGAGTGTTGGAGGTTTGTCCTTTGTCTTTGGTCTTACTCCTTGTAACGGGAAGATTAACTAGCCCTCTAATAGGTTGGCTCAAATCTCTATCCACTATTTGAGAAAGTTTCTTGGTCTTTGGTGGCATAAAAGAAGTGAACCTATAAGAGAAGCCAATTAAAACAAGTAAGCGTAGTGAATAAGTTCAAGAAATCCAAGTAACAAGTAGAATAAAGAAAAACATGGAATAGTCGGAGCACTAAATGATTTTCCTAGGGGTAATCTAGCTATTGCTCCCCAGCAACGGCGCCATTTTGACGTTGTAATATTTAAGCAATGCAATTAGTCAAAAACAATTTGTAATTCAACCGGTAAGACCGGTGTCGAACCCAAGGGAGCAAACGGATTACACGCTAGTTCTATCAAATTTTCTTACTCGGCTAATTCCTAAAATTCAAGTGTGATTGAGTTATCAATGATTCAAAACAAGAATGAAATGGTTTTTAGGGGATTGAATTCAATTAAAAGCGAGTTTCGAGGGATTAATCCCCTCCTTGGCGATTTCCCAATGATCATGCATACAAGAGTTTAATTAATTATGAGTTGATAGGTTTTAAACCAAACTTAGACTAGAATTGAACAAACCATGCATGTTTAATCCTAGTCAAGCCATCTTAGATAGGATCTCACTAATTAAAGAGTATTGATCCACTATATAGCATTTACTCTCATAAATGCTACATGCATAAAGTTCTAGTTCACCTCTCACCATGCATTTACTCTCATAAATGTTGGTTAAGTTCAATTTTACTACATCCAAACCATCACTAAGCTCTTTCAATACTTAGATCATAGTTCTAACATAAACATGTCATTTGGGCATTTTATCAAACACTTAGAGACATGTCTAACATGAAGAGCATAGTAAAATGAAATCAACTTCAATAGATCCATTCAAATGTGTATACAATGATCATTGAGTACCAAGGAGGTTCATAGAACCCTCAAAACACAAGGGGGACTACTCACACATCAAGTAAGACAACATGATGTGTGGGTTTTTAGCAAAAATCTAAGAGAAAGGAAGAGGGAAAAGAGTAGGATTTGATGATCCTAATAAACTCCCTTGATCTTCAATCCTCCTTGATTAGATGATGTTGAAACCCTTGATTTAGCTCACTTCCTTTTGTCTTTTTTCCGGAAAAATCCAAGATGATAGGTCAAACTTCCCTCTTTCTATTTATAGCCTCGGGAAATTTCCGGTACTGTAGCAGCTCCAGTCGATCGACTGGCGGTGGGCTGTTGGCCCAGTCGATCGACTGGAGGGAGATATAACGCTTGGGAAGCAGATTCTCAGTCGATCGACTGAGACAGGGTAGTCTCCCAGTCGATCGACTGGAGTAATGCAGAAAACAGGCCCTCCTGAGACTCCATTAAGTCGATCGACTGGAGTCCCAATCGATCGACTGAAGGCACGTGGCTTGCACGCTCAGCTGGAGAACTCGCCAGTCGATCGACTGGAGGGCCCAATCGATCGACTGGAGTATCTTGATTTGCAGACCCTCCTGAGAGTCCATTAAGTCGATCGACTGGAGCAGGGGAGCTTCCCAGTCGATCGACTGGAGGCCGAATCCTGCCAACTTTTGCTCTTGACTCCGATTTTCTCCGAGTTTTCTTCTATGGGCTTTTGGCACTGAGTCACCTTGATTCGCACCTGAAACGCATGAAAAGGGGAGTCAAATGACATCAAATAATCGTCGGAAACGAACTAAAGCTATAGTGAAAATGGGCATTAATGAGTCGAAAACTCGACTCATCATTTATCAAATACTGGCTTGTGCACACAGGCTATACATCATATGTTTTTTATGTGATTCACTATTATTAGGTGATGCCATTTATTTGTAGTTCCTAAATAATTTTACTGTCATTATTGTTTCAGTGGGGAGTATGACATCGAAGTAACTTAATTATCAGTGTTTACCAATTGTGGTCTTCTTAATTTATCCTTTAATAATTTTTGTCTGTGATATCATAGTTGAGTAAGACTCCATTAAATTTTTTAGGACCTTACACTGGCGAAAAATTGACCGCCTACACGATTAGAACTCTTTGAGCGTACTTATAAACACAAAAGTACTCAAAATTATACTTCATAAGAAGCAAGGAAAATTGCTGTGAGTTTTAACTTTCGTCAAGTTCTGCCAATGATCTTGAAGATGCAAGAGACTAGTAGAAGCATTCGGAATTTATATTTTCTATGTTTTATGCCACTACATGAATGTGTCTAATTTAGATTGTCTTTTTTATACAAACGATTACATTTTTACCATTCTTTATTTAGTATTATTTTCGTAATGAATCAAAAATTTATTACCTGTAATTATTTTGAAAAAAATGATTTTTATTAATAAAATTTTAATGATATCGGGATAATTACAAATAAAATCCACAAAAATTTTGCTTTGCTTTTAAAAATTTATTAACCACGTATAATAGTAAAAATGACAACTAAAGTGTAAGAATTTTCTGTTGAAATTAATAAAAGGGCACAAAGGTAACCTTACATTGCCAAAGTTATTAGTAACAAACTTGAAAACATACAAGTTGTTCATCGCTTTTAAAATGTTAAAAATGACGGCTAATTTGTAAGAAATTTCTGTCGAAATTAATAAAAAGGCACAAAGGTAAATTTACATTATCAAAGTTATTATTAACAAATTTGAAAACCTACAAGTTGTCCGTCGCTTTTAAAATTGTAAAACGTAAGAATTTTTTTGTAGCAATTAATAAAAGGGAAAAATGATAAATTTACATAGCCAAAATTGTTATTAACAAACGTTAAAACCTACTTGACTTTCTGTTGACTTTAGGCATCACTTATTTTTTTGAAATTGTATAATCAACAAAAATATTTGTGACAAATGACATTATAATTCCATCACTAATAAAATAAAATGGTATAATAGTAAATGTAAGTTATAAATATTATTATCTACAAGCTTTAAAACTAATGGATTATCTCCTAATTTTCACTGATTTTCTTTACTGTTCCTGGTCAACTTTTGCAATAGTCGATCTGTCGAAAATGACACGAAAATCAACGGATTTGATAAAACCTACCCCTGTGTTACATACGACTTTGCAACGAAAAAAATCCATTGAATTTAATACCATTTCAAGGGATACAACTTAAATACAACGAAATCTGCAGTCGATAATGAGGCTTTTTCTTGTAGTGTTTTTTGGAAACAAAAACAAACATAGAATACCTAAAATTTAGTGTTTTTGCTTTATGCATCGTTTATTGTGAACACTTTGCTCTCTTGAAATTCATTTATCGTCTGAATTGCTCACCGGTATCCAACAAAAGTATCATCTGAGGTTGCATTGTCTTACAAATTGGAAGTGTGAATGTTTCTGCTACTTTATTCTGAAAAAAAAATTAGTGGTTCTCAAGGAAGGTGTTGAAGTTCTTGACTCATGATCCAGCTTTATTCTATTTTGTCTCTGCAGATCAAAAGCGTTGTGGAAACCCATGTAAACTTCTACCAATGTCATATACTTATGAAGGTACCTTCCAAAAAAAGAGTTCTCAGTTTCTGCTCGTGATGCTGTTCTTGAAAGAGAACCCATAGATACATCCCTAAAACTTACCCGAAACCATGACTCTCTTATATCGTACATGTCTGGCAGCCATTTGTTGGCTTCAAGCAGCTTGTATTTTGTGATGACACCCTTTCACCCTTCTTCAAAATCTCTAAACTCTGCTTGATCTCCACATATAACCCCCTTTATGTTCTTCAAGAAATCCGATTCTCTGCATAAAAATATGCCCACCTATAGTAAACAGAAAAAATCTCAAATTTGGAATGAATTTCAAAACTGCCTTCGGCTACAAATTCACGAACTATAAAATCAATTGGTTGAACTATAAGTAGCATGACATAACATAATTAAATAAGTCATCAAATTTCATTTATGATCATCTTGGCCTGTAACTTTCCGGCAAAGTGGCGGATCTAGCATGTAGCTAACCCAGCTATAGCCCGGTAAGAATTCCGGGGAGCTCGGGTAGCTCCGAAGTTGCCTCGAATGTCGATTTTGGTCCAAAGATTCAAGCTTTTTTTCGTGCTGCTCAGATCTGTTCTGACCTCACCTCACCTCACACCTATGCATCAATCATCAGACGCTGCTGAGTCGCTCGTGATCGAAAGCCGAAAGGTACGAGCTTTATTGATTTTGGTTACTGTCCAGATCCAGATTCGATCCATTTCGACTCTGCAAATGGATTTATCGGATTCGCAGAGTTGGCTGATGCTGTTCATCGGTTGATGACTGAATTGGATTGTGTGCGTGATTGACTTGTGATGGTGAATTTTGGTGTCTTTTTTATTAATCAGGGCTTCTGTTGAATCATTAGGATGAGGATTTAGTTTGGCGATCCATTTTGAATTGATGCTTTGGGATTGATAGTGAAATGTGATTGGATTGTTTGATAACCTGGTTGACATTTTGAATATGTTTTTAGTTGAAAGAAAGATGGGTGCCGTACCGAACAACGTGGATTTGGAGGAGGGGGAAGCTTGGAGGTTGGAATGGGTAAGCTCAGATTGGTTAATTTAGCCTTCGACATTTTTTGGGTTTATAGATGATAGATGAGTCAAAGCTGATAGTTGTGTATTTGTGTTCTTTGCAGAATACAGGACCGTATCTGGTGTTGGTTTTGATATGGTGAGAATTATGTTAAAGATATTGAGTGGTGAATGTTTTTAGGATGGATGTGAAGGCAATGGCAAAGTCGAAGAGGTCTCATACTCAGCATCATAGTAAGAAGTCGTATCCAAAGCCAAATGCAAGGGATAATATGGATGCTGCACAGGCTGATGGGAAATCGAATCGCACCTCTGGGAGAAAGGTTGTTGAGAAAAAACCTGTGCAATCTCGTGCTGCTGAACTTCCTTCGGATAGTGATCGTTACATGGATGAAAATGATTCGGGCTCTGAGGATTTGTTGCATTGTGTGGCTAGAGTCAGGGAACTGATGTTATTAAGCCGAAGAGTAAGGGAGCAGACTACAGGTATTTGATTTCCGAGGCGCGGTCACAAACGCACTCCACTGACTATATGGATTTGTATTCTTCGTTGGATGAGATGATGCCAGGTACTTATTTTATTTATCTTCTCATTTTAAATCGGTGGCGAATGTGTTCTTTGTTATATTGACATTCTAAATCGCATATATCCATAGATTCGAACCAGGGTTTTGGAGATATGCTTTCTGTCAGGGGTGAAGCCATTTTATCATGGACGGCAGCTGATTATTTTATCGTAGAAGAGAAAGAAATCCCAAGCTATGAGGTAAACTCCTTAATCAGTTGATATACGCCAGACTTGTAGATTTTGGTGATGAGGGTTTGGATCAAACTTTAGGTTTTTGATGTCCTCTTGGTGCTAATTCATTGGTCATTTCGTGCAGGCATCGTGTCTTTCCCTGAATCTGAACACTCTCAACAAACAACTTGCAAAAGTAGATCTTGCTCAGAGGCTATTCGTTGATGAATTTATGTAAGAATTGTGTTTTGACTTATCAAGAATTTTACCTATTATTAATATAAAAAAATTCCGCTCACCTAGTTTTTAAACCCTAGATCCGCCACTGGCGGCAATATGCCACATGCAGAACCTATGGCGACTTGATGGGAATACCCTTGAAATTGAAGCTTTCATTGTCGCATCTTGGCCAGTGACAACTACACAAGGTTCACGTTCTGACAGTTTCTTAAAGAAATTCATCAACCAAGTGTATGAATCAACGTCCTCATTTGAAATTAGGCGAGCAGATAAAGTGACACTCTTCTATTGGTTATCGACACCAGTAAATGGCAAAAACACCAAACTGTACCTGTATCGAGTAAAATATTCTTTAACATCAAGTAAAGCACCATTACACGTAGAACAAAATAATACACACTTGTTGGGTTTGTAAGTAGCATTGAATACCACATCACCAAAAAGTTTAATGTCTCTGGTCGAAGTTATACCCATTGCGAGTGCTTTTATTATTCAATAATTTGTCAGCAACAATTTGCGCATCGTTGGGCCAATAAACATCTTCAAGTCTTTCTTGAAATTCTTAAAATCAGTAACTATGGCTCCAACATTTCTGAAACCACCGGATAACTCTTCCATAAGGTGGTGAGCCTTAGTAGACCCAATACCAAATTTACCAATATAAACAATGAAATTCTGATGACCATATGTCAAACACCGATTTGATTTCAAAATTCGTTTACCATGCTTGATAACCAAATGATGATTATGTATGTACTCGAAATGATAAACATGATATTTACCTCCATCCACTATACTAATGAAAAGTTTTCCTTGACAACCACAACGAGTTTCCCTTCTACTTCATTCTTATCCTTCTCATTTAAAGTCCCAAGTACACGTTGCTTCTTTTTGTACCCCCTCCCTATGCCACTCTATATACTTCAATGTAACAGCTCCATCTGACCTTGTTTTTGTAGTTAATAGATGGATAAGAAACCCAGCAACGCGTGCATAATGTTTATAAAAGCTAATAGCCCCATCAAAGTTTCCAAACGTCAAACCAGCAAAGGGTATTATGTCATTTGGAATCTTAGGTATCCAATATCTTGTTCCAGAAGGGGAAGACACAAAAAATACTTGATTCGTCATCAACATCATGAGTATCATGAGCATTGTTGTCTGCGCAAATGTCAAGCGAAATTAGAAACGTTAGGAATTTTTATTACAAATTAAATTACACAAGTTGAAGACAAAAACACTAACAACAAAACGAGGATTGATGTCTGCGGATATATACAGCAAATACACAAAGATAGAACAAATCACACGAACTCATGAATAAATAACAATGAGATCAAAACATTAATATCATTATTTTATCTATTTTCGTATTTAACAAAATCACGCAGTTAGGAAACAAAACTATGAACAATATGAATAACTAACAATAATATCAAAGCATCTATGCTCAACATCATGACTTTATTATATCAAATATTTGTGGCACCATAAAGAAGGGGATGAGATCAAAGTAGCACCGCTACACATCAAAGCAAAACTATCATTGTCACTGACACTGACAAAGATAAGATATATGTCAGCTTGAACCAATTTAAAACCCAGGTTTGTGCACACTACAAATAATCATATTAATTCGATCACCCATCCTTGATAAATTGTAAAAATGATGCAATTGTTAGATTTGATGTGACCGTCCATTTTACAATTAGGTTCCTATCATGGTTGTCATGAAGGCCATGGGAATGTAGACTGATCAAGAGGTTGTGCAAATGATTGGAAGAGATCCTCGGTACAGAGATTTGCTTTTTCCATCTATCAATGTAGCAATTAACATCCAGCATGACCAATTACCTCTTTGACATACTTATGCAATAATTTTTAGAATTTAGTTCAAGTTCAATCACTACACCATTTTAACCCATATGCAACAGTACATGACACGCTGTTGCAAAACACACGTAACATAAGAACTCTCGCAACATGCGAAAGTCGTTACTTATGATCCGCGTCGCATAAGACAACTAACGCAACATATACAAAACATGCGTCCTAATATACGTTGCATAAGGACAAAAATGCAACACGTAGTTAAGCGACATCCACAAATACGTTACGTAAGTGTCTTATGTAATGAAAACAAAAGTAGCATATCAACGTCAGTTGCATAAATACAGGAATGCAACATGATATAAAGTGACATGCGGTCGCGCGTTGCTTAAAAGTTACTTATGTAACTATCAGTCAAAAGCAATGAGTACATGTGTGTTACGTTACATTACTTGTCCAACATGTGTTATGTGAAAAGTATGTCTGCGTTGCGTAAGTAGCACATTTATTTTGGAAACGAAATTTAAAAAAGAGGGATTGAAATTTTGGGTGGGAGGAAAATGAAAAACATGAAAGTTTCGATTCTCGCCAAGCCTAATGCAACATGTACATATGCAACGGAGCAAGTTCGTTATGATAGTGTGGACAAAACTCAATTAAAATTTCCCGCTTAAAGATTTTTGTTTCCCCCCCTTAACAAATGTGTTATGTATACACTAATGCAACTTGTGAAGACAACCCTCTGTTGCATTAGTGTCAAATCATTAACTCTTGTGAGAGTTATTAAAGTTATGAGGGTTATAATGATTATGAGGGTTATGTTATAAGAGATATGTGGGTTATGTTATAAGGGTATGCGGGTTTGTTACAAGGGTTATGTTATAAATGTTAGGATGGTTATAAAAGGATATATGAGGGTTATGTTATAAGGGTATGAGGGTTATGTTACAAGTGTTATGGTATATATAAGGGTTATGAGCAAGTACATAATGCATAAGAGTTATGTTTATGAGTTAAGGTTTAGATCACAAATACATTAGGTTGTGATCTTGATTAAGAGTGACACAAGCATGAATTACCCTTGAAATCAACTAACACATTGAAATCACATCACAAACCATCAAATAATTATGAATGACAAGTTTATACCTTTTTTTTATGGATGATAAGTAGTACAAGAGTTGGACAATGCCAAAACACTGACTCAATCTAGTACCTAAAAAACACACTGAAGCCCGGCCGAAAACGGCACCCATCCAAACACGAAATCACCACCAGTCAGGTGGGAGGACACTGCCAGACAGGCGAGAGAACACCACCAACAAAAGTGGGAGGACACCACCACAAGGAGGGCGGAAAACACCACCAAATAGGTGGAACACACCACCGAACCAGATGGAAGAGACACTAAAACGAACCATAATACTACCGCTAACCTAGTCCCTAAAGCTGAAAAAAAACCCGCTGCCGATCCGTTGCATACTGCCGAGACAAAACAGAGAACATCCAACCCAAGCCAGACCACCTCCCTGCGCCGAACAGCCACTTCTCCACCATATTTCAGCCGCTCCGCCACTCGATCCAGCCAGCCTGCCGACACCAAGATCCAGCCAGCCTGCCGGCACCACCAGCATCCATACGCGAACCTTCCACCACCATCCCGGCCGACGTCTCCTACCCCAAAAAACTGGCCCACGTCGGATCCCCTGCCCTCGCCAACGGGCGGAACCGTCCGCAGCCACACCACCGCCAGCTAAACCAGCCAACAGCTGCAACTTCGGCTGCGAAACCGGATCCACGACTGAACCCAAAAAGAAAAATCCGTACCCTCCCCCACCTCCCCTAAGCTCTCTCCGACCGCTACCCCCATGCCCACCATACCGAGCGCGAGCGAAAACGGGAGGCAGACGACGGAGAGCCGAGGAGGCATGATATACGATTGTCTTTGATATAATTTGTGATTTCAAGGAAATTCATTAGTGCATTATGTATTTGCGATCTAACCATTAACTAGCATAACCCTTATGTATTAGTGCAATCGTATATCATGTGTTTATAAATATACATAAGGGTTATGTTTTAAGATAGTAGTTAGATCACAAATACATAAGGTTGTGACCTTGATTAAGAGTGATAAAAGCATGATTTACCACTCTCCTCCACCACCTAAAACTGCCGACTTGCTAAAATCACGTTCTCCTACGCTTTCGAAAACCCTTGTTTCGGCCTCGTCACCGAGCCACCTGGCGCAATCGATGACCAGATGCGCCAGCTCTGCTAGGTTCGCCGGATCTGACAGGTTTTCCATATCAATCCATGTTTACTTCGGCTTCGCACGTTCAAGCGCAGTTAAGTGAAGCTCTTACGGTCATCGGTAAGCACGATTTTCCTTAGACTTGGCCTACGTTGCGTCCTGTACAAGCTAGTGATTATTTCCGAACTCATTCCCATGTTTGATATATGGTTTAGGGGAGGATTATGAGACAATGGCCGTGAACGTGGGTGTTAGAGATCTGAAATTCGATGGTTGCTACTGAAGTCATCTTGCTGAAAATTGAAAAGGTTGTGTTGCTGGAAATTTTACATTATTTTGGTATTTGTTGAGTCATTTCATGAGCCAGTGACCTTTGCTCTTATATACTAATGTTATGTGTAATTTCTTCTGCTGAAAACCGATGTTATTATAGTGTTTTTGTTTATTTTCTCGTTTAGGTTGTTCAAGGATAGTCCACATCCGGATGAAACATCAGCTTGAACTGAGTAGGGGAATATGTTTGGAGACCACACAAGTGAAACAGCGGCTTGAACTGAGCAGGACACTACACCATTTTTCAGATTAGGAGACATTTTTTTTCTGTCGCATAAACCCCTAAATAAGTCGCATATAGTTTATGCGACAACTGTAAAGTCACGTAAAAGTGGTCACAAAATCGAAGTAGAGTAATGTCCGTGCGACCAAAAAATGATGAAAAGTCGCGTTAACTGTAACTCTTATGCGGCATTATTTTCTATTTGTCCCAAAAAATATTGGAACGAGATCGACTCTTCGCAAGGCATACGCTACATCTGCAATCCAAATTTGGTCGGGTTAACTGACTTACTTGATCGAATTTACAGATGGTAGTTTTCCAATTCGTCTCCTAAACGTTTTTACGTTTAAAACTGTTACATCTTATTGTCGTATAAAACTACATACACTTAGAACTTTAAATATATTGTTGTCGTGTAAACACCCTCACGTTACAAACGTGAAAATATATTTGTCGCTTTAAAGAACATACGCGAATAACGTAAACTATATTATTGTCGTATAAACACGCTTACATTACCAACTTGAAAACATATACGCCGCTTTAATGAAAATACGCGTATAACTTTCAACATATTATTGTCATATAAACTGGCTTACGTTACAATTGATAAAATATATTTGTTGCATTAAGGCACATACGCTTAAAAATGTAACTCTAGTATTGTCGTATAAAATAGCTTAAGTTACGAATGTGAGTACATATTTGTCGCATTAAGACACGGTATAGTACACACTAAGGTATAACATAACATACGACCACAATAATAGACTGTGACAGATATAGATTTTAGTATGAAAACAAAAAAGGAAATTGTTTACAACAGATCCGACCGACGGAACATATTCCGGCCAACATAAGAGAACATATTTTGGCCAGCATCAAAAGGGTACACACAAAAGAAGTTCAGGTGTGTACCCGGCCACAAGAGCAAACAAATTTAATTACACCATGGTCAACATGTATTTAAAGAGGCCCATAAGATGTCGCACCAGGTCCTCATGAACACGGATCCTCTCTTGAAATTCTTTCTTCATTTCCTCTAGCTCATCTTTTTGCTTCTGGAGTTGGTCTTTCAGCTCGGCGTTCCTTGCACCTCCTCTAGGGAGGGGTGGCCTCTTGAAGTCTTTACCAGCTCCAGAAACGTAAGTTCCACGCTTCTGCCCCACCACTTGGGTTATAATGTCAATCTGCGTAGCTACCGGCAGAGGTTCTTAGTCGTTGAGGACAATGCCATCACCAGCGTCGTCACCATTCATGTCTCGCATCACCTGACGAACCTTGTCTCGCATTTGTGCCTACATATAAATATACATTGTTAAACTCCAATACAATGTGTAACTCAGACAAAATACATTCGTAAATGTAAAATACAATGTGTAACTCAGACAAAATATATTTGTGGCTACATATAAATATACATTATCCATGGCAGTATAGTCAAGTTGTGTAACTCAGACAAAATGTAACTCAGACCGAAAAACAATGCGAACTGTAAAATACATTGGGTAACTCAGACAAAATACGTTGTTAAATGTAAATACATTATAGATAAGTTGTGTAACTCAGACAAAATGCAATGCGAACATGACGATCTGTAGACAAAAATAGCATGCAACAGAGTACACAACAATATTGCATATCTGAAGAACAATAGCATGACACAAATATTTTGCCGAAAAAAATAGCACATATGAAGAACAATATATGACAGATACATACCAAGGAGAACAACACACAATTCACCAACATATATATCAACAACATATAAACAAATAATAGAAACTTAATGATGAGCCGTATTTATACGACTCATCGACTCAACAAATCCCACCAATTTTGACATTGTATTATGCGAACAAGTTACTTGTTAGAGTTGTTTTGCATTTCAGGTGTTTTGAAAGGTCTAGGAGGAAACGCGCATTAAAGATGGCATTTTGTACCAAAAACATCACAGTTTCAGATTAGACCTTTGGACAGTCGACGGAGTGCTGGGAAGGGACCGCTGATCAGACAAATACGAGCCACATGCCATTGCAAAGGTGACTCAATTCCCTACAACTCTCTAGTTCATACCGAGAGCCTCCAAGGTCATATAGAAGGTCCAATCCAGAGTCAAAACCGAGTCCAAGGCGGTGCAAGCCGAGCCGGAACCGAGTCAGCCGAGTCAGATCCGAGTGGGGCTGAGCCAGCCGAGTCCAAGCCATAAAAATTTCGGCTCGTCAATACACATGGGCGTGGCGGTTCAAGCATACTTGTTGGACATGTTTCCTAATTCGTTTTTGGACTTGTTCCAAATCCGGACTTGGAAGTCCTAGGTTTCTACTATAAATAAGACCTCTTGGTCAGGGCATAATCATGATCCAGAATTCGAAGATCAACTCGAGCTTCATCACTAACCGGCCTTGGAGGAGACGAGCACTAAGCTTCGACGATAGAGAAGAATCCTTTACTTTCATTCATATTTGTGTTTGTTCCCATGGACATGAGTAGCTAAATCCTTAATTCGGTTTAGGGTTTAATATATTGTGACGATGTTTTTGAGACTCTTTGCTTAATGCTATTTTTGTTGTTCTACTAGTTCTTGTGCTTATTTATCTCGGATTGAATTGCGAAGCTAAGTGGATACTTGGAATGGTAAAACTTAGCCGAGCAATTCAATTCCCTTATTTGCTGCTTGTTTGATACTAGACCGTTAGAACGAGTAGTTGCACTAAAACCAATATAACCTGGAACGGAGTATTAGGTTTGCTAGAACTAGAAGTCTATAACCTGGAACGGAGTAGATTATGGTGTAGGCACTCGGAAAGGCCCTACCTTAGGTTATAACCTGAAACAGAGTAACCACACTTAGGAACTCGAAACTAGATAATTAGAAGTCGATGATAAAACAAGTCACAATAAGAAACCCTAGACCGAATATTTCCTTTGATTGAATTACCGCTCGTTTTATTTTCTTGCACTTGTTCCCAAATACTCACAAACCCCAATTGCTTTATTTACAGAACCACAAGTAACCTCACCAGCTCTCTAGGGTTCGACCCTTGCTTGCCGCTACACTAGCCAAGAGTAAGGAAATTATAAATTTAAATTTTAGAGGTCCGACGACGCCTGTCAAATTTTGGCGCCGTTGCCGGGGAGCTGCAATACGGTGAAGTTGTTCTTTTTTTTGTTTTTTGTCTTAATTTAGCTGTTTTTTTAGCAGAAAAGCGAAACAACAGGATTCGAGCTACAGGTGTCCGATTTCAGCCTATAATACCTTGTTCTGAGCGGAACGACGAGGAGATCAGAAATCACCTGCTTCGCTCGTGACCTAGGGTGTTTTTAGGCCATCCGGAGTCATTTATTATTTTATTTCGAATTTTTATTGTTTTTAGAAATTTTTTGTTTTTTAGAAATCTTCAAATTAGGGTCCCCCTAGCTTCGTGTTACCATTTCTCATGCAGGAAGCCACTTTGGTGATAACATCAACGATAATGAGGTCAACCAAGACATTCCACCACCAATTCAACCGCCTCCACAACAACAGCTGCCACCGCCTCTGCAGCATCCTCGGCCGCTTCCGCCACAACAACTCATCAGGGAAGAGTACCAAGGAGAGAACTACTACCGAGAGCCCACCATGGGGGAGCTGTGTGCACGGAACTTCCGGAATCAGCCGTGGTGCATCTACGAAGGACTAGAGCTTGAAGGAATAGTCATCAATTCGGCAGTCGTACACCATCTGCCCAAGTTCTCGGGACGCCAGGGAGAGTCGGCCACAACACATCTTCAGCGATACCATGACATCTGCCAAAATCTCAGGCCATACGGAGTCGAAGTGGAGGACTTCAAGCTGAAAGCCTTCTACTTTTCACTTATTGATGCTGCTAACGATTGGTTCTTATCCTTGCCCTCAGGTAGCATTCAGACATGGGACCAGATGCTAAAGAAGTTCCTAAACAAACACTACCCAGCAAGCAAAGCAATGTAGATCCGTAGGCAGCTGCAAGATCTCAGTCAAGGGCCGAATGAGACGATGTACTATTATCTGGAGAAGTTCCATGCCCTAGAACAGAGTTCCTGCAATCTTGGACTACCCGAGAAGCTAATCGTGGAATACATGCTAGATGGATTGAGGCAACTCGACAGGAGCCTACTGGACGCCGCGGCTGGATGAACCATCATGAATCTGTCCCCAGCCGATGTGCGAAGGAAGATCACAGAAGTGGCCGAGAATGCGAGGTTCCGAGACGAGTCCAACAAAGAAGAAGAATTCAGCCGAACCAGAAACGTCTCAAGGGCCGAGCCTCCATCAAACGCAATGGCCGAAGAGCTAAAACAAATGAAGGAGATGATGATTCAGATGATGAGGAGGCAGCCGGTCCGAGCAAAGCCATGCGAGTTTTGTGGTTCATTAGACCACAAAACGGATTCTTGTCCGACCATAGTAGAAGAAGACCAAGGCGAGGTCAATGCAGTGGACGGGTACCAAGGCTACAACAACCGGGCCGGATCAAATCGGCAATATCGACAGGCCACAACCGGACAAGGGACCAACGGGCAGAATTGGAGGAATGACAACCAGCACAACCACGCCCCGAGGGATTAAGCGCAACATGCCTCGTCCCAACCGGCCCAGCAGCAGTACTACCGTCCACCATACCGCCAACAGCAAGGAGGACAGAATGGGCCGAGCCAATATCAACAAAGAGGACCAAACCACAACCAGGATGGCCCGAGCCAACGAAGTTCCAGCAAGTCTCTGGAAGACATCTTGAAAGAGCTGGCAGCTAGCACCCAACAGTTGGCCACCACGGTACAGCAGAATCAGGTGAAGAACGATGGAACTTTGGCAGAGCTGACTAATCAGATGTCCCAGATAGTCAAATTTAATAATTTATAAATCTCATGCGACTACTAGCAAGCGGTAAGCAGGGTCGAACCCAAGAGAGCTGGTGCGTTGAAACTATTTATGAGTGCAAAAGAGGCAAAATAATAAAAGGCTTCCAAACAGAGAGAGCATTCAGCTTAGGGTTTCTATTGTGACATGTTTTTCATCGACTGCTAAATATCTAATCTCATGTTTCTAAGTGTGGTTGTTCCGACAAAGGTAACAACCCTAAGTATCCCGACAAAGGTGATACACCACAATCTAACCCGACAAAGGTGTTAGACTTCTAGTTCTTTCCAAAATAAAACAATCCGACAAAGGTATTATTTAGTTTAGGTGTTACTATCTACCTTTACGACAAAGTTTCCAGTAGATGTTAACGGTAAGAATTAATTGCTCAATTAAGCTTTGCGACAAAGCTTCCACTTAATCTAACAAGTTAATTCAAGTGATGAAGCAAGAACTAGTAAAACATAAAATAGCATTAAGAACAGAATCTCAAAACATAAGTCACAATATGCGAAACCCTAAACTGAATTAGGAATTTAGCTACACATAATGGAAATAAAACACATGATGAATAGTAAGAAAATTCTCCTCTCTCGTCGAAAGCTTGTGTCTTCTCCTCAAGAGCCGTCTTGGTCTTCGTAGAATGATGGATATCGATTTGATACTGAAAACCCTAGCCCAAGCTTCTTATTTATAATAAACTGGGTTTCCAAATCTGGTTTTGGGCTAGAATTATCAAGTTTCGGACTTGCTGACGTCATCAAACGGCCTGCTGATGTCAGCATCTCTTAACTGGGCGCGTTCGTAGGAAACATTGGCGCCGCGTTCGTAGGCAACATTAGCGTTAACGCTAATGTCTCTTGCGGACGCGATCGACACTGAGTTCGGTCCCTTCTTCTGTGCGCCAGTTCCGACTTCAACTATGGATTTGACCTTCTATATGACCTCGGATGCTCTCGGTGTGAACTAGAGAGTTGTAGGGAATCGAGTCAGCTACGCAACACTATGTAGCTCATATTTTTCTTATCAACGATCAATTCCCAGCTCTTCGTCGAGTGTCCAAGGGTCTGACCTGTCATTGTGATGTTTTTGGCATAAAATGCCGTCTTTTATGCGCGTTTCCTCCTAGAGCTTCCGAAACACCTGAAATGCAAAAAAACACTAAAAAGTAACTGTTCGCATAATAATGTATCGAAATAAATGGGATTAGTTGATTCGACGAGTCGTATAAATACGACTCATCAAACCACCCCACACTTAAACTTGTTCGTCCCGAACAAGAACTAAGTCATAGAAGGAAAATAAATGTAACACCACAATTTTTTTTCGACGTCCTGGATAGATGCTACATGAACATGAGTTGCTAGTCTAAATTCCTCCTTTCTATGCATAGCTCAATCGTTACTCTAATGATCATGCTCAACATAGAATTAACCTTGATACATGTTACCTTTTGAGCCGAAATTCAAATCGATTCGGATGAATGGGAGATAGTCCTCTTTAGACCCATGATCTGCATTCGTTGTCCCGAACTCTAGCTATATGGTTATACTTCATTGCTTTTTCTTGCACTTGATTCATTCGAGCTTCAAGGTTTCCTGAGTTTTTCTTTTCCTTTTTGTTGGACAGCTTTTGTAGTGACTTTCGTTGGCCTTTGGCTCTTGATATATGAATGATGTACTTCACTTTTTGTATGAAACTTCACAACGTGGCTGATTTTTCTTGAGCTTTGCTCCTTTATTGTGAATTGCTTGTCCTTTCTTTTTTTTGAAGGAGGTCCAATCATCCCCCGCAAGCATATGGAAATACCTCCCCGCTCTTTCTCATCCTCGACCTTTTTTTACGCGAGTCAAGATGAGGGTCGCTCATCTTCTTTCCGGTTACTTCGGACTAGAGATAGGAAGGTCTGTTTTCCCATCCCGCCTACCTACATAAACGCTGCAGCGCCGGAGCTAACTCTGAACCAATAAGTCTCGAAGTGCTAGCCTCCACGAAATCCACATAACCATATAACTCGAAATTCGGTCCTTTGAATGCTTCGTCAAGTCTCTCTAGGACATTTCTATCAACTCCGCATCCCTGTTTATCTCAACTCTAAAGGACACGTAGTGGGTTAAGTTCACATGTAAAAGCACAATTCAAATTTCACGAGAAGAACACATATAATCAGCATCATCCGTTTCACATCATCAAAATTCAATACTGCATATCCAGGAAATAGAGAGAAACTTTCTACTTTCAAATTTTTTAAAAAGGGAAACGTGCAGACACTATGAAGGTGTAAGAAAAATAAATATGCTGACACAACTGACTGACTGACTCTCCCACCCCACACTTTTGAACTAAGCCGTGTCCTCACGGTACGACTTAAATTCAAAGACACAACAATGCAAGACACACAAACGTAGGAAAAAAATAGAGAATAAAAGCGAACAGGCACTCCCCTCGTTTCGTCGCGTGATGGTGAGAATTCTGGTCAAACGAGTCGGTCAACGCTGGTCAATGGTCCACCGCGTCTTATTCAGACTTTACGTACCGCGTCTGATTAAGACGTTACCTTAATGTTGAGGCGAGGCGCGGCCAGATAATGTTCATTCCTGGCGCGGTCCGCACTGAGTTGCACCTGTTTCCTGCATGAAAAACATCTCTTTTCGCAAAAGACAATGTGAAAAACATGACTCAAGACTCAAACAAACATACAACGAAATAAAAAATGAGAAAAACTCAAAAAATTTGCCGGGCTGCCTCCCTGCGAGCGCCTTTGTTTTACGTCGTTGGCTCGACGATACCTCTTTTTGGATCACAAGTTAGGATCCCATGGGCGAAATCATCGTGTAACGGTGTGCTAGTGTCTCCTCTCCATCGATCAGGCAGGTTCGCCTTCACATCCTCTCGAGTCTGCGAGGACACTCTGCTCAGAGCTACTGGTCTAGCTGCACACGCAGCCTCATCTGGTAGGTCTGGAAGTAGGGTACCATGGTACGATGTGTTCACTATGTCCGGTGGTTTCTTCGTGCTCGGGTGGTCCTCATCCTCATATATATAAAAATCTGATTTCCTGCCACCAAACGCAAGTGACAACAAGCATGTGTCTATGTCAATCTTGGTTTTGGTGGTGAAGAAGAACGGACGTCCCAAGATAAGTGCTGGAGGATCGTCGTTTCTAGCATCTCCCATCTGCAAAACATAAAAGTCTGCAGTAACAACAAGGTCACCTACATGTAGGGTTAGATCCTCTAGAAAACCAACATGACGAATACAAGATTTATCCCCTAACTCTATTAACAGTTTAGGAGGTTTTAACGGTCCCAATTTCAATGAACAATATAACGAATATGGCATAGCGTTAATGGCAGCCCCCAAATCAATTAAACAGTGTGACCGTGAAGGCACCTGGGTCCTTACTCTTTCCTGGTGACTCATGACTCGCAGCAACTGGTCGCTCGACCGTTGGGTCGTTAACGCTAATGTCTCTTGCGGACGCGATTGGCACTGAGTTCGGTCCCTTCTTCTGTGCGCCAGTTCCGACTTCAACTCTGGATATGACCTTCTATATGACCTCGGATGCTCTCGGTGTGTACTTGAGAGTTGTAGGGAATCGAGTCAGCTACGTAATGCCATGTAGCTCGTATTTTTCTGATCAACGGTCAATTCCCAGCTCTTCGTCGAGTGTCCAAGGGTCTGAACTGTCATTGTGATGTTTCCTCCTAGAGCTTCCGAAACACCTGAAATGCAAAACAACACTAAAAAGTAACTGTTCGCATAATAATGTATCGAAATAAATGGGATTAGTTTATTCGACGAGTCGTATATATACAACTCATCAATAGCCCAGACTGTTTCCGAGCTGAAGATGGATCCGGGGAACCTACCATCACAAACAGTGCCCAACCCGAGAGGAAATATTAATACGTTGGCAGTGGTAGACGAACCTGGTGAAGAAAACAAGGAAAACAAGTCGAAGTCAGTGCCGATCGGGTCCGAAGGAGACATTAGCTCGACGCTAATGTCTGAAGCGGACGCGCCCATAACGTTAAGGTCGGACGCGCCTCTAACGTCTACAGCGGACGTGACCCATACTGATATGCACCCCAAATCTGACCCTTTGCCTTCGTGTTCCATGCAGGTAATTGCTTCCGAAGGCCGTGTGACCCATAAGGAAGAGCTAGAAGGCAGAATGGAGGCAAGGCCTAAGCAAAACGACCCAATGATGGAGCGCCCACTCTCTACGAGCCGTGAGTCGCCAGGAAAGAGTAAGGGCCCAGGTGCCTTCAGGGTCACCTGTGGTATCGGTGAGACTCAAATACATCGCTGCTTAATTGATTTCAGTGCCGCTATTAATGCTATGCCTTTATTCTTTATATTGCTCGCTGGGACTTGGTCCATTAAAACCGCTAAGTTGTTGATTGAGTTAGGGGATAAATCTTGTATTCGCCCGCTTGGTTTGCTAGAGGATCTAACCCTATATGTAGGAGACCTTGTTGTTCCTACAGATTTCTATGTCTTGCAGATGGGAGATGCTAGAAACGATGATCCTCCAGCACTTATCTTGGGACGGCCATTCCTCTTCGCCACCAAGACCAAGATCGACATGGACACAGGCTTGTTGTCACTTGCGTTCGGTGGCAAGACATCAGATTTCTACATCTATGGGGATGATGACCGTCCATGCGCGAAGAAACCACAAGACATCGTGCACACGCCATATCTCGGTGCCCTGCCTCTAAACCTACCAGATGAGACCACGCATGCAACTAGGCCAGTAGCTATGACCAAGGTGTCCTCGCCATCTCGGGAGGATGTGAAGGCGAACCCGCCTGACCAATGGGAAGTAGATCCGAGCACACCATTACAGGAGGATTTCGGGCAGATTGAAGGAGCAGCTGAGGCGAAATTTGACCTCACACGTCCGTGGGATCCTAACTTGTGATCCCTAAAGAGGTACCGTCGAGCCAGCGACAGAAAACAAAGGCGCTCACAGGGAGGCAGCCCGGCACTTTTATCGTTTTATTCAGTTTTTATTCAGTTTTATTTACTTATCCTCTGTTTATTTGAGTCTTGAGTCATATTCGTCACATTGTCTTTTGGGAAAGGAGATACATTTTTTTTCTGGACACATGCACCTCAGTGTGGAGCACGCCAGGCCCCAACACCGGCCGACCGAGACGAGCCAGCGCGAAACAGGCCTGACTAAGGGCCATGCGGGCGCAGAATCTGGGCATGGAGGAAATCCTCGAGCCGGACTGGCCAATTGGAGATTCTGACTCGGCCATTAGTCTTAAAATGGCCAATTTATTGAGACATGTGAAGAATCCCATAGTGTCCTGGCGAAGTCATCCGGAGTCCCAACCAACAGAGGCCCGTGCGCACAGAATGGGCGCACTACCAAAATCCTAGACCGAAGTTCGTTATTTGGAAATTCTGGCTCGACAGAAGTGCTTATAATGTCAAATAACTTTGGAAGAGCGATCAACATCATGCGACCACACGAGGGGAGTGCCTGTTCACTTTTTACTCTCTTCTTGTTTCCCTACGTTTGTCTGCGTGCATAGTTGTGTCTTTGAATTTAAGTCGTACCGTGAGGACATGGCTTTGTTCAAAAGTGTGGGGTGGGAGAGTCAGTTTGTTGTGTCAGCACGTTTATTTCTTGCACAGGCATAGAGTCAGCACGTTTCCCTTAAAATTTTAAATTTTTTGTACAAGTTCTTCTCTATTTCCTAGATGTGCGGTATTGATGATGTGAAATAGATAGAGCCGATTACATAGGCTTCTCTTGTGAAATTTGAATTGTGCGATTACATGTGAACTTAACCCTTTACGTGCCTTTGAGTTGAGGTAAACAGGGATGTAGAGTTGACAGAAACGTCCTAGAGAGACTTGACAAAGCACTCAAAGGACCGGATTCAAACTATATGGTTATGTGGATTTCGTGGAGGCTAGCACTTCGAGGCAACATGGTTCAGAGTTTGCTCCGCCACCGCAGCGTTTATGTAGGAAGTCGGGACGGGAAAACAGACCGTCCTATCTCTAGTCCGAAGTAACCGGGAAAATAGATGAGCGACCCTCAGCTTGACTCGCGACAAAAAGGACGAGGATGAGAAAGAGCGGGGAGGTATTTCCATATGCTTGCGGGCGATGACTAGACCTCCCACAAAAGAAAAGAAAAGAAGGACAAGCAATTCAAGAAAAATCAGTCAATTGTGAAAGTTCTACACGCAACAAAAAGTGAAGTACATCAATGTTTCATCAAGAGCCAAAGGCCAAAGAAATCACTACAAAAGCTGTCCAACCAAAGGAGAAAGAAAAACTCAGAAAACCTTGAAGCTCGAACAAATCACGTGCAAGAAAAAGCAATGAAGTATAACTATATAGCGAGAATTCGGAACCGCGAGTGCAGATCACGGGTCTAAAGAGGACTATCTCCCATTCATCCGAATTGGTTTGCATCTCGGCTCAAAGGTAACACGTATCAATTACTTCCATGTTTGAGCACAATACTTTTAGTAACGATTGAGATATGCATAGAAAGGCGAAGTCTAGACTAGCAACACATATTCATGTAGCAATATCTTGGATGCCGAAGAATTGTGATGTTGCAGTTTCATTCCTCTTATGACCTAGTCCTTGTTCGGGACGAACAAGTTTAAGTGTGGGGTGGTTCGATGAGCCGTATTTATACGACTCATCGAGTCAACAAATCCCACCAATTCTGACACTTTATTATGCGAACAAGTTACTTGTTAGTGTTGTTTTGCATTTCAGGGGTTTTGGAAGCTCTAGGAGGAAACGCGCATTAAAGATGACATTTTGTGCCAAAAACATCACAGTTTCAGATTAGACCTTTGGACAGTCGACGGAGTGCTGGGAAGGGAGCCGTGATCAGAAAAATACGAGCCACATGCCATTGAAAAAGTGACTCAATTTCCTACAACTCTCTAGTTCACACCGAGAGCATCCAAGGTCATATAGAAGGTCAAATCCAGAGTCAAAGCCGAGTCCAAGGCGGTGCAAGCCGAGCCGGAACCGAGTCAGCCGAGTCTGATCCGAGTGGGGCCGAGCCAGCCGAGTCCAAGCCATAAAAATCTTGGCTCGTCAATACACATGGGCGTGGCGGTTCAAGCATACTTGTTGGCCAAGTTTACTTGCAAGCCAAGCAAAAGCCAAGATTTGGACATGTTTCCTAATTCGTTTTTGGACTTGTTCCAAATCCGGACTTGGAAGCCCTAGGTTTCTTCTATAAATAAGACCTCTTGGTCAGGGCATAATCATGATCCAGAATTCGAAGATCAACTCGAGCTTCATCACTAACCGGCCTTGGAGGAGACGAGCACTAAGCTTCGACGATAGAGAAGAATCCTTTACTTTCATTCATATTTGTGTTTGTTCCCATGGACATGAGTAGCTAAATCCTTAATTCGGTTTAGGGTTTAATATATTGTGACGATGTTTTTGAGACTCTTTGCTTAATGCTATTTTCGTTGTTCTACTAGTTCTTGTGCTTATTTATCTCGGATTGAATTGCGAAGCTAAGTGGATACTTGGAATGGTAAAACTTAGCCGAGCAATTCAATTCCCTTATTTACTGCTTGTTTGATACTAGGCCGTTAGAACGAGTAGTTGCACTAAAACCAATATAACCTGGAACAGAGTATTAGGTTTGCTAGAACTAGAAGTCTATAACCTGGAACGGAGTAACCACACTTAGGAACTCGAAACTAGATAATTAGAAGTCGATGATAAAACAAGTCACAATAAGAAACCCTAGACCGAATATTTCCTCTGATTGAATTACCTCTCGTTTTATTTTCTTGCACTTGTTCCCAAATACTCACAAACCCCAATTGCTTTATTTACAGAACCACAAGTAACCTGACCAGCTCTCTAGGGTTCGACCCTTGCTTGCCGCTACACTAGCCAAGAGTAAGGAAATTATAAATTTAAATTTGAGAGTTCCGACGACGCCTGTCACTTAACTGCCAAGGCGGCACCGGCTGGGTCAGCAGAGTAGACCTGGTCGTATGTAGCTATAAGGTGTGCCTTCTCTCCTTGCGATGCGAGTTTTGCAGCCCTCTGATAGAACGGGACCTTTCCAGAGTAATGGTTGATGCGAATAGGGTCATTGCGCACTCTCGACATTGTCTTACCTCTCTCCTTATATAACAAAAAATAAAACAAGTTAAAGATTACTGGAAAAAAATCAGTGAAAGATAAACATATAAATACATTATAGAACTAATAAAATGTCCGTTGATAAAAAATGAATGCATATATAACCTCATTTTTTGGGACAGTGAAGGGGATTAGAAGCCATGCCCATTGGTCACGGCGCTCCAAAAACTCTTTGGGAGTTACCTTAGTTCCATATTTCAAGAAGAAAGATTTGCATTTGGATTTCCAATCACGATACCTCTCACTGGCTTTTTTCAAGATGCGATTCCATAGCCGGTCATCTTTAGGATCAATAAAAAAAATGGGCTACAAAGAAAAACAAAACAATGAATTAAATACATTAGTAAGACACAAATTGCAAGAAAGTTATGAAATGAGAAGTTAGAACAGTAGGTTGTACTTACATTCAAGTGATCATACACTACTTGTCTGGCTTTCTCTTTAAGCTTTTTGAACGACGAGGCAAGCATGGGAACCTTGTATCTCACGACACTACCAATCTCGTGAACGAGTAGGCTTGCCACTATTTGGTTTGTTGGGCCAGTTCCATCCGAAAGAAAATCCACCTCGATCGGTTGTCCCTTATTAAAGGCGTGCTTATAGCTAGCCACCGTTGTTCCATTGACAACACCCTGACCTTCCTTTTATCTCCACATTCATCACCTTTTATACACAAGAAAAATAGCATAATTAATAACCACATAATAAACTATAAGAAATAGAACTATTGCGCACAAAAGAATAACCTATTAGCACAAATCCCTGGGTCTTGCATTTGATGCTTGGAACATTATCCACACTCTCTTCGGCCTCACCATCCGATGCACTGTCATTATCGGATGCATGACTGGGTTGAAATTCAGGAGTTGGGGGTTCCGAGAATGCCACTGGTGGTGTGTGTTCATCATGTCGTGATATGGCTTGGTGATGGAGTGGGTGCAATGGAGGGCTGAGGCGCGAGTGGTAGACTAAAATTGGGCATGGGAGGTGGACTATTGCGAACTTCGGTATTGGCTTGACTAGTGTACTTAGACAAACACCTAGGAAACCTCCGGTGCAGTACTATGTGATTAGACTTTGGGGTGGCTGGTTATGTATTAAGAGCTGGTGGTGTAGGGTTTGATAAGAGAAGAAGTATAATACAAGCTAGAGGTGCAGGATCAGGTTCATTGACGACAAGCAGTGGGAGATTTGGGGTAGGATCCGTCGGGTTTGGCTGGGCTCTTCTCTTCTCAGGCGGTGGAGGATCAGTGGTCGGTGGGGCTCTTCTCGTCTCAGGCGGTGGAGGATTAGTAGTCGGCTGGGCTCTTCTCTTCTCAGATTGTGGAGGATTACTAGTCGCCTTTGGCCTTCTCTTTTCAGCTTGTGAAGGATTAGTAGTTGGCTGGGGTGGCAGGACCGTCTTCTTCGCCGCACGCGGAGGAGTGTGCCGAATGGGAGGAAGCGGAGGTGGAGTATGAAAGGCTTCTAGCTTATTCTGCCTCCGAGACCGCTTCATGCAGCAAGAACATCCCTCGCATGTTCAGTGTGGACAACATTAGGGCCAAAATCAGGCTTTGAGCATTCTGGAGACCGCTTGGGTGGAGTGTCAGCTGACACAAAGCCCGTTGTTGGCTTTCTAGGAGGCGAGTGGAACCTGTTGGCTGGCCGACGAACTGACGGAGAGCGCAATTTCATGGTTTTCCGATTGCTGGTCACTTCGACCTCGTCTGGACGTCTTATGGCTTTATTCTTTGACTTGGCCATCGTTCAGTATGTCGGCTGCGTGTAGAGGATGTCGGAGACGGTACGGTTGAGGCGATGTCGGCGCGGTGCGGTGAGAGCAAATGCAGATCTAGGGTTTGAGAGAGAGAGACAACACTTAGCAGATTTTGGGATTTCAGAGCCGACATTACACACGAGTTAGGTCAATTTTATGGGCTTTGGTTTTTGGCCCAAATTATATGTTTAAGCAAGAAGCATATAAAAACGTAGCTTAAACATTAAACATCGGATTTATTCACAGATTCAATCCCCTGCTACAAAACAATCCATATTTGTAAATCTATAACTTTTACGCTGACAAGATGTTAAACAAAACACATTGTAAATTAAACTCAGGCGAACATGACACCTACAAATATGTAAATCAATCCTCATCATCGGTTTGTTCTTGCATTGAATCAACACTTTGATCTTGTTCTTCATCCAACTCCATTTCATCATCTTCATCACCTACAATTTGATCATCCCCTGATGCAATATCAGCTCCTTCATCATCCAAGTACAACTGCCTCATTGCTCTTGAAATTTCCACCATGTCATTGTTGTCTATGAAGTCCTCATAAGGTTCTAAATCACTTGTGATATTAGTGGGCATTTGCTCATGATAAGGATCGTCTCCTTCCGCCGGTATTAATATTGTGTCTCTTTCATTTTGATCTTCTCTTGCAAGGGAAGTATCACTATAGGTCCCTCTATGCGAAACAAGATTTACCAATTTCCAATTGTCGCCGGCTTTTATATCATCCAAGTAAAACATTTGTCTTGCTGTAGTGGCTAGGCAATAAGGCCAATCTTCATACCATGTCGAGGAAGTGTCTACGGATAAAAGTCCATAGTCCATCTTAGTACTTACCCTCTCTTTAGGATCCGTGTTAAACCATGTGCAATCAAAAACAACTATAGGCATTCCATTGCCGTAACATTAACATAGCTCAATAATGTTTTGAATAATGCCATAATAGGTTAAATCATCATCTTCGACCATCACACCCGAATTTTGAGTCCTCTTATTTTTGTCCCGATTCCAAACAACGAACTTCACACCATTAATATAACACTGAGAGAAGCACGCATATGATTGAGGCATTCGCGCTAAACCGTGCAACTCGGTAGAATAACAATGACTACCTTCCCTTTGCAAGATGTCCATCTGCGATTAAAATGGAAGAGTAAGTTAAAGTGAAATAAAGAAAATGAATATGATAATTTAAATATAGTGAATACACAATTTAATTAGCATATTCATACCCAATCAAGAAAATACTTAATAAAATGCTTTGCACGTTCTTTCTTTGTTCTGTTTGGGCACTATCTCTCAAACTTCTTTTCATGCCTTTGAAGATAATCTGCCACTTGTGTGCAGTGTTCCAGAACGCAGCACTAGGCCATGTCAAGTTTCTTCTTACTCATCTTGATCCTAGGCGAATGACCACTAACCTTAATTTGAGGAGAGTAGACACTCAGGACATATGATCTAGCTTCATTTGATGAGTTTATCTCGGTTGAGTCAGTCAAGTACAATTTGTAGTACGTTACACACTCATGTGTAATGTAGGACTCTGCGATACATCTCTCCGGATATCTGGTATTCCGAATCGATCTATTGTACTCCCCTAACTGTCTGCAAGAGGATATAGTCACAGTTAGTATACTATGATCGATAAATAATTAATATAAATACAAAGTATATTTTAAAAAATATAAACATCTCAATAGGATACATCCAGTTATAGTGCATGGGTCCCTTAAGCAATACTTGTTCGGGAAAATGGATCAATAGATGGACCATGATGGTGAAGAAAGCCGGAGGAAAAACCATCACCAATTTGCATAGAATCATAATGATATCGACTTTCATTTGAGTCACGTCTCTGACCATCAACTCTTTGCAACATAATTTCTGAAACCATCTTGATATTGATATAAGGGGCTCCACAACATAATGTGGCAGTAAGGTCGAATAAAAACCGTAAGTAGACGCTGCAACATGAAATGGCAATCATGTGTTTTCAACCCATTAAATATTTTATCTTCCACATTGATTTTGTTCTTAAAACTACCTGCGTACCCGTAAGGATATTTAGCATCCTGGATAATCTCCAATATCTCAGCCCGCTTATTAGGTAATACTGTATATGGTGCGTGTGATACCTTATCTTTTTTCTTCCACCATAGTTCCTTCCGAATACCTTGTTTTTCCAAACCTTCTCGAGCCTTAACAATATCTTTTGTCTTCCCTTGAAGGCCAAGGATAGTACCAATGATGTTGTCAAACATATTCTTCTCTATGTGCATCACGTCCAACGAATAAGGTTGTGACAATGTGCTCCAATAGGGTAAATCGTAAAAAATACTCACATGAGTCCAACACAACTTCTCCTTCGTACCTCTACGTTTCAAATCCGGATGGAAGCTAAGTATTGGGTAATCATGGCTAAGTAAAGAAGTAAAAATCTCTTCTCCTGTTAAAGACGGGGGGTGGGGGGGTGGGGGCATCTCGTAATTCCACTTTCCCGTTGAATTTATTGGCCATTTGCCTCCATGAATGATCTTTGTCGAGCCATCTGCGATGGCCTTGTTAGGACACTCTCCCCACTAAATGTTGGGAATCAATTTCATCCAAACACAAAGGACAAGCTTTATATCCTTTACACTTTAAACCTCCCAACATTCCCAAAACCGGGAAGTTACTGATTGTCCATATGACCGTAGCTTTCATGTTGAATGAAGATCTACTATGTCGATCAAAAGTGAGTGCTCCGGTGTCCCACAACATATTCAATTCTTCTATCAAAGGTTGCATGAAGACATTCAAGCACTTCCCTGGAGATTTCGGACCCGAAATCAAGATAGCTAGAATGCTAAATTCGTTCTTCATGCACAATGAAGGTGGTAAATTGTAAGGCATCAATACAATTGGCCAAGTGATATGAGAAAGAGCAGCTGCTCCGAAGGGGTTGAAATCATCTGTACCTAATCATAGACGCAAATTTCTAGCGTCTTGTGCAAAATCGAGAAATTTTGTATCAAACTCTTTCCATGCTTCGCTATCCGTAGGGTGTCTAATGAGACCATTTTTCACTTTTCTTTCCCCATGCCATCACATCTCCTTAGATATATTCGGTGACATATAAAGGCGTTGTAATCTGGGAGTTAAGGGAAAGTATCGTACCACTTTTCTTGGAATCTTCCTATCACCTTCTCCGTATAAGTATCGAGATTCGTGACACACCGGACACTGCTCTAGGTTCTTAAAATCTTTATAGTAGAGCACACAACAATATTCACATGCGTGAATGATCTCATATTCCATACCCATATCCTTCAAAAGTCTCTTTACCTCACGATAAGAACTAGGATAATTATTTGGAATCGGTAGGAGTTCTCGAGTGATCCTCAAATGATCATTGAAGCTCTTCTCGGACCATCCATTATCGACGTTAAATTTCATTGCACTTAAAATCGTCTCTAAAACAGTCTTGTCACTCCCCACATAGATGGGAGTTTGTGCTTCCGCTAAAAGTCTTTGGTACTTATCATATGCATCCTTACCCGAATACTCATTTTCAAGGTCCTCATCATGTGGATATGGAAAATTGGGAAAAGCGTCGTTAAGCATCTCTATTGTTGGATCCATGTAATAAGCATCACTTTCTTCATCAACCGTCACACGACTCTTTTCCATAACATGTTGGCTTCGTTCTGTGTATAATGATGATGAAGCCTCGGGTTCTTCTTAATGAGAGGTCCAAGTTGTGTACTCTTGCATTATACCATTCCGAAACAAATGTGTTTGGATTTCATCCAAAGATAACTTCTCATGGTGCAACCTACAACGCCTACATGGATATTTATGCGTAGTACTCCAAGGTTTGTGTTGTTTGACGAAGTCTATGAAAGCCATAATCCCTTGGGTAAATCTCGGATCACATATGTCCGACAAATACATCCAACTCTTGTCCATGATATCCTACAAAATGGAAACATATTATGCAAAAGAGTTAACACTAAGTAATATTTAAACTTATATAATAGTTAATTACATGCCAACAGCTACCTTAACCTAATTAACTACAAAATTAATATGCAAATGAACCAACCAAACTGCAGCACAAACAACACTGAGTAATGTTTTTTTGGTGCCTGCCTATTTTTATCCCTTCCATTTTTCACCATACCACCAGCCAAAACCACTCTTCTAATCCACTAGACATGTTTGTGACTTTGTAAATACTATGGATGCTATTGATGAATGATTTGCACATGATTCTTCTTCATTTCAACTTAGATTTTCGGATTGCCCATAAGGTGTTTGTGAGAAGTCCTAAATGGGAATTCTGCTTGATTTCATGTTTGACGTAGCTAACCCTGAAAAGCATGATTTCAAATGAACTAAATGAAGAAGCATTAGGGTTTTTGAGTTACATGGCGACTTTCTAATCCTAATGAGAATGGCTTGAATTTAACAAGAACATGATTGTCTAGTCAATAAAGCGCGAGTGTGAGGCTAGATATTCATATTCTATAGTGCCAATAAAGCGCGAGTGTGAGGTAATATGCGAGATGTAACGTCTTTGTACTAAGTTGTAGCGCGAGTTGAACTTAGTATTAATGTTGCATGAGCCAAATTCTAAGTATGCGCATGTGATTTCATCATTGGTGTCCCATTTTACTGTCACAATAACTGTCTAGGTGGGGAATTAGATCCCTAGTCATCTTTTAATTGATTGTTAACCTCTTTTAGTTGATCAAATCTCTCTTTTGGATAGTAAAATTCTGCTATCATCCTTTTAAAGGAACAAACCCCCCCCCCCAAACCATAGACAATCTAAGTAAATCGTTAGCGTTATTGGTTTAATCACCTGTCCTTTGGGTACGACCTCGGATTTCCCGAGTCTTTACAAATGTTTTGATTACCGTGACTAGCATAAGTGTTTGATTCTTATTTGAATACTTTTACTGCTATATTATCGAGCGATCAAATGGCGCCGTTGCCGGGGATAGGTTAATTAACTAGGTGCTAATAGATAGTTTAGTTTGTCTACTCTTTCCTTACTTGATAAGTATTGCTTGTTTCGTGCTTAAACTGTGTTTAATTCTCTTGCCTTTCATTGCTAAGGTCTTCCTTTGTTCTTGCAGGCATTCGAATGATCCTAAGATCCAAGGGTCAAAAACACATAGAGCAACCAACGTCAAGTACTTCTCACCCTTCTCACCCAACTGCTAAGAGAGGGAGAGGTAGACCTCGAAGGAATCCTCCACCTTTTGCTCTTACTCCTCCTGCTTTCCAAGGTCCGAGACCTCGTCCACCACCACTCCTAAATCCAATTCATTATACACCACCCAGATTTAGAATGGAAGATGAGGTAGCGGATCCTCCCGCTCGACAGAATAACCAAAATGGTCAGAATCCTTTACAGAATCCTCCTGCTCCTCCAAGGAACCGGAATGACCGAAACTATAGATACGATGATGAGGATGATGAGAGGCCTGTCGGGGATTACATGACCCCCACTCTTGAAGGGAATGGTTCCGCTATAGTACCTCCGGAAGAGGATGCGTTTGATTTCGATGTGAAGTCCTCCCTAGTCCATATGGTAACCAACGATCAATACCACGGAAGTGGAAATCCTTCAACCCATTTGGCTAACTTCCAAGAGTATTACCGCACTTATAAGCCAAGAAATGTGCCCGTGGAATACGTCTATTTGAAGCTTTTTCCTTCTTCTCTACACGGAGATGCAAAGGAATGGTTGCAAAACCAAGAGCCGGGAACTTTTAGAACTTGGGATCCTCTAGCAAATGCCTTTCTGACTAAATTCTTTCCGCCGTCAAGAACTAAGAAATTCACTGATTTCATATTGACCTTCTCTCAAAGGGACAATGAGCTATTCCATCAAGCCTATGATCGGTTTAAGCATTATTTGAGGGAATGCCCTCACCACAACTTTCGAAGAGCTGATCTTATGAGATATTTCTATCTAGGCATGAGCAAAGAAGCCAAGAACCAAATGGACACGGCTAGTGGCGGCGCAATTATGGATCTACCGGCAAGCCAAGGGTTTAAAATCATCGATAAGATTGCCACAAATTCTGATAGATACCAAGGGGTCGATTACAAGAAAATGGCTAAGTCTAGAGAGGATTCTTCTAATTATGCAACTAAAGATCAGTTTAGTGATTTGGCAAAGAAAATGGAAACCATGATAAGTATGGTTAATTCTTTGTAGGTGTCTAAATCGAAGACTGAAAAAGAGAAGAATCCGGTCCAACAACCTTGCTTTTTATGTTCTAGTACGAAGCACTCTACAAAGAATTGCCCTAAAGGGAGATATGAAGATGATGATGACGGTTATGAAGAGGCACACTATGTGAATCAACAAAGAAATTATGCTCAAAATTCTAGCCCTATTACAAGAAATTATGAGCCTCCTCAAAGAAGAATGTCCAGCAATTCCAGTTTTCCTCCTAGACCCCAAGGGCAAAATAATTACCAAGGGAGTTACCAAAGACAAGGGTACGGCTCTAACCAAAGTCAAGGGCAGAATTCTTATTCTAATCAAGGCCAAAGTTCTAATCAAAATCAGAGGCAACATTCTCAATACTCCAACCAAGGGAGCTATCAAAGGCCGCATCCAGCTAATAAGCCTCCTACAAATGATCAAGGGATTTCTCATCAACAAGGGCAATCTTCTTCTAACTCTCAAGAGAAAACAGTGATGTCTATGATGGCGCAAATGCTAGAGAACCAAAAGGAAGTCAACAAGAGAATGGAGAAATTAGAAGCTCACAATAAAATGCTCGAAAATCAAGTGGCTCAACAAGCCGCAGCATGGAAGCAATATGGGAAGCTTCCTTCTCAACCGGATGTGAATTCAACAGAGCATATCAACGCCATTACATTGAAGAGCGGAGAATTCTTGCCTACGCCTCAAGGAAAACCGAGTCCCAATGACAAGGAGATGGAAGCGGAAGTTGCCAACGAGAATTCTGAAGTTGAACTTCAAGCTCTTACGGAAGAAGAGAAAAAAGAGGAAGAACCAATTTTGACAAGGAAGTATGTGCCAATGATACCTTTTCCCGCAAAGGCTCAACAAAAGCAAGCTAGATGCTCACTTCCAGCGATTTGTGGAGATGTTGAAAAAGTTGTATGTCACCCTCCCATTCCATGAGGTAATCACTCAAAATCCTACATATGCAAAATTCTTGAAAGATATTGTGTCAAATCGTAGAGTGATTGAAGAATCTAGCATGATAGCCTTGAATGTTGAGTGTAGTGCTATTGTCCAAAGTAGAATGCCTAAAAAGATGCAAGATCATGGGTCATTTTCTATTCCTATCTCTTTAGGCAAAATTGAAATTGATAGAGCATTGTGTGATTTGGGAGCTAGTATTTCTTTGATTCCCTATTCTTTGTTTGAAAAGATTGATATGGGTGAGCTCCATCCCACTACTATTTCTTTGAAATTAGCCGATAGAAGTTCTAGGATTCCTAGGGGAGTTCTTAGGGATGTGCCCATTAAGGTTGGTAAATTCTTTATTTCCGTAGACTTCTATGTGCTAGAAATGGATGATGAGCAGGAAACGCCCATCATTCTCGGTAGACCTTTTCTTAACACCGTGGAAGCTGTCATTAGATGTGGTGAAGGGTCTATAGAGTTGAAAATAGGGAATGAGAAACTGAAATTTTTTCTGAAAAATGCCTTGAAAGCTCCTGCTTCATCTTTTGAATGCAATATGCTTGATATAAAGTCATGAAGTTAGATGATGCTAGTATGCTTTTTACATCCTTGATGGATATGGACGATGAGGAGATGTGCGACCTGACTTTGGTCGAAGGAGAGCCAGCATTGGATGCTTACGATGTTAAAGAAGACCCGGTGCCGAGAGGTAAGGAATTCGAAGGAGAGTTAAAACCTCTACCTTCGAATCTCAGGTATGAGTTTCTTGGGTCTAATTCCACTTACCCCGTTATTGTTGGTGCAACTTTGAATGAACATGAAACTTCCAAACTTTTGCATGTGCTGAAAACGAATAGAAAAGCTCTAGGCTATTCTGTTGATGATCTTAAGGGAATTAGCCCTTCATTATGCATGCATAGGATAAATCTTGAAGAGAATGCAAAACCTGCTAGGGAGTTGTTAAGGAGATTGAACCCTAAGCTTAGTGATGCTGTCTTTAAAGAAATTACCAAGTTAAAAGATGCGGGCATCATTTACTCGGTTCCAGATTCGGAATGGGTAAGCCCCATCCACGTCGTCCCCAAAAAGGGAGGACTTACGGTTGTGCAGAACGATAAGAGAGAGTTAGTCCCTACTAGAACCGTTAGTGGATGGAGGATGTGCGTCGATTACAGAAAATTGAATAAGGCAACTCAAAAAGATCATTTCCCCATTCCCTTTATTGACCAAATGCTTGAAAGACTTGCTGGACATGAGTACTTTTGTTTCCTAGATGGTTATAGCGGGTTCTATCAAATTCCCATTTTACCGAATGACCAAGAAAAAACCACATTTACATGTCCGTATGGAACTTTTGCATTTAGGCGCATGCCCTTTGGGCTATGTAATGCACCAGGAACGTTTCAGAGATGCATGATGTCCATCTTTAGGATTACATTGAGAAATGCATGGAAGTTTTCATGGATGACTTCTCTATTCATGGAACTTCATTTGATGATTGTCTAACTAATCTTTCTCATATTCTTGCTAGGTGCATCGAAACAGATCTGGTGCTAAATTGGGAAAAGTGCCACTTCATGGTTCAAGAAGGAATCATGTTAGGACATTTGGTGTCTAAAAGGGGAGTCGAAGTTGATAAAGCCAAGGTGCAAATCATTTAGCAGTTACCACCGCCGAAAGACCAAAAAGGAGTTAGAAGTTTCCTAGGACATGCGGGTTTTTACCGGAGATTTATTAAAGACTTCTCCAAGATTGCGAAGCCATTAACTCGCCTCTTATGCAATGACGTGCAATTCAGTTTTGATGAAGAATGTTTAGAGGCGTTTGAAAGGCTCAAGACAGCACTTGTATCGGCACCGATAGTGCAACCACCGAATTGGGATCTTCCGTTCGAACTTATGTGCGATGCGAGTGACTTTGTTGTGGGAGCTGTGTTGGGACAACGAGTTGGTAAGAAACTCCATGTGGTCTACTATGTGAGCAAGGTGCTTGATAATGCTCAGCTAAACTACACTACAACGGAGAAAGAGTTACTAGAGGTGGTTTATGCTTTTGAAAAGTTCCGACCTTATCTTGTGGGGTCCAAGACGGTTGTCTACACTGATCACGCAGCTATCAAGTACTTGATGAAGAAGAAAGATGCCAAGCCGAGACTTATTCGTTGGATCCTTCTTTTGCAAGAGTTCGACATTGACATCAAGGACAAGAAAGGGGTCGAAAATGTAGTAGCGGATCATCTCTCGAGAGTTGAGCTTTATGATTCAAAGAAGTTTTCAACGCCTGTGGAAGACTCCTTCATCGGAGAGTATTTGCTGAGTGTCAAAGATGATGCCCCATGGTACGCAGATTATGTGAATTACTTGACTTGCCAAATTCTTCCGAATGACTTGGATCATAATCAAAGGAGGAAGTTCCTGTACGATATTTCGAGATATTTTTGGGATGATCCTTTCCTGTACAAGCTATGCGCGGATGGACTTTATAGAACATGTGTGCCCGAAGGGGACACGAAGAAAATTATAGCTTGTTGCCATTCTTCTTCCTATGGTGGTCACGGTTCAGCTTCGAAGACCACAGCGAAGATACTTCAATCGGGATTTTATTGGCCCAGTATGTTCAAGGATACATATGAATTCGTTAAATCTTGTAACGAATGTCAAAGAATGGGGAATATTGCTAGACGGGATGAAATGCCTCAGAAAGGCATCTTAGAATTTGAAGTATTCGATGTATGGGGCGTGGATTTTATGGGACCTCTACCGTCTTCGCAAGGTAACAACTTTATTCTAGTGGCGGTAGACTACTTTTCTAAATGGGTTGAGGCCATAGCTTCCCCATCTTGTGATGCTAAAGTGGTGATCAAAATGTTCAACAAGATTATCTTCCCAAGGTTCGGGGTCCCGAGAGCAGTAATTAGTGATAATGGTTCTCATTTCAAGGAGAGGAGATTTGAGTCTCTTCTCAAGAAGCACGGGATATTCCATAGATGTGCTACTACATATCACCCCCAAGCAAATGGACAAGTCGAAGTATCAAACCGAGAAATAAAGAACATCTTGACAAAAACGGTGGGCAAGTCAAAGAAAGACTGGGCGTTGAAGCTTGATGATGCCTTATGGGCATATAGAACGGCTTTCAAGACGCCAATTGGAATGTCTCCATACCGGTTAGTGTATGGCAAACCTTGCCATCTCCCGGTAGAGCTGGAGTACAGAGCCGCCAGGGCCATCAAAGAACTGAATTTCGACATGAAAGCTTCGGGAGAGAAGAGAATCCTTCAGCTGCATGAGTTGGATGAAATTAGGTTGGACGCCTACGAGAGTTCAAAAATTTACAAAGAGAAAACTCGGAGATGGCATGACAAGCTAATCCTGAAGAAAGAGTTCTCAGTAGGGGATAAGGTCTTACTTTTCAACTCCAGATACAAGTTGTTTCCCGGGAAGTTCAAGTGTAGGTGGTTCGGACCGTATAGAATCCACAAAGTTTTCGATGATGGCCACCTTGAGCTAGTTGATAACCAAGGGAATGTGTTCAAGGCAAATGGGCAAAGAGTTAAGGTCTACCACGCTGCTGATGGAGATCAGAACACGTTGGAAGCACCCTCGTAGATGCTATATGAAATACCGCTAGAGAAGGGATCCCGCTCGGGACTTCTCTTAGTGTGCTTCTGGATATGAAAAGCCACGGCTCCGTCTTAGCCAAGCCGTTAAACTAGGCTTGTAAGTGTTCCTTCCCTGATCTCTAAGTTTATCTATCTTGATTAGATTTCTGTTTGCTTTGTGCAAGAAATTGAGAATGTGAACTATGCATGTGTAAACGCTTATATTTGACGATTGTTGTGCGATTGTAATGTTTTTAGCATGATGAATTCTTAAAAATATGCTTGGTGATCGTTATTTTGATTGGATACAAGTGTGGGGTTTGGAATTTTTGTGCATGAGTGTCGATGTTCGATTTGAGTTTGGCTTAGAATTTTTCGTCCGCAATTCCATGCGTTCGCACAGTTCATCCGTGCGTTCGCATACTTAGCCTTTTCTTCATTTCGTTGTGCTTGCATAGACCCCATGCGCATGCACATAAAATCGATGCCACTGGTCGGCATCCTGCTTTCGCATAGTTTCATTCGTGCGTTCGCATGCCAAGCCTTCGTTCCAATTTTGCCAAGCTCGCACAGTTCCGTGCGCTCGCACATTAAATCGATGCCACTGGTCAGTTTCATGCGTTCGCACACTCTATCCCATGCGCGCGCATTCCCCTTGAACACTCAGCAATCTCTATTTTCCGCAAGCTTGTGCGTTCGCACAACCCTCTTGTGCGTTCGCATGCGTCGATTCGCAGACATGTCTAAATCCCGACTTCAGCCCTAAAACCCTAAATCAATTCCAATTTTCCAAAATCCTCTGCCTTATCTCCTCGTCCAGCCGACGTCCAGCCATCTCCGACTAATACTCCAGCCGTCCATGCCGTTTTTCCTCCGTCCGTTGCGTCCGCCAGCCCGCGTTCCGCCCGCTCATCCTTTGTACGTTCGCACGAAATCCAGATCGCAGCTGCTCTTCGCATCGACCCATGGCTAGACTTAAGGTGAGTGCACCCTCTAAGGAGCCTTCCAAGCGTTCCTCGAAGAGCCTGGGAGTCTCCAAACCACCGGTTTCCAAGAAGCAAAAGGGAAAAAAGGGAAAGGAAATCGAAGTTTTGTATGTGAAGGCTGACACTTCGGGCAGGCATTATGGCCGGACTTCCGCTGATTCTACACGGTATATTATGGATCCTGCCTCAGTGAGTCGAGCTGACGGAGATTTGGAAAGGGATACTGATGGACCATAATTGTATGAATCATAAACACAGTTAAACCCAACAAATTAGACTGTTTGTCTATTTAACTTTTGCTTGTTAGTTCCGATATTTATCTACAGGGTATTTTGGAGTCTAGAGAGAATACAGGCTAAGGAGGAGTTTTAAAGCTGAAAATGAATTACGAGTCAGGACACGACCAGATTCCGACTGTACAACTTTCATGGAACCGACTTGGAATCATTCAAATATGCTAGAACAGTCGGCGGTTGGACAAGAACGCAATGCAAAGGCACCAAGCCCGGTAAAAGCCAAACAAGGGCAATTTCAGCCGATTTGGGATTTCGACCATGTTCCAAGCAGAATTTGGCTTAGGTTCCTTCTTGAGATCATCTTAGAATGACATTTTCATTCAGAATACACTCTCCAAAATCCGAGAAGCTCCGGTCAAATTCCGGTCAAACCGATGGCTTTTGAGAAACAAATATCTTCCGATGGCTTTTGGAGTGGTGACTCACCCCGATGGCTTTTGCTCTCCTTATGCCATGTGTTGAGATCTCAAGCCACAAGCCTCTCCTCCCTTGACAAGTGTATGGCTCTCCTTGCCTCCCTTAGCCTATAAATAGACATCTTCTCTTCACTTGTAAATCATCCACAATCCACAATTCCAACATCCCAAAATCCACAAGTTACTTATCTCTCTAGATTTTGGCACTTTTGTAAGCTTGTTTGAAATCTATAATACTCCTGTTGGTTCTTGAGTATTCTAGTAGTCTTTGAGAATACTCCTGTTGGTTCTTGAGTATTCTCCTTTACTTACTGTCTTTCAAAAACCCTCGAGTACTTAGCTATGGTATCCACCTCTATGGATATTCGTAGCTAAACTCTTCATTCGGTTGAAGGGGTGTACTTGTATCATAAAATGTTTTAGGCTATACTCTTAGTGCCTCTTCTTTGTATTCAAAACTTGTTCTATGTGCCATATATTAGGTTAGAACTTCCAAGGTTGAGTGGATGCTTGGAATGACAAAACTCTTCCGTGGGGTTCGTAAACATACTCGGATAAGTGGATGCTTTGAATGGCAAAGCTTATCTGAGGAGTTTGACCTCTCTAAAAAACTATTTGGTTGCTCGGGAATGACTGACCAAATGGATGCACACAGGCTAATATACCTTGGAATGGGGTATTAGTCTAAGTAGAACAAGTCCTCTACGACCTTGGAATGGGCTAGACAGTGTGGCAAATCGAGTGCTTGGAATGGCCTTGATACACGTTTGAATACTTAGTAAGATCACTAAGGGTCCATGATAAACAGGCTATGATACAAAGCCCCCAAAACCGAATGCTTTCCTTAGATTAAAACACTACCTGCTCTTACTTCCTTAGTATAAACTGCCCTTTCAACTGCTGACGTTCCGCAAGACTTGCCGATCACGCAACAACCGCTGTAAGTCTTCTTTTTACTTTCAGTATTTACTTTTATGTCATTTACTTTTCCGCACTAAAAACCAAAACCAACCAACCAATCACTTAGCTGTTAGTAGTAAAACCTCAATGAACCAAAAAACACGCTCCCCCGCTGTACGATCCCTCAAAGAACAACTTATCACCCTAATTCCCTTGGGTTCGACCCCTACTTACCACTTGCTACCCAGTAGTGAAGTCGCGAGTAGCGGACTTATAAATTTATTTGTACATTTGCTTTGACGACAAGCATCTGTCAGATACACCTCCGGCGTCACCTCAAACCGATGATTCCAACAAGTTTACCATGCCAAAGCCTTGTGGATTCTCCGGACCAATTCGATACAATTATGCAAAGGATCACGACCTGCATACTGCATTGACGAACAAAGGTAAATGGCCAATCCCTCTCCTCTTTCCCGAAATTGATGATTTGAGGACATTAGGAGTTTATGAGGATATTAGATCAATGCTTGGGAATTGTGGTTTGAGCTTTATTTTTAGAGATGATCCTGGTTCATATCATGAGATTACTATGGAATTTCTTAACTCCTTTAGTTCGGTGAATAAACTTGTTGATAACGATGAGGAGAAGGTTAAGTGCTGGAAATTTACTATGGGTGGTTACCAATGGGAAGTTGATGCCGAAGTGTTATGTGATTGGTTTAGACTGCCTAGGGATGGCCTTTTTCCTGAGGTGAATGATGATGATGTTTATGAGTTTTGGAGACGAATTTCGGGGCATGAGTATACCAAAGATGAGCAACACAAGTCTACTAGCATTCGTATACCCATATGGGGGATTATTCATAAATTCTTAGCGGTTATAGTATTTGTTCGTACTAGCTATGGTAGACTTGTCACTAAACTTGAAATGATGCTTATGTTTATGATTGAGAGAGGACGGACAGTGGATTGGCTGTGGTGCATTACAAAGGGGATTAAGGAATATCAGCTTATTGCCTCAAGGAATCGAGGATTGGGAGGTGGTTCATTTGTGACGTGGATTGCCCGGAAATTGAATTTTACATTTGGGGATATGGAGAGCGAGAAGCTGAGGCTTACTTTGAAACAAATGCGGTCGAGACACATTTTGGGTAAGGGGCTAAAATGGAAGAACTATGAGGAAGGAAGTGGAGATGAGGAAGACGTTGAACTTGACGATGAGATGGACAGGGGCGCTGGTGCTGATATGCCCTCTTCCTCGCATGCTATGCCTCCGCCTTCCTCTGCTGAAGTGAAAATGGATCAGATTCTAGCACGCTTGGATGCCATTGCCACAATACATGATAAGTTTGTGCGGAATCAGCATTTCCTTGCCTCGTATGTCTCGGAGCACAACAAGTGGACGGAGAAGACTTTGCTTGCCATTATCGCCCACTTGGATATCCCCTCCGGTGCTGACTTGCCTCCCAGATCCCCATTCCTTCCTAGATCACCTTCGCCTCCATCTCCACCCTTGTTTCCCACTGATAAAGGTAAAGAAAAAGTGGGAGAGCCTTCCATGCTAGCGAAGGAAAGTGTTGAGGCAACCTTGAAGAAGGTAATGGATTCGGTGCGCGCCAATGTACAGAGAAGTGGAGAAGCAAGCAGAGTTGAATCTGATTGTGATGATAGTACCGCTGATCAGTTTATTATTGCGCCTCATGGTGCTCATGGAGTTACTCCGGAGGTTGAACTTGGTGCTACCATTGACGAAATCGACCGAGCCGGTGAAATGAGAGTCGATGATTCCTCCACCGCTGCCACTACCCCGAATGAAGACATTTCTACGTCAGTAGAGTTTGATTTGGGTGATGATAGCCTTTTATTAGCATTTCCATATATTTTTGTGCTTGTGTTGTGTTTATGACTTGTGGATGATATGATGAACCTTGGATGATTGTGTTTTGGGATGTAACATGGTTCATCACTCTTATGCTATGTATTACAGTCTTGATTTGTGTTGAAGTATGTAAGAAAATCTTTGTGCGTGATTGATTCACATGGGAAAACAGGTTTTTAGGGGAAATTTCTTAACTGCCCAGTGCTGTGCGCTCGCACAATGCACTCATGCGCTCGCATGCCCTGTTATTTATGCTTTGTGCTTTAGTCGCATTAGTTCATGCGTTCGCATGCTCATCGTTCCCAGCTTTTCAAGCCTTCGTGCATTCGCACACTTCATGGTGTGCGCGCGCATGCTTGAGTCCGGCACCATTCTAACTTGTTTTGGTGCGCTTTTGACAAATGTGGGCATTTGGCTTTCGATGATGAGTTCTTTCGATGAGTTATGAGTTGACTTACATGATAATGACATGTTTACGATGATGATTTCTCTACCTTATGTGCTTAGCACTCTCATTTTTAGTTTCGTGTCTTATAGAGAAAAAGGGAATCATTAATTGAATCTTTTGAGCAAGTTCAACTGGACGCGCGAAGCAACATCTCTTACTTTGAAATGGCTACCTCCAAACGAGAGAAGTTTTTCTTTACTTTCACCTTTCTTTTCGTTCTATTCATTGCTTAGGGACTAAGCAATTGCTAAGTGTGGGGTGCCTATATTTTGACTACACGAGATGTTTGTGCTTGTTTGCTGCGCTTTCATGTGTAGAATCCAATCAACTTGTATGTTTAAGGGAGAACACTTACACTACTGTACAATTCATCCAAAAACTTGAAATATTAATGAAAACAAAAATCTAGGCAAGGCTACATTTTCGAAAAATTTCATTCCTAATTCAACTAGTCGTGCATGATTTCACTTAATTGATCCTTTAGATGACTAATGGATTCGATTGTTGACTTTCATTCTTGAGGATCAAAGAATCTACTAGCATTTCTTTATCTTTCATTCTATGCTTTTTCTTGTTGAGACTAGAGAATTGATCTTTGAAAGCATGAAATCGGAAAAAAAATATAAAAAAAAAACCTTGCATGCCATGATTGCCTTTAGGTGACCTTAGTGACCTTGCTTATCTTGTAGATTTGTTTTGTTGGTTTGTCATGCTCCATTTTTAACACTTAGCCCTTTGTCAAAGTTCTAAGTGTGGGGTCAAAAGAGGGCAAGAAAAGAAAAAATATATGCAATAAGCCCCAAGTTCCTTCCTTCTGGTTGAGCACCATTAAGAAGTGAGTTTGAAGCACTATGTGCTATGCGCCGAGGGTTAGGAAGGTAAGTTCCCCCTCGAAAGTGCTTAGTACGGCCAAAGGCCATGCTACCCCTTAAAGTTGCACTTAGACCTGATAATCGGCTATTCCACCATTCTCTAGCATGAAAACTAACGAGATAATTGAAACTTACTAGCAAGAATTCACTAAGGGACGAACCTCGTATTCTTTTATACTTAGGCATGATATGATATGATTTGCAAGTGTTTATAAAAGCTTTAGTGTTTGAACTCCTCTTCTCTTATGACTAAGTGGCCTTTGCGTCCTAGGTATGAGAATGAGTTCAAAGTTACGAGCCAATGTACTAGCCTCCTTGCTAGCATTTGTGAGTGATCCAACAAGATTTCTTTGCACCTATTAGATCGCGTTCTTGAAATCTTTGATATAGAAAATGACTAGAATCCTTGATTAAAGGTTTGTTAGTCTTTGCTTTGATTTGCTTGAATGTCATTATTCATGAATTTCCATAAGGATTTGAAGAGGTTTCATGTAGTGGTTGAAATGCACATATCTAGTTTGAATACATTATGAACTTCATGGAAAACACCTTGCCTAGTACTTTGACATTTGTGAACTTAAAATGCCTAATTGGATGGTTGTTCTTTTTGTGGGATTTGTGAGTATTCCCATGTCTGAAAACTCTCAGGAGACTACAACTCCTCCACTAGGGTAGCTGACAGATGCTTGTCGTCAGAGCAAATGTACAAATAAATTTATAGTCCGCTACTCGCGACTTCACTACTGGGTAGCAAGTGGTAAGTAGGGGTCGAACCCAAAGGAATTAGGGGGATAGTTGCTCTTTGAGGTGATTTATACAGCGAGGGAGCGTGTTTTAAGTTGATTGAGATTTTAGCGCGGAAAAGTAAGTGACTGGTTGGTTGGTTTTGGTTTTAGTGCGGAAAAGTAAATGACTGAAAATAAAAGTAGGAGACTTACAGCGGGTGATGCGTGATTGGTAAGTCCTCCGGATGATGAGTGCAGTTGATTAAGGTAGTTATACAAAGAAAGTAAGTGCAGGTGTTGTTTGATTTCAAGGAAAAACATTCAGTTTCGGGGGCTTTGTATCATAGCCTGTTTATCATTGACCTTTAGTGATCCTTCTAAGTATTCAAACGTGCATCAAGGCCATTCCAAGCACTCGATTTGCCACACTGTCTAGTCTTTTGCAAAAATGTTCGAAAGTGTATCAAGGCCATTCCAAGCACTCGATTTGCACACACTGTCTAGACTTTTGCAGAAAACGTAGAGCCCTTGTTCTACTTAGACTAATACCCCATTCCAAGGTATATTAGCCTGTGTGCATCCATTTGATCAGTCATTCCCGAGCAATCAAATGGTGTTTGAGAGAGGTCAAACTCCTCAGATAAGCTTTGCCATTCCAAGCATCCACTTATCCGAGTATGTTTACGAACTTCCACGGAAGAGCTTTGCCATTCCAAGCATCCACTCAACCTTGAAAGTTCTGGCCTAATATATGGCACATAGAACAAGTTTTGAATACAGAGAAAAAACACTAAAGCAAAGTCTAAAACATTTTATGATACAAGTACACCCCTTCAACCGAATGAAGAGTTTAGCTACGAATATCCATAGAGGTGGATACCATAGCTAAATACTCGGGGGTTTTTGAAAGACAGTAAGTAAAGGGGAATACTCAAGAACCAACAGGAGTATTCCCAATTTCTACTTGAATACTCAAGAACCAACAGGAGTATTCTCTAAAACCGTTATAATACTCAAGAACCAACAAGAGTATTATTTCAAAACCAAACTTACAAATTGCCAAACTTAGAGAGATAAGTGATTTTGTGTTGTGAATGGGATGATACAAATGAGAGGAGAATGGCTTGTATTTATAGCCAAAAGGGGAGGAGATGGGTGGTGAGGATGAAACCACATGGTTTTCATCCAAGGGAGGAGGAGGAGGAGGTGGATGCCGCCGGTGGCCGGTCACCATGAGGAAAGCCGCCGGTTGTGGTGGGGGGAGGAGGCTTTGGCTCCCAAAGCCGCCGGTCATGGAGGGAGAAGAGTGAGTTTGTGTGAGTTTTGTGAAGTTCTCACAAAACTATCGGTGTATTTCAGCTCCGGACTGACTTTGGTTGCTCTTCGGTTTGATTTGTTTTGAATGATTCCATGTCAGGATCTTTAGATTTCTTCAGTCAGCGTCTGATCGTGATCTTGGAATGACTCGTAACATCTTTTCTGCGTAAAATCCTCTCCTTAGCGTGTATTCTCTCTAAGCTCAAAAATACCCTGTAGAAATATATCGGGACTAACAAGCAGAAGTTAAATAGACAAACAGTCTAATTTAGTGGGTTTAACTGTGTTTTTGATTCGTATAATTATGGTCCATCAGTAGCCTAGGGGTTTAAAGGCTTGGTGCATTCGCTAAATGCACTCGTGTTACCTACGAAACTGGTTAGTTAAAAGTAGGATTTATTTCTCAGTATTTTTAGTTAGTTTTCGTGACCATATGGAGTTTTCCTTTGAACCGCTCCTGAGTAAGTGAAATGCAATGTTGTTGATGATCTCTATGATTAGTTTGCTCGGGACGATCAAACGTTAAGTGTGGGGTGATTTGATAGCACTGAAATATATGCATTTTAGGCGACCTCTATGCTTATGGTTTCGAACGTTCTATTACGATTTCACTTGCTATTTGATGCTTTGTGTTTCTTTTCAGGCAAATTACAGAGTTTAAGCTGAGAACACAAGTGAGCAGTGATTTTGGAGCAAAACCGAGCATGCTGGAGCGAGAAAGCACAAATTGGGAGTCGGAGCGCAAACTCCTCCAAGCCATGCGTTCGCACAACCCAATTCGTGTGTTCGCATGGATGAGACCAGACGCACGCAAAACTCATGCGGTCGCTCAGATGGCCATGCGTGATCGCACTAGATCGAATTTCACAGAAAACAGGAGTTCGTGCGCTCGCACAATGCATTCATGCGAACGCACAGTCCGGACCAGACGCATGGAAATATCGTGCGTTCGCACGTAAGGCTTCGTGCGCTCGCACTCGACCAGACTTCCCAGCTTGCAGGATACCATGCGAACGCATGTGGTAGCGGAAGAAAAAAATCAGTTTGATAATATAGGGAATCTGGATGGTTTTGGGGGACATTTTTAGATTTTCAGGGTTTTTGGAGCAGTTTTCTTGGAGAAGAAGACAGAGATTTCGGAGACAACAACAAACACAAAGATCGGATCATCTAGTATTATTGGATCTCCATATTAGTTCTAGATTCCTAAACTCTACTTTCCTTATGATTTTCTGCACTTCCGTTGTTGTTTATGTTTGTAACTCACCATGAGTGAGTAGTGACCTTGGTTGGGGATCTATGGATCCCCTAGACATGTTTGTGACATTGTAAATACTATGGATGCTATTGATGAATGATTTGTACATGATTCTTCTTCATTTGAACTTAGATTTTCGGATTGCCCATAAGGGGTTTGTGAGAAGTCCTCAATGGGAATTCTGCTTGATTTCATGTTTGACGTAACTAACCCTGAAAAGCATGATTTCAAATGAACTAAATGAAGAAGCATTAGGGTTTTTGAGTTACATGGCGACTTTCTAATCCTAATGAGAATGGCTTGAATTTAACAAGAACATGATTGTCTAGTCAATAAAGCGCGAGTGTGAGGCTAGATATGCATATTCTATAGTGCCAATAAGGCACGAGTGTGAGAAATTATGCGAGATGTAACGTCTTTGTACTAAGTTGTAGCGCGAGTTGAACTTAGTATTAATGTTGCATGAGCCAAATTCTAAGTATGTGCATGTGATTTCATCATTGGTGTCCCATTTTACTGTCACAATAACTGTCTAGGTGGGGAATTAGATCCCTAGTCATCTTTTAATTGATTGTTAACCTCTTTTAGTTGATCAAATCTCTCTTTTGGATAGTAAAATTCTGTTATCATCCTTTTAAAGGAACAAACCCCCCCCCCCCCCCCCGCCCCCCCAAACCATAGACAATCTAAGTAAATCGTTAGCGTTATTGGTTTAATCACATGTCCTTTGGGTACGACCTCGGATTTCCCGAGTCTTTACAAATGTTTTGATTACCGTGACTAGCATAAGTGTTTGATTCTTATTTGAATACTTTTACTGCTATATTATCGAGCGATCATTAAGTCTGATCATTCTCTCTTTAAGTCAGATCATTCTCAATTTGTAGTCTTTTAGTTACCAATATTAAGTCTGATTATACTCTCCTTAAGTCTGATCATTCTCAATTTGTATTTTTTTAGTTACCAATATTAAGACTGATCATTCTCTCTTTAAGTCTGATCATTCTCAATTTGTAGTCTTTTTGTTACCAATATTAAGTCTGATCATCCTCAATTTGTAGTTTTTTAGTTACCAATATTAAGTCTGATCATTCTCTCCTTAAGTCTGATTATTCTCAATTTGTAGTCTTTTAGTTACCAATATTAAGTCTGATCATTCTCTCTTTAAGTCTGATCATTCTCAATTTGTAGTCTTTTTGTTACCAATATTAAGTCTGATCATTCTCAATTTGTAGTTTTTTAGTTACTGACGGAGCGCACTGCACTGTCGTTAAGGTGCAATGTCTCTGTGCAAAAATAAATTTATAAGTCCGCTACTCGTACTCTACTAGTGGGTAGTAAAGTGGTAAGTCGGGGTCGAACCCAAGGGAATTAGTTGATAGTTGTTCTTTCGAAGATAGAAATTAAGACAGTTGGGGGTTGGTTGTGATTTTAGTAGTGAAAGTAGCGTGGGTTGGTTGTGATTTTAGAACTGGAAGTAAATAACTGAAAAATGAAGTGCTTGAAGGACAATACTTGCGGAAATTAAAGTGCTTGAAGGACAAGACTTGCGGAAATTAAAGTGCTTTAAGGACAAGACTTGTAGAAAGAAATTGCTTGAAGGACAAGACTTGCTGAAAGTAAGCAGTTGATATGGACTGAAAGTAAAGTAACAGGTGATATTGCAATTAAAGGAAAGATTCGGTATCAGGGGCCTTGTATCATAGTCCGTTTATCATTGACCTCTAATGATCATACTAAGTGTTTAAAAGTGTATCAAGGCCATTTCAAGCACTCGATTTGCCACACCGTCTAGCCCATTTCAAGGCATAGAACACTTGTTCTATTTAGACTAATACCCCATTTCAAGGTATATTAGCCTATGTGCATCCATTTGATCAATCATTTCCGATCAACCAAATGGTGTTTTAAAGAGGTCGAACTCCTCAGATAAGCTTTGCCATTTCAAGCATCCACTCAACCTTGGAAGTTCTGACCTAATATGTGGCACATAGAACAAGTTTTGAACACAAAGAGGCATTTAAGAGAAGGGTCTAAAACATTGTATGATACTAGTACACCCCTTCAACCGAATGAAGGGTTTAGCTACGAATATCCATGGAACAGGACATCATAGCTAAGTACTTGAAAAGTAAAGGTTTTTGAAAGACAGTAAAGTAAAGTTTTTGAAAGTAAAGACAGGAAAGTAAAAGGAGAGTACTTCAAGAACCGATAAGAGTACTCAAGAACAACTGTAAAGCTTTTGATATCAAAGAGAAGTGTTTACATGGATTGTGCTCTCAATCTAGAGAGATAAGTAATTGTGGATTTTAGGATTGTGGATGGGATGGGATACAAGTGAGAATGGCTTGGTAATTATAGGCAAGGTGAAGGGATGAGAGCCATACACTTGTCACAAGGGAGGAGAAGAGCTCACACATGGCAAGGGATGGGTGGAGGAGCCAAAAGCCATCGGAGGTGAGTCATTCCTCCCAAAAGCCGCCGGCCACATGGCTTCTCCATGGCCAAAGCCGCCGGGCTAGGTGGAGGGGAGTGGGTGAGTGTGAGTTGAGATCTTTTCCCAAAAGCCATCGGGTCCTTTCAGCTCCGGACAGACTCTGGTTGCTCTTCGGTTGGACTTGTTTTGAGTGATTCCATGTCTGGTTTATGAAAGTTGTACAGTCGGAATCTGGTCATGTCCTGGAGTGACTTGTAATTCATTTTCAGCTTTAAAACTCCTCCTTAGCTTGTATTCTCTCTGGACTTCAAAATACCCTGTAGGTAAGTATCGGAACTAACAAGCAAAAGTTAAATAGACAAAGAGTCTAATTTGGTGGGTTTAACTGTCTTAATGAATCATATAAATATGGTCCATCAGATCACCCCACACTTTTAGTTGTTCGTCCCGAACAATGCCATTTAAGAGATGTGCATACAATCCAAGTAAAAACTTCAAATATGAAAGTGAGATTGTGGGACTAGATTTATCCTATTCATGCATTACTTACTTATTACCAAACTAAACTGTGTAAATACTTAGAAGAAACTTGATACTTGTACCTTCGAGCCGAGATGCAAATTAATTTGGATGTTTCGGGAGATAGCCCTTTTTCGGCTCCTGGACTGCATTCTCTGGACCGACTCGCACTATATGGTTAACTTGTAGCTTTTTCTAGCACGTGACTTGGTTCGGGTTTCACTGAGTTGAGCACTTTGATTTCTTTTGGTGAGGGACAACTTTTGAAGTGAATCGGCCTTTGGCCTTTGGCCTTTGATGTTGAATTGGAGTTTCTTCACTTTTGTTTCGGTTAAAACCTTCACATACTTTGGCTTTTGGCCTTTGATTAGCTTCTTCGAGCTTTTGCTTCTTTGTGACTTGCTAGTCCATTTTCTCAACCTTTCTTTGGGAGGTCCAATCGTTGCCCGAGAGCATATGGAAATACCTTCCCGCTCTTTCTCATCCTCGCCGTTTCGCGCGGGTCAAGATGAGGGTCGCTCATCTATTTTCCCGGCTACTCTGACTAGAGATAGGACGGTTTGATTCCCGTCCCGCCTCTTGCATAAACGCTGCACGGCAGAGATGACTCTGACTCAACTGAAACCCGAAGTGCAGCCTCCACTGACTTCGTAAACCATATAGTGAAATCCAGTCCTTCGAGTGCTTGCCAAGCCTCTCTAGGGCAGTTTATATCAACTCCACATCCCCTGTATATCTCAGCACAAAGGGACAAATGAGAAGTTACATCCTAAGTCTTTATACAGTTGAATTTTCACAAGGTGATTGCATGAATTTAGATCTATCTTTTTCACATTCTCAAGTTCATATTTTCAAAAAGATAATATTAAGGGAAAAGGAAAAGAAAAAGCATGTTAAACTAATTATGTACAAAGGCGGTTCTCACCCCACACTTTTGAACGAAGCCGTGCCTCGCAGCACATCTTAGTTCAAAAGTCAATTGCAAGCAAATATATACAGGCAAGGTGAGAATGACTTAAGGCAAAAACTAAATGACATAAAATAAAATGATTGAAAGTAAGATAGGTGTCGGGTTACCTCCCGACCAGTGCATTTGTTTAACGTCGTTAGCTCGACAGTACCTCATTCCTGGATCATAAGGTGGGATCCCATGGGTGGCTCAGGTCGAATTTTGTCGCGGCTCCTGCGTTGATTCTAGCTTTGACTCTTCCTGAGTTCTTGTGAGATGATGTGCTCGGGTCAGGACTCCTTTGTTTCGGTGGTTTCTCCTTCCATTGTCTCTGAGAAGGTAAGGGATTTTTGACCATAGCTGCTGGTCTTGCTACTCTTACAGTTTCTCTTGGCAGGTCAGAAATTTGTGTACTCACATCCGAGATAGGCACGATGTCTGGCGGTTTGGCTAGGTCATAGTTTTGCGGAGTTAAGTCAACCTCGTTGTGATAGTGTTTGACTCACTGCCCATTCACCGTGAATCTGCTTCCATTGTCCGGGCTTTCCAGCTCAACTGCCCCATGATTGAACACTTTAGTTATTGTGAAGGGGCCGGTCCATCTAGATTTAAGTTTCCCGGGCATTAACTTCAGTCGTGAGGAGTACACCAGCACTTGTTGTCCTTTCTCAAATGAGCGGCGGAGGATGAATTTGTCATGGTACAGTTTTGTCCTGGCTTTGTAGTCTGACTGCCCTTCATAGGCTTCGAGCCGTAACTCCTCTAGCTCGCATAACTGAAGTTTTCGATCCAATCCGGCAGTTTTCAAGTCCAGGTTGCATTTCTTGAGTGCCCAGTAAGCTTTATGTTTTAACTCCACCGGGAGATGGCATGCCTTCCCATAAACAAGCCGAAAGGGGGAGGTTCCAATTGGTGTTTTGTATGCAGTCCGATAAGCCCAAAGAGCTTCATCTAGCCTCTGACTCCAATCTTTCCTACCTGGCTTCACCATTTTTTCTAGAATACCTTTGATTTCGCGGTTGGAGATCTCCGCTTGACCATTGGTTTGGGGATGATATGCCGTGGACGTTCGGTGGTGGACATGGTAGCGCTTTAAGGTGGCAGCCATCATGCGGTTGCAGAAATGAGTTCCTTGGTTGCTGATTATGGCCTTGGGTACCCCGTATCTACAAAACAGGTTAGTGTGCAAAAAATCTATGACAGTCTTTGCATCGTCGCACCTTGTGGCCTTAGCTTCTACCCATTTTGAAATATAATCTACAGCAACTAAAATGTAAGTATAACCGCATGAAACTGGGAATGGTCCCATAAAATCAATACCCCAAATGTCGAAAACATCGTTGACTAATATGGGTATTTGAGGCATCTCATTTCTAGCTGACACATTTCCTAATCTTTGACACCTATCACACTTTTTACACTTCTCATAGGCATCTCTAAATATACTCGGGCAAATGAAGCCGCTATCTAGGATTTTCCTAGCGGTTCTCCTAAGCCCGAAGTGTCCTCCACATGCAAACTCATGGCAAAAGCTAATAACAGAAGCTATTTCATTATCGGGGATGCATCTCCTAAGTATTTGATCTGCTCCTATTTTCCACAAATAAGGATCATCAAATAAGTAATGTCTAGCATCATGCCTAAGTTTCATGCATTGTGCTTTAGTAAAAGAAGGAGGAAATGTACCTCCTACAAAGTAGTTGACGATCGAGGCATACCACGGTACCTTGGTTGAGACTGCATATAGGTGCTCGTCTGGAAATGACTCGATTATGTGCCCCTCTTCTTCCTTTCGGACAATCCTGCTTAGATGGCCGGCCACAGTATTCTCAATCCCCTTTTTGTCCCTTATCTCCACATCGAACTCTTGCAGTAGTAAGATCCACCGTATGAGCCTTGGCTTGGCTTCCTTCTTCTTCATTAAGTACCGGATGGCAGCATGGTCCGAGAAGACAATTACTTTTGCTCCGAGCAAGTAGGCTCGGAACTTCTCTAGGGCGAACACCACGGCTAGGAGCTCTTTTTCGGTGGTGGAGTAGTTTCGTTGGGCTGAATCTAGGGTCTTTGAAGCGTAGTAGATGACTACCGATTTTTTGTTAATTCTTTGGCCTAGCACTGCCCCTACGGCATAATCGCTCGCGTCGCACATGATTTCGAATGGTCGTTCCCAATCCGGTGTTTGAATGATGGGTGTGCTAGTGAGGGCTTTCTTCAGTTTATCAAAGGCCTCCTTGCATGCATTAGTAAATTCAAAAGGGACTTCTTTTTGGAGAAGAGTGGTTAGAGGCAGCGCCGTTTTGGAGAAGTCTTTGATGAATCGTCGGTAGAATCCTGCATGGCCAAGGAATGATTGGATGTCTCGGACCGTGGATGGATATGGTAGAGTCATGATCAGGTCGATTTTTGCTTTGTCCACTTCCATGCCTTCTTGTGAGACGATATGTCCCAAGACTATTCCGTGTGTTACCATGAAGTGGCACTTCTCATAATTGAGCACTAAGTTCATGGACACACATCGTGCCAAAACCGTGCTCAAATTGTTTAAGCATGCGTCAAATGTGTCTCCATAGATGGTGAAGTCGTCCATGAAGACTTCAATGAATTCTCCGATCATATCTGAAAAAATGCTGGTCACTACCCTTTGAAAAGTTCCCGGGGCATTGCATAGGCCGAACGACATTCTTTTGAAGGCGAATGTGCCGAATGGGCAGGTGAAGGTAGTTTTCTCTTGGTCTTCAGGCGCTATGGGGAGTAGCCTGAGAACCCGTCCAGGAAGCAAAAGTATGGCTTGCCCGCCAGTCGGTCTAGCATTTGATCGATGAACGGCAGAGGGAAATGGTCTTTTCTAGTGACGACGTTCAATTTTCTGTAGTCGATGCACATTCTCCAGCCGTTCTTGACCCTTGTTGTCACCATTTTTCCTTCGGCATCTTCCTGAACTGTGATCCCACTTTTCTTTGGTACCACGTGAACAGGACTCACCCACTGGCTATCCGAGATGGGATAGATAACGTCCGCATCCAGTAGCTTCTGTATTTCCTTTTGGACGATCTTGACGGAGCCCACTGCACTGTCGTTAAGGTGCCTGATGAGCCGAATTTATACGACTCATCGAGTCAACAAATCCCATAAATTCCAGCACGTTATTATGCGAACAGTTACTTTTTAGTGTTGTTTTGCATTTCAGGTGATTTGGAAGCTCTAGGAGGAATCGCGCTTAAAAGACGGCATTTTTCATGCCAAGAGCATCACAGAGAAGAACAAAGCCAGAGGAGTAATTCCGGCGTGAACAGTAACTCCGTGAACAGTAATTCCGGCCGTGAACAGTAACTTCGGGAAAAATCCAAATTCCATGCATGACGGTTTAGAGGCTTCTAGAAGGTTCTGGAAGGCTCTACACAGATCTGGAAGACTTGCAGAAGAAGAAAACTTAGAGACCAAGCAAAGTCGGTTTTAGGACATGTTTCCTAAAACCGTTTTTGGACCGACTTCAATTTGGAAGCTTTGAGGCCTGAGTTTTCTCTATAAATACAGCCTCATATCAACCTTTAAAATCATCCATCAAGCCACAAAAACACACGGCTCCTCTCTTCACACCTCTCGGACGAAACCCTAGCTTGCTCCGCCCTTTCCTCCACCGCTATTCAGCCGTGCACTGCCCTAGCTCAGCCCTAGACCACCCCTGCCTCCACCTTTACTCAGCCATACTCAGCCCTCACGGCCGGTCACTCATCCTTCTCGGCATTAGTGAAGTACAATCGTCCCTTTTATTATTTTTGCACTGTTCTCATGGCTATGTGTAACTAAACCCGTTATTCGGGCTAGGGTTTCGAATATTGTAACGAACATTTTGAGATTCCGTACTTAAATATTTGTTCTTGCATTCTATTAGTTCTTGTGCAATTTATATCGGTTCGAATTGCTAGGTTAAGGGGAGATCCGAAAGGGTACATCTTAACCTAGTGATACTTGCCCTCTTTATCCTGCTTATTTGATACTGACCCGTTAGAATAAGTAGATGTACTAAACCTAATATAACCAGACCAGGAGTATTAGGTTTGCTAGAACTAAAAGTCTATAACCAGACCAGGAGTAGATTGTGGCGTAGTGATTTAACGGTCCTACCTTAGGTTATAACCTGACCCGGAGTAATCGCACTTAAGAAAGCAAGATAAAATACTTAGAAATCAAGGATAAACCAAGTTACAATTAAGAAACCCTAGCCTGAATATTTCTCTCTGATTATTACACTCTCGTTTATTTCGCTATTTGCACTTGTTCCTTAAACTGTTTACTCTCACCCAATTGTTTACTTTTCATTCTTACAGAACAAAGTAGTAACCATCTAGCTCCCTTGGGTTCGACCCCTTACTTACAGCTATACTAAGCCAAGAGTGAGCGGACATTATAAATTTAGATTTGCAGGTACCAACGACGACCTGTCAGTGCCATGTTCTCTGAGCAAAATAAATTTATATTTCCGCTACTCGTGACTTTACTACTGGGTAGCAAGTGGTAAGTAGGGGTCGAACCCAAGGGAGTCAGGTGAATAGTTGTTCTTTAAGTTGGACAATTTTGGGATTGGTTGTAATTTTAGGACTGAGAGTAGCGTGGGTTGGTTATGATTTTAATACTGAAAGGTAAGGTGACAGTGGATATTACAATTAAAGGAAAGCATTCGGTTTTAGGGGCCTTGTATCATAGCCTGTTTATCATTGACCCTTAATGAACAACTAAGTATTCAACGTGCATCAAGGCCATTCCAAGCACTCGATTTGCCACACTGTCTAGTCTTTTGCAAAAGTGTTCGAAAGAGTATCAAGGCCATTCCAAGCACTCGATTTGCACACACTGTCTAGACTTTTGCAAAAAACGTAGAGCCCTTGTTCTACTTAGACTAATACCCCATTCCAAGGTATATTAGCCTGTGTGCATCCATTTGATCAGTCATTCCCGAGCAATCAAATGGTGTTTGAGAGAGGTCAAACTCCTCAGATAAGCTTTGCCATTCCAAGCATCCACTTATCCGAGTATGTTTACGAACTTCCACGGAAGAGCTTTGCCATTCCAAGCATCCACTCAACCTTGGAAGTTCTGGCCTAATATATGGCACATAGAACAAGTTTTGAATACAAGGAGGCACTAAGAGTATAGCCTAAAACATTTTATGATACAAATATTCCCCTTCAACCGAATGAAAAGTTTAGCTACTATTCATGGCACTGGACATCATAACTATGAATTTGGAAAAGACAAGGGTTTTGAAAGGCAGTAAAATAATTACAAAAAGACTTACAAAACCGTTGAAGCGCCAAGGATCAAGCTTTGATTCCAAAGTAAGATTACATGATTGTGCCCACAAAAGCTAGAGAGATAAGTGAATTGTAGAGAGAGAAGCTCTCCACATTTTTGGATGCATATTACAAAGGAATGAGGCTTCCTTTTATAGCCAAATGGGAGAGAAATGAAGGGAGGAGATGATTTGCATCCAAGGGAGGAGGAGGAGGGGAGGAGATGTGGAGGAGAGGAGGACAAGTGGCAAGCTCCTAAGGTCTCCTCCCTTTAGCCGCCGGTTGCAAGTCTCAAATGGAGGAGAGTTTGTGGCTTTGGCCACATCTTGCCAAAGCCACCGGTCACCCAAGAGGAGAAGGGGAGGAAGCCACCCAATGAGTCATCTTCTTCCCCAAAGCCGCCGGTCATCAATGGATAAGAGTGAGTTTGTGTGAGTTTTGTGATGTTTGTGCAGTCTTTTCACAAAACTATCAGTCCAATTTCGCTCTGGTCTGACTTTGGTTGTTCCTCGGTTTGATTTGATTTGAGTAATTCAATGTCAGGATCTTGAGATTTCTACATTCATCGTCTGATCGTGACCTTGGATTGACTCGTAACATCTTTTCTGTGTAAAAACTCCTCCTTAGCGTGTTTTCTCTCTAAGCTCCAAAATACCCTGTAGAAATATATCGGAACTAACAAGCAAAAGTTAACTAGACAAACAGTCTAATTTAGTGGGTTTAACTGTGTTTTTGATTCGTATAATTATGGTCCATCAGATCACCCCACACTTTTAGTTGTTCGTCCCGAACAATGCTATTAAAGGGCGGCAGTAAGTAAGTTTTTAAAATATGAAAGTTAGACTGTGGGACTCGATTTATCCTAATTCATGCATTACTACTTATTACCAAATTGAACTGTATAAATAAATAGAAGAAACTTGATACTTGTACCTCCGTGCTGAGATGCAAATTATTCTGGATGTTTCGGGAGATAGCCCTTTTTAGGCTCCTGGACTGCATCCTCTGGACTGTCTCGCACTATATGGTTTTCTTGTAGCTTTCTCTAGCACGTGATTTGGTTCGGGTTTCAATGGTTTGGTCTTTGATTTTCTTTTGGCAAGGGACAACTTTTGTAGTGAATCGGCCTTTGGCCTTTGATTTGACTCTTTGAGTACTTCACTTTTTGTTCGGTTAAAACCTTCACAATTTTGGGCCTTTGGCCTCTTGATTTGCTTCTTTGAGCTTTTTGCTTCTTTGTGTCTTGCTAGTCCATTTTCTCAAGCCTTTTTGGGAGGTCCAATCGTCGCCCGCGAGCATATGGAAATACCTCCCCGCTCCTCTCATCGTTGTCGTTTCGCGCGGGTCAAGATGAGGGTCGCTCATCTATTTTCTCGGCTACTTTGACTAGAGAGAGGACGGTCTGATTCCCGTCCTCGCCTTTTTTTCTTTTTGCATAAACACTGCATGGCGGAGATGACTTCAATCTTCACTGAAACCCGAAGTGCAGCCTCCACTGACTTCGAAAACCATATAGTTTGATTCGATCCTTTGAATGCTTGCCAAGCCTCTCTAGGGCAATTTATGTCAACTCCACATCCCTAGTTTATCTCAGCACAAAGGGACAAATGAGAAGTTACATTCTAAGTTTTTAAATAGTTGAATTTTCACAAGGTTAATGCATGAATTATGATCTATCTTTTTCACATTCTCAAGTTCATATTTTCAAAAAGATAATATTAAAGGAAAAGGAAAAGAAAACATGTTATGTACACAGGCGGTTCTCACCCCACACTTTTGAACGAAGGCGTGCCTTTCAGCAAGACTTAGTTCAAAAGCCATGCAAGCAGACAATTATTAGAAGGAAATGACATAGTCATTTCATTCTATGCACCAAGTGGGTAAGAGCGACTTTATTGGAAAAAACTAAATGACAGAAAATAAAAGTACTGAAAGTAAGATAGGTGTCGGGTTACCTCCCAACCAGTGCATTTGTTTAACGTCGTTTGCTCGACGATACCTCATTCCTGGATCATAAGTAGGGATCCCATGGGTGCTTGAGGTCGAATTTCTTCTCGGCTGCCCTTTTGCTCCGAGAGGGTGAGGCCTCTTTGACCATAGCTGCTGGTCCAGTGAGTCGTGCTTGCTTGTTACTCCTTCCGGGTTTCCATTCCTTCGGCCCATGCCTTTGTCGCTTCTTCATGTTTGAATAGTTGGCACCTTTGCGAGTTTGGAAATTTGGTTTTGTGCCATTAAATGTAGGCGATATTGAGCACGCGCCTCTGCCAATCCTCTTCATTGTGGCAGTGATGGATGATTGTCTTGGAACGAGTGAGTTTTCAGGCAGTTTTCCTTGGCTTGTGATGAGTGAGAGTCCCTTTGTCGGCTTTTTTGGCTCATGCTCCTCCTCTAACTCCCCTTGCACCTCATCATTATTGATTATATGATCTTCGGTGGCTATGATCGGCATGAAACACGAAGGGTTAAGTTGAGGCACTTCGACCATGAGGACTGGGTCTGTTCCAGGTGCTCCGACAGTGAGAACCAGGTCTTTCTCGGACTGTTCGGCAATGAGGTCCGGGACTTCTGTAGGCTCGGCAGTTAGGACTGTGATTTCCTCGGATGGATTGGTGATAAGGACCGGGCCTGATTTGGCTGGTTCTTCTTCGGTCATTCGCTGGTCCTCATCCTCCGTCGGCTCCTCGGGTTCAGCCGCCCTTTCTATTACCCATGATTCAGTTTCGGCCGTGAATTGGTGCATCGCGGCACTCAATTGCTGCATGTTTGCGGCCAATTTTTGGGTGCTAGCTGCCAGCTCCTTTTCTACCGCCCATAATTCAGTTTTGGCCCTGATTTGGTCTATTGTGTTGGCCAACTGCTGGTTGCTAGATGCCTGCTCCGTCATACCGTCCTCGAGTGGCTCGGCCTGATCTTGTCTTGGTCTTGACCTTGCGGCCAAATCATTTATTAATTTCCAAAGCTCATCCGTGTCCAAGTTACTCACCGAGCCTCCCTCTGTAGCATCATTTAGCCACTTCCACTCATGTGGCAACATCCCACAGAGAAATTTTATTTGAAGATCGAAGTTGGTGAATCCATGGTGCGGGCAGCTCGTCACAATGGAATCGAAGTACCATAAGTACTCGTCCAATGTTTCGTCCCGGGATTGCTTTATGTTGTTGATCTTCTCGCGGATTTCAAGTTCAAAGGATGGTGGGGAAAACTCCTCATTGTTCCAAGGTTCCATTCCGTAGTAGTACGACGACATGGTTGCGTAGAAGTGATTTCGAGAATTGAGAGAGAGAGAGAAAAGAAAAGAACAACTAATCAGTTAGCTAACTCCCCGGCAACGGCGCCAATTTTGACGGAGCCCACTGCACTGTCGTTAAGGTTCCATGTTCTCTGAGCAAAATAAATTTATATTTCCGCTACTCGTGACTTTACTACTGGGTAGCAAGTGATAAGTAGGGGTCGAACCCAAGGGAGTCAGGTGAATAGTTGTTCTTTAAGTTGGACAATTTTGGGATTGGTTGTAATTTTAGGACTGAGAGTAGCGTGGGTTGGTTATGATTTTAATACTGAAAGGTAAGGTGACAGTGGATATTACAATTAAAGGAAAGCATTCGGTTTTAGGGGCCTTGTATCATAGCCTGTTTATCATTGACCCTTAATGACCAACTAAGTATTCAAACGTGCATCAAGGCCATTCCAAGCACTCGATTTGCCACACTGTCTAGTCTTTTGCAAAAGTGTTCGAAAGAGTATCAAGGCCATTCCAAGCACTCGATTTGCACACACTGTCTAGACTTTTGCAAAAAACGTAGAGCCCTTGTTCTACTTAGACTAATACCCCATTCCAAGGTATATTAGCCTGTGTGCATCCATTTGATCAGTCATTCACGAGCAATCAAATGGTGTTTGAGAGAGGTCAAACTCCTCAGATAAGCTTTGCCATTCCAAGCATCCACTTATCCGAGTATGTTTACGAACTTCCACGGAAGAGCTTTGTCATTCCAAGCATCCACTCAACCTTGGAAGTTCTGGCCTAATATATGGCACATAGAACAAGTTTTGAATACAAGGAGGCACTAAGAGTATAGCCTAAAACATTTTATGATACAAATATTCCCCTTCAACCGAATGAAGAGTTTAGCTACTATTCATGGCACTGGACATCATAACTATGAATTTGGAAAAGACAAGGGTTTTGAAAGGCAGTAAAATAATTACAAAAAGACTTACAAAACCGTTGAAGCGCCAAGGATCAAGCTTTGATTCCAAAGTAAGATTACATGATTGTGCCCACAAAAGCTAGAGAGATAAGTGAATTGTAGAGAGAGAAGCTCTCCACATTTTTGGATGCATATTACAAAGGAATGAGGCTTCCTTTTATAGCCAAATGGGAGAGAAATGAAGGGAGGTGATGATTTGCATCCAAGGGAGGAGGAGGAGGGGAGGAGATGTGGAGGAGAGGAGGACAAGTGGCAAGCTCCTAAGGTCTCCTCCCTTTAGCCGCCGGTTGCAAGTCTCAAATGGAGGAGAGTTTGTGGCTTTGGCCACCTCTTGCCAAAGCCACCGGTCACCCAAGGAGGAGAAGGGGAGGAAGCCACCCAATGAGTCATCTTCTTCCCCAAAGCCGCCGGTCATCAATGGATAAGAGTGAGTTTGTGTGAGTTTTGTGATGTTTGTGCAGTCTTTTCACAAAACTATCAGTCCAATTTCGCTCTGGTCTGACTTTGGTTGTTCCTCGGTTTGATTTGATTTGAGTAATTCAATGTCAGGATCTTGAGATTTCTGCATTCATCGTCTGATCGTGACCTTGGATTGACTCGTAACATCTTTTCTGTGTAAAAACTCCTCCTTAGCGTGTTTTCTCTCTAAGCTCCAAAATACCCTGTAGAAATATATCGGAACTAACAAGCAAAAGTTAACTAGACAAACAGTCTAATTTAGTGGGTTTAACTGTGTTTTTGATTCGTATAATTATGGTCCATCAGATCACCCCACACTTTTAGTTGTTCGTCCCGAACAATGCTATTAAAGGGCGGCAGTAAGTAAGTTTTTAAAATATGAAAGTTAGACTGTGGGACTCGATTTATCCTAATTCATGCATTACTACTTATTACCAAATTGAACTGTATAAATAAATAGAAGAAACTTGATACTTGTACCTCTGTGCTGAGATGCAAATTATTCTGGATGTTTCGGGAGATAGCCCTTTTTAGGCTCCTGGACTGCATCCTCTGGACCGTCTCGCACTATATGGTTTTCTTGTAGCTTTCTCTAGCACGTGATTTGGTTCGGGTTTCAATGGTTTGGTCTTTGATTTTCTTTTGGCAAGGGACAACTTTTGTAGTGAATCGGCCTTTGGCCTTTGATTTGACTCTTTGAGCACTTCACTTTTTGTTCGGTTAAAACCTTCACAATTTTGGGCCTTTGGCCTCTTGATTTGCTTCTTTGAGCTTTTTGCTTCTTTGTGTCTTGCTAGTCCATTTTCTCAAGCCTTTTTGGGAGGTCCAATCGTCGCCCGCGAGCATATGGAAATACCTCCCCGCTCCTCTCATCGTTGTCGTTTCGCGCGGGTCAAGATGAGGGTCGCTCATCTATTTTCTCGGCTACTTTGACTAGAGAGAGGACGGTCTGATTCCCGTCCTCGCCTTTTTTTCTTTTTGCATAAACACTGCATGGCGGAGATGACTTCAATCTTCACTGAAACCCGAAGTGCAGCCCCCCCTGACTTCGAAAACCATATAGTTTGATTCGATCCTTTGAATGCTTGCCAAGCCTCTCTAGGGCAATTTATGTCAACTCCACATCCCTAGTTTATCTCAGCACAAAGGGACAAATGAGAAGTTACATTCTAAGTTTTTAAATAGTTGAATTTTCACAAGGTTAATGCATGAATTATGATCTATCTTTTTCACATTCTCAAGTTCATATTTTCAAAAAGATAATATTAAAGGAAAAGGAAAAGAAAACATGTTATGTACACAGGCGGTTCTCACCCCACACTTTTGAACGAAGGCGTGCCTTTCAGCAAGACTTAGTTCAAAAGCCATGCAAGCAGACAATTATTAGAAGGAAATGACATAGTCATTTCATTCTATGCACCAAGTGGGTAAGAGCGACTTTATTGGAAAAAACTAAATGACAGAAAATAAAAGTACTGAAAGTAAGATAGGTGTCGGGTTACCTCCCGACCAGTGCATTTGTTTAACGTCGTTTGCTCGACGATACCTCATTCCTGGATCATAAGTAGGGATCCCATGAGTGCTTGAGGTCGAATTTCTTCTCGGCTGCCCTTTTGCTCCGAGAGGGTGAGGCCTCTTTGACCATAGCTGCTGGTCCAGTGAGTCGTGCTTGCTTGTTACTCCTTCCGGGTTTCCATTCCTTCGGCCCATGCCTTTGTCGCTTCTTCATGTTTGAATAGTTGGCACCTTTGCGAGTTTGGAAATTTGGTTTTGTGCCATTAAATGTAGGCGACATTGAGCACGCGCCTCTGCCAATCTTCTTCATTGTGGCAGTGATGGATGATTGTCTTGGAACGAGTGAGTTTTCAGGCAGTTTTCCTTGGCTTGTGATGAGTGAGAGTCCCTTTGTCGGCTTTTTTGGCTCATGCCCCTCCTCTAACTCCCCTTGCACCTCATCATTATTGATTATATGATCTTCGGTGGCTATGATCGGCATGAAACACGAAGGGTTAAGTTGAGGCACTTCGACCATGAGGACTGGGTCTGTTCCAGGTGCTCCGACAGTGAGGACCAGGTCTTTCTCGGACAGTTCGGCAATGAGGTCCGGGACTTCTGTAGGCTCGGCAGTTAGGACTGTGATTTCCTCGGATGGATTGGTGATAAGGACCGGGCCTGATTTGGCTGGTTCTTCTTCGGTCATTCGCTGGTCCTCATCCTCCGTCGGCTCCTCGGGTTCAGCCGCCCTTTCTATTACCCATGATTCAGTTTCGGCCGTGAATTGGTGCATCGCGGCACTCAATTGCTGCATGTTTGCGGCCAATTGTTGGGTGCTAGCTGCCAGCTTCTTTTCTGCCGCCCATAATTCAGTTTTGGCCCTGATTTGGTCTATTGTGTTGGCCAACTGCTGGTTGCTAGATGCCTGCTCCGTCATACCGTCCTCGAGTGGCTCGGCCTGATCTTGTCTTGGTCTTGACCTTGCGGCCAAATCATTTATTAATTTCCAAAGCTCATCCGTGTCCAAGTTACTCACCGAGCCTCCCTCTGTAGCATCATTTAGCCACTTCCACTCATGTGGCAACATCCCACAGAGAAATTTTATTTGAAGATCGAAGTTGGTGAATCCATGGTGCGGGCAGCTCGTCACAATGGAATCGAAGTACCATAAGTACTCGTCCAATGTTTCGTCCCGGGATTGCTTTATGTTGTTGATCTTCTCGCGGATTTCAAGTTCAAAGGATGGTGGGGAAAACTCCTCATTGTTCCAAGGTTCCATTCCGTAGTAGTACGACGACATGGTTGCGTAGAAGTGATTTCGAGAATTGAGAGAGAGAGATAAAAGAAAAGAACAACTAATCAGTTAGCTAACTCCCCGGCAACGGCGCCAATTTTGACGGAGCCCACTGCACTGTCGTTAAGGTTCCATGTTCTCTGAGCAAAATAAATTTATATTTCCGCTACTCGTGACTTTACTACTGGGTAGCAAGTGGTAAGTAGGGGTCGAACCCAAGGGAGTCAGGTGAATAGTTGTTCTTTAAGTTGGACAATTTTGGGATTGGTTGTAATTTTAGGACTGAGAGTAGCGTGGGTTGGTTATGATTTTAATACTGAAAGGTAAGGTGACAGTGGATATTACAATTAAAGGAAAGCATTCGGTTTTAGGGGCCTTGTATCATAGCCTGTTTATCATTGACCCTTAATGACCAACTAAGTATTCAAACGTGCATCAAGGCCATTCCAAGCACTCGATTTGCCACACTGTCTAGTCTTTTGCAAAAGTGTTCGAAAGAGTATCAAGGCCATTCCAAGCACTCGATTTGCACACACTGTCTAGACTTTTGCAAAAAACGTAGAGCCCTTGTTCTACTTAGACTAATACCCCATTCCAAGGTATATTAGCCTGTGTGCATCCATTTGATCAGTCATTCACGAGCAATCAAATGGTGTTTGAGAGAGGTCAAACTCCTCAGATAAGCTTTGCCATTCCAAGCATCCACTTATCCGAGTATGTTTACGAACTTCCACGGAAGAGCTTTGCCATTCCAAGCATCCACTCAACCTTGGAAGTTCTGGCCTAATATATGGCACATAGAACAAGTTTTGAATACAAGGAGGCACTAAGAGTATAGCCTAAAACATTTTATGATACAAATATTCCCCTTCAACCGAATGAAAAGTTTAGCTACTATTCATGGCACTGGACATCATAACTATGAATTTGGAAAAGACAAGGGTTTTGAAAGGCAGTAAAATAATTACAAAAAGACTTACAAAACCGTTGAAGCGCCAAGGATCAAGCTTTGATTCCAAAGTAAGATTACATGATTGTGCCCACAAAAGCTAGAGAGATAAGTGAATTGTAGAGAGAGAAGCTCTCCACATTTTTGGATGCATATTACAAAGGAATGAGGCTTCCTTTTATAGCCAAATGGGAGAGAAATGAAGGGAGGTGATGATTTGCATCCAAGGGAGGAGGAGGAGGGGAGGAGATGTGGAGGAGAGGAGGACAAGTGGCAAGCTCCTAAGGTCTCCTCCCTTTAGCCGCCGGTTGCAAGTCTCAAATGGAGGAGAGTTTGTGGCTTTGGCCACCTCTTGCCAAAGCCACCGGTCACCCAAGGAGGAGAAGGGGAGGAAGCCACCCAATGAGTCATCTTCTTCCCCAAAGCCGCCGGTCATCAATGGATAAGAGTGAGTTTGTGTGAGTTTTGTGATGTTTGTGCAGTCTTTTCACAAAACTATCAGTCCAATTTCGCTCTGGTCTGACTTTGGTTGTTCCTCGGTTTGATTTGATTTGAGTAATTCAATGTCAGGATCTTGAGATTTCTGCATTCATCGTCTGATCGTGACCTTGGATTGACTCGTAACATCTTTTCTATGTAAAAACTCCTCCTTAGCGTGTTTTCTCTCTAAGCTCCAAAATACCCTGTAGAAATATATCGGAACTAACAAGCAAAAGTTAACTAGACAAACAGTCTAATTTAGTGGGTTTAACTGTGTTTTTGATTCGTATAATTATGGTCCATCAGATCACCCCACACTTTTAGTTGTTCGTCCCGAACAATGCTATTAAAGGGCGGCAGTAAGTAAGTTTTTAAAATATGAAATTTAGACTGTGGGACTCGATTTATCCTAATTCATGCATTACTACTTATTACCAAATTGAACTGTATAAATAAATAGAAGAAACTTGATACTTGTACCTCCGTGCTGAGATGCAAATTATTCTGGATGTTTCGGGAGATAGCCCTTTTTAGGCTCCTGGACTGCATCCTCTGGACCGTCTCGCACTATATGGTTTTCTTGTAGCTTTCTCTAACACGTGATTTGGTTCGGGTTTCAATGGTTTGGTCTTTGATTTTCTTTTGGCAAGGGAGAGCTTTTGTAGTGAATCGGCCTTTGGCCTTTGATTTGACTCTTTGAGTACTTCACTTTTTGTTCGGTTAAAACCTTCACAATTTTGGGCCTTTGGCCTCTTGATTTGCTTCTTTGAGCTTTTTGCTTCTTTGTGTCTTGCTAGTCCATTTTCTCAAGCCTTTTTGGGAGGTCCAATCGTCGCCCGCGAGCATATGGAAATACCTCCCCGCTCCTCTCATCGTTGTCGTTTCGCGCGGGTCAAGATGAGGGTCGCTCATCTATTTTCTCGGCTACTTTGACTAGAGAGAGGACGGTCTGATTCCCGTCCTCGCCTTTTTTTCTTTTTGCATAAACACTGCATGGCGGAGATGACTTCAATCTTCACTGAAACCCGAAGTGCAGCCTCCACTGACTTCGAAAACCATATAGTTTGATTCGATCCTTTGAATGCTTGCCAAGCCTCTCTAGGGCAATTTATGTCAACTCCACATCCCTAGTTTATCTCAGCACAAAGGGACAAATGAGAAGTTACATTCTAAGTTTTTAAATAGTTGAATTTTCACAAGGTTAATGCATGAATTATGATCTATCTTTTTCACATTCTCAAGTTCATATTTTCAAAAAGATAATATTAAAGGAAAAGGAAAAGAAAACATGTTATGTACACAGGCGGTTCTCACCCCACACTTTTGAACGAAGGCGTGCCTTTCAGCAAGACTTAGTTCAAAAGCCATGCAAGCAGACAATTATTAGAAGGAAATGACATAGTCATTTCATTCTATGCACCAAGTGGGTAAGAGCGGCGGCTTTTGCACCTCCATGGAAAGCTTGCCATGTGGTGGCTCCTCCACCACATCTTCACCTCCTCCTCCTCCTCCCTTGGATCAAAAACACATGGAAGCCATCTCCACCCTCCATTTCTCCTCCCTTTGGCTATAAATACAAGCCATTCTCCTCTCATTTGTATCATCCAAAAATCAACATTTCACTTATCTCTCTAAGTTTTGTAAGTTTGGCTTTGGAAATAAAAGATTGCTCCCTTGGCGCTTCAACGGTTGTAAGTTTTTAATATTTATTTACCGTCTTTAATTTCCAATTCCTTAGTTATAATGTTTAGCGCGATAAATAGTAGCTAAACTAGTCGTTCGGTAGAAGGGGTGGACTTGTATTATAAAATGTTTTAGACTATTAATTTAGTGTCTCGTCTTTGTATTCAAAACTTGTTCTATGTGCCATATATTAGATCAGAACTTCCAAGGTTGAGTGGATGCTTGAAATGGCAAAGCTCTTCTGTGGAAGTTCGCAAACATACTCGGGTAAGTGGATGCTTGAAATGGCAAAGCTTATCTGAGGAGTTTGATCTGTCTCAAACACCATTTTGGGTAAATCGGAAAAGACAACCCAAAATGGATGCACATAGGCTAGTATACCTTGAAATGGGGTGCTAGTCTAAGTAGAACAAGGGCTTTACATTTTTTGCAAAAGATTAGACAGTGTTGCAAGTCGAGTGCTTGAAATGGCCTTGATTCACTTTCGAACACTTTTGCAAAACACTAGACAGTGTGGCAAATCGAGCGCCGGAAAAGGCCTTGATACACGTTTGAATACTTAGAAGATTCACTAAGGGTCAATGATAAACAAGATATAATACAAGGCCCCTGAAACCGAACGCTTTCTTTTAATTGTAATAATTATCAGTTACTTTCCAGTACTAAAACCAACCAACCAATCAATCACTTAGCTGGTAGCTTTAAAACCAACCAACCAACCTAAAACACGCCCTCCCGCTGAATAATCACCTCAAAGAACAATTATCCCCCTAATTCCCTTGGGTTCGACCCCTACTTACCACTTACTACCCAGTAGTGTAGTCGCGAGTAGCGGAAAATATAAATTTATTTTGCACAGAGAACATTGCACCTTAACGACAATGCAGTGGGCTCCGTCAAAATTGGCGCCGTTGCCGGGGAATTAGCCGTCGGATAGTTGTTCTTTTTCATTTCCCTATGACACTACCCACTACGCATGCATGGACAACGCGATATCTGCCCCTGTTCGAAGGAACGGAGGGAGAAGACCCAGTACAGCACTGCCGAGACTTCCACCACATCAAACCTGAAAATGAAGTGTTAGAGGAATTTAAGCTTAAATGCTTTAAATTCTCTCTAACTGACTTTGCAGCGATATGGTACTACACATCCACCGCTTGCAGTGCAGAACGTTACATAGATCTCTGCGTTCCATTCCTGAAGGAATTCTCCCCACCATCCTTACGCCAAGAAACCCGTGAGAGAATCATGTGCCTTCAACAATCCCGGGATGAGACCTTGGACGAATACTACACGAACTATGATGCCATCGTCTCAAGCTGCCCGCACCATGGATTCACGAAGAAGGTTCTTCTCCAAAAATTTCTTCGTGGAATGAGGTCCGAAGAGCTGGGAAGAGTTAACGAAGCAATGAGGAGATCAGCCAGGAACCTAACCATTGCAGACATGTGGTACCTCATAATTGGCCTGGCCGCTGCCACAAGACGAGTACCCCAAACTGACGAGGAAATGCAGATAAATGAAGCTGACCCTGAGGCAGACAAAGAAGAAACTAACGAGCCGTCAGAAGAGACTCCTGAACCATCAGAAGAATCAGATATGGAAAGCACCGGAAGCAACGAGGTTGGAGTCCAGAACACCACTGACGAACTGCCCAATTCATACCCGACTATCATTACCCGGGCAGCCGAGACTATCTACGACCAGTTCCTCACTGACAATCATAACAAGGCAGAACCCAGCCTTAAGATGCAAGCTTCCCGACTTTTCCCTTCGATCAATAGACAAATCGCTGAAAACTATGTGATCCATGAAGAGGCTGAAAAGAGGATGGGAAAAGGGCCTCTGCAGAATGACTCCTCGATGGAGCAGTGTTACACCGTAGCTGGACTAGGCAGTCCCAAACACAAGAACTTCAAAAGGCTAGTAGTGAAAGGTCCCTCACCCCCTCCGGGGTATTGGAAAGAAAAGATCCCAAAACAAAGGAGTCCTGACCCAAGCACATCATCTCGCAAGAAATCGGGAAAGGGCAAGGCAAGAAGCAACACAGGAACGGTGGCAAAATACGACCTGAGCCACCCATGGGACCCAAACCAGTAATCCACAACGAGGTACTGTCGAGCCAACGACGTTAAACAAGTGCACTGGTCGGGAGGTAACCCGACACTATCTTACTTTCTGTCATTTAAATTCTGTCATTTAATTTTCTGTCTTAGTCATTCTCACATATATATATTAGCTTGCATGACTTTTGAACTAAGGCACGCCTTCGTTCAAAAGTGTGGGGTGAGAACCACCGTTGTATATAAATAACATGCTTGCTGTTTTCTTTTTTATTAATAGTATCTTTTTGAAAAAATGAACTTAAGAATGTGAAAAAGATAGATCTTAGTTCATGCATTAACCTTGTGAAAATTCAAACTGTTTAAAAGTTTAGAATGTAACTTTTCATTTGTCCTTTGTGCTAAGATAAACTAGGGATGTGGAGTTGACATAAACCGCCCTAGAGAGGCTTGGCAAGCAATCGAAGGATCGAATCAAACTATATGGTTTTCGAAGTCAGTGGAGGCTGCACTTCGGGTTTCAGTGAAGATTGAAGTCATCTCCGACATGCAGTGTTTATGCAAAAAAGAAAAAAGGCGAGGACGGGAATCAGACCGTCCTCTCTCTAGTTAAAGTAGCCGAGAAAATAGATGAGCGACCCTCATCTTGACCCGCGCGAAACAACAACGATGAGAGGAGCGGGGAGGTATTTCCATAGGCTTGCGGGCGATGATTGGACCTCCCAAAAAGGCTTGAGAAAATGGACTAGCAAAGCCACAAAAAGGCGAAAAGCTCGAAGAAGCAAATCAAGAGGCCAAAGGCCCAAAATTGTGAAGGTTTTAACCAAACAAAAAGTGAAGTACTCAAAGAGTCAAATCAAAGGCCAAAGGCCGATTTACTACAAAAGCAATCCCTCGCCAAAAGAAAAATCAAAGTACTCAAACCAGTGAAACCCGAACCAAATCACGTGCTAGAGAAAGCTACAAGGAAACCATATAGTGAGAGACAATCCCGAGGTTGCAGTCCAGGAGCCTAAAAAGGGCTATCTCCCGAAATATCCAATATAATTTGCATCTCAGCACGGAGGTACAAGTATTAAGTTTCTTCTATTTATTTACGCAGTTTAATTTGGTAATAAGTAGTAATGCATGAATTAGGATAGATCAAGTACCACAGTCTAATTTTCATACTCCAAAACCAACTTAGAGTGCCGCCCTTTAATAGCATTGTTCGGGACGAACAACTAAAAGTGTGGGGTGATCTGATGGACCATAATTATACGAAATTAGACTGTTGGTCTATTTAACTTTTGCTTGTTAGTTCCGATATATTTCTACAGGGTATTTCAGAGCTTAGAGAGAATACATGCTAAAGAGGAGCTTTTAAAGCATAAAAGATGTTACGAGTCATTCCAAGGTCAAGATCATATGCCGACTGAAGAAATATCAAGGATCCTGACGTTGAATCACTCATAACAAATTAAGCAGAAGAGGAATCAAAGTCAGACGGAGCGAAATTGGACTGATAGTTTTGTGAAAAGACTGCACAAAACTGTCAAAATACACTCATGGACCAAGGTGACCGGCCACCTTGCTTGGAGGTGGCCAAGGGAGGAGCTCCTCCCCTCATGGTGACCAGCCACTGGCGGCTCCTCCCCTCATGGTGACCGGCGGCTTTTGCTCCTCCATGGAAAGCTTGCCATGTGGTGGCTCCTCCACCACATCTTCACCTCCTCCTCCTCCTCCCTTGGATCAAAAACACATGGAAGCCATCTCCACCCTCCATTTCTCCTCCCTTTGGCTATAAATACAAGCCATTCTCCTCTCATTTGTATCATCCAAAAATCAACATTTCACTTATCTCTCTAAGTTTTGTAAGTTTGGCATTGGAAATAAAAGATTGCTCCCTTGGCGCTTCAACGGTTGTAAGTTTTTAATATTTATTTACCGTCTTTAATTTCCAATTCCTTAGTTATAATGTTTAGAGCGATAAATAGTAGCTAAACTAGTCGTTCGGTAGAAGGGGTGGACTTGTATTATAAAATGTTTTAGACTATTAATTTAGTGTCTCGTCTTTGTATTCAAAACTTGTTGTATGTGCCATATATTAGATCAGAACTTCCAAGGTTGAGTGGATGCTTGAAATGGCAAAGCTCTTCTGTGGAAGTTCGCAAACATACTCGGGTAAACTTGGAATAGGACAATTAACTGAATGAATTCAATCCAATTATCTTAGGAGTCGTAGTGCTTTGCTAGAAGCCAACTACGATTAATGAGGTTAAACAAGTTAAACTCATAGCTATTATAATCGGGTCCTATGAGGTCACATACTTAGAGTTGACGGACTAGATCAACGGGAAAGATGGTTAATTATTAATAGATATTAGATATTATTAATAATAAGGCTTATTATTTATTTAGGAAATAAATAATAAATAATGAAATCAATTTGAAATTAATTGTTCTGGTCATAACGGATCTGTCATTGATACTAGCATTTTAATGCTCCTAATTATTAAAGGAATAATTATGGAAATCAAGGGGATTGATTCGTTAAGGCGAGAAGAATTTGAAAAGAAGATTGATTCGTGAATGTGAATAGAGAAAGAAAAGGGTTTCATCTTTTTCCGGTGTAAGAGTGACAGAAAAAGAAGACAAAAGTTTTTTCTTCTCTTGCTGTGAAAATCATCTCACATCCCAAAACACCATCATTCCAAAAGCAATTTGATTGCTTCCCTTCGTCCATTCGTCCTAGCAGTCGAAGACAAGGGGATCTAGACGAGCTCGTATGGACCAACTAGAGGAGCAACACGTGGAGCTCTCATCACTTTCAATCCTACCCGATCAGATCCGGTTCACGCATCAAAGGTATTCTCATGATCTATCAATTATGCGTAGATCCGACTATTAGATGTTTAGATACGATTTGAAATTCCGCTTAACGCATCTAATATTAACCAACAATGGTATCAAGAGCCAGATTGCATAGATTGATATGATCAATGTTTTGATGCGGATCTTGATTGAAATTAGTGGTGAATTTTATATGGATAAAGATGTAAAATTGAAATGGAGATTTTGATGAATTGCGACATGGAATTGTATGAATTGATATGGAAATTGAACACCAACCGTGGATTCGATTCGATTTGGTGATGGAAAGGTCACAAAATTAAGATGGATAATATTATGATATTATTTATTTTAATTGTTTCCTAAAAGTTAGGAAATCCCACTTAAGATTAAATATTTGATATTATATCTTTTTCATACAATTTAATCCAATTATTACATTTTAATGGTTAATATTGATTAATACCATATAAGGATTTAATTTTAAATTGAGATGAGTTTTTTATGCTTGTTTTATATTATGATATATTGCTTGCATAAAGTGACTAGTATGGCCCATAATACGATCTGTGTATCGTTATGTTTTCTTGTACACGATCTGCGCATCGTTTATTTTGTTGTAATTTAATTTCTGTGATTAGAGTAATTCAAAATTGTAATACAAGAAGAAGTACAAGACATAAGAAGGTCAAGGATGGAGATCCATGCAGGATACAAGATGAAGATATTATGAAGATTAGATCTTTATTTTATGCATCGTAGGGGCCATACTAGGATCACAATTATTGCGTTTTGAATGCTTTATTTTAAGTCTTTATATTGTTTTTATTTATGACATTTTTTTTCACTTATAAATAAAAGACAAATAAAAGACTTACGTTCCAACGGTAAATTGGGGCAATGCCTTTCCATATCATAACCCATTAAGTTCTGGATTGTGGTTGGATGGGCTTCACAAAAGTGAGGGTGTTCTTCCATAATCTTGGACTGAGTGAGGGTGAATCTATACGGGGGTTCATAAACCTTGATATGGTAGTACCCAACGAGAGACCAAAAGGCAAAGTTTTGGATCTTGAGGCATGGGATGATTTTACATTGGATGTGGATCATCAACCAAGAATTATAAGGAGTTATAATTAGTAATTGTTACTTACCCTGAACACATATGACTTAACGCAGTGCAAAAGTACGTTGAGTCTTGTCTGGGATGGGATCTTGGAATATTTTATTCAAAGGGACGACAACAACTGAATAAAATGTGCTTTTTCTTATTTTAAATTGTTTAAATATAAGTATTTGCAATTTCAAACATATACTGATTTGTATGTCATTGATATTTTGTAGATAATGTCGAATGATAATTTGAAATTCTCTCTGCGCTCAATTGTTGAGAAAAATAAGCTCAATGGAACAAACTTCCTTGATTGGGAAAGGAATCTGAGAATCATTCTCAGGTCCGAGGGACGTGAGGACGTCCTAGCTACCCCTATCCCTTCTTTGACCGACACCTCATCAGATGAGGAGAAGGCAACAGAAACTAGGGTGAGGTCTGATTCATTACCTGTAACTTGCCTCATGCTTGCTGCAATGGAGCCTGATTTGCAAAAGAGGTTTGAGCATTCTGATGCTTATACTATCATTACTGAACTGAAAACATTGTTTCAGGATCAGGCAAGGATAGAGCGATATGAGACTCACAAGGCTATACTTGATATCAAGCATGTGAGGGGAAAACCAGTGAGTCCTCATGTGATTAGCCTGACTGGGCTTTTTAAGAGGATGGAAAATCTGGGGACCCCATATGACCAAGAGTTGGCCACTGATATTGTTCTTAGATCATTGCATGATGGTTTTGCACCATTCAGAATGCAATACCATATGAATGGTCTAAAGCATGATATGAATGAGCTCCATGGCTTGCTTAAAAATGCTGAGGCAAATATTATTGATGACAAGAAGAAGGAAGTTCTGAATGTCAACAATAGCAAGGGTTTTAAGAAGGTGGCTAAGAGTAAGAGCAATTACCAAGGGAAAGGCAAGCAAGTTGCCAAACCCAAGGGTGGTGAGAAGCCAAAGGTGGCTGTTGATCATGATTGTTTTTACTGCCAGGCCAAGGGACACTGGAAGAGGAACTGTCCCAAGTACCTGGAAGACAAGAAGAATGGAACTGTGAGTTCCAGCACTTCAGGTATTTATGTTATTGATATAATGACAACAAATGTTCTCACATTAGAATATGATCCCACTTGGGTATTAGATACCGCTTGTGGTGCTCACATTATTTCTTATGTGCAGGAACTAAGAAATAGAAGGCAAGTGAAGAAGGGGGAGATAGACCTGCGCGTTGGAAATGGAGCAAGTGTTGCTGCACTTACCGTGGGAGATTTTAGTCTGTCTTTACCTTCTGGTTTTGTATTAGAACTGAATAATTGTTATTTTGTTCCATGCATTACCAAGAACCTTATTTCGGTTGCATTATTACATTCTGAGGGATTTGATTTTAGCATTAAAGATGGATTTATGTCTGTTTTTAGAAACAACATTTTCTATGCTAATGCACCAATGAGTAATGGACTTTTTGTGTTGGATCTCAAATCGGATGTATATAATATAAATAACAAAAGGCAAAAACCAAATAGTTTGAGTGAGGCCTACCTATGGCATTGTCGATTGGGCCATATTAGTGTGAATCGCATGAAGAAGCTCCATAAAGATGGACTTTTAAAAGACATGGATTATGAATCCATTAACACATGTGAATCATGTCTAATGGGCAAAATGACAAGGTCACCTTTCAAAGGAACAAATGAAAGGGCTACTGAATTGTTGGGCATAATACATACTGATGTATGTGGGCCAATGACCACAGAAGCTAGAGGTGGCTACAGATACTTCATTACGTTTACTGATGACATGAGTAGATATGGATATATTTACTTAATGTCACATAAATCGGAATCTTTTGAAAAGTTCAAGGAATTGCAGAATGAAGTAGAGACTCAAAGTGGCAAGAAAATAAAAGCACTTCGAACTGATCGTGGTGGTGAGTACTTGAGCCATGAATTTGAACATCATTTGAAAAACTGTGGGATAGTAACACAGTTGTCTACCCCAGGAACACCACAGCTGAACGGTGTGTCTGAAAGGAGAAACAGGACCTTGTTAGACATGGTTCGATCAATGATGAGTTTTGCTGATCTTCCGGTATCCTTCTGGGGATATGCCCTCACTACTGCTGTACTTACATTAAACAGGACTCCGTCAAGAACTGTAGACAAAACTCCATATGAGATATGGACTGGAAAGGTTCCAAAGTTGTCTTTTCTGAAAATATGGGGATGTGAAGCTTATGTAAAGCGTTTACAAACAGAGAAGCTTGCCCCAAAATCAGATAAATGCTTTTTTATAGGGTATCCAAAAGGAAGTTTTGGATATTACTTCTACAATCCAACTCAGCAAAAGGTGTTTGTTGCGAGGGATAGTGTCTTTTTGGAAAGAGAGTTCCTTTCCAACAAGTCAAGTGGGAGAAATATTCATCTTGAAACAGTTCAAGATGATGAAGAGCAACAAACTCAACAACAAGATGACATGGATGATGTCGATGATGAGATGATTACTTTTGAAGGCTTAGGGCCTCAGATCATCCAAGAGCCGGAACAAGAGAATCTACAAACAGTTGTGGATCATGTTCCAGATTCAGTTGTTGAACAAGTTGAACCCACTCGTAGATCGGAAAGGCCAAGGGTACAACCAAGACGTTATGATGATTTCATCTTGAATGTAAGCCTTGATGTTCTTATGTTAGAACATAGTGAGCCTTCTACATATAAGCAAGCAATGACGGGTCCAGACTCCAAGAAATGGCTTGAGGCCATGAGGTCCGAAATGGATTCGATGTTTGAAAATCAAGTATGGGACTTGATAGATTTGCCAAATGGGGTAAACCCCATAGGAAGCAAATGGATTTTCAAACTCAAAACTGACAAGGATGGAAATGTATCTGTTTACAAGGCAAGACTAGTTGCCAAAGGTTTTAAACAGATTCATGGTATAGACTATGACGAGACATTTTCACCAGTTGTCATGATTAGATCCATTAGGATAATCCTAGCTATTGCCGCATATTATGACTATGAGATATGGCAAATGGATGTCAAAATCGCCTTTCTAAATGGTTTTTTGGAAGAGGATGTGTACATGACACAACCTGAAGGTTTTGAAGATCCAAATGATGCTGGGAAGGTATGCAAGCTTAAGAAGTCCATTTATGGACTTAAGCAAGCATCCAGGAGTTGGAACTTTCGATTTGATGAGAAGATCAAAGAGTTTGGTTTCATTAGATGTGAAGAGGATCCTTGTGTTTACAAGAAGTTTAGTGGGAGTAAGGTAGCCTTCTTAGTCTTGTATGTGGATGACATACTACTTATTGGGAATGACATTCCGATGCTAGAGTCCGTAAAGGAATGGCTGAAGCAATGTTTCTCAATGAAAGACTTAGGAAAGGCCGAGTACATACTTGGAATTAAGATCTACAGAGATAGATCTAAGAGGCTTCTTGGATTGAGTCAAGGAACTTATATTGATAAGATTCTTGATAGATTCAAGATGCAGGATTCCAAGAAGGGGTTTTTACCCATGCCACATGGTGTATATCTCAGCAAGAAGCAGTGTCCTAAAACACCTGCTGAGCTTGAGAAGATGAACAAAATCCCATATGCTTCGGCTATAGGATCTATCATGTATGCCATGGTATGTACACGTCCTGATGTTGCATATGCTTTGAGCATGTGTAGCAGATACCAATCAAGTCCTGGAGAAGCACACTGGAGTGCAGCTAAGAATATTCTGAAGTACTTGAGAAGGACCAAGGATGATTTCTTAGTATATGGGGGAGATGAAAAATTAATCGTACAAGGCTATACTAATGCAAGCTTTCAGACTGACCGAGACGGCTTTGAGTCTCAATCTGGTTATGTCTTCATCCTTAACGGAGGAGCTGTGAGCTGGAAGAGCTCCAAGCAAGATACAGTAGCAGATTCTACAACAGAGGCTGAGTACATTGCTGCTTGTGAAGCAGCAAAGGAGGCCGTTTGGATGAGGAAGTTCCTAGATGAACTCGGTATAGTTCCTAGCATTTCAGTGCCTATCGACATCTATTGTGACAACAATGGTGCCATAGCCCAGGCAAAGGAACCGAGTTCGAGCTCCAAATCCAGACATGTTATGAGGAAGTATCACCTTATTCGACGCATCATCACTGAGGGTGACATTAAGATGTGTAAGGTGCATACTGATGACAACATCGCAGATCCATTGCCCAAGCCTATGCCTAGGCCCAAGCATGAGAGTCACACTAGGGCTAAGGGTCTCAAGCACATTGGAGAATGGCTTTGAGTTTGCTTTTATATTACGTTTTATAATTATGAGTGTTGGACACTAGTGTTATGTTTGACTTGATGATCTTATTATATATGATATTTCATCCTTATTTAAATATTGTTTTGATCAATATTGAATAATGTGTCCAAATAATTCATTATTAACAAATGGGATCACTTTAAGTGTTATGGTGAATGAAACTCCATTAAGTGAAATGAAGTTTTGAATTATTGAAAGTCTATAGTTTGAAATCATCAAATGGACATGGATGATTTCGTTAGTGACTATATTGTAAGTTGACTGATAGCGCCAGGTTTCATGGGCTATAAGGACATGGAGATGTCTAGTCATTTACATATATGTGTATGGATGATACATGTAAGACTGACCCACCTTAAGACTCTACAAAAGAGATTGTAAAGTTTTAAGTTAAACTAGGATTAGTAGATTCCTCAGACATGAGTATGTTGTGGTCTCACTTGATGATTGGTATTTCTTTGACACTGTTAAACGCTTTCCGTAAAAGGGAGTTATAAAGGCAGTTGTTAGGATTGCAAAAAGTTGAGTGGGAGCCATAGTCATACAAGATTGGAGAAGTCCTCCTGGTTCGTGTATACTGTGATACATTGAACAGGATTGGTGTCTCGGCCACTTGAAGAGCAAGAACTGAAAATGCATGGCCATGCTCGGATGATTATTTGCAATCATCCGTTTAATTGACAGTTCAAACTCGGAGTTCAAGAAACACATTTGACATTAGATATGAATGTCACCATATCGTCAAATAAGACATTAAGAGACAAAGGTATCTTATATTGCACACTTGTATAAGGACAAGTGGGAGTTTGAAGGAATTGTGTCCTTTAATTTAATGTGCAATGACTAAACTTGGAATAGGACAATTAACTGAATGAATTCAATCCAATTATCTTAGGAGTCGTAGTGCTTTGCTAGAAGCCAACTACGATTAATGAGGTTAAACAAGTTAAACTCATAGCTATTATAATCGGGTCCTATGAGGTCACATACTTAGAGTTGACGGACTAGATCAACGGGAAAGATGGTTAATTATTAATAGATATTAGATATTATTAATAATAAGGCTCATTATTTATTTAGGAAATAAATAATAAATAATGGAATCAATTTGAAATTAATTGTGCTGGTCATAACGGATCTGTCATTGATACTAGCATTTTAATGCTCCTAATTATTAAAGGAATAATTATGGAAATCAAGGGGATTGATTCGTTAAGGCGAGAAGAATTTGAAAAGAAGATTGATTCGTGAATGTGAATAGAGAAAGAAAAGGGTTTCATCTTTTTCCGGTGTAAGAGTGACAGAAAAAGAAGACAAAAGTTTTTTCTTCTCTTGCTGTGAAAATCATCTCACATCCCAAAACACCATCATTCCAAAAGCAATTTGATTGCTTCCCTTCGTCCATTCGTCCTAGCAGTCGAAGACAAGGGGATCTAGACGAGGTCGTATGGACCAACTAGAGGAGCAACACGTGGAGCTCTCATCACTTTCAATCCTACCCGATCAGATCCGGTTCACGCATCAAAGGTATTCTCATGATCTATCAATTATGCGTAGATCCGACTATTAGATGTTTAGATACGATCTGAAATTCCGCTTAACGCATCTAATATTAACCAACAATCTTCACCTCCTCCTCCTCCTCCCTTGGATCAAAAACACATGGAAGCCATCTCCACCCTCCATTTCTCCTCCCTTTGGCTATAAATACAATCCATTCTCCTCTCATTTTTATCATCCAAAAATCAACATTTCACTTATCTCTCTAAGTTTTATAAGTTTGGCATTGGAAATAAAAGATTGCTCCCTTGGCGCTTCAACGGTTGTAAGTTTTTAATATTTATTTACCGTCTTTAATTTCCAATTCCTTAGTTATAATGTTTAGCGCGATAAATAGTAGCTAAACTAGTCGTTCGGTAGAAGGGGTGGACTTGTATTATAAAATGTTTTAGACTATTAATTTAGTGTCTCGTCTTTGTATTCAAAACTTGTTGTATGTGCCATATATTAGATCAGAACTTCCAAGGTTGAGTGGATGCTTGAAATGGCAAAGCTCTTCTGTGGAAGTTCGCAAACATACTCGGGTAAGTGGATGCTTGAAATGGCAAAGCTTATCTGAGGAGTTTGATCTCTCTCAAACACCATTTTGGGTAAATCGGAAAAGACAACCCAAAATGGATGCACATAGGCTAGTATACCTTGAAATGGGGTGCTAGTCTAAGTAGAACAAGGGCTTTACGTTTTTTGCAAAAGATTAGACAGTGTTGCAAGTCGAGTGCTTGAAATGGCCTTGATTCACTTTCGAACACTTTTGCAAAAGACTAGACAGTGTGGCAAATCGAGCGCCGGAAAAGGCCTTGATACACGTTTGAATACTTAGAAGATTCACTAAGGGTCAATGATAAACAGGATATAATACAAGGCCCCTGAAACCGAACGCTTTCTTTTAATTGTAATAATTATCAGTTACTTTCCAGTACTAAAACCAACCAACCAACCAATCAATCACTTAGCTGGTAGCTTTAAAACCAACCAACCAACCTAAAACACGCCCTCCCGCTGAATAATCACCTCAAAGAACAATTATCCCCCTAATTCCCTTGGGTTCGACCCCGACTTACCACTTACTACCCAGTAGTGTAGTCGCGAGTAGCGGAAAATATAAATTTATTTTGCACAGAGAACATTGCACCTTAACGACAGTGCAGTGGGCTCCATCAGCTTCCAAGAGGGGGATGTTGATTTCGACCTTGCTGAACAATTCAAACACGTCTTCATCCATGACATGTTGTTTTTGCACGCGAGCAGGTACTGGAAATGGAAGTGCTGTGCTAATTTTGGGGGTCTCGGTTCTGGGCACTGGGCGCTTCTCGTGCTCCTCTAACGCAGCAACCGGGCCGGGTCTGTGTTCTTCGGGCGCGTCCCCTTCTTTTACGGCTGCGTCCTGCTCTTCCTCGGCTGCGTCTTGCTCAAGAGTTTCGAGAGTCTCGGGCCTTTTGTCCTCCTCTTGCTCCATAGGTTTGGTGACAAGCTTTCTCCCACTCCTAAGGGTCACAGCATTAACATTTCCCTTCGTATTTTGAATTGTTTGTGAAGGTAGTCGGCCAGGCTCATTAGTAAGTGCGGATATTGAAGTGGCGAGCTGGGACATTTGTTTGGTCAAATCTGAAATTGCCCAGTCAGTTTTTGCCTGGAACTGGTTAAACGAATTACCCAATTGATTTACGCTTCCTGCGAGTTCCTTCATTGTGTCTTCAAGCGACTTGTTTGGTCCTTGGTGATTGCTCGAGTTGGCTTGGTACTGATTTTGTCCCTTCTGTTGATATTGGCCTGCTGATGGAGCGTTCTGGTTGTACTGCCGGTGGGGAGGTTGGTAGAATGACTGAGCTAATTGCGGTGCGGCTTGTTGTGTCTCCCTCGGAGGATGGTTGTCGTTTCGCCAGCTTGAATTGGTCGCTTGATTATACTGTCGGCTTGGTCCGGCTCTGTCGTTGCTGTTGTTGTTGTTGTATCCTCGGTATCCTACCACTGCGTTTACTTCTCCCGGTTCTTCTACTATTAATGTTGGGCATGCGTCTGTTTTGTGGTCTGTAGAACTGCAGAATTCGCAAGGTTTTACTGGAGCTGGCTGCCTTCGTAGGATCTGAACCATCATTTCCTTCATTTGTTTCATCTCCTCTGGCATAGAGTTCCTCGGGGTTTCGTCAGCCTTTGCCACATTCTTTGTTCGGGAGAATTCTTCCTGCCGAGTTGTCTCTTCTCTGAATCGGGCATTTTCAGCAACGTTGGTGATGAGATTCCTTATGCCATTCAGTGATAGATTCATCATGGATCCTCTAGCTGAGGCATCCAGGAGCATTTTGTCTAAGGGTCTCAATCCATCAATGAGGTATTCGATGATGAGTTTCTCGGGCAGTCCAAGGGTGGCAGCAGCTTCTCTCCAGGTGATTGAATTTCTCCAGGTAATCGTACATGGTTTCATTGGGCCCCTGCTTGATGTCCTGCAGTTGCCTCCTCACTTGCATTGCTCTTCCCGCTGGGTAGTATTTGTCCAGGAATTTCTTTTGCATCTGAGCCCATGTTCTGATGCTTCCCGAAGGCAGTGAAAGGAACCAGTCGTTCGCCGAGTCAATGAGGGAAAAGTAGAAAGCCTTCAACTTGAAGTCGTCTAAATTTACTCGATTGGGCTTTAGATTTTGGCAAATGCCATGTAGGCGTTGGAGATGAGTCGTCGCAGATTCTCCATGAGCTCCTGAGAACTTGGGTAAGCTGTGGGCCACTGACGCGTTGATGGTAATGTTTTCCAGTTCAGGGCCCTCGTAAATGCACCACGGCTGATTTTCGAAATCTGGGGCATTAAGTTCTCCCATAGTAGGTGCACGGTAGTTGTTATCCCCATAGTAGTCATCAAAGACGGGTTCTCGCCTTGGCACTTGTCGAGGTTGAGGGGGTGGGGGATGTCTAGGGGGTTGCATTGGACCAGCTTCATTTCGGTCCTCGGGCAGGCCTTGGTTTCTCCGGATGGCCTCCCTTTCACGAGCTCTTTGGTTTCGTATGAGTTGCTTCGGATCGTCGAGAATTGGAAATGGAGGTAGCGCCTCATTATTTCGATCGTACATGTTCATCTCATCGTCATCCTGATAGTCATGGTGGCTTCCTTCACGAGACATGGTTATGCAGAAACGGGTTAAAAAGAAAAGAACAACTAATCTGAAGCTAACTCCCCGGCAACGACGCCAATTTTGACGGAGCGCACTGCACTGTCGTTAAGGTGCAATGTCTCTGTGCAAAAATAAATTTATAAGTCCGCTACTCGTACTCTACTATTGGGTAGTAAAGTGGTAAGTAGGGGTCGAACCCAAGGGAATTAGTTGATAGTTGTTCTTTCGAAGATAGAAATTAAGACAGTTAGGGGTTGGTTGTGATTTTAGTAGTGAAAGTAGCGTGGGTTGGTTGTGACTTTAGAACTGGAAGTAAATAACTGAAAAATGAAGTGCTTGAAGGACAAGACTTGCGGAAATTAAAGTACTTGAAGGACAAGACTTGCGGAAATTAAAGTGCTTGAAGGACAAGACTTGCAGAAAGAAATTGCTTGAAGGACAAGACTTGCTGAAAGTAAGCAGTTGATATGGACTGAAAGTAAAGTAACAGGTGATATTGCAATTAAAGGAAAGATTCGGTATCAGGGGCCTTGTATCATAGTCCGTTTATCATTGACCTCTAATGATCATACTATGTGTTTAAAAGTGTATCAAGGCCATTTCAAGCACTCGATTTGCCACACCGTCTAGCCCATTTCAAGGCATAGAGCACTTGTTCTATTTAGACTAATACCCCATTTCAAGGTATATTAGCCTATGTGCATCCATTTGATCAATCATTTCCGATCAACCAAATGGTGTTTTAAAGAGGTCGAACTCCTCAGATAACCTTTGCCATTTCAAGCATCCACTTACCCGAGTATGTTCACGAACCCCACGGAAGAGTTTTGCCTTTTCAAGCATCCACTCAACCTTGGAAGTTCTGACCTAATATGTGGCACATAGAACAAGTTTTGAACACAAAGAGGCATTTAAGAGAAGGGTCTAAAAGATTGTATGATACTAGGACACCCCTTCAACCGAATGAAGGGTTTAGCTACGAATATCCATGGAACAGGACATCATAGCTAAGTACTTGAAAAGTAAAGGTTTTTGAACGATAGTAAAGTAAAGTTTTCGAAAGTAAAGACAGGAAAGTAAAAGGAGAGTACTTCAAGAACCGACAAGAGTACTCAAGAACAACTGTAAAGCTTTTGATATCAAAGAGAAGTGTTTACATGGATTGTGCTCTCAATCTAGAGAGATAAGTAATTGTGGATTTTAGGATTGTGGGATGGGATGGGATACAAGTGAGAATGGCTTGGTATTTATAGGCAAGGTGAAGGGATGAGAGCCATACACTTGTCACAAGGGAGGAGAAGAGCTCACACATGGCAAGGGATGGGTGGAGGAGCCAAAAGCCATCGGAGGTGAGTCATTCCTCCCAAAAGCCGCTGGCCACATGGCTTCTCCATGGCCAAAGCCGCCGGGCTAGGTGGAGGGGAGTGGGTGAGTGTGAGTTGAGATCGTTTCCCAAAAGCAAAAGTTAAATAGACAAAGAGTCTAATTTGGTGGGTTTAACTGTCTTAATGAATCATATAAATATGGTCCATCAGTTACCAATATTAAGTCTGATCATTCTCTCCTTAAGTCTGATCATTCTCAATTTGTAGTCTTTTAGTTACCAATATTAAGTCTGATCCTTCTCAATTTGTAGTCTTTTAGTTACCAATATTAAGTCTGATCATTTTCTCTTTAAGTCTGATCATTCTCAATTTGTGGTCTTTTAGTTATGAATATTAAGTCTGATCATTCACTCTTTAAGTCTGATCATTCTCAATTTGTAGTCTTTTAGATAACAATTTTAAGTCTGATCATTCTCAATTTGTAGTCTTTTAGTTACCAATATTAAGTCTGATCATTCTCTCTTTAAGTCTGACCATTCTCAATTTGTAGTCTTTTTGTTAACAATATTAAGTCTGATCATTCTCAATTTGTAGTCTTTTAGTTACCAATATTAAGTCTGATAATTCTTAATTTGTAGTCTTTTAGTTACCAATATTAAGTCTGATCATTCTCTCTTTAAGTCTGATCATTCTCAATTTGTAGTCTTTTAGTTACCAATATTAAGTCTGATCATTCTCTCTTTTAGTCTGATCATTCTCAATTTGTAGTCTTTTAGTTACCAATATTTAGTCTGATCATTCTCTCCTTAAGTCTGATCATTCTCAATTTGTAGTCTTTTAGTTAACAATTTTAAGTCTGATCATTCTCAATTTGTAGTCTTTTAGTTACCAATATTAAATCTTATCATTCTCTCTTTAAGTCTGATCATTCTCTCCTTAAGGCTGGTCATTCTCTCTTTAAGTCTGATCAGTCTCAATTTGTAGTCTTTTAGTTAACAATTTTAGTCTTATCATTCTCAATTTGTAGCCTTTTAGTTAACAATTTTAAGTCTGATCATTCCCAATTTGTAGCCTTTTAGTTAACAATTTTAAGTCTAATCATTCTCAATTTGTAGTCTTTTAGTTACCAATATTAAGTCTGATCATTCTCTCCTTAAGTCTGATCATTCTAAATTTGTAGTCTTTTAGATAATAATTTAAAGTCTGATCATTCTCAATTTGTAGTCGTTTAGTTACCAATGTTAAGTCTGATCATTCTCTCTTTAAGTCTGATCATTCTCAATTTGTAGTCTTTTAGTTACCAATATTAAGTCTGATCATTCTCTCTTTAAGTCTGATCTTTCTCAATTTGTAGTCTTTTAGTTAACAATTTTAAGTCTAATCATTCTCAATTTGTAGTAGTTTAGTTACCAATATTAAGTCTGATCATTCTCTCTTTAAGTCTGATCATTCTCAATTTGTAGTCTTTTAGTTACCAATATTAAGTCTGATCATTCTAAATTTGTAGTCTTTTAGATAACAATTTTAAGTATGATCATTCTCAATTTGTAGTCTTTTAGTTACCAATATTAAGTCTGATCATTCTCTCTTTAACTCTGACCATTCTCATTTTGTAGTCTTTTTGTTAACAATATTAAGTCTGATCATTCTCAATTTGTAGTCTTTTAGTTACCAATATTAAGTCTGATCATTCTCTCTTTAAGTCTGATCATTCTCAATTTGTAGTCTTTTATTTACCAATATTAAGTCTGATCATTCTCTCTTTAAGTCTGATCATTCTCAACTTGTAGTCTTTTAGTTACCAATATTAAGTCTGATCATTCTCTCCTTAAGTCTGACCATTCTCAATTTGTAGTCTTTTTGTTAACAATATTAAGTCTGATCATTCTTAATTTGTAGTCTTTTAGTTACCAATATTAAGTGTGATCATTCTTTCCTTAAGTCTGATCATTCTCAATTTGTAGTCTTTTAGTTAACAATTTTAAGTCTGATCATTCTCAATTTGTTGTCTTTTAGTTACCAATATTAAGTCTGATCATTCTCTCTTTAAGTCTGATCATTCTCTCCTTAAGGCTGGTCATTCTCTCTTTAAGTCTGATCATTCTCAATTTGTAGTCTTTTAGTTAACAATTTTAAGTCTGATCATTTTCAATGTGTAGCCTTTTAGTTAACAATTTTAAGTCTGATCATTCTCAATTTGTAGTCTTTTAGTTACCAATATTAAGTCTGATCATTCTCTTTTTAAGTCTGATCATTCTCAATTTGTAGTCTTTTAGTTACCAATATTATGTCTGATCATTCTCTCCTTAAGTCCGATCATTCTCAATTTGTAGTCTTTTAGTTAACAATTTTAAGTCTGATCATTCTTAATTTGTAGTTTTTTGTTACCAATATTAAATCTGACCATTCTCTCTTTAAGTCAGATCATTCTCTTCTTAAGTCTGGTCATTCTCTCTTTAAGTCTGATCATTCTCAATTTGTAGTCTTTTAGTTAACAATTTTAGTCATATCATTCTCAATTTGTAGCCTTTTAGTTAACAATTTTAAGTCTAATCATTCTCAATTTGTAGTCTTTTAGTTACCAATATTAAGTCTGATCATTCTCTCTTTAAGTCTGATCATTCTAGATTTGTAGTATTTTAGTTACCAATATTAAGTCTGATCATTCTCTCCTTAAGTCTGATCATTCTAAATTTGTAGTCTTTTAGATAACAATTTTAAGTCTGATCATTCTCAATTTGTAGTCTTTTAGTTACCAATATTAAGTCTGATCATTCTCTCTTTAAGTCTGATCATTCTCAACTTGTAGTCTTTTAGTTACCAATATTAAGTCTGATCATTCTCTCCTTAAGTCTGACAATTCTCAATTTGTAGTCTTTTTGTTAACAATATTAAGTCTGATCATTCTCAATTTGTAGTCTTTTAGTTACCAATATTAAGTGTGATCATTCTCTCCTCAAGTCTGATCATTCTCAAATTGTAGTCTTTTAGTTACCAATATTAAGTCTAATCATTCTCTCTTTAAGTCTGATCATTCTCTCCTTAAGTCTGGTCATTCTCTCTTTAAGTCTGATCATTCTCAATTTGTAGTCCTTTAGTTAACAATTTTAAGTCTGATAATTCTCAATTTGTAGCCTTTTAGTTAACAATTTTAAGTCTGATCATTCTCAATTTGTAGTCTTTTAGTTACCAATATTAAGTCTGATCATTCTCTCTTTAAGTCTGATCATTCTATCCTTAAGTGTGGTCATTCTCCCTTTAAGTCTGATCATTCTCAATTTGTAGTCTTTTAGTTAACAATTTTAAGTCTGATAATTCTCAATTTGTAGCCTTTTTGTTAACAATTTTAAGTCTGATTATTCTCAATTTGTAGTCTTTTAGTTACCAATATTAAGTCTGATCATTCTCTCTTTAAGTCTGATCATTCTCAATTTGTAGTCTTTTAGTTACCAATATTAAGTCTGATCATTCTCTCCTTAAGTCTGATCATTCTAAATTTGTAGTCTTTTAGATAACAATTTTAAGTCTGATCATTCTCAATTTGTAGTCTTTTAGTTACCAATATTAAGTGTGATCATTATCTCCTTAAGTCTGATCATTTTCAATTTGTAGTCTTTTAGTTAACAATTTTAAGTCTGATCATTCCAAATTTGTCGTCTTTTAGTTACCAATAATAAGTCTGATCATTCCCTCTTTAAGTCTGATCATTCTCTCCTTAAGTCTGGTCTTTCTCTCTTTAAGTCTGATCATTCTCAATTTCTAGTCTTTTAGTTAACAATTTTAAGTCTGATCATTCTCAATTTGTAGCCTTTTAGTTAACAATTTTAAGTCTGATCATTCTCAATTTGTAGTCTTTTAGTTACCAATATTAAGTCTGATCATTCTCTCTTTAAGTCTGATCATTCTCAATTTGTAGTCTTTTAGTTACCAATATTATGTCTGATCATTCTCTCCATAAGTCTGATCATTCTCAATTTGTAGTCTTTTAGTTAACACTTTTAAGTCTGATCATTCTCAATTTGTTGTCTTTTAGTTACCAATATTAAATCTGACCATTCTCTCTTTAAGTCTGATCATTCTCTCCTTAAGACTGGTCATTCTCTCTTTAAGTCTGATTATTCTCAATTTGTAGTCTTTTAGTTAACAATTTTAGTCTTATCATTCTCAATTTGTAGCCTTTTAGTTAACAATTTTAAGTCTGATCATTCTCAATTTGTAGTCTTTTACTTACCAATATTAAGTCTGATCATTCTCTCTTTAAGTCTGATCATTCTCAATTTGTAGTCTTTTAGTTACCAATATTAAGTCTGACCATTCTCTCCTTAAGTCTGATCATTCTAAATTTGTAGTCTTTTAGATAACAATTTTAAGTCTGATCATTCTCAATTTGTAGTCTTTTAGTTACCAATATTATGTCTGATCATTCTCTCTTTAAGTCTGATGATTCTCAACTTGTAATCTTTTAGTTACTAATATTAAGTCTGATCATTCTCTCCTTAAGTATGACCATTCTCAATTTGTATTCTTTTTGTTAACAATATTAAGTCTGACCATTCTCAATTTGTAGTCTTTTAGTTACCAATATTAAGTATGATCATTCTCTCCTTAAGTCTGATCATTCTCAATTTGTAGTCTTTTAGTTAATAATTTTAAGTCTGATCATTCTCAATTTGTAGTCTTTTAGTGACCAATATTAAGTCTGATCATTCTCTCTTTAAGTCTGATCATTCTCTCCTTAAGTCTGGTCATTCTCTCTTTAAGTCTGATCATTCTCAATTTTTAGTCTTTTTAGTTAACAATTTTAAGTCTGATCATTCTCAATTTGTAGTCTTTTAGTTACCAATATTAAGAGTGATCATTCTCTCTTTAAGTCTGATCATTCTCAATTTGTAGTCTTTTTGTTACCAATATTAAGTCTGATCATTCTCTCCTTAAGTCTGATCATTCTCAATTTGTAGTCTTTAGTTAACAATTTTAAGTCTGATCATTCTCAATTTGTAGTCTTTTAGTCACCAATATTAAGTCTGATCATTCTCTCCTTAAATCTGATCATTCTCAATTTGTAGTCTTTTAGTTACCAATATTAAGTCTGATCATTCTCTCCTTAAGTCTGACCATTCTCAATTTGTAGTCTTTTTGTTAACAATATTAAGTCTGATCATTCTTAATTTGTAGTCTTTTAGTTACCAATATTAAGTGTGATCATTCTTTCCTTAAGTCTGATCATTCTCAATTTGTAGTCTTTTAGTTAACAATTTTAAGTCTGATCATTCTCAATTTGTTGTCTTTTAGTTACCAATATTAAGTCTGATCATTCTCTCTTTAAGTCTGATCATTCTCTCCTTAAGGCTGGTCATTCTCTCTTTAAGTCTGATCATTCTCAATTTGTAGTGTTTTAGTTAACAATTTTAAGTCTGATCATTTTCAATGTGTAGCCTTTTAGTTAACAATTTTAAGTCTGATCATTCTCAATTTGTAGTCTTTTAGTTACCAATATTAAGTCTGATCATTCTCTTTTTAAGTCTGATCATTCTCAATTTGTAGTCTTTTAGTTACCAATATTATGTCTGATCATTCTCTCCTTAAGTCTGATCATTCTCAATTTGTAGTCTTTTAGTTAACAATTTTAAGTCTGATCATTCTTAATTTGTAGTTTTTTGTTACCAATATTAAATCTGACTATTCTCTCTTTAAGTCAGATCATTCTCTTCTTAAGTCTGGTCATTCTCTCTTTAAGTCTGATCATTCTCAATTTGTAGTCTTTTAGTTAACAATTTTAGTCATATCATTCTCAATTTGTAGCCTTTTAGTTAACAATTTTAAGTCTAATCATTCTCAATTTGTAGTCTTTTAGTTACCAATATTAAGTCTGATCATTCTCTCTTTAAGTCTGATCATTCTCAATTTGTAGTCTTTTAGTTACCAATATTAAGTCTGATCATTCCCTCCTTAAGTCTGATCATTCTAAATTTGTAGTCTTTTAGATAACAATTTTAAGTCTGATCATTCTCAATTTGTAGTCTTTTAGTTACCAATATTAAGTCTGATCATTCTCAACTTGTAGTCTTTTAGTTACCAATATTAAGTCTGATCATTCTCTCCTTAAGTCTGACAATTCTCAATTTGTAGTCTTTTTGTTAACAATATTAAGTCTGATCATTCTCAATTTGTAGTCTTTTAGTTACCAATATTAAGTGTGATCATTCTCTCCTCAAGTCTGATCATTCTCAAATTGTAGTCTTTTAGTTACCAATATTAAGTCTGATCATTCTCTCTTTAAGTCTGATCATTCTCTCCTTAAGTCTGGTCATTCTCTCTTTAAGTCTGATCATTCTCAATTTGTAGTCCTTTAGTTAACAATTTTAAGTCTGATAATTCTCAATTTGTAGCCTTTTAGTTAACAATTTTAAGTCTGATCATTCTCAATTTGTAGTCTTTTAGTTACCAATATTAAGTCTGATCATTCTCAATTTGTAGTCTTTTAGTTAACACTTTTAAGTCTGATCATTCTCAATTTGTTGTCTTTTAGTTACCAATATTAAATCTGATCATTCTCTCTTTAAGTCTGATCATTCTCTCCTTAAGACTGGTCATTCTCTCTTTAAGTCTGATTATTCTCAATTTGTAGTCTTTTAGTTAACAATTTTAGTCTTATCATTCTCAATTTGTAGCCTTTTAGTTAACAATTTTAAGTCTGATCATTCTCAATTTGTAGTCTTTTACTTACCAATATTAAGTCTGATCATTCTCTCTTTAAGTCTGATCATTCTAAATTTGTAGTCTTTTAGTTACCAATATTAAGTCTGACCATTCTCTCCTTAAGTCTGATCATTCTAAATTTGTAGTCTTTTAGATAACAATTTTAAGTCTGATCATTCTCAATTTGTAGTCTTTTAGTTACCAATATTATGTCTGATCATTCTCTCTTTAAGTCTGATGATTCTCAACTTGTAATCTTTTAGTTACTAATATTAAGTCTGATCATTCTCTCCTTAAGTATGACCATTCTCAATTTGTATTGTTTTTGTTAACAATATTAAGTCTGACCATTCTCAATTTGTAGTCTTTTAGTTACCAATATTAAGTGTGATCATTCTCTCCTTAAGTCTGATCATTCTCAATTTGTAGTCTTTTAGTTAATAATTTTAAGTCTGATCATTCTCAATTTGTAGTCTTTTAGTGACCAATATTAAGTCTGATCATTCTCTCTTTAAGTCTGATCATTCTCTCCTTAAGTCTGGTCATTCTCTCTTTAAGTCTGATCATTCTCAATTTTTAGTCTTTTTAGTTAACAATTTTAAGTCTGATCATTCTCAATTTGTAGTCTTTTAGTTACCAATATTAAGAGTGATCATTCTCTCTTTAAGTCTGATCATTCTCAATTTGTAGTCTTTTTGTTACCAATATTAAGTCTGATCATTCTCTCCTTAAGTCTGATCATTCTCAATTTGTAGTCTTTAGTTAACAATTTTAAGTCTGATCATTCTCAATTTGTAGTCTTTTAGTTACCAATATTAAGTCTGATCATTCTCTCCTTAAATCTGATCATTCTCAATTTGTAGTCTTTTAGTTACCAATATTAAGTCTTATCATTCTCTCCTTAAGTCTGATAATTCTCAATTTGTAGTCTTTTAGTTAACAATCTTAAGTCTGATCATTCCCAATTTGTAGTTTTTTAGTTACCAATATTAAGTCTGATCATTCTAAATTTGTAGTCTTTTAGATAACAATTTTAAGTCTGATCATTCTCAATTTGTAGTCTTTTAGTTACCAATATTATGTCTGATCATTCTCTCTTTAAGTCTGATCATTCTCAACTTGTAATCTTTTAGTTACCAATATTAAGTCTGATCATTCTCTCCTTAAGTCTGACCATTCTCAATTTATAGTCTTATTGTTAACAATATTAAGTCTGACCATTCTCAATTTGTAGTCTTTTAGTTACCAATATTAAGTGTGATCATTCTCTCCTTAAGTCTGATCATTCTCAATTTGTAGTCTTATAGTTAATAATTTTAAGTCTGATCATTCTCAATTTGTAGTCTTTTAGTTACCAATATTAAGTCTGATCATTCTCTCTTTAAGTCTGATCATTCTCTCCTTAAGTCTGGTCATTCTCTCTTTAAGTCTGATCATTCTCAATTTGTAGTCTTTTAGTTAACAATTTTAAGTCTGATCATTCTCAAGTTGTAGTCTTTCAGTTACCAATATTAAGACTGATCATTCTCTCTTTAAGTCTGATCATTCTCAATTTGTAGTCTTTTTGTTACCAATATTAAGTCTGATCATTCTCTCCTTAAGTCTGATCATTCTCAATTTGTTGTCTTTAGTTAACAATTTAAAGTCTGATCATTCTCAATTTGTAGTCTTTTAGTTAGCAATATTAAGTCTGATCATTCTCTCTTTAAATCTGATCATTCTCAATTTGTAGTCTTTTAGTTACCAATATTAAGTCTTATCATTCTCTCCTTAAGTCTGATCATTCTCAATTTGTAGTCTTTTAGTTAACAATCTTAAGTCTGATCATTCCCAATTTGTAGTTTTTTAGTTACCAATATTAAGTCTGATCATTCTCTCCTTAAGTCTGATCATTCTCAATTTGTAGTCGTTTAGTTACCACTATTAAGTCAGATCATTCTCTCCTTAAGTCTGATCTTTCTCAATTTGTAACCTTTTAGTTAACAATTTTAAGTCTGATCATTCTCAATTTGTAGCCTTTTTGTTACCAATATTAAGTCTGATCATTCTCTCTATAAGTCTGATCATTCTCAATTTGTAGTCTTTTAGTTAACAATTTTAAGTCTGATCATTCTCAATTTGTAGTCTTTTAGTAACCAATATTAAGTCTGATCATTCTCTCTTTAAGTCTGATCATTCTCAATTTGTAGTCTACTAGTTACCAATATTAAGTCTGATCATTCTCTCCTTAAGTCTGATCATTCTAAATTTGTAGTCTTTTAGATAATAATTTAAAGTCTGATCATTCTCAATTTGTAGTCTTTTAGTTACCAATATTAAGTCTGATCATTCTCTCTTTAAGTCTGACCATTCTCAATTTGTAATCTTTTTGTTAACAATATTAAGTCTGATCATTCTCAATTTGTAGTCTTTTAGTTACCAATATTAAGTCTGACCATTCTCAATTTGTAGTCTTTTAGTTACCAATATTAAGTCTGATCATTATCTCTTTAAGTCTGATCATTCACAATTTGTAGTCTTTTAGTTACCAATATTAAGTCTGATCATTCTCTCTTTAAGTCTGATCATTCTCAATTTGTAGTCTTTTAGTTAACAATTTTAAGTCTAATCATTCTCAATTTGTAGTCTTTTAGTTACCAATATTAAGTCTGATCATTCTCTCCTTAAGTCTGACAATTCTCAATTTGTAGTCTTTTTGTTAACAATATTAAGTCTGATCATTCTCAATTTGTAGTCTTTTAGTTACCAATATTAAGTATGATCATTCTCTCCTCAAGTCTGATCATTCTCAAATTGTAGTCTTTTAGTTAACAATATTAAGTGTGATCATTCTCAATTTGTTGTCTTTTAGTTACCAATATTAAGTCTGATCATTCTTTCTTTAAGTCTGATCATTCTATCCTTAAGTCTGGTCTTTCTCTCTTTAAGTCTGATCATTCTCAATTTGTAGTCTTTTAGATAACAATTTTAAGTCTGATCATTCTCAATTTGTAGTCTTTTAGTTACCAATATTATGTCTGATCATTCTCTCTTTAAGTCTGATCATTCTCAACTTGTAATCTTTTAGTTACCAATATTAAGTCTGATCATTCTCTCCTTAAGTATGACCATTCTCAATTTGTATTGTTTTTGTTAACAATATTTAGTCTGACCATTCTCAATTTGTAGTCTTTTAGTTACCAATATTAAGTGTGATCATTCTCTCCTTAAGTCTGATCATTCTCAATTTGTAGTCTTTTAGTTAATAATTTTAAGTCTGATCATTCTCAATTTGTAGTCTTTTAGTGACCAATATTAAGTCTGATCCTTCTCTCTTTAAGTCTGATCATTCTCTCCTTAAGTCTGGTCATTCTCTCTTTAAGTCTGATCATTCTCAATTTTTAGTCTTTTTAGTTAACAATTTTAAGTCTGATCATTCTCAATTTGTAGTCTTTTAGTTACCAATATTAAGAGTGATCATTCTCTCTTTAAGTCTGATCATTCTCAATTTGTAGTCTTTTTGTTACCAATATTAAGTCTGATCATTCTCTCCTTAAGTCTGATCATTCTCAATTTGTAGTCTTTAGTTAACAATTTTAAGTCTGATCATTCTCAATTTGTAGTCTTTTAGTTACCAATATTAAGTCTGATCATTCTCTCCTTAAATCTGATCATTCTCAATTTGTAGTCTTTTAGTTACCAATATTAAGTCTTATCATTCTCTCCTTAAGTCTGATCATTCTCAATTTGTAGTCTTTTAGTTAACAATCTTAAGTCTGATCATTCCCAATTTGTAGTTTTTTAGTTACCAATATTAAGTCTGATCATTCTAAATTTGTAGTCTTTTAGATAACAATTTTAAGTCTGATCATTCTCAATTTGTAGTCTTTTAGTTACCAATATTATGTCTGATCATTCTCTCTTTAAGTCTGATCATTCTCAACTTGTAATCTTTTAGTTACCAATATTAAGTCTGATCATTCTCTCCTTAAGTCTGACCATTCTCAATTTGTAGTCTTATTGTTAACAATATTAAGTCTGACCATTCTCAATTTGTAGTCTTTTAGTTACCAATATTAAGTGTGATCATTCTCTCCTTAAGTCTGATCATTCTCAATTTGTAGTCTTATAGTTAATAATTTTAAGTCTGATCATTCTCAATTTGTAGTCTTTTAGTTACCAATATTAAGTCTGATCATTCTCTCTTTAAGTCTGATCATTCTCTCCTTAAGTCTGGTCATTCACTCTTTAAGTCTGATCATTCTCAATTTGTAGTCTTTTAGTTAACAATTTTAAGTCTGATCATTCTCAAGTTGTAGTCTTTCAGTTACCAATATTAAGACTGATCATTCTCTCTTTAAGTCTGATCATTCTCAATTTGTAGTCTTTTTGTTACCAATATTAAGTCTGATCATTCTCTCCTTAAGTCTGATCATTCTCAATTTGTTGTCTTTAGTTAACAATTTTAAGTCTGATCATTCTCAATTTGTAGTCTTTTAGTTAGCAATATTAAGTCTGATCATTCTCTCTTTAAATCTGATCATTCTCAATTTGTAGTCTTTTAGTTACCAATAATAAGTCTTATCATTCTCTCCTTAAGTCTGATCATTCTCAATTTGTAGTCTTTTAGTTAACAATCTTAAGTCTGATCATTCCCAATTTGTAGTTTTTTAGTTACCAATATTAAGTCTGATCATTCTCTCCTTAAGTCTGATCATTCTCAATTTGTAGTCGTTTAGTTACCACTATTAAGTCAGATCATTCTCTCCTTAAGTCTGATCTTTCTCAATTTGTAACCTTTTAGTTAACAATTTTAAGTCTGATCATTCTCAATTTGTAGCCTTTTTGTTACCAATATTAAGTCTGATCATTCTCTCTATAAGTCTGATCATTCTCAATTTGTAGTCTTTTAGTTAACAATTTTAAGTCTGATCATTCTCAATTTGTAGTCTTTTAGTAACCAATATTAAGTCTGATCATTCTCTCTTTAAGTCTGATCATTCTCAATTTGTAGTCTTTTAGTTACCAATATTAAGTCTGATCATTCTCTCCTTAAGTCTGATCATTCTAAATTTGTAGTCTTTTAGATAATAATTTAAAGTCTGATCATTCTCAATTTGTAGTCTTTTAGTTACCAATATTAAGTCTGATCATTCTCTCTTTAAGTCTGACCATTCTCAATTTGTAATCTTTTTGTTAACAATATTAAGTCTGATCATTCTCAATTTGTAGTCTTTTAGTTACCAATATTAAGTCTGACCATTCTCAATTTGTAGTCTTTTAGTTACCAATATTAAGTCTGATCATTCTCTCTTTAAGTCTGATCATTCTCAATTTGTAGTCTTTTAGTTACCAATAGTAAGTCTGATCATTCTCTCTTTAAGTCTGATCATTCTCAATTTGTAGTCTTTTAGTTAACAATTTTAAGTCTAATCATTCTCAATTTGTAGTCTTTTAGTTACCAATATTAAGTCTGATCATTCTCTCCTTAAGTCTGACAATTCTCAATTTGTAGTCTTTTTGTTAACAATATTAAGTCTGATCATTCTCAATTTGTAGTCTTTTAGTTACCAATATTAAGTGTGATCATTCTCTCCTCAAGTCTGATCATTCTCAAATTGTAGTCTTTTAGTTAACAATATTAAGTGTGATCATTCTCAATTTGTTGTCTTTTAGTTACCAATATTAAGTCTGATCATTCTCTCTTTAAGTCTGATCATTCTATCCTTAAGTCTGGTCTTTCTCTCTTTAAGTCTGATCATTCTCAATTTGTAGTCTTTTAGTTAACAATTTTAGTCTTATCATTCTCAATTTGTAGCCTTTTAGTTAACAATTTTAAGTCTGATCATTCTCAATTTGTAGTCTTTTACTTACCAATATTAAGTCTGATCATTCTCTCTTTAAGTCTGATCATTCTCAATTTGTAGTCTTTTAGTTACCAATATTAAGTCTGATCATTCTCTCCTTAAGTCTGATCATTCTAAATTTGTAGTCTTTTAGATAACAATTTTAAGTCTGATCATTCTCAATTTGTAGTCTTTTAGTTACCAATATTATGTCTGATCATTCTCTCTTTAAGTCTGATCATTCTCAACTTGTAATCTTTTAGTTACCAATATTAAGTCTGATCATTCTCTCCTTAAGTATGACCATTCTCAATTTGTAGTCTTTTTGTTAACAATATTAAGTCTGACCATTCTCAATTTGTAGTCTTTTAGTTACCAATATTAAGTGTGATCATTCTCTCCTCAAGTCTGATCATTCTCAAATTGTAGTCTTTTAGTTAACAATTTTAAGTGTGATCATTCTCAATTTGTTGTCTTTTAGTTACCAATATTAAGTCTGATCATTCTCTCTTTAAGTCTGATCATTCTCTCCTTAAGTCTGGTCATTCTCTCTTTAAGTCTGATCATTCTCAATTTGTAGTCCTTTAGTTAACAATTTTAAGTCTGATAATTCTCAATTTGTAGCCTTTTAGTTAACAATTTTAAGTCTGATCATTCTCAATTTGTAGTCTTTTAGTTACCAATATTAAGTCTGATCATTCTCTCTTTAAGTCTGATCATTCTATCCTTAAGTCTGGTAATTCTCCCTTTAAGTCTGATCATTCTCAATTTGTAGTCTTTTAGTTAACAATTTTAAGTCTGATAATTCTCAATTTGTAGCCTTTTTGTTAACAATTTTAAGTCTGATCATTCTCAATTTGTAGTCTTTTAGTTACCAATATTAAGTCTGATCATTCTCTCTTTAAGTCTGATCATTCTCAATTTGTAGTCTTTTAGTTACCAATATTAAGTCTGATCATTCTCTCCTTAAGTCTGATCATTCTAAATTTGTAGTCTTTTAGATAACAATTTTAAGTCTGATCATTCTCAATTTGTAGTCTTTTAGTTACGAATATTAAGTGTGATCATTATCTCCTCAAGTCTGATCATTTTCAATTTGTAGTCTTTTAGTTAACAATTTTAAGTCTGATCATTCTAAATTTGTCGTCTTTTAGTTACCAATATTAAGTCTGATCATTCTCTCTTTAAGTCTGATCATTCTCTCCTTAAGTCAGGTCTTTCTCTCTTTAAGTCTGATCATTCTCAATTTCTAGTCTTTTAGTTAACAATTTTAAGTCTGATCATTCTCAATTTCTAGTCTTTTAGTTAACAATTTTAAGTCTGATCATTCTCAATTTGTAGTCTTTTAGTTACCAATATTAAGTCTGATCATTCTCTCTTTAAGTCTGATCATTCTCAATTTGTAGTCTTTTAGTTACCAATATTATGTCTGATCATTCTCTCCAGAAGTCTGATCATTCTCAATTTGTAGTCTTTTAGTTAACAATTTTAGGTCTGATCATTCTCAATTTGTTGTCTTTTAGTTACCAATATTAAATCTGACCATTCTCTCTTTAAGTCTGATCATTCTCTCCTTAAGACTGGTCATTCTCTCTTTAAGTCTGATCATTCTCAATTTGTAGTCTTTTAGTTAACAATTTTAGTCTTATCATTCTCAATTTGTAGCCTTTTAGTTAACAATTTTAAGTCTGATCATTCTCAATTTGTAGTCTTTTACTTACCAATATAAAGTCTGATCATTCTCTCTTTAAGTCTGTTCATTCTCAATTTGTAGTCTTTTAGTTACCAATATTAAGTCTGATCATTCTCTCCTTAAGTCTGATCATTCTAAATTTGTAGTCTTTTAGATAACAATTTTAAGTCTGATCATTCTCAATTTGTAGTCTTTTAGTTACCAATATTATGTCTGATCATTCTCTCTTTAAGTCTGATCATTCTCAACTTGTAATCTTTTAGTTACCAATATTAAGTCTGATCATTCTCTCCTTAAGTATGACCATTCTCAATTTGTAGTCTTTTTGTTAACAATATTAAGTCTGACCATTCTCAATTTGTAGTCTTTTAGTTACCAATATTAAGTGTGATCATTCTCTCCTCAAGTCTGATCATTCTCAAATTGTAGTCTTTTAGTTAACAATTTTAAGTGTGATCATTCTCAATTTGTTGTCTTTTAGTTACCAATATTAAGTCTGATCATTCTCTCTTTAAGTCTGATCATTCTCTCCTTAAGTCTGGTCATTCTCTCTTTAAGTCTGATCATTCTCAATTTGTAGTCCTTTAGTTAACAATTTTAAGTCTGATAATTCTCAATTTGTAGCCTTTTAGTTAACAATTTTAAGTCTGATCATTCTCAATTTGTAGTCTTTTAGTTACCAATATTAAGTCTGATCATTCTCTCTTTAAGTCTGATCATTCTATCCTTAAGTCTGGTAATTCTCCCTTTAAGTCTGATCATTCTCAATTTGTAGTCTTTTAGTTAACAATTTTAAGTCTGATAATTCTCAATTTGTAGCCTTTTTGTTAACAATTTTAAGTCTGATCATTCTCAATTTGTAGTCTTTTAGTTACTAATATTAAGTCTGATCATTCTCTCTTTAAGTCTGATCATTCTCAATTTGTAGTCTTTTAGTTACCAATATTAAGTCTGATCATTCTCTCTATAAGTCTGATCATTCTCTCCTTAAGTCTGATCATTCTCTCTATAAGTCTGATCATTCTCAATTTGTAGTCTTTTAGTTAACAATTTTAAGTCTGATCATTCTCAATTTGTAGTCTTTTAGTAACCAATATTAAGTCTGATCATTCTCTCTTTAAGTCTGATCATTCTCAATTTGTAGTCTACTAGTTACCAATATTAAGTCTGATCATTCTCTCCTTAAGTCTGATCATTCTAAATTTGTAGTCTTTTAGATAATAATTTAAAGTCTGATCATTCTCAATTTGTAGTCTTTTAGTTACCAATATTAAGTCTGATCATTCTCTCTTTAAGTCTGACCATTCTCAATTTGTAATCTTTTTGTTAACAATATTAAGTCTGATCATTCTCAATTTGTAGTCTTTTAGTTACCAATATTAAGTCTGACCATTCTCAATTTGTAGTCTTTTAGTTACCAATATTAAGTCTGATCATTATCTCTTTAAGTCTGATCATTCACAATTTGTAGTCTTTTAGTTACCAATATTAAGTCTGATCATTCTCTCTTTAAGTCTGATCATTCTCAATTTGTAGTCTTTTAGTTAACAATTTTAAGTCTAATCATTCTCAATTTGTAGTCTTTTAGTTACCAATATTAAGTCTGATCATTCTCTCCTTAAGTCTGACAATTCTCAATTTGTAGTCTTTTTGTTAACAATATTAAGTCTGATCATTCTCAATTTGTAGTCTTTTAGTTACCAATATTAAGTATGATCATTCTCTCCTCAAGTCTGATCATTCTCAAATTGTAGTCTTTTAGTTAACAATATTAAGTGTGATCATTCTCAATTTGTTGTCTTTTAGTTACCAATATTAAGTCTGATCATTCTTTCTTTAAGTCTGATCATTCTATCCTTAAGTCTGGTCTTTCTCTCTTTAAGTCTGATCATTCTCAATTTGTAGTCTTTTAGATAACAATTTTAAGTCTGATCATTCTCAATTTGTAGTCTTTTAGTTACCAATATTATGTCTGATCATTCTCTCTTTAAGTCTGATCATTCTCAACTTGTAATCTTTTAGTTACCAATATTAAGTCTGATCATTCTCTCCTTAAGTATGACCATTCTCAATTTGTATTGTTTTTGTTAACAATATTTAGTCTGACCATTCTCAATTTGTAGTCTTTTAGTTACCAATATTAAGTGTGATCATTCTCTCCTTAAGTCTGATCATTCTCAATTTGTAGTCTTTTAGTTAATAATTTTAAGTCTGATCATTCTCAATTTGTAGTCTTTTAGTGACCAATATTAAGTCTGATCCTTCTCTCTTTAAGTCTGATCATTCTCTCCTTAAGTCTGGTCATTCTCTCTTTAAGTCTGATCATTCTCAATTTTTAGTCTTTTTAGTTAACAATTTTAAGTCTGATCATTCTCAATTTGTAGTCTTTTAGTTACCAATATTAAGAGTGATCATTCTCTCTTTAAGTCTGATCATTCTCAATTTGTAGTCTTTTTGTTACCAATATTAAGTCTGATCATTCTCTCCTTAAGTCTGATCATTCTCAATTTGTAGTCTTTAGTTAACAATTTTAAGTCTGATCATTCTCAATTTGTAGTCTTTTAGTTACCAATATTAAGTCTGATCATTCTCTCCTTAAATCTGATCATTCTCAATTTGTAGTCTTTTAGTTACCAATATTAAGTCTTATCATTCTCTCCTTAAGTCTGATCATTCTCAATTTGTAGTCTTTTAGTTAACAATCTTAAGTCTGATCATTCCCAATTTGTAGTTTTTTAGTTACCAATATTAAGTCTGATCATTCTAAATTTGTAGTCTTTTAGATAACAATTTTAAGTCTGATCATTCTCAATTTGTAGTCTTTTAGTTACCAATATTATGTCTGATCATTCTCTCTTTAAGTCTGATCATTCTCAACTTGTAATCTTTTAGTTACCAATATTAAGTCTGATCATTCTCTCCTTAAGTCTGACCATTCTCAATTTGTAGTCTTATTGTTAACAATATTAAGTCTGACCATTCTCAATTTGTAGTCTTTTAGTTACCAATATTAAGTGTGATCATTCTCTCCTTAAGTCTGATCATTCTCAATTTGTAGTCTTATAGTTAATAATTTTAAGTCTGATCATTCTCAATTTGTAGTCTTTTAGTTACCAATATTAAGTCTGATCATTCTCTCTTTAAGTCTGATCATTCTCTCCTTAAGTCTGGTCATTCACTCTTTAAGTCTGATCATTCTCAATTTGTAGTCTTTTAGTTAACAATTTTAAGTCTGATCATTCTCAAGTTGTAGTCTTTCAGTTACCAATATTAAGACTGATCATTCTCTCTTTAAGTCTGATCATTCTCAATTTGTAGTCTTTTTGTTACCAATATTAAGTCTGATCATTCTCTCCTTAAGTCTGATCATTCTCAATTTGTTGTCTTTAGTTAACAATTTTAAGTCTGATCATTCTCAATTTGTAGTCTTTTAGTTAGCAATATTAAGTCTGATCATTCTCTCTTTAAATCTGATCATTCTCAATTTGTAGTCTTTTAGTTACCAATAATAAGTCTTATCATTCTCTCCTTAAGTCTGATCATTCTCAATTTGTAGTCTTTTAGTTAACAATCTTAAGTCTGATCATTCCCAATTTGTAGTTTTTTAGTTACCAATATTAAGTCTGATCATTCTCTCCTTAAGTCTGATCATTCTCAATTTGTAGTCGTTTAGTTACCACTATTAAGTCAGATCATTCTCTCCTTAAGTCTGATCTTTCTCAATTTGTAACCTTTTAGTTAACAATTTTAAGTCTGATCATTCTCAATTTGTAGCCTTTTTGTTACCAATATTAAGTCTGATCATTCTCTCTATAAGTCTGATCATTCTCAATTTGTAGTCTTTTAGTTAACAATTTTAAGTCTGATCATTCTCAATTTGTAGTCTTTTAGTAACCAATATTAAGTCTGATCATTCTCTCTTTAAGTCTGATCATTCTCAATTTGTAGTCTTTTAGTTACCAATATTAAGTCTGATCATTCTCTCCTTAAGTCTGATCATTCTAAATTTGTAGTCTTTTAGATAATAATTTAAAGTCTGATCATTCTCAATTTGTAGTCTTTTAGTTACCAATATTAAGTCTGATCATTCTCTCTTTAAGTCTGACCATTCTCAATTTGTAATCTTTTTGTTAACAATATTAAGTCTGATCATTCTCAATTTGTAGTCTTTTAGTTACCAATATTAAGTCTGACCATTCTCAATTTGTAGTCTTTTAGTTACCAATATTAAGTCTGATCATTCTCTCTTTAAGTCTGATCATTCTCAATTTGTAGTCTTTTAGTTACCAATAGTAAGTCTGATCATTCTCTCTTTAAGTCTGATCATTCTCAATTTGTAGTCTTTTAGTTAACAATTTTAAGTCTAATCATTCTCAATTTGTAGTCTTTTAGTTACCAATATTAAGTCTGATCATTCTCTCCTTAAGTCTGACAATTCTCAATTTGTAGTCTTTTTGTTAACAATATTAAGTCTGATCATTCTCAATTTGTAGTCTTTTAGTTACCAATATTAAGTGTGATCATTCTCTCCTCAAGTCTGATCATTCTCAAATTGTAGTCTTTTAGTTAACAATATTAAGTGTGATCATTCTCAATTTGTTGTCTTTTAGTTACCAATATTAAGTCTGATCATTCTCTCTTTAAGTCTGATCATTCTATCCTTAAGTCTGGTCTTTCTCTCTTTAAGTCTGATCATTCTCAATTTGTAGTCTTTTAGTTAACAATTTTAGTCTTATCATTCTCAATTTGTAGCCTTTTAGTTAACAATTTTAAGTCTGATCATTCTCAATTTGTAGTCTTTTACTTACCAATATTAAGTCTGATCATTCTCTCTTTAAGTCTGATCATTCTCAATTTGTAGTCTTTTAGTTACCAATATTAAGTCTGATCATTCTCTCCTTAAGTCTGATCATTCTAAATTTGTAGTCTTTTAGATAACAATTTTAAGTCTGATCATTCTCAATTTGTAGTCTTTTAGTTACCAATATTATGTCTGATCATTCTCTCTTTAAGTCTGATCATTCTCAACTTGTAATCTTTTAGTTACCAATATTAAGTCTGATCATTCTCTCCTTAAGTATGACCATTCTCAATTTGTAGTCTTTTTGTTAACAATATTAAGTCTGACCATTCTCAATTTGTAGTCTTTTAGTTACCAATATTAAGTGTGATCATTCTCTCCTCAAGTCTGATCATTCTCAAATTGTAGTCTTTTAGTTAACAATTTTAAGTGTGATCATTCTCAATTTGTTGTCTTTTAGTTACCAATATTAAGTCTGATCATTCTCTCTTTAAGTCTGATCATTCTCTCCTTAAGTCTGGTCATTCTCTCTTTAAGTCTGATCATTCTCAATTTGTAGTCCTTTAGTTAACAATTTTAAGTCTGATAATTCTCAATTTGTAGCCTTTTAGTTAACAATTTTAAGTCTGATCATTCTCAATTTGTAGTCTTTTAGTTACCAATATTAAGTCTGATCATTCTCTCTTTAAGTCTGATCATTCTATCCTTAAGTCTGGTAATTCTCCCTTTAAGTCTGATCATTCTCAATTTGTAGTCTTTTAGTTAACAATTTTAAGTCTGATAATTCTCAATTTGTAGCCTTTTTGTTAACAATTTTAAGTCTGATCATTCTCAATTTGTAGTCTTTTAGTTACCAATATTAAGTCTGATCATTCTCTCTTTAAGTCTGATCATTCTCAATTTGTAGTCTTTTAGTTACCAATATTAAGTCTGATCATTCTCTCCTTAAGTCTGATCATTCTAAATTTGTAGTCTTTTAGATAACAATTTTAAGTCTGATCATTCTCAATTTGTAGTCTTTTAGTTACGAATATTAAGTGTGATCATTATCTCCTCAAGTCTGATCATTTTCAATTTGTAGTCTTTTAGTTAACAATTTTAAGTCTGATCATTCTAAATTTGTCGTCTTTTAGTTACCAATATTAAGTCTGATCATTCTCTCTTTAAGTCTGATCATTCTCTCCTTAAGTCAGGTCTTTCTCTCTTTAAGTCTGATCATTCTCAATTTCTAGTCTTTTAGTTAACAATTTTAAGTCTGATCATTCTCAATTTCTAGTCTTTTAGTTAACAATTTTAAGTCTGATCATTCTCAATTTGTAGTCTTTTAGTTACCAATATTAAGTCTGATCATTCTCTCTTTAAGTCTGATCATTCTCAATTTGTAGTCTTTTAGTTACCAATATTATGTCTGATCATTCTCTCCAGAAGTCTGATCATTCTCAATTTGTAGTCTTTTAGTTAACAATTTTAGGTCTGATCATTCTCAATTTGTTGTCTTTTAGTTACCAATATTAAATCTGACCATTCTCTCTTTAAGTCTGATCATTCTCTCCTTAAGACTGGTCATTCTCTCTTTAAGTCTGATCATTCTCAATTTGTAGTCTTTTAGTTAACAATTTTAGTCTTATCATTCTCAATTTGTAGCCTTTTAGTTAACAATTTTAAGTCTGATCATTCTCAATTTGTAGTCTTTTACTTACCAATATAAAGTCTGATCATTCTCTCTTTAAGTCTGTTCATTCTCAATTTGTAGTCTTTTAGTTACCAATATTAAGTCTGATCATTCTCTCCTTAAGTCTGATCATTCTAAATTTGTAGTCTTTTAGATAACAATTTTAAGTCTGATCATTCTCAATTTGTAGTCTTTTAGTTACCAATATTATGTCTGATCATTCTCTCTTTAAGTCTGATCATTCTCAACTTGTAATCTTTTAGTTACCAATATTAAGTCTGATCATTCTCTCCTTAAGTATGACCATTCTCAATTTGTAGTCTTTTTGTTAACAATATTAAGTCTGACCATTCTCAATTTGTAGTCTTTTAGTTACCAATATTAAGTGTGATCATTCTCTCCTCAAGTCTGATCATTCTCAAATTGTAGTCTTTTAGTTAACAATTTTAAGTGTGATCATTCTCAATTTGTTGTCTTTTAGTTACCAATATTAAGTCTGATCATTCTCTCTTTAAGTCTGATCATTCTCTCCTTAAGTCTGGTCATTCTCTCTTTAAGTCTGATCATTCTCAATTTGTAGTCCTTTAGTTAACAATTTTAAGTCTGATAATTCTCAATTTGTAGCCTTTTAGTTAACAATTTTAAGTCTGATCATTCTCAATTTGTAGTCTTTTAGTTACCAATATTAAGTCTGATCATTCTCTCTTTAAGTCTGATCATTCTATCCTTAAGTCTGGTAATTCTCCCTTTAAGTCTGATCATTCTCAATTTGTAGTCTTTTAGTTAACAATTTTAAGTCTGATAATTCTCAATTTGTAGCCTTTTTGTTAACAATTTTAAGTCTGATCATTCTCAATTTGTAGTCTTTTAGTTACTAATATTAAGTCTGATCATTCTCTCTTTAAGTCTGATCATTCTCAATTTGTAGTCTTTTAGTTACCAATATTAAGTCTGATCATTCTCTCCTTAAGTCTGATCATTCCAAATTTGTAGTCTTTTAGATAACAATTTTAAGTCAGATCATTCTCAATTTGTAGTCTTTTAGTTACCAATATTAAGTGTGATCATTATCTCCTCAAGTCTGATCATTTTCAATTTGTAGTCTTTTAGTTAACAATTTTAAGTCTGATCATTCTAAATTTGTCGTCTTTTAGTTACCAATATTAAGTCTGATCATTCTCTCTTTAAGTCTGATCATTCTCTCCTTAAGTCTGGTCTTTCTCTCTTTAAGTCTGATCATTCTCAATTTCTAGTCTTTTAGTTAACAATTTTAAGTCGGATCATTCTCAATTTCTAGTCTTTTAGTTAACAATTTTAAGTCTGATCATTCTCAATTTGTAATCTTTTAGTTACCAATATTAAGTCTGATCATTCTCTCTCTAAGTCTGATCATTCTCAATTTGTAGTCTTTTAGTTACCAATATTATGTCTGATCATTCTCTCCATAAGTCTGATCATTCTCAATTTGTAGTCTTTTAGTTAACAATTTTAAGTCTGATCATTCTCAATATGTTGTCTTTTAGTTACCAATATTAAATCTGACCATTCTCTCTTTAAGTCTGATCATTCTCTCCTTAAGACTGGTCATTCTCTCTTTAAGTCTGATCATTCTCAATTTGTAGTCTTTTAGTTAACAATTTTAGTCTTATCATTCTCAATTTGTAGCCTTTTAGTTAACAATTTTAAGTCTGATCATTCTCAATTTGTAGTCTTTTACTTACCAATATTAAGTCTGATCATTCTCTCTTTAAGTCTGATCATTCTCAATTTGTAGTCTTTTAGTTACCAATATTAAGTCTGATCATTCTCTCCTTAAGTCTGATCATTCTAAATTTGTAGTCTTTTAGATAACAATTTTAAGTCTGATCATTCTCAATTTGTAGTCTTTTAGTTACCAATATTATGTCTGATCATTCTCTCTTTAAGTCTGATCATTCTCAACTTGTAATCTTTTAGTTACCAATATTAAGTCTGATCATTCTCTCCTTAAGTATGACCATTCTCAATTTGTAGTCTTTTTGTTAACAATATTAAGTCTGACCATTCTCAATTTGTAGTCTTTTAGTTACCAATATTAAGTGTGATCATTCTCTCCTCAAGTCTGATCATTCTCAAATTGTAGTCTTTTAGTTAACAATTTTAAGTGTGATCATTCTCAATTTGTTGTCTTTTAGTTACCAATATTAAGTCTGATCATTCTCTCTTTAAGTCTGATCATTCTCTCCTTAAGTCTGGTCATTCTCTCTTTAAGTCTGATCATTCTCAATTTGTAGTCCTTTAGTTAACAATTTTAAGTCTGATAATTCTCAATTTGTAGCCTTTTAGTTAACAATTTTAAGTCTGATCATTCTCAATTTGTAGTCTTTTAGTTACCAATATTAAGTCTGATCATTCTCTATTTAAGTCTGATCATTCTTTCCTTAAGTCTGGTAATTCTCCCTTTAAGTCTGATCATTCTCAATTTGTAGTCTTTTAGTTAACAATTTTAAGTCTGATAATTCTCAATTTGTAGCCTTTTTGTTAACAATTTTAAGTCTGATCATTCTCAATTTGTAGTCTTTTAGTTACCAATATTAAGTCTGATCATTCTCTCTTTAAGTCTGATCATTCTCAATTTGTAGTCTTTTAGTTACCAATATTAAGTCTGATCATTCCAAATTTGTAGTCTTTTAGATAACAATTTTAAGTCAGATCATTCTCAATTTGTAGTCTTTTAGTTACCAATATTAAGTGTGATCATTATCTCCTCAAGTCTGATCTTTTTCAATTTGTAGTCTTTTAGTTAACAATTTTAAGTCTGATCATTCTAAATTTGTCGTCTTTTAGTTACCAATATTAAGTCTGATCATTCTCTCTTTAAGTCTGATCATTCTCTCCTTAAGTCTGGTCTTTCTCTCTTTAAGTCTGATCATTCTCAATTTCTAGTCTTTTAGTTAACAATTTTAAGTCGGATCATTCTCAATTTCTAGTCTTTTAGTTAACAATTTTAAGTCTGATCATTCTCAATTTGTAGTCTTTTAGTTACCAATATTAAGTCTGATCATTCTCTCTCTAAGTCTGATCATTCTCAATTTGTAGTCTTTTAGTTACCAATATTATGTCTGATCATTCTCTCCATAAGTCTGATCATTCTCAATTTGTAGTCTTTTAGTTAACAATTTTAAGTCTGATCATTCTCAATTTGTTGTATTTTAGTTACCAATATTAAATCTGACCATTCTCTCTTTAAGTCTGATCATTCTCTCCTTAAGACTGGTCATTCTCTCTTTAAGTCTGATCATTCTCAATTTGTAGTCTTTTAGTTAACAATTTTAGTCTTATCATTCTCAATTTGTAGCCTTTTAGTTAACAATTTTAAGTCTGATCATTCTCAATTTCTAGTCTTTTACTTACCAATATTAAGTCTGATCATTCTCTCTTTAAGTCTGATCATTCTCAATTTGTAGTCTTTTAGTTACCAATATTAAGTGTGATCATTCTCTCCTCAAGTCTGATCATTCTCAAATTGTTGTCTTTTAGTTAACAATTTTAAGTGTGATCATTCTCAATTTGTTGTCTTTTAGTTACCAATATTAAGTCTGATCATTCTCTCTTTAAGTCTGATCATTCTCTCTTTAAGTCTGATCATTCTATCCTTAAGTCTGGTAATTCTCCCTTTAAGTCTGATCATTCTCAATTTGTAGTCTTTTAGTTAACAATTTTAAGTCTGATAATTCTCAATTTGTAGCCTTTTTGTTAACAATTTTAAGTCTGATCATTCTCAATTTGTAGTCTTTTAGTTACCAATATTAAGTCTGATCATTCTCTCTTTAAGTCTGATCATTCTCAATTTGTAGTCTTTTAGTTACCAATATTAAGTCTGATCATTCTCTCCTTAAGTCTGATCATTCTAAATTTGTAGTCTTTTAGATAACAATTTTAAGTCTGATCATTCTCAATTTGTAGTCTTTTAGTTACGAATATTAAGTGTGATCATTATCTCCTCAAGTCTGATCATTTTCAATTTGTAGTCTTTTAGTTAACAATTTTAAGTCTGATCATTCTAAATTTGTCGTCTTTTAGTTACCAATATTAAGTCTGATCATTCTCTCTTTAAGTCTGATCATTCTCTCCTTAAGTCAGGTCTTTCTCTCTTTAAGTCTGATCATTCTCAATTTCTAGTCTTTTAGTTAACAATTTTAAGTCTGATCATTCTCAATTTCTAGTCTTTTAGTTAACAATTTTAAGTCTGATCATTCTCAATTTGTAGTCTTTTAGTTACCAATATTAAGTCTGATCATTCTCTCTTTAAGTCTGATCATTCTCAATTTGTAGTCTTTTAGTTACCAATATTATGTCTGATCATTCTCTCCAGAAGTCTGATCATTCTCAATTTGTAGTCTTTTAGTTAACAATTTTAGGTCTGATCATTCTCAATTTGTTGTCTTTTAGTTACCAATATTAAATCTGACCATTCTCTCTTTAAGTCTGATCATTCTCTCCTTAAGACTGGTCATTCTCTCTTTAAGTCTGATCATTCTCAATTTGTAGTCTTTTAGTTAACAATTTTAGTCTTATCATTCTCAATTTGTAGCCTTTTAGTTAACAATTTTAAGTCTGATCATTCTCAATTTGTAGTCTTTTACTTACCAATATAAAGTCTGATCATTCTCTCTTTAAGTCTGTTCATTCTCAATTTGTAGTCTTTTAGTTACCAATATTAAGTCTGATCATTCTCTCCTTAAGTCTGATCATTCTAAATTTGTAGTCTTTTAGATAACAATTTTAAGTCTGATCATTCTCAATTTGTAGTCTTTTAGTTACCAATATTATGTCTGATCATTCTCTCTTTAAGTCTGATCATTCTCAACTTGTAATCTTTTAGTTACCAATATTAAGTCTGATCATTCTCTCCTTAAGTATGACCATTCTCAATTTGTAGTCTTTTTGTTAACAATATTAAGTCTGACCATTCTCAATTTGTAGTCTTTTTGTTACCAATATTAAGTGTGATCATTCTCTCCTCAAGTCTGATCATTCTCAAATTGTAGTCTTTTAGTTAACAATTTTAAGTGTGATCATTCTCAATTTGTTGTCTTTTAGTTACCAATATTAAGTCTGATCATTCTCTCTTTAAGTCTGATCATTCTCTCCTTAAGTCTGGTCATTCTCTCTTTAAGTCTGATCATTCTCAATTTGTAGTCCTTTAGTTAACAATTTTAAGTCTGATAATTCTCAATTTGTAGCCTTTTAGTTAACAATTTTAAGTCTGATCATTCTCAATTTGTAGTCTTTTAGTTACCAATATTAAGTCTGATCATTCTCTCTTTAAGTCTGATCATTCTATCCTTAAGTCTGGTAATTCTCCCTTTAAGTCTGATCATTCTCAATTTGTAGTCTTTTAGTTAACAATTTTAAGTCTGATAATTCTCAATTTGTAGCCTTTTTGTTAACAATTTTAAGTCTGATCATTCTCAATTTGTAGTCTTTTAGTTACTAATATTAAGTCTGATCATTCTCTCTTTAAGTCTGATCATTCTCAATTTGTAGTCTTTTAGTTACCAATATTAAGTCTGATCATTCTCTCCTTAAGTCTGATCATTCCAAATTTGTAGTCTTTTAGATAACAATTTTAAGTCAGATCATTCTCAATTTGTAGTCTTTTAGTTACCAATATTAAGTGTGATCATTATCTCCTCAAGTCTGATCATTTTCAATTTGTAGTCTTTTAGTTAACAATTTTAAGTCTGATCATTCTAAATTTGTCGTCTTTTAGTTACCAATATTAAGTCTGATCATTCTCTCTTTAAGTCTGATCATTCTCTCCTTAAGTCTGGTCTTTCTCTCTTTAAGTCTGATCATTCTCAATTTCTAGTCTTTTAGTTAACAATTTTAAGTCGGATCATTCTCAATTTCTAGTCTTTTAGTTAACAATTTTAAGTCTGATCATTCTCAATTTGTAATCTTTTAGTTACCAATATTAAGTCTGATCATTCTCTCTCTAAGTCTGATCATTCTCAATTTGTAGTCTTTTAGTTACCAATATTATGTCTGATCATTCTCTCCATAAGTCTGATCATTCTCAATTTGTAGTCTTTTAGTTAACAATTTTAAGTCTGATCATTCTCAATATGTTGTCTTTTAGTTACCAATATTAAATCTGACCATTCTCTCTTTAAGTCTGATCATTCTCTCCTTAAGACTGGTCATTCTCTCTTTAAGTCTGATCATTCTCAATTTGTAGTCTTTTAGTTAACAATTTTAGTCTTATCATTCTCAATTTGTAGCCTTTTAGTTAACAATTTTAAGTCTGATCATTCTCAATTTGTAGTCTTTTACTTACCAATATTAAGTCTGATCATTCTCTCTTTAAGTCTGATCATTCTCAATTTGTAGTCTTTTAGTTACCAATATTAAGTCTGATCATTCTCTCCTTAAGTCTGATCATTCTAAATTTGTAGTCTTTTAGATAACAATTTTAAGTCTGATCATTCTCAATTTGTAGTCTTTTAGTTACCAATATTATGTCTGATCATTCTCTCTTTAAGTCTGATCATTCTCAACTTGTAATCTTTTAGTTACCAATATTAAGTCTGATCATTCTCTCCTTAAGTATGACCATTCTCAATTTGTAGTCTTTTTGTTAACATTATTAAGTCTGACCATTCTCAATTTGTAGTCTTTTAGTTACCAATATTAAGTGTGATCATTCTCTCCTCAAGTCTGATCATTCTCAAATTGTAGTCTTTTAGTTAACAATTTTAAGTGTGATCATTCTCAATTTGTTGTCTTTTAGTTACCAATATTAAGTCTGATCATTCTCTCTTTAAGTCTGATCATTCTCTCCTTAAGTCTGGTCATTCTCTCTTTAAGTCTGATCATTCTCAATTTGTAGTCCTTTAGTTAACAATTTTAAGTCTGATAATTCTCAATTTGTAGCCTTTTAGTTAACAATTTTAAGTCTGATCATTCTCAATTTGTAGTCTTTTAGTTACCAATATTAAGTCTGATCATTCTCTATTTAAGTCTGATCATTCTTTCCTTAAGTCTGGTAATTCTCCCTTTAAGTCTGATCATTCTCAATTTGTAGTCTTTTAGTTAACAATTTTAAGTCTGATAATTCTCAATTTGTAGCCTTTTTGTTAACAATTTTAAGTCTGATCATTCTCAATTTGTAGTCTTTTAGTTACCAATATTAAGTCTGATCATTCTCTCTTTAAGTCTGATCATTCTCAATTTGTAGTCTTTTAGTTACCAATATTAAGTCTGATCATTCCAAATTTGTAGTCTTTTAGATAACAATTTTAAGTCAGATCATTCTCAATTTGTAGTCTTTTAGTTACCAATATTAAGTGTGATCATTATCTCCTCAAGTCTGATCTTTTTCAATTTGTAGTCTTTTAGTTAACAATTTTAAGTCTGATCATTCTAAATTTGTCGTCTTTTAGTTACCAATATTAAGTCTGATCATTCTCTCTTTAAGTCTGATCATTCTCTCCTTAAGTCTGGTCTTTCTCTCTTTAAGTCTGATCATTCTCAATTTCTAGTCTTTTAGTTAACAATTTTAAGTCGGATCATTCTCAATTTCTAGTCTTTTAGTTAACAATTTTAAGTCTGATCATTCTCAATTTGTAGTCTTTTAGTTACCAATATTAAGTCTGATCATTCTCTCTCTAAGTCTGATCATTCTCAATTTGTAGTCTTTTAGTTACCAATATTATGTCTGATCATTCTCTCCATAAGTCTGATCATTCTCAATTTGTAGTCTTTTAGTTAACAATTTTAAGTCTGATCATTCTCAATTTGTTGTATTTTAGTTACCAATATTAAATCTGACCATTCTCTCTTTAAGTCTGATCATTCTCTCCTTAAGACTGGTCATTCTCTCTTTAAGTCTGATCATTCTCAATTTGTAGTCTTTTAGTTAACAATTTTAGTCTTATCATTCTCAATTTGTAGCCTTTTAGTTAACAATTTTAAGTCTGATCATTCTCAATTTCTAGTCTTTTACTTACCAATATTAAGTCTGATCATTCTCTCTTTAAGTCTGATCATTCTCAATTTGTAGTCTTTTAGTTACCAATATTAAGTGTGATCATTCTCTCCTCAAGTCTGATCATTCTCAAATTGTTGTCTTTTAGTTAACAATTTTAAGTGTGATCATTCTCAATTTGTTGTCTTTTAGTTACCAATATTAAGTCTGATCATTCTCTCTTTAAGTCTGATCATTCTCTCCTTAAGTCTGGTCATTCTCTCTTTAAGTCTGATCGTTCTCAATTTGTAGTCCTTTAGTTAACAATTTTTAGTCTGATAATTCTCAATTTGTAGCCTTTTAGTTAACAATTTTAAGTCTAATCATTCTCAATTTGTAGTCTTTTAGTTACCAATATTAAGTCTGATCATTCTCTCTTTAAGTCTGATCATTCTATCCTTAAGTCTGGTCATTCTCCCTTTAAGTCTGATCATTCTCAATTTGTAGTCTTTTAGTTAACAATTTTAAGTCTGATAATTCTCAATTTGTAGCCTTTTTGTTAACAATTTTAAGTCTGATCATTCTCAATTTGTAGTCTTTTAGTTACCAATATTAAGTCTGATCATTCTCTCTTTAAGTCTGATCATTCTCAATTTGTTGTCTTTTAGTTACCAATATTAAGTCTGATCATTCTCTCCTTAAGTCTGATCATTCTAAATTTGTAGTCTTTTAGATAACAATTTTAAGTCTGATCATTCTCAATTTGTAGTCTTTTAGTTACCAATATTAAGTGTGATCATTATCTCCTCAAGTCTGATCATTTTCAATTTGTAGTCTTTTAGTTAACAATTTTAAGTCTGATCATTCTAAATTTGTCGTCTTTTAGTTAACAATTTTAAGTCTGATCATTCTCAATTTGTAGTCTTTTAGTTACCAATATTAAGTGTGATCATTATCTCCTTATGTCTGATCATTCTCAATTTGTAGTCTTTTAGTTAACAATTTTAAGTCTGATCATTCTCAATTTGTAGTCTTTTAGTTACCAATATTAAATCTTATCATTCTCTCTTTAAGTCTGATCATTCTCTCCTTAAGGCTGGTCATTCTCTCTTTAAGTCTGATCAGTCTCAATTTGTAGTCTTTTAGTTAACAATTTTAGTCTTATCATTCTCAATTTGTAGCCTTTTAGTAAACAATTTTAAGTTTGATCATTCCCAATTTGTAGCCTTTTAGTTAACAATTTTAAGTCTAATCATTCTCAATTTGTAGTCTTTTAGTTACCAATATTAAGTCTGATCATTCTTAATTTGTAGCCTTTTAGTTACCAATATTAAGTCTGATCATTCTCTCTTTAAGTCTGATCATTCTCAATTTGTAGTCTTTTAGTTACCAATATTAAGTCTGATCATTCTCTCTTTAAGTCTGATCTTTCTCAATTTGTAGTCTTTTAGTTAACAATTTTAAGTCTAATCATTCTCAATTTGTAGTAGTTTAGTTACCAATATTAAGTCTGATCATTCTCTCTTTAAGTCTGATCATTCCCAATTTGTAGTCTTTTAGTTACCAATATTAAGTCTGATCATTCTAAATTTGTAGTCTTTTAGATAACAATTTTAAGTATGATCATTCTCAATTTGTAGTCTTTTAGTTACCAATATTAAGTCTGATCATTCTCTCTCTAACTCTGACCATTCTCAATTTGTAGTCTTTTTGTAAACAATATTAAGTCTGATCATTCTCAATTTGTAGTCTTTTAGTTACCAATATTAAGTCTGATCATTCTCTCTTTAAGTCTGATCATTCTCAATTTGTAGTCTTTTAGTTACCAATATTAAGTCTGATCATTCTCTCCTTAAGTCTGACCATTCTCAATTTGTAGTCTTTTTGTTAACAATATTAAGTCTGATCATTCTTAATTTGTAGTCTTTTAGTTACCAATATTAAGTGTGATCATTCTTTCCTTAAGTCTGATCATTCTCAATTTGTAGTCTTTTAGTTAACAATTTTAAGTCTGATCATTCTCAATTTGTTGTCTTTTAGTTACCAATATTAAGTCTGATCATTCTCTCTTTAAGTCTGATCATTCTCTCCTTAAGTCTGGTCATTCTCTCTTTAAGTCTGATCATTCTCAATTTGTAGTCTTTTAGTTAACAATTTTAAGTCTGATCATTCTCAATGTGTAGCCTTTTAGTTAACAATTTTAAGTCTGATCATTCTCAATTTGTAGTCTTTTAGTTACCAATATTAAGTCTGATCATTCTCTCTTTAAGTCTGATCATTCTCAATTTGTAGTCTTTTAGTTACCAATATTATGTCTGATCATTCTCTCCTTAAGTCTGATCATTCTCAATTTGTAGTCTTTTAGTTAACAATTTTAAGTCTGATCATTCTCAATTTGTAGTTTTTTGTTACCAATATTAAATCTGACCATTCTCTCTTTAAGTCAGATCATTCTCTTCTTAAGTCTGGTCATTCTCTCTTTAAGTCTGATCATTCTCAATTTGTAGTCTTTTAGTTAACAATTTTAGTCATATCATTCTCAATTTGTAGCCTTTTAGTTAACAATTTTAAGTCTAATCATTCTCAATTTGTAGTCTTTTAGTTACCAATATTAAGTCTGATCATTCTCTCTTTAAGTCTGATCATTCTCAATTTGTAGCCTTTTAGTTACCAATATTAAGTCTGATCATTCTCTCCTTAAGTCTGATCATTCTAAATTTGTAGTCTTTTAGATAACAATTTTAAGTCTGATCATTCTCAATTTGTAGTCTTTTAGTTACCAATATTAAGTCTGATCATTCTCAACTTGTAGTCTTTTAGTTACCAATATTAAGTCTGATCATTCTCTCCTTAAGTCAGACAATTCTCAATTTGTAGTCTTTTTGTTAACAATATTAAGTCTGATCATTCTCAATTTGTAGTCTTTTAGTTACCAATATTAAGTGTGATCATTCTCTCCTCAAGTCTGATCATTCTCAAATTGTAGTCTTTTAGTTAACAATTTTAAGTGTGATCATTCTCAATTAGTTGTCTTTTAGTTACCAATATTAAGTCTGATCATTCTCTCTTTAAGTCTAATAATTCTCTCCTTAAGTCTGGTCATTCTCTCTTTAAGTCTGATCATTCTCAATTTGTAGTCCTTTAGTTAACAATTTTAAGTCTGATATTTCTCAATTTGTAGCCTTTTAGTTAACAATTTTAAGTCTGATCATTCTCAATTTGTAGTCTTTTAGTTACCAATATTAAGTATGATCATTCTCTCTTTAAGTCTGATCATTCTATCCTTAAGTCTGGTCATTCTCCCTTTAAGTCTGATCATTCTCAATTTGTAGTCTTTTTGTTAACAATTTTAAGTCTGATAATTCTCAATTTGTAGCCTTTTTGTTAACAATTTTAAGTCTGATCATTCTCAATTTGTAGTCTTTTAGTTACCAATATTAAGTCTGATCATTCTCTCTTTAAGTCTGATCATTGTCAATTTGTAGTCTTTTAGTTACCAATATTAAGTCTGATCATTCTCTCCTTAAGTCTGATCATTCTAAATTTGTAGTCTTTTAGATAACAATTTTAAGTCTGATCATTCTCAATTTGTAGTCTTTTAGTTACCAATATTAAGTGTGATCATTATCTCCTTAAGTCTGATCATTTTCAATTTGTAGTCTTTTAGTTAACAATTTTAAGTCTGATCATTCCAAATTTGTCGTCTTTTAGTTACCAATATTAAGTCTGATCATTCTCTCTTTAAGTCTGATCATTCTCTCCTTAAGTCTGGTCTTTCTCTCTTTAAGTCTGATCATTCTCAATTTCTAGTCTTTTAGTTAACAATTTTAAGTCTGATCATTCTCAATTTGTAGCCTTTTAGTTAACAATTTTAAGTCTGATCATTCTCAATTTGTAGTCTTTTAGTTACCAATATTAAGTCTGATCATTCTCTCTTTAAGTCTGATCATTCTCAATTTGTAGTCTTTTAGTTACCAATATTATGTCTGATCATTCTCTCCATAAGTCTGATCATTCTCAATTTGTAGTCTTTTAGTTAACAATTTTAAGTCTGATCATTCTCAATTTGTTGTCTTTTAGTTACCAATATTAAATCTGACCATTCTCTCTTAAGTCTGATCATTCTCTCCTTAAGACTGGTCATTCTCTCTTTAAGTCTGATCATTCTCAATTTGTAGTCTTTTAGTTAACAATTTTAGTCTTATCATTCTCAATTTGTAGCCTTTTAGTTAACAATTTTAAGTCTGATCATTCTCAATTTGTAGTCTTTTACTTACCAATATTAAGTCTGATCATTCTCTCTTTAAGTCTGATCATTCTCAATTTGTAGTCTTTTAGTTACCAATATTAAGTCTGATCATTCTCTCCTTAAGTCTGATCATTCTAAATTTGTAGTCTTTTAGATAACAATTTTAAGTCTGATCATTCTCAATTTGTAGTCTTTTAGTTACCAATATTATGTCTGATCATTCTCTCTTTAAGTCTGATCATTCTCAACTTGTAATCTTTTAGTTACCAATATTAAGTTTGATCATTCTCTCCTTAAGTATGACCATTCTCAATTTGTATTCTTTTTGTTAACAATATTAAGTCTGACCATTCTCAATTTGTAGTCTTTTAGTTACCAATATTAAGTGTGATCATTCTCTCCTTAAGTCTGATCATTCTCAATTTGTAGTCTTTTAGTTTATAATTTTAAGTCTGATCATTCTCAATTTGTAGTCTTTTAGTTACCAATATTAAGTCTGATCATTGTCTCTTTAAGTCTGGTCATTCTCTCCTTAAGTCTGGTCATTCTCTCTTTAAGTCTGATCATCTCAATTTGTAGTCTTTTTAGTTAACAATTTTAAGTCTGATCATTCTCAATTTGTAGTCTTTTAGTTACCAATATTAAGACTGATCATTCTCTCTTTAAGTCTGATCATTCTCAATTTGTTGTCTTTTTGTTACCAATATTAAGTCTGATCATTCTCTCCTTAAGTCTGATCATTCTCAATTTGTAGTCTTTAGTTAACAATTTTAAGTCTGATCATTCTCAATTTGTAGTCTTTTAGTTACCAATATTAAGTCTGATTATTCTCTCTTTAAATCTGATCATTCTCAATTTGTAGTCTTTTAGTTACCAATATTAAGTCTTATCATTCTCTCCTTAAGTCTGATCATTCTCAATTTGTAGTCTTTTAGTTAACAATCTTAAGTCTGATCATTCCTAATTTGTAGTTTTTTAGTTACCAATATTAAGTCTGATCATTCTCTCTTTAAGTCTGATCATTCTCAATTTGTAGTCTTTTAGTTACCAATATTAAGTCTGATCATTCTCTCCTTAAGTCTGATCATTCTAAATTTGTAGTCTTTTAGATAACAATTTTAAGTCTGATCATTCTCAATTTGTAGTCTTTTAGTTACCAATATTATGTCTGATCATTCTCTCTTTAAGTCTGACATTCTCTCCTTAAGTCGGGTCATTCTCTCTTTAAGTCTGATCATTCTCAATTTGCAGTCTTTTAGTAACCAATATTAAGTCTGATCATTCTCTCTTTAAGTCTGATCATTCTCAATTTATAGTCTTTTAGTTACCAATATTAAGTCTGATCATTCTCTCCTTAAGTCTGATCATTCTAAATTTGTAGTCTTTTAGATAATAATTTAAAGTCTGATCATTCTCAATTTGTAGTCTTTTAGTTACCAATATTAAGTCTGATCATTCTCTCTTTAAGTCTGACCATTCTCAATTTGTAATCTTTTTGTTAACAATATTAAGTCTGATCATTCTCAATTTGTAGTCTTTTAGTTACCAATATTAAGTCTGATCATTCTCAATTTGTAGTCTTTTAGTTACCAATATTAAGTCTGATCATTCTCTCTTTAAGTCTGATCATTCTCTCCTTAAGTCTGGTCATTCTCTCTTTAAGTCTGATAATTCTCAATTTGTAGTCTTTTTAGTTAACAATTTTAAGTCTGATCATTCTCAATTTGTAGTCTTTTAGTTACCAATATTAAGTGTGATCATTATCTCCTTAAGTCTGATCATTTTCAATTTGTAGTCTTTTAGTTAACAATTTTAAGTCTGATCATTCCAAATTTGTCGTCTTTTAGTTACCATTATTAAGTCTGATCATTCTCTCTTTAAGTCTGATCATTCTCTCCTTAAGTCTGGTCTTTCTCTCTTTAAGTCTGATCATTCTCAATTTGTTGTCTTTTAGTTACCAATATTAAATCTGACCATTCTCTCTTAAGTCTGATCATTCTCTCCTTAAGACTGGTCATTCTCTCTTTAAGTCTGATCGTTCTCAATTTGTAGTCTTTTAGTTAACAATTTTAGTCTTATCATTCTCAATTTGTAGCCTTTTAGTTAACAATTTTAAGTCTGATCATTCTCAATTTGTAGTCTTTTACTTACCAATATTAAGTCTGATCATTCTCTCTTTAAGTCTGATCATTCTCAATTTGTAGTCTTTTAGTTACCAATATTAAGTCTGATCATTCTCTCCTTAAGTCTGATCATTCTAAATTTGTAGTCTTTTAGATAACAATTTTAAGTCTGATCATTCTCAATTTGTAGTCTTTTAGTTACCAATATTATGTCTGATCATTCTCTCTTTAAGTCTGATCATTCTCAACTTGTAATCTTTTAGTTACCAATATTAAGTCTGATCATTCTCTCCTTAAGTATGACCATTCTCAATTTGTATTCTTTTTGTTAACAATATTAAGTCTGACCATTCTCAATTTGTAGTCTTTTAGTTACCAATATTAAGTGTGATCATTCTCTCCTTAAGTCTGATCATTCTCAATTTGTAGTCTTTTAGTTTATAATTTTAAGTCTGATCATTCTCAATTTGTAGTCTTTTAGTTACCAATATTAAGTCTGATCATTGTCTCTTTAAGTCTGGTCATTCTCTCCTTAAGTCTGGTCATTCTCTCTTTAAGTCTGATCATTCTCAATTTGTAGTCTTTTTAGTTAACAATTTTAAGTCTGATCATTCTCAATTTGTAGTCTTTTAGTTACCAATATTAAGACTGATCATTGTCTCTTTAAGTCTGATCATTCTCAATTTGTTGTCTTTTTGTTACCAATATTAAGTCTGATCATTCTCTCCTTAAGTCTGATCATTCTCAATTTGTAGTCTTTAGTTAACAATTTTAAGTCTGATCATTCTCAATTTGTAGTCTTTTAGTTACCAATATTAAGTCTGATTATTCTCTCTTTAAATCTGATCATTCTCAATTTGTAGTCTTTTAGTTACCAATATTAAGTCTTATCATTCTCTCCTTAAGTCTGATCATTCTCAATTTGTAGTCTTTTAGTTAACAATCTTAAGTCTGATCATTCCTAATTTGTAGTTTTTTAGTTACCAATATTAAGTCTGATCATTCTCTCTTTAAGTCTGATCATTCTCAATTTGTAGTCTTTTAGTTACCAATATTAAGTCTGATCATTCTCTCCTTAAGTCTGATCATTCTAAATTTGTAGTCTTTTACATAACAATTTTAAGTCTGATCATTCTCAATTTGTAGTCTTTTAGTTACCAATATTATGTCTGATCATTCTCTCTTTAAGTCTGATCATTCTCTCCTTAAGTCGGGTCATTCTCTCTTTAAGTCTGATCATTCTCAATTTGCAGTCTTTTAGTAACCAATATTAAGTCTGATCATTCTCTCTTTAAGTCTGATCATTCTCAATTTATAGTCTTTTAGTTACCAATATTAAGTCTGATCATTCTCTCCTTAAGTCTGATCATTCTAAATTTGTAGTCTTTTAGATAATAATTTAAAGTCTGATCATTCTCAATTTGTAGTCTTTTAGTTACCAATATTAAGTCTGATCATTCTCTCTTTAAGTCTGACCATTCTCAATTTGTAATCTTTTTGTTAACAATATTAAGTCTGATCATTCTCAATTTGTAGTCTTTTAGTTACCAATATTAAGTCTGATCATTCTCAATTTGTAGTCTTTTAGTTACCAATATTAAGTCTGATCATTCTCTCTTTAAGTCTGATCATTCTCTCCTTAAGTCTGGTCATTCTCTCTTTAAGTCTGATAATTCTCAATTTGTAGTCTTTTTAGTTAACAATTTTAAGTCTGATCATTCTCAATTTGTAGTCTTTTAGTTACCAATATTAAGTGTGATCATTATCTCCTTAAGTCTGATCATTTTCAATTTGTAGTCTTTTAGTTAACAATTTTAAGTCTGATCATTCCAAATTTGTCGTCTTTTAGTTACCATTATTAAGTCTGATCATTCTCTCTTTAAGTCTGATCATTCTCTCCTTAAGTCTGGTCTTTCTCTCTTTAAGTCTGATCATTCTCAATTTCTAGTCTTTTAGTTAACAATTTTAAGTCTGATCATTCTCAATTTGTAGCCTTTTAGTTAACAATTTTAAGTCTGATCATTCTCAATTTGTAGTCTTTTAGTTACCAATATTAAGTCTGATCATTCTCTCTTTAAGTCTGATCATTCTCAATTTGTAGTCTTTTAGTTACCAATATTATGTCTGATCATTCTCTCCATAAGTCTGATCATTCTCAATTTGTAGTCTTTTAGTTAACAATTCTAAGTCTGATCATTCTCAATTTGTTGTCTTTTAGTTACCAATATTAAATCTGACCATTCTCTCTTTAAGTCTGATCATTCTCTCCTTAAGACTGGTCATTCTCTCTTTAAGTCTGATCATTCTCAATTTGTAGTCTTTTAGTTAACAATTTTAGTCTTATCATTCTCAATTTGTAGCCTTTTAGTTAACAATTTTAAGTCTGATCATTCTCAATTTGTAGTCTTTTACTTACCAATATTAAGTCTGATCATTCTCTCTTTAAGTCTGATCATTCTCAATTTGTAGTCTTTTAGTTACAAATATTAAGTCTGATCATTCTCTCCTTAAGTCTGATCATTCTAAATTTGTAGTCTTTTAGATAACAATTTTAAGTCTGATCATTCTCAATTTGTAGTCTTTTAGTTACCAATATTATGTCTGATCATTCTATCTTTAAGTCTGATGATTCTCAACTTGTAATCTTTTAGTTACTAATATTAAGTCTGATCATTCTCTCCTTAAGTATGACCATTCTCAATTTGTATTCTTTTTGTTAACAATATTAAGTCTGACCATTCTCAATTTGTAGTCTTTTAGTTACCAATATTAAGTGTGATCATTCTCTCCTTAAGTCTGATCATTCTCAATTTGTAGTCTTTTAGTTAATAATTTTAAGTCTGATCATTCTCAATTTGTAGTCTTTTAGTTACCACTATTAAGACTGATCATTCTCTCTTTAAGTCTGATCATTCTCAATTTGTTGTCTTTTTGTTACCAATATTAAGTCTGATCATTCTCTCCTTAAGTCTGATCATTCTAAATTTGTAGTCTTTTAGATAACAATTTTAAGTCTGATCATTCTCAATTTGTAGTCTTTTAGTTACCAATATTATGTCTGATCATTCTATCTTTAAGTCTGATGATTCTCAACTTGTAATCTTTTAGTTACTAATTTTAAGTCTGATCATTCTCTCCTTAAGTATGACCATTCTCAATTTGTATTCTTTTTGTTAACAATATTAAGTCTGACCATTCTCAATTTGTAGTCTTTTAGTTACCAATATTAAGTGTGATCATTCTCTCCTTAAGTCTGATCATTCTCAATTTGTAGTCTTTTAGTTAATAATTTTAAGTCTGATCATTCTCAATTTGTAGTCTTTTAGTTACCAATATTAAGTCTGATCATTCTCTCTTTAAGTCTGATCATTCTCTCCTTAAGTCTGGTCATTCTCTCTTTAAGTCTGATCATTCTCAATTTGTAGTCTTTTTAGTTAACAATTTTAAGTCTGATCATTCTCAATTTGTAGTCTTTTAGTTACCACTATTAAGACTGATCATTCTCTCTTTAAGTCTGATCATTCTCAATTTGTTGTCTTTTTGTTACCAATATTAAGTCTGATCATTTTCTCCTTAAGTCTGATCATTCTCAATTTGTAGTCTTTAGTTAACAATTTTAAGTCTGATCATTCTCAATTTGTAGTCTTTTAGTTACCAATATTAAGTCTGATTATTCTCTCTTTAAATCTGATCATTCTCAATTTGTAGTCTTTTAGTTACCAATATTAAGTCTTATCATTCTCTCCTAAGTCTGATCATTCTCAATTTGTAGTCTTTTAGTTAACAATCTTAAGTCTGATCATTCCTAATTTGTAGTTTTTTAGTTACCAATATTAAGTCTGATCATTCTCTCTTTAAGTCTGATCATTCTCAATTTGTAGTCTTTTAGTTACCAATATTAAGTCTGATCATTCTCTCCTTAAGTCTGATCATTCTAAATTTGTAGTCTTTTAGATAACAATTTTAAGTCTGATCATTCTCAATTTGTAGTCTTTTAGTTACCAATATTATGTCTGATCATTCTCTCTTTAAGTCTGATCATTCTCAACTTGTAATCTTTTAGTTACCAATATTAAGTCTGATCATTCTCTCCTTAAGTCTGACCATTCTCAATTTATAGTCTTATTGTTAACAATATTAAGTCTGACCATTCTCAATTTGTAGTCTTTTAGTTACCAATATTAAGTGTGATCATTCTCTCCTTAAGTCTGATCATTCTCAATTTGTAGTCTTATAGTTAATAATTTTAAGTCTGATCATTCTCAATTTGTAGTCTTTTAGTTACCAATATTAAGTCTGATCATTCTCTCTTTAAGTCTGATCATTCTCTCCTTAAGTCTGGTCATTCTCTCTTTAAGTCTGATCATTCTCAATTTGTAGTCTTTTAGTTAACAATTTTAAGTCTGATCATTCTCAAGTTGTAGTCTTTTAGTTACCAATATTAAGACTGATCATTCTCTCTTTAAGTCTGATCATTCTCAATTTGTAGTCTTTTTGTTACCAATATTAAGTCTGATCATTCTCTCTTTAAGTCTGATCATTCTCTCCTTAAGTCTGGTCATTCTCTCTTTAAGTCTGATAATTCTCAATTTGTAGTCTTTTTAGTTAACAATTTTAAGTCTGATCATTCTCAATTTGTAGTCTTTTAGTTACCAATATTAAGTGTGATCATTATCTCCTTAAGTCTGATCATTTTCAATTTGTAGTCTTTTAGTTAACAATTTTAAGTCTGATCATTCCAAATTTGTCGTCTTTTAGTTACCATTATTAAGTCTGATCATTCTCTCTTTAAGTCTGATCATTCTCTCCTTAAGTCTGGTCTTTCTCTCTTTAAGTCTGATCATTCTCAATTTCTAGTCTTTTAGTTAACAATTTTAAGTCTGATCATTCTCAATTTGTAGCCTTTTAGTTAACAATTTTAAGTCTGATCATTCTCAATTTGTAGTCTTTTAGTTACCAATATTAAGTCTGATCATTCTCTCTTTAAGTCTGATCATTCTCAATTTGTAGTCTTTTAGTTACCAATATTATGTCTGATCATTCTCTCCATAAGTCTGATCATTCTCAATTTGTAGTCTTTTAGTTAACAATTCTAAGTCTGATCATTCTCAATTTGTTGTCTTTTAGTTACCAATATTAAATCTGACCATTCTCTCTTTAAGTCTGATCATTCTCTCCTTAAGACTGGTCATTCTCTCTTTAAGTCTGATCATTCTCAATTTGTAGTCTTTTAGTTAACAATTTTAGTCTTATCATTCTCAATTTGTAGCCTTTTAGTTAACAATTTTAAGTCTGATCATTCTCAATTTGTAGTCTTTTACTTACCAATATTAAGTCTGATCATTCTCTCTTTAAGTCTGATCATTCTCAATTTGTAGTCTTTTAGTTACAAATATTAAGTCTGATCATTCTCTCCTTAAGTCTGATCATTCTAAATTTGTAGTCTTTTAGATAACAATTTTAAGTCTGATCATTCTCAATTTGTAGTCTTTTAGTTACCAATATTATGTCTGATCATTCTATCTTTAAGTCTGATGATTCTCAACTTGTAATCTTTTAGTTACTAATATTAAGTCTGATCATTCTCTCCTTAAGTATGACCATTCTCAATTTGTATTCTTTTTGTTAACAATATTAAGTCTGACCATTCTCAATTTGTAGTCTTTTAGTTACCAATATTAAGTGTGATCATTCTCTCCTTAAGTCTGATCATTCTCAATTTGTAGTCTTTTAGTTAATAATTTTAAGTCTGATCATTCTCAATTTGTAGTCTTTTAGTTACCAATATTAAGTCTGATCATTCTCTCTTTAAGTCTGATCATTCTCTCCTTAAGTCTGGTCATTCTCTCTTTAAGTCTGATCATTCTCAATTTGTAGTCTTTTTAGTTAACAATTTTAAGTCTGATCATTCTCAATTTGTAGTCTTTTAGTTACCAATATTAAGACTGATCATTCTCTCTTTAAGTCTGATCATTCTCAATTTGTTGTCTTTTTGTTACCAATATTAAGTCTGATCATTTTCTCCTTAAGTTTGATCATTCTCAATTTGTAGTCTTTAGTTAACAATTTTAAGTCTGATCATTCTCAATTTGTAGTCTTTTAGTTACCAATATTAAGTCTGATTATTCTCTCTTTAAATCTGATCATTCTCAATTTGTAGTCTTTTAGTTACCAATATTAAGTCTTATCATTCTCTCCTTAAGTCTGATCATTCTCAATTTGTAGTCTTTTAGTTAACAATCTTAAGTCTGATCATTCCTAATTCGTAGTTTTTTAGTTACCAATATTAAGTCTGATCATTCTCTCTTTAAGTCTGATCATTCTCAATTTGTAGTCTTTTAGTTACCAATATTAAGTCTGATCATTCTCTCCTTAAGTCTGATCATTCTAAATTTGTAGTCTTTTAGATAACAATTTTAAGTCTGATCATTCTCAATTTGTAGTCTTTTAGTTACCAATATTATGTCTGATCATTCTCTCTTTAAGTCTGATCATTCTCAACTTGTAATCTTTTAGTTACCAATATTAAGTCTGATAATTCTCTCTTTAAGTCTGACCATTCTCAATTTATAGTCTTATTGTTAACAATATTAAGTCTGACCATTCTCAATTTGTAGTCTTTTAGTTACCAATATTAAGTGTGATCATTCTCTCCTTAAGTCTGATCATTCTCAATTTGTAGTCTTATAGTTAATAATTTTAAGTATGATCATTCTCAATTTGTAGTCTTTTAGTTACCAATATTAAGTCTGATCATTCTCTCTTTACGTCTGATCATTCTCTCCTTAAGTCTGGTCATTCTCTCTTTAAGTCTGATCATTCTCAATTTGTAGTCTTTTAGTTAACAATTTTAAGTCTGATCATTCTCAAGTTGTAGTCTTTTAGTTACCAATATTAAGACTGATCATTCTCTCTTTAAGTCTGATCATTCTCAATTTGTAGTCTTTTTGTTACCAATATTAAGTCTGATCATTCTCTCCTTAAGTATGATCATTCTCAATTTGTTGTCTTTAGTTAACAATTTTAAGTCTTATCATTCTCAATTTGTAGTCTTTTAGTTACCAATATTAAGTCTGATCATTCTCTCTTTAAATCTGATCATTCTCAATTTGTAGTCTTTTAGTTACCAATATTAAGTCTTATCATTCTCTCCTTAAGTCTGATCATTCTCAATTTGTAGTCTTTTAGTTAACAATCTTAAGTCTGATCATTCCCAATTTGTAGTTTTTTAGTTACCAATATTAAGTCTGATCATTCTCTCCTTAAGTCTGATCATTCTCAATTTGTAGTCGTTTAGTTACCACAATTAAGTCAGATCATTCTCTCCTTAAGTCTGAACTTTCTCAATTTGTAGCCTTTTAGTTAACAATTTTAAGTCTGATCATTCTCAATTTGTAGCCTTTTTGTTACCAATATTAAGTCTGATCATTCTCTCTTTAAGTCTGATCATTCTCAATTTGTAGTCTTTTAGTTAACAATTTTAAGTCTGATCATTCTCAATTTGTAGTTTTTTGTTACCAATATTAAATCTGACCATTCTCTCTTTAAGTCAGATCATTCTCTTCTTAAGTCTGGTCATTCTCTCTTTAAGTCTGATCATTCTCAATTTGTAGTCTTTTAGTTAACAATTTTAGTCATATCATTCTCAATTTGTAACCTTTTAGTTAACAATTTTAAGTCTAATCATTCTCAATTTGTAGTCTTTTAGTTACCAATATTAAGTCTGATCATTCTCTCTTTAAGTCTGATCATTCTCAATTTGTAGTTTTTTAGTTACCAATATTAAGTCTGATCATTCTCTCCTTAAGTCTGATCATTCTAAATTTGTAGTCTTTTAGATAACAATTTTAAGTCTGATCATTCTCAACTTGTAGTCTTTTAGTTACCAATATTAAGTCTGATCATTCTCTCTTTATGTCTGATCATTCTCAACTTGTAGTCTTTTAGTTACCAATATTAAGTCTGATCATTCTCTCCTTAAGTCAGACAATTCTCAATTTGTAGTCTTTTTGTTAACAATATTAAGTCTGATCATTCTCAATTTGTAGTCTTTTAGTTACCAATATTAAGTGTGATCATTCTCTCCTCCAGTCTGATCATTCTCAAATTGTAGTCTTTTAGTTAACAATTTTAAGTGTGATCATTCTCAATTAGTTGTCTTTTAGTTACCAATATTAAGTCTGATCATTCTCTCTTTAAGTCTGATCATTCTCTCCTTAAGTCTGGTCATTCTCTCTTTAAGTCTGATAATTCTCAATTTGTAGCCTTTTAGTTAACAATTTTAAGTCTGATCATTCTCAATTTGTAGTCTTTTAGTTACCAATATTAAGTCTGATCATTCTCTCTTTAAGTCTGATCATTCTATCCTTAAGTCTGGTCATTCTCCCTTTAAGTCTGATCATTCTCAATTTGTAGTCTTTTAGTTAACAATTTTAAGTCTGATAATTCTCAATTTGTAGCCTTTTTGTTAACAATTTTAAGTCTGATCATTCTCAATTTGTAGTCTTTTAGTTACCAATATTAAGTCTGATCATTCTCTCTTTAAGTCTGATCATTCTCAATTTGTAGTCTTTTAGTTACCAATATTAAGTCTGATCATTCTCTCCTTAAGTCTGATCATTCTAAATTTGTAGTCTTTTAGATAACAATTTTAAGTCTGATCATTCTCAATTTGTAGTCTTTTAGTTACCAATATTAAGTGTGATCATTATCTCCTTAAGTCTGATCATTTTCAATTTGTAGTCTTTTAGTTAACAATTTTAAGTCTGATCATTCCAAATTTGTCGTCTTTTAGTTACCAATATTAAGTCTGATCATTCTCTCTTTAAGTCTGATCATTCTCTCCTTAAGTCTGGTCTTTCTCTCTTTAAGTCTGATCATTCTCAATTTCTAGTCTTTTAGTTAACAATTTTAAGTCTGATCATTCTCAATTTGTAGCCTTTTAGTTAACAATTTTAAGTCTGATCATTCTCAATTTGTAGTCTTTTAGTTACAAATATTAAGTCTGATCATTCTCTCTTTAAGTCTGATCATTCTCAATTTGTAGTCTTTTAGTTACCAATATTATGTCTGATCATTCTCTCCATAAGTTTGATCATTCTCAATTTGTAGTCTTTTAGTTAACAATTTTAAGTCTGATCATTCTCAATTTGTTGTCTTTTAGTTACCAATATTAAATCTGACCATTCTCTCTTTAAGTCTGATCATTCTCTCCTTAAGACTGGTCATTCTCTCTTTAAGTCTTATCATTCTCAATTTGTAGTCTTTTAGTTAACAATTTTAGTCTTATCATTCTCAATTTGTAGCCTTTTAGTTAACAATTTTAAGTCTGATCATTCTCAATTTGTAGTCTTTTACTTACCAATATTAAGTCTGATCATTCTCTCTTTAAGTCTGATCATTCTCAATTTGTAGTCTTTTAGTTACCAATATTAAGTCTTATCATTCTCTCCTTAAGTCTGATCATTCTCAATTTGTAGTCTTTTAGTTAACAATCTTAAGTCTGATCATTCCCAATTTGTAGTTTTTTAGTTACCAATATTAAGTCTGATCATTCTCTCCTTAAGTCTGATCATTCTCAATTTGTAGTCGTTTAGTTACCACAATTAAGTCAGATCATTCTCTCCTTAAGTCTGATCTTTCTCAATTTGTAGCCTTTTAGTTAACAATTTTAAGTCTGATCATTCTCAATTTGTAGCCTTTTTGTTACCAATATTAAGTCTGATCATTCTCTCTTTAAGTCTGATCATTCTAAATTTGTAGTCTTTTAGATAACAATTTTAAGTCTGATCATTCTCAATTTGTAGTCTTTTAGTTACCAATATTATGTCTGATCATTCTCTCTTTAAGTCTGATCATTCTCAACTTGTAATCTTTTAGTTACCAATATTAAGTCTGATAATTCTCTCTTTAAGTCTGACCATTCTCAATTTATAGTCTTATTGTTAACAATATTAAGTCTGACCATTCTCAATTTGTAGTCTTTTAGTTACCAATATTAAGTGTGATCATTCTCTCCTTAAGTCTGATCATTCTCAATTTGTAGTCTTATAGTTAATAATTTTAAGTATGATCATTCTCAATTTGTAGTCTTTTAGTTACCAATATTAAGTCTGATCATTCTCTCTTTACGTCTGATCATTCTCTCCTTAAGTCTGGTCATTCTCTCTTTAAGTCTGATCATTCTCAATTTGTAGTCTTTTAGTTAACAATTTTAAGTCTGATCATTCTCAAGTTGTAGTCTTTTAGTTACCAATATTAAGACTGATCATTCTCTCTTTAAGTCTGATCATTCTCAATTTGTAGTCTTTTTGTTACCAATATTAAGTCTGATCATTCTCTCCTTAAGTATGATCATTCTCAATTTGTTGTCTTTAGTTAACAATTTTAAGTCTTATCATTCTCAATTTGTAGTCTTTTAGTTACCAATATTAAGTCTGATCATTCTCTCTTTAAATCTGATCATTCTCAATTTGTAGTCTTTTAGTTACCAATATTAAGTCTTATCATTCTCTCCTTAAGTCTGATCATTCTCAATTTGTAGTCTTTTAGTTAACAATCTTAAGTCTGATCATTCCCAATTTGTAGTTTTTTAGTTACCAATATTAAGTCTGATCATTCTCTCCTTAAGTCTGATCATTCTCAATTTGTAGTCGTTTAGTTACCACAATTAAGTCAGATCATTCTCTCCTTAAGTCTGAACTTTCTCAATTTGTAGCCTTTTAGTTAACAATTTTAAGTCTGATCATTCTCAATTTGTAGCCTTTTTGTTACCAATATTAAGTCTGATCATTCTCTCTTTAAGTCTGATCATTCTCAATTTGTAGTCTTTTAGTTAACAATTTTAAGTCTGATCATTCTCAATTTGTAGTTTTTTGTTACCAATATTAAATCTGACCATTCTCTCTTTAAGTCAGATCATTCTCTTCTTAAGTCTGGTCATTCTCTCTTTAAGTCTGATCATTCTCAATTTGTAGTCTTTTAGTTAACAATTTTAGTCATATCATTCTCAATTTGTAACCTTTTAGTTAACAATTTTAAGTCTAATCATTCTCAATTTGTAGTCTTTTAGTTACCAATATTAAGTCTGATCATTCTCTCTTTAAGTCTGATCATTCTCAATTTGTAGTTTTTTAGTTACCAATATTAAGTCTGATCATTCTCTCCTTAAGTCTGATCATTCTAAATTTGTAGTCTTTTAGATAACAATTTTAAGTCTGATCATTCTCAACTTGTAGTCTTTTAGTTACCAATATTAAGTCTGATCATTCTCTCTTTATGTCTGATCATTCTCAACTTGTAGTCTTTTAGTTACCAATATTAAGTCTGATCATTCTCTCCTTAAGTCAGACAATTCTCAATTTGTAGTCTTTTTGTTAACAATATTAAGTCTGATCATTCTCAATTTGTAGTCTTTTAGTTACCAATATTAAGTGTGATCATTCTCTCCTCCAGTCTGATCATTCTCAAATTGTAGTCTTTTAGTTAACAATTTTAAGTGTGATCATTCTCAATTAGTTGTCTTTTAGTTACCAATATTAAGTCTGATCATTCTCTCTTTAAGTCTGATCATTCTCTCCTTAAGTCTGGTCATTCTCTCTTTAAGTCTGATAATTCTCAATTTGTAGCCTTTTAGTTAACAATTTTAAGTCTGATCATTCTCAATTTGTAGTCTTTTAGTTACCAATATTAAGTCTGATCATTCTCTCTTTAAGTCTGATCATTCTATCCTTAAGTCTGGTCATTCTCCCTTTAAGTCTGATCATTCTCAATTTGTAGTCTTTTAGTTAACAATTTTAAGTCTGATAATTCTCAATTTGTAGCCTTTTTGTTAACAATTTTAAGTCTGATCATTCTCAATTTGTAGTCTTTTAGTTACCAATATTAAGTCTGATCATTCTCTCTTTAAGTCTGATCATTCTCAATTTGTAGTCTTTTAGTTACCAATATTAAGTCTGATCATTCTCTCCTTAAGTCTGATCATTCTAAATTTGTAGTCTTTTAGATAACAATTTTAAGTCTGATCATTCTCAATTTGTAGTCTTTTAGTTACCAATATTAAGTGTGATCATTATCTCCTTAAGTCTGATCATTTTCAATTTGTAGTCTTTTAGTTAACAATTTTAAGTCTGATCATTCCAAATTTGTCGTCTTTTAGTTACCAATATTAAGTCTGATCATTCTCTCTTTAAGTCTGATCATTCTCTCCTTAAGTCTGGTCTTTCTCTCTTTAAGTCTGATCATTCTCAATTTCTAGTCTTTTAGTTAACAATTTTAAGTCTGATCATTCTCAATTTGTAGCCTTTTAGTTAACAATTTTAAGTCTGATCATTCTCAATTTGTAGTCTTTTAGTTACAAATATTAAGTCTGATCATTCTCTCTTTAAGTCTGATCATTCTCAATTTGTAGTCTTTTAGTTACCAATATTATGTCTGATCATTCTCTCCATAAGTTTGATCATTCTCAATTTGTAGTCTTTTAGTTAACAATTTTAAGTCTGATCATTCTCAATTTGTTGTCTTTTAGTTACCAATATTAAATCTGACCATTCTCTCTTTAAGTCTGATCATTCTCTCCTTAAGACTGGTCATTCTCTCTTTAAGTCTTATCATTCTCAATTTGTAGTCTTTTAGTTAACAATTTTAGTCTTATCATTCTCAATTTGTAGCCTTTTAGTTAACAATTTTAAGTCTGATCATTCTCAATTTGTAGTCTTTTACTTACCAATATTAAGTCTGATCATTCTCTCTTTAAGTCTGATCATTCTCAATTTGTAGTCTTTTAGTTACCAATATTAAGTCTTATCATTCTCTCCTTAAGTCTGATCATTCTCAATTTGTAGTCTTTTAGTTAACAATCTTAAGTCTGATCATTCCCAATTTGTAGTTTTTTAGTTACCAATATTAAGTCTGATCATTCTCTCCTTAAGTCTGATCATTCTCAATTTGTAGTCGTTTAGTTACCACAATTAAGTCAGATCATTCTCTCCTTAAGTCTGATCTTTCTCAATTTGTAGCCTTTTAGTTAACAATTTTAAGTCTGATCATTCTCAATTTGTAGCCTTTTTGTTACCAATATTAAGTCTGATCATTCTCTCTTTAAGTCTGATCATTCTAAATTTGTAGTCTTTTAGATAACAATTTTAAGTCTGATCATTCTCAATTTGTAGTCTTTTAGTTACCAATATTATGTCTGATCATTCTCTCTTTAAGTCTGATCATTCTCAACTTGTAATCTTTTAGTTACCAATATTAAGTCTGATAATTCTCTCTTTAAGTCTGACCATTCTCAATTTATAGTCTTATTGTTAACAATATTAAGTCTGACCATTCTCAATTTGTAGTCTTTTAGTTACCAATATTAAGTGTGATCATTCTCTCCTTAAGTCTGATCATTCTCAATTTGTAGTCTTATAGTTAATAATTTTAAGTATGATCATTCTCAATTTGTAGTCTTTTAGTTACCAATATTAAGTCTGATCATTCTCTCTTTACGTCTGATCATTCTCTCCTTAAGTCTGGTCATTCTCTCTTTAAGTCTGATCATTCTCAATTTGTAGTCTTTTAGTTAACAATTTTAAGTCTGATCATTCTCAAGTTGTAGTCTTTTAGTTACCAATATTAAGACTGATCATTCTCTCTTTAAGTCTGATCATTCTCAATTTGTAGTCTTTTTGTTACCAATATTAAGTCTGATCATTCTCTCCTTAAGTATGATCATTCTCAATTTGTTGTCTTTAGTTAACAATTTTAAGTCTTATCATTCTCAATTTGTAGTCTTTTAGTTACCAATATTAAGTCTGATCATTCTCTCTTTAAATCTGATCATTCTCAATTTGTAGTCTTTTAGTTACCAATATTAAGTCTTATCATTCTCTCCTTAAGTCTGATCATTCTCAATTTGTAGTCTTTTAGTTAACAATCTTAAGTCTGATCATTCCCAATTTGTAGTTTTTTAGTTACCAATATTAAGTCTGATCATTCTCTCCTTAAGTCTGATCATTCTCAATTTGTAGTCGTTTAGTTACCACAATTAAGTCAGATCATTCTCTCCTTAAGTCTGAACTTTCTCAATTTGTAGCCTTTTAGTTAACAATTTTAAGTCTGATCATTCTCAATTTGTAGCCTTTTTGTTACCAATATTAAGTCTGATCATTCTCTCTTTAAGTCTGATCATTCTCAATTTGTAGTCTTTTAGTTAACAATTTTAAGTCTGATCATTCTCAATTTGTAGTTTTTTGTTACCAATATTAAATCTGACCATTCTCTCTTTAAGTCAGATCATTCTCTTCTTAAGTCTGGTCATTCTCTCTTTAAGTCTGATCATTCTCAATTTGTAGTCTTTTAGTTAACAATTTTAGTCATATCATTCTCAATTTGTAACCTTTTAGTTAACAATTTTAAGTCTAATCATTCTCAATTTGTAGTCTTTTAGTTACCAATATTAAGTCTGATCATTCTCTCTTTAAGTCTGATCATTCTCAATTTGTAGTTTTTTAGTTACCAATATTAAGTCTGATCATTCTCTCCTTAAGTCTGATCATTCTAAATTTGTAGTCTTTTAGATAACAATTTTAAGTCTGATCATTCTCAACTTGTAGTCTTTTAGTTACCAATATTAAGTCTGATCATTCTCTCTTTATGTCTGATCATTCTCAACTTGTAGTCTTTTAGTTACCAATATTAAGTCTGATCATTCTCTCCTTAAGTCAGACAATTCTCAATTTGTAGTCTTTTTGTTAACAATATTAAGTCTGATCATTCTCAATTTGTAGTCTTTTAGTTACCAATATTAAGTGTGATCATTCTCTCCTCCAGTCTGATCATTCTCAAATTGTAGTCTTTTAGTTAACAATTTTAAGTGTGATCATTCTCAATTAGTTGTCTTTTAGTTACCAATATTAAGTCTGATCATTCTCTCTTTAAGTCTGATCATTCTCTCCTTAAGTCTGGTCATTCTCTCTTTAAGTCTGATAATTCTCAATTTGTAGCCTTTTAGTTAACAATTTTAAGTCTGATCATTCTCAATTTGTAGTCTTTTAGTTACCAATATTAAGTCTGATCATTCTCTCTTTAAGTCTGATCATTCTATCCTTAAGTCTGGTCATTCTCCCTTTAAGTCTGATCATTCTCAATTTGTAGTCTTTTAGTTAACAATTTTAAGTCTGATAATTCTCAATTTGTAGCCTTTTTGTTAACAATTTTAAGTCTGATCATTCTCAATTTGTAGTCTTTTAGTTACCAATATTAAGTCTGATCATTCTCTCTTTAAGTCTGATCATTCTCAATTTGTAGTCTTTTAGTTACCAATATTAAGTCTGATCATTCTCTCCTTAAGTCTGATCATTCTAAATTTGTAGTCTTTTAGATAACAATTTTAAGTCTGATCATTCTCAATTTGTAGTCTTTTAGTTACCAATATTAAGTGTGATCATTATCTCCTTAAGTCTGATCATTTTCAATTTGTAGTCTTTTAGTTAACAATTTTAAGTCTGATCATTCCAAATTTGTCGTCTTTTAGTTACCAATATTAAGTCTGATCATTCTCTCTTTAAGTCTGATCATTCTCTCCTTAAGTCTGGTCTTTCTCTCTTTAAGTCTGATCATTCTCAATTTCTAGTCTTTTAGTTAACAATTTTAAGTCTGATCATTCTCAATTTGTAGCCTTTTAGTTAACAATTTTAAGTCTGATCATTCTCAATTTGTAGTCTTTTAGTTACAAATATTAAGTCTGATCATTCTCTCTTTAAGTCTGATCATTCTCAATTTGTAGTCTTTTAGTTACCAATATTATGTCTGATCATTCTCTCCATAAGTTTGATCATTCTCAATTTGTAGTCTTTTAGTTAACAATTTTAAGTCTGATCATTCTCAATTTGTTGTCTTTTAGTTACCAATATTAAATCTGACCATTCTCTCTTTAAGTCTGATCATTCTCTCCTTAAGACTGGTCATTCTCTCTTTAAGTCTTATCATTCTCAATTTGTAGTCTTTTAGTTAACAATTTTAGTCTTATCATTCTCAATTTGTAGCCTTTTAGTTAACAATTTTAAGTCTGATCATTCTCAATTTGTAGTCTTTTACTTACCAATATTAAGTCTGATCATTCTCTCTTTAAGTCTGATCATTCTCAATTTGTAGTCTTTTAGTTACCAATATTAAGTCTTATCATTCTCTCCTTAAGTCTGATCATTCTCAATTTGTAGTCTTTTAGTTAACAATCTTAAGTCTGATCATTCCCAATTTGTAGTTTTTTAGTTACCAATATTAAGTCTGATCATTCTCTCCTTAAGTCTGATCATTCTCAATTTGTAGTCGTTTAGTTACCACAATTAAGTCAGATCATTCTCTCCTTAAGTCTGATCTTTCTCAATTTGTAGCCTTTTAGTTAACAATTTTAAGTCTGATCATTCTCAATTTGTAGCCTTTTTGTTACCAATATTAAGTCTGATCATTCTCTCTTTAAGTCTGATCATTCTCAATTTGTAGTCTTTTAGTTAACAATTTTAAGTCTGATCATTCTCAATTTGTAGTCTTTTAGTTACCAATATTAAGTCTGATCATTCTCTCTTTAAGTCTGATCATTCTCAATTTGTAGTCTTTTAGTTACCAATACTAAGTCTGATCATTCTCTCTTTAAGTCTGATCATTCTCAATTTGTAGTCTTTTAGTTAACAATTTTAAGTCTGATCATTCTCAATTTGTAGTTTTTTGTTACCAATATTAAATCTGACCATTCTCTCTTTAAGTCAGATCATTCTCTTCTTAAGTCTGGTCATTCTCTCTTTAAGTCTGATCATTCTCAATTTGTAGTCTTTTAGTTAACAATTTTAGTCATATCATTCTCAATTTGTAGCCTTTTAGTTAACAATTTTAAGTCTAATCATTCTCAATTTGTAGTCTTTTAGTTACCAATATTAAGTTTGATCATTCTCTCTTTAAGTCTGATCATTCTCAATTTGTAGTTTTTTAGTTACCAATATTAAGTCTGATCATTCTCTCCTTAAGTCTGATCATTCTAAATTTGTAGTCTTTTAGATAACAATTTTAAGTCTGATCATTCTCAACTTGTAGTCTTTTAGTTACCAATATTAAGTCTGATCATTCTCTCTTTATGTCTGATCATTCTCAACTTGTAGTCTTTTAGTTACCAATATTAAGTCTGATCATTCTCTCCTTAAGTCAGACAATTCTCAATTTGTAGTCTTTTTGTTAACAATATTAAGTCTGATCATTCTCAATTTGTAGTCTTTTAGTTACCAATATTAAGTGTGATCATTCTCTCCTCCAGTCTGATCATTCTCAAATTGTAGTCTTTTAGTTAACAATTTTAAGTGTGATCATTCTCAATTAGTTGTCTTTTAGTTACCAATATTAAGTCTGATCATTCTCTCTTTAAGTCTGATCATTCTCTCCTTAAGTCTGGTCATTCTCTCTTTAAGTCTGATAATTCTCAATTTGTAGCCTTTTAGTTAACAATTTTAAGTCTGATCATTCTCAATTTGTAGTCTTTTAGTTACCAATATTAAGTCTGATCATTCTCTCTTTAAGTCTGATTATTCTATCCTTAAGTCTGGTCATTCTCCCTTTAAGTCTGATCATTCTCAATTTGTAGTCTTTTAGTTAACAATTTTAAGTCTGATAATTCTCAATTTGTAGCCTTTTTGTTAACAATTTTAAGTCTGATCATTCTCAATTTGTAGTCTTTTAGTTACCAATATTAAGTCTGATCATTCTCTCTTTAAGTCTGATCATTCTCAATTTGTAGTCTTTTAGTTACCAATATTAAGTCTGATCATTCTCTCCTTAAGTCTGATCATTCTAAATTTGTAGTCTTTTAGATAACAATTTTAAGTCTGATCATTCTCAATTTGTAGTCTTTTAGTTACCAATATTAAGTGTGATCATTATCTCCTTAAGTCTGATCATTTTCAATTTGTAGTCTTTTAGTTAACAATTTTAAGTCTGATCATTCCAAATTTGTCGTCTTTTAGTTACCAATATTAAGTCTGATCATTCTCTCTTTAAGTCTGATCATTCTCTCCTTAAGTCTGGTCTTTCTCTCTTTAAGTCTGATCATTCTCAATTTCTAGTCTTTTAGTTAACAATTTTAAGTCTGATCATTCTCAATTTGTAGCCTTTTAGTTAACAATTTTAAGTCTGATCATTCTCAATTTGTAGTCTTTTAGTTACAAATATTAAGTCTGATCATTCTCTCTTTAAGTCTGATCATTCTCAATTTGTAGTCTTTTAGTTACCAATATTATGTCTGATCATTCTCTCCATAAGTTTGATCATTCTCAATTTGTAGTCTTTTAGTTACCAATATTAAATCTGACCATTCTCTCTTTAAGTCTGATCATTCTCTCCTTAAGACTGGTCATTCTCTCTTTAAGTCTTATCATTCTCAATTTGTAGTCTTTTAGTTAACAATTTTAGTCTTATCATTCTCAATTTGTAGCCTTTTAGTTAACAATTTTAAGTCTGATCATTCTCAATTTGTAGTCTTTTACTTACCAATATTAAGTCTGATCATTCTCTCTTTAAGTCTGATCATTCTCAATTTGTAGTCTTTTAGTTACAAATATTAAGTCTGATCATTCTCTCCTTAAGTCTGATCATTCTAAATTTGTAGTCTTTTAGATAACAATTTTAAGTCTGATCATTCTCAATTTGTAGTCTTTTAGTTACCAATATTATGTCTGATCATTCTCTCTTTAAGTCTGATGATTCTCAACTTGTAATCTTTTAGTTACTAATATTAAGTCTGATCATTCTCTCCTTAAGTATGACCATTCTCAATTTGTATTCTTTTTGTTAACAATATTAAGTCTGACCATTCTCAATTTGTAGTCTTTTAGTTACCAATATTAAGTGTGATCATTCTCTCCTTAAGTCTCATCATTCTCAATTTGTAGTCTTTTAGTTAATAATTTTAAGTCTGATCATTCTCAATTTGTAGTCTTTTAGTTACCAATATTAAGTCTGATCATTCTCTCTTTAAGTCTGATCATTCTCTCCTTAAGTCTGGTCATTCTCTCTTTAAGTCTGATAATTCTCAATTTGTAGTCTTTTTAGTTAACAATTTTAAGTCTGATCATTCTCAATTTGTAGTCTTTTAGTTACCAATATTAAGACTGATCATTCTCTCTTTAAGTCTGATCATTCTCAATTTGTTGTCTTTTTGTTACCAATATTAAGTCTGATCATTTTCTCCTTAAGTCTGATCATTCTCAATTTGTAGTCTTTAGTTAACAATTTTAAGTCTGATCATTCTCAATTTGTAGTCTTTTAGTTACCAATATTAAGTCTGATTATTCTCTCTTTACATCTGATCATTCTCAATTTGTAGTCTTTTAGTTACCAATATTAAGTCTTATCATTCTCTCCTTAAGTCTGATCATTCTCAATTTGTAGTCTTTTAGTTAACAATCTTAAGTCTGATCATTCCTAATTTGTAGTTTTTTAGTTACCAATATTAAGTCTGATCATTCTCAATTTGTAGTCTTTTAGTTACCAATATTAAGTCTGATCATTCTCTCCTTAAGTCTGATCATTCTAAATTTGTAGTCTTTTAGATAACAATTTTAAGTCTGATCATTCTCAATTTGTAGTCTTTTAGTTACCAATATTATGTCTGATCATTCTCTCTTTAAGTCTGATCATTCTCAACTTGTAATCTTTTAGTTACCATAAGTCTGATCATTCCCTCCTTAAGTCTGACCATTCTCAATTTATAGTCTTATTGTTAAGAATATTAAGTCTGACCATTCTCAATTTTTAGTCTTTTAGTTACCAATATTAAGTGTGATCATTCTCTCCTTAAGTCTGATCATTCTCAATTTGTAGTCTTATAGTTAATAATTTTAAGTCTGATCATTCTCAATTTGTAGTCTTTTAGTTACCAATATTAAGTCTGATCATTCTCTCTTTAAGTCTGATCATTCTCTCCTCAAGTCTGGTCATTCTCTCTTTAAGTCTGATCATTCTCAATTTGTAGTCTTTTAGTTAACAATTTTAAGTCTGATCATTCTCAAGTTGTAGTCTTTTAGTTACCAATATTAAGACTGATCATTCTCTCTTTAAGTCTGATCATTCTCAATTTGTAGTCTTTTTGTTACCAATATTAAGTCTGATCATTCTCTCCTTAAGTCTGATCATTCTCAATTTGTTGTCTTTAGTTAACAATTTTAAGTCTGATCATTCTCAATTTGTAGTCTTTTAGTTACCAATATTAAGTCTGATCATTCTCTCTTTAAATCTGATCATTCTCAATTTGTAGTCTTTTAGTTACCAATATTAAGTCTTATCATTCTCTCCTTAAGTCTGATCATTCTCAATTTGTAGTCTTTTAGTTAACAATCTTAAGTCTGATCATTCCCAATTTGTAGTTTTTTAGTTACCAATATTAAGTCTGATCATTCTCTCCTTAAGTCTGATCATTCTCAATTTGTAGTCGTTTAGTTACCACTATTAAGTCAGATCATTCTCTCCTTAAGTCTGATCTTTCTCAATTTGTAGCCTTTTAGTTAACAATTTTAAGTCTGATCATTCTCAATTTGTAGCCTTTTTGTTACCAATATTAAGTCTGATCATTCTCTCTTTAAGTCTGATCATTCTCAATTTGTAGTCTTTTAGTTAACAATTTTAAGTCTGATCGTTCTCAATTTGTAGTCTTTTAGTAACCAATATTAAGTCTGATCATTCTCTCTTTAAGTCTGATCATTGTCAATTTGTAGTCTTTTAGTTACCAATATTAAGTCTGATCATTCTCTCCTTAAGTCTGATCATTCTAAATTTGTTGTCTTTTAGATAATAATTTAAAGTCTGATCATTCTCAATTTGTAGTCTTTTAGTTACCAATATTAAGTCTGATCATTCTCTCTTTAAGTCTGACCATTCTCAATTTGTAATCTTTTTGTTAACAATATTAAGTGTGATCATTCTCAATTTGTAGTCTTTTAGTTACCAATATTAAGTCTGATCATTCTCAATTTGTAGTCTTTTAGTTACCAATATTAAGTCTGATCATTCTCTCTCTAAGTCTGATCATTCTCAATTTGTAGTCTTTTAGTTACCAATATTAAGTCTGATCATTCTCTCTTTAAGTCTGATCATTCTCAATTTGTAGTCTTTTAGTTAACAATTTTAAGTCTAATCATTCTCAATTTGTAGTCTTTTAGTTACCAATATTAAGTCTGATCATTCTCTCCTTAAGTCTGACAATTCTCAATTTGTAGTCTTTTTGTTAACAATATTAAGTCTGATCATTCTCAATTTGTAGTCTTTTAGTTACCAATATTAAGTGTGATCATTCTCTCCTCAAGTCTGATCATTCTCAAATTGTAGTCTTTTCGTTAACAATTTTAAGTGTGATCATTCTCAATTTGTTGTCTTTTAGTTACCAATATTAAGTTTGATCATTGTCTCTTTAAGTCTGATCATTCTCTCCTTAAGTCTGGTCATTCTCTCTTTAAGTCTGATCATTCTCAATTTGTAGTCCTTTAGTTAACAATTTTAAGTCTGATAATTCTCAATTTGTAGCCTTTTAGTTAACAATTTTAAGTCTGATCATTCTCAATTTGTAGTCTTTTAGTTACCAATATTAAGTATGATCATTCTCTCTTTAAGTCTGATCATTCTATCCTTAAGTAGTGTCATTCTCCCTTTAAGTCTGATCAATCTCAATTTGTAGTCTTTTAGTTAACAATTTTAAGTCTGATAATTCTCAATTTGTAGCCTTTTAGTTAACAATTTTAAGTCTGATCATTCTCAATTTGTAGTCTTTTAGTTACCAATATTAAGTCTGATCATTCTCTCTTTAAGTCTGATCATTCTCAATTTGTAGTCTTTTAGTTACCAATATTAAGTCTGATCATTCTCTCCTTAAGTCTGATCATTCTAAATTTGTAGTCTTTTAGATAACAATTTTAAGTCTGATCATTCTCAATTTGTAGTCTTTTTGTTACCAATATTAAGTGTGATCATTATCTCCTTAAGTCTGATCATTTTCAATTTGTAGTCTTTTATTTAACAATTTTAAGTCTGATCATTCTAAATTTGTCGTCTTTTAGTTACCAATATTAAGTCTGATCATTCTCTCTTTAAGTCTGATCATTCTCTCCTTAAGTCTGGTCATTCTCTCTTTAAGTCTGATCATTCTCAATTTCTAGTCTTTTAGTTAACAATTTTAAGTCTGATCATTCTCAATTTGTAGCCTTTTAGTTAACAATTTTAAGTCTGATCATTCTCAATTTGTAGTCTTTTAGTTACTAATATTAAGTCTGATCATTCTCTCTTTAAGTCTGATCATTCTCAATTTGTAGTCTTTTAGTTACCAATATTATGTCTGATCATTCTCTCCATAAGTCTGATCATTCTCAATTTGTAGTCTTTTAGTTAACAATTTTAAGTCTGATCATTCTCAATTTGTTGTCTTTTAGTTACCAATATTAAATCTGACCATTCTCTCTTTAAGTCTGATCATTCTCTCCTTAAGTCTGGTCATTCTCTCATTAAGTCTGATCATTCTCAATTTGTAGTCTTTTAGTTAACAATTTTAGTCTTATCATTCTCAATTTGTAGCCTTTTAGTTAACAATTTTAAGTCTGGTCATTCTCAATTTGTAGTCTTTTACTTACCAATATTAAGTCTGATCATTCTCTCTTTAAGTCTGATCATTCTCAATTTGTAGTCTTTTAGTTACCAATATTAAGTCTGATCATTCTCTCCTTAAGTCTGATCATTCTAAATTTGTAGTCTTTTAGATAACAATTTTAAGTCTGATCATTCTCAATTTGTAGTCTTTTAGTTACCAATATTATGTCTGATCATTCTCTCTTTAAGTCTGATCATTCTCAACTTGTAATCTTTTAGTTACCAATATTAAGTCTGATCATTCTCTCCTTAAGTATGACCATTCTCAATTTGTAGTCTTTTTGTTAACAATATTAAGTCTGACCATTCTCAATTTGTAGTCTTTTAGAAACCAATATTAAGTCTGATCATTCTCTCTTTAAGTCTGACCATTCTCAATTTGTAGTCTTTTAGTTACCATTATTAAGACTGATCATTCTCTCTTTAAGTCTGATCATTCTCAATTTGTAGTCTTTTTGTTACCAATATTAAGTCTGATCATCCTCTCCTTAAGTCTGATCATTCTCAAGTTGTAGTCTTTAGTTAACAATTTTAAGTCTGATCATTCTCAATTTGTAGTCTTTTAGTTACCAATATTAAGTCTGATCATTCTCTCTTTAAATCTGATCATTCTCAATTTGTAGTCTTTTAGTTACCAATATTAAGTCTTATCATTCTCTCCTTAAGTCTGATCATTCTCAATTTGTAGTCTTTTAGTTAACAATCTTAAGTCTGATCATTCCTAATTTGTAGTTTTTTAGTTACCAATATTAAGTCTGATCATTCTCTCTTTAAGTCTGATCATTCTCAATTTGTAGTCTTTTAGTTACCAATATTAAGTCTGATCATTCTCTCCTTAAGTCTGATCATTCTAAATTTGTAGTCTTTTAGATAACAATTTTAAGTCTGATCATTCTCAATTTGTAGTCTTTTAGTGACCAATATTATGTCTGATCATTCTCTCTTTAAGTCTGATCATTCTCAACTTGTAATCTTTTAGTTACCAATATTAAGTCTGATCATTCTCTCCTTAAGTCTGACCATTCTCAATTTATAGTCTTATTGTTAACAATATTAAGTCTGACCATTCTCAATTTGTAGTCTTTTAGTTACCAATATTAAGTGTGATCATTCTCTCCTTAAGTCTGATCATTCTCAATTTGTAGTCTTATAGTTAATAATTTTAAGTCTGATCATTCTCAATTTGTAGTCTTTTAGTTACCAATATTAAGTCTGATCATTCTCTCTTTAAGTCTGATCATTCTCTCCTTAAGTCTGGTCATTCTCTCTTTAAGTCTGATCATTCTCAATTTGTAGTCTTTTAGTTAACAATTTTAAGTCTGATCATTCTCAAGTTGTAGTCTTTTAGTTACCAATATTAAGACTGATCATTCTCTCTTTAAGTCTGATCATTCTCAATTTGTAGTCTTTTTGTTACCAATATTAAGTCTGATCATTCTCTCCTTAAGTCTGATCATTCTCAATTTGTTGTCTTTAGTTAACAATTTTAAGTCTGATCATTCTCAATTTGTAGTCTTTTAGTTACCAATATTAAGTCTGATCATTCTCTCTTTAAATCTGATCATTCTCAATATGTAGTCTTTTAGTTACCAATATTAAGTCTTATCATTCTCTCCTTAAGTCTGATCATTCTCAATTTGTAGTCTTTTAGTTAACAATCTTATGTCTGATCATTCCCAATTTGTAGTTTTTTAGTTACCAATATTAAGTCTGATCATTCTCTCCTTAAGTCTGATCATTCTCAATTTGTAGTCGTTTAGTTACCACTATTAAGTCAGATCATTCTCTCCTTAAGTCTGATCTTTCTCAATTTGTAGCCTTTTAGTTAACAATTTTAAGTCTGATCATTCTCAATTTGTAGCCTTTTTGTTACCAATATTAAGTCTGATCATTCTCAATTTGTAGTCTTTTAGTTACCAATATTAAGTCTGATCATTCTCTCCTTAAGTCTGATCATTCTAAATTTGTAGTCTTTTAGATAACAATTTTAAGTCTGATCATTCTCAATTTGTAGTCTTTTAGTTACCAATATTATGTCTGATCATTCTCTCTTTAAGTCTGATCATTCTCAACTTGTAATCTTTTAGTTACCAATATTAAGTCTGATCATTCTCAACTTAAGTCTGATCATTCTCAATTTATAGTCTTATTGTTAACAATATGAAGTCTGACCATTCTCAATTTGTAGTCTTTTAGTTACCAATATTAAGTGTGATCATTCTCTCCTTAAGTCTGATCATTCTCAATTTGTAGTCTTATAGTTAATAATTCTAAGTCTGATCATTCTCAATTTGTAGGCTTTTACTTACCAATATTAAGTCTGATCATTCTCTCTTTAAGTCTCATCATTCTCTCCTTAAGTCTGGTCATTCTCTCTTTAAGTCTGATCATTCTCAATTTGTAGTCTTTAGTTAACAATTTTAAGTCTGATCATTCTCAAGTTGTAGTCTTTTAGTTACCAATATTAAGACTGATCATTCTCTCTTTAAGTTTGATCATTCTCAATTTGTAGTCTTTTTGTTACCAATATTAAGTCTGATCATTCTCTCCTTAAGTCTGATCATTCTCAATTTGTTGTCTTTAGTTAACAATTTTAAGTCTGATCATTCTCAATTTGTAGTCTTTTAGTTACCAATATTAAGTCTGATCATTCTCTCTTTAAATCTGATCATTCTCAATTTGTAGTCTTTTAGTTACCAATATTAAGTCTTATCATTCTCTCCTTAAGTCTGATCATTCTCAATTTGTAGTCTTTTAGTTAACAATCTTAAGTCTGATCATCCCAATTTGTAGTTTTTTAGTTACCAATATTAAGTCTGATCATTCTCTCCTTAAGTCTGATCATTCTCAATTTGTAGTCGTTTAGTTACCACTATTAAGTCAGATCATTCTCTCCTTAAGTCTGATCTTTCTCAATTTGTAGCCTTTTAGTTAACAATTTTAAGTCTGATCATTCTCAATTTGTAGCCATTTTGTTACCAATATTAAGTCTGATCATTCTCTCTTTAAGTCTGATCATTCTCAATTTGTAGTCTTTTAGTTAACAATTTTAAGTCTGATCATTCTCAATTTGTAGTCTTTTAGTAACCAATATTAGGTCTGATCATTCTCTCTTTAAGTCTGATCATTCTCAATTTGTAGTCTTTCAGTTACCAATATTAAGTCTGATCATTCTCTCCTTAAGTCTGATCATTCGAAATTTGTAGTCTTTTAGATAATAATTTAAAGTCTGACCATTCTCAATTTGTAGTCTTTTAGTTACCAATATTAAGTCTGATCATTCTCTCTTTAAGTCTGACCATTCTCAATTTGTAGTCTTTTAGTTACCAATATTAAGACTGATCATTCTCTCTTTAAGTCTGATCATTCTCAATTTGTAGTCTTTTTGTTACCAATATTAAGTCTGATCATTCTCTCCTTAAGTCTGATCATTCTCTCCTTAAGTCTGATCATTCTCAATTTGTAGTCTTTAGTTAACAATTTTAAGTCTGATCATTCTCAATTTGTAGTCTTTTAGTTACCAATATTAAGTCTGATCATTCTCTCTTTAAATCTGATCATTCTCTCTTTAAATCTGATCATTCTCAATTTGTAGTCTTTTAGTTACCAATATTAAGTCTTATCATTCTCTCCTTAAGTCTGATCATTCTCAATTTGTAGTCTTTTAGTTAACAATCTTACGTCTGATCATTCCTAATTTGTAGTTTTTTAGTTACCAATATTAAGTCTGATCATTCTCTCTTTAAGTCTGATCATTCTCAATTTGTAGTCTTTTAGTTACCAATATTAAGTCTGATCATTCTCTCCTTAAGTCTGATCATTCTAAATTTGTAGTCTTTTAGATAACAATTTTAAGTCTGATCATTCTCAATTTGTAGTCTTTTAGTTACCAATATTATGTCTGATCATTCTCTCTTTAAGTCTGATCATTCTCAACTTGTAATCTTTTAGTTACCAATATTAAGTCTGATCATTCTCTCCTTAAGTATGACCATTCTCAATTTGTAGTCTTTTTGTTAACAATATTAAGTCTGACCATTCTCAATTTGTAGTCTTTTAGTTACCAATATTAAGTCTGATCATTCTCTCTTTAAGTCTGACCATTCTCAATTTGTAGTCTTTTAGTTACCAATATTAAGACTGATCATTCTCTCTTTAAGTCTGATCATTCTCAACTTGTAATCTTTTAGTTACCAATATTAAGTCTGATCATTCTCTCCTTAAGTATGACCATTCTCAATTTGTAGTCTTTTTGTTAACAATATTAAGTCTGACCATTCTCAATTTGTAGTCTTTTAGTTACCAATATTAAGTCTGATCATTCTCTCTTTAAGTCTGACCATTCTCAATTTGTAGTCTTTTAGTTACCAATATTAAGACTGATCATTCTCTCTTTAAGTCTGATCATTCTCAATTTGTAGTCTTTTAGTTACCAATATTATGTCTGATCATTCTCTCTTTAAGTCTGATCATTCTCAACTTGTAATCTTTTAGTTACCAATATTAAGTCTGATCATTCTCTCCTTAAGTATGACCATTCTCAATTTGTAGTCTTTTTGTTAACAATATTAAGTCTGACCATTCTCAATTTGTAGTCTTTTAGTTACCAATATTAAGTCTGATCATTCTCTCTTTAAGTCTGACCATTCTCAATTTGTAGTCTTTTAGTTACCAATATTAAGACTGATCATTCTCTCTTTAAGTCTGATCATTCTCAACTTGTAATCTTTTAGTTACCAATATTAAGTCTGATCATTCTCTCCTTAAGTATGACCATTCTCAATTTGTAGTCTTTTTGTTAACAATATTAAGTCTGACCATTCTCAATTTGTAGTCTTTTAGTTACCAATATTAAGTCTGATCATTCTCTCTTTAAGTCTGACCATTCTCAATTTGTAGTCTTTTAGTTACCAATATTAAGACTGATCATTCTCTCTTTAAGTCTGATCATTCTCAATTTGTAGTCTTTTAGTTACCAATATTAAGTCTGATCATTCTCTCTTTAAATCTGATCAATATCAATTTGTAGTCTTTTAGTTACCAATATTAAGTCTTATCATTCTCTCCTTAAGTCTGATCATTCTCAATTTGTAGTCTTTTAGTTAACAATCTTACGTCTGATCATTCCTAATTTGTAGTTTTTTAGTTACCAATATTAAGTCTGATCATTCTCTCTTTAAGTCTGATCATTCTCAATTTGTAGTCTTCTAGTTACCAATATTAAGTCTGATCATTCTCTCCTTAAGTCTGATCATTCTAAATTTGTAGTCTTTTAGATAACAATTTTAAGTCTGATCATTCTCAATTTGTAGTCTTTTAGTTACCAATATTATGTCTGATCATTCTCTCTTTAAGTCTGATCATTCTCAACTTGTAATCTTTTAGTTACCAATATTAAGTCTGATCATTCTCTCCTTAAGTCTGACCATTCTCAATTTATAGTCTTATTGTTAACAATATTAAGTCTGACCATTCTCAATTTGTAGTCTTTTAGTTACCAATATTAAATGTGATCATTCTCTCCTTAAGTCTGATCATTCTCAATTTGTAGTCTTATAGTTAATAATTTTAAGTCTGATCATTCTCAATTTGTAGTCTTTTAGTTACCAATATTAAGTCTGATCATTCTCTCTTTAAGTCTGATCATTCTCTCCTTAAGTCTGATCATTCTCTCCTTAAGTCTGGTCATTCTCTCCTTAAGTCTGGTCATTCTCTCCTTAAGTCTGATCATTCTCTCCTTAAGTCTGATCTTTCTCAATTTGTAGCCTTTTAGTTAACAATTTTAAGTCTGATGATTCTCAAGTTGTAGTCTTTTAGTTACCAATATTAAGACTGATCATTCTCTCTTTAAGTCTGATCATTCTCAATTTGTAGTCTTTTTGTTACCAATATTAAGTCTGATCATTCTCTCCTTAAGTCTGATCATTCTTAATTTGTTGTCTTTAGTTAACAATTTTAAGTCTGATCATTCTCAATTTGTAGTCTTTTAGTTACCAATATTAAGTCTGATCATTCTCTCTTTAAATCTGATCATTCTCAATTTGTAGTCTTTTATTTACCAATATTAAGTCTTATCATTCTCTCCTTAAGTCTGATCATTCTCAATTTGTAGTCTTTTAGTTAACAATCTTAAGTCTGATCATTCCCAATTTGTAGTTTTTTAATTACCAATATTAAGTCTGATCATTCTCTCCTTAAGTCTGATCATTCTCAATTTGTAGTCGTTTATTTACCACTATTAAGTCAGATCATTCTCTCCTTAAGTCTGATCTTTCTCAATTTGTAGCCTTTTAGTTAACAATTTTAAGTCTGATCATTCTCAATTTGTAGCCTTTTTGTTACCAATATTAAGTCTGATCATTCTCAATTTGTAGTCTTTTAGTTACCAATATTAAGTCTGATCATTCTCTCCTTAAGTCTGATCATTCTAAATTTGTAGTCTTTTAGATAACAATTTTAAGTCTGATCATTCTCAATTTGTAGTCTTTTAGTTACCAATATTATGTCTGATCATTCTCTCTTTAAGTCTGATCATTCTCAACTTGTAATCTTTTAGTTACCAATATTAAGTCTGATCGTTCTCTCCTTAAGTCTGATCATTCTCAATTTATAGTCTTATTGTTAACAATATTAAGTCTGACCATTCTCAATTTGTAGTCTTTTAGTTACCAATATTAAGTGTGATCATTCTCTCCTTAAGTCTGATCATTCTCAATTTGTAGTCTTATATGTAATAATTTTAAGTCTGATCATTCTCAATTTGTAGTCTTTTAGTTACCAATATTAAGTCTGATCATTCTCTCTTTAAGTCTCATCATTCTCTCCTTAAGTCTGGTAATTCTCTCTTTAAGTCTGATCATTCTCAATTTGTAGTCTTTTAGTTAACAATTTTAAGTCTGATCATTCTCAAGTTGTAGTCTTTTAGTTACCAATATTAAGACTGATCATTCTCTCTTTAAGTCTGATCATTCTCAATTTGTAGTCTTTTTGTTACCAATATTAAGTCTGATCATTCTCTCCTTAAGTCTGATCATTCTAAATTTGTAGTCTTTTAGTTAACAATTTTAAGTCTGATCATTCTCAATTTGTAGTCTTTTAGTGACCAATATTATGTCTGATCATTCTCTCTTTAAGTCTGATCATTCTCAACTTGTAATCTTTTAGTTACCAATATTAAGTCTGATCGTTCTCTCCTTAAGTCTGACCATTCTCAATTTATAGTCTTATTGTTAACAATATTAAGTCTGACCATTCTCAATTTGTAGTCTTTTAGTTACCAATATTAAGTGTGATCATTCTCTCCTTAAGTCTGATCATTCTCAATTTGTAGTCTTATAGTTAATAATTTTAAGTCTGATCATTCTCAATTTGTAGTCTTTTAGTTACCAATATTAAGTCTGATCATTCTCTCTTTAAGTCTGATCATTCTCTCCTTAAGTCTGGTCATTCTCTCTTTAAGTCTGATCATTCTCAATTTGTAGTCTTTTAGTTAACAATTTTAAGTCTGATCATTCTCAAGTTGTAGTCTTTTAGTTACCAATATTAAGACTGATCATTCTCTCTTTAAGTCTGATCATTCTCAATTTGTAGTCTTTTTGTTACCAATATTAAGTCTGATCATTCTCTCCTTAAGTCTGATCATTCTCAATTTGTTGTCTTTAGTTAACAATTTTAAGTCTGATCATTCTCAATTTGTAGTCTTTTAGTTACCAATATTAAGTCTGATCATTCTCTCTTTAAATCTGATCATTCTCAATATGTAGTCTTTTAGTTACCAATATTAAGTCTTATCATTCTCTCCTTAAGTCTGATCATTCTCAATTTGTAGTCTTTTAGTTAACAATCTTATGTCTGATCATTCCCAATTTGTAGTTTTTTAGTTACCAATATTAAGTCTGATCATTCTCTCCTTAAGTCTGATCATTCTCAATTTGTAGTCGTTTAGTTACCACTATTAAGTCAGATCATTCTCTCCTTAAGTCTGATCTTTCTCAATTTGTAGCCTTTTAGTTAACAATTTTAAGTCTGATCATTCTCAATTTGTAGCCTTTTTGTTACCAATATTAAGTCTGATCATTCTCAATTTGTAGTCTTTTAGTTACCAATATTAAGTCTGATCATTCTCTCCTTAAGTCTGATCATTCTAAATTTGTAGTCTTTTAGATAACAATTTTAAGTCTGATCATTCTCAATTTGTAGTCTTTTAGTTACCAATATTATGTCTGATCATTCTCTCTTTAAGTCTGATCATTCTCAACTTGTAATCTTTTAGTTACCAATATTAAGTCTGATCATTCTCAACTTAAGTCTGATCATTCTCAATTTATAGTCTTATTGTTAACAATATGAAGTCTGACCATTCTCAATTTGTAGTCTTTTAGTTACCAATATTAAGTGTGATCATTCTCTCCTTAAGTCTGATCATTCTCAATTTGTAGTCTTATAGTTAATAATTCTAAGTCTGATCATTCTCAATTTGTAGGCTTTTACTTACCAATATTAAGTCTGATCATTCTCTCTTTAAGTCTCATCATTCTCTCCTTAAGTCTGGTCATTCTCTCTTTAAGTCTGATCATTCTCAATTTGTAGTCTTTAGTTAACAATTTTAAGTCTGATCATTCTCAAGTTGTAGTCTTTTAGTTACCAATATTAAGACTGATCATTCTCTCTTTAAGTTTGATCATTCTCAATTTGTAGTCTTTTTGTTACCAATATTAAGTCTGATCATTCTCTCCTTAAGTCTGATCATTCTCAATTTGTTGTCTTTAGTTAACAATTTTAAGTCTGATCATTCTCAATTTGTAGTCTTTTAGTTACCAATATTAAGTCTGATCATTCTCTCTTTAAATCTGATCATTCTCAATTTGTAGTCTTTTAGTTACCAATATTAAGTCTTATCATTCTCTCCTTAAGTCTGATCATTCTCAATTTGTAGTCTTTTAGTTAACAATCTTAAGTCTGATCATCCCAATTTGTAGTTTTTTAGTTACCAATATTAAGTCTGATCATTCTCTCCTTAAGTCTGATCATTCTCAATTTGTAGTCGTTTAGTTACCACTATTAAGTCAGATCATTCTCTCCTTAAGTCTGATCTTTCTCAATTTGTAGCCTTTTAGTTAACAATTTTAAGTCTGATCATTCTCAATTTGTAGCCATTTTGTTACCAATATTAAGTCTGATCATTCTCTCTTTAAGTCTGATCATTCTCAATTTGTAGTCTTTTAGTTAACAATTTTAAGTCTGATCATTCTCAATTTGTAGTCTTTTAGTAACCAATATTAGGTCTGATCATTCTCTCTTTAAGTCTGATCATTCTCAATTTGTAGTCTTTCAGTTACCAATATTAAGTCTGATCATTCTCTCCTTAAGTCTGATCATTCGAAATTTGTAGTCTTTTAGATAATAATTTAAAGTCTGACCATTCTCAATTTGTAGTCTTTTAGTTACCAATATTAAGTCTGATCATTCTCTCTTTAAGTCTGACCATTCTCAATTTGTAGTCTTTTAGTTACCAATATTAAGACTGATCATTCTCTCTTTAAGTCTGATCATTCTCAATTTGTAGTCTTTTTGTTACCAATATTAAGTCTGATCATTCTCTCCTTAAGTCTGATCATTCTCTCCTTAAGTCTGATCATTCTCAATTTGTAGTCTTTAGTTAACAATTTTAAGTCTGATCATTCTCAATTTGTAGTCTTTTAGTTACCAATATTAAGTCTGATCATTCTCTCTTTAAATCTGATCATTCTCAATTTGTAGTCTTTTAGTTACCAATATTAAGTCTTATCATTCTCTCCTTAAGTCTGATCATTCTCAATTTGTAGTCTTTTAGTTAACAATCTTACGTCTGATCATTCCTAATTTGTAGTTTTTTAGTTACCAATATTAAGTCTGATCATTCTCTCTTTAAGTCTGATCATTCTCAATTTGTAGTCTTTTAGTTACCAATATTAAGTCTGATCATTCTCTCCTTAAGTCTGATCATTCTAAATTTGTAGTCTTTTAGATAACAATTTTAAGTCTGATCATTCTCAATTTGTAGTCTTTTAGTTACCAATATTATGTCTGATCATTCTCTCTTTAAGTCTGATCATTCTCAACTTGTAATCTTTTAGTTACCAATATTAAGTCTGATCATTCTCTCCTTAAGTATGACCATTCTCAATTTGTAGTCTTTTTGTTAACAATATTAAGTCTGACCATTCTCAATTTGTAGTCTTTTAGTTACCAATATTAAGTCTGATCATTCTCTCTTTAAGTCTGACCATTCTCAATTTGTAGTCTTTTAGTTACCAATATTAAGACTGATCATTCTCTCTTTAAGTCTGATCATTCTCAACTTGTAATCTTTTAGTTACCAATATTAAGTCTGATCATTCTCTCCTTAAGTATGACCATTCTCAATTTGTAGTCTTTTTGTTAACAATATTAAGTCTGACCATTCTCAATTTGTAGTCTTTTAGTTACCAATATTAAGTCTGATCATTCTCTCTTTAAGTCTGACCATTCTCAATTTGTAGTCTTTTAGTTACCAATATTAAGACTGATCATTCTCTCTTTAAGTCTGATCATTCTCAATTTGTAGTCTTTTAGTTACCAATATTATGTCTGATCATTCTCTCTTTAAGTCTGATCATTCTCAACTTGTAATCTTTTAGTTACCAATATTAAGTCTGATCATTCTCTCCTTAAGTATGACCATTCTCAATTTGTAGTCTTTTTGTTAACAATATTAAGTCTGACCATTCTCAATTTGTAGTCTTTTAGTTACCAATATTAAGTCTGATCATTCTCTCTTTAAGTCTGACCATTCTCAATTTGTAGTCTTTTAGTTACCAATATTAAGACTGATCATTCTCTCTTTAAGTCTGATCATTCTCAACTTGTAATCTTTTAGTTACCAATATTAAGTCTGATCATTCTCTCCTTAAGTATGACCATTCTCAATTTGTAGTCTTTTTGTTAACAATATTAAGTCTGACCATTCTCAATTTGTAGTCTTTTAGTTACCAATATTAAGTCTGATCATTCTCTCTTTAAGTCTGACCATTCTCAATTTGTAGTCTTTTAGTTACCAATATTAAGACTGATCATTCTCTCTTTAAGTCTGATCATTCTCTCTTTAAATCTGATCAATATCAATTTGTAGTCTTTTAGTTACCAATATTAAGTCTTATCATTCTCTCCTTAAGTCTGATCATTCTCAATTTGTAGTCTTTTAGTTAACAATCTTACGTCTGATCATTCCTAATTTGTAGTTTTTTAGTTACCAATATTAAGTCTGATCATTCTCTCTTTAAGTCTGATCATTCTCAATTTGTAGTCTTCTAGTTACCAATATTAAGTCTGATCATTCTCTCCTTAAGTCTGATCATTCTAAATTTGTAGTCTTTTAGATAACAATTTTAAGTCTGATCATTCTCAATTTGTAGTCTTTTAGTTACCAATATTATGTCTGATCATTCTCTCTTTAAGTCTGATCATTCTCAACTTGTAATCTTTTAGTTACCAATATTAAGTCTGATCATTCTCTCCTTAAGTCTGACCATTCTCAATTTATAGTCTTATTGTTAACAATATTAAGTCTGACCATTCTCAATTTGTAGTCTTTTAGTTACCAATATTAAATGTGATCATTCTCTCCTTAAGTCTGATCATTCTCAATTTGTAGTCTTATAGTTAATAATTTTAAGTCTGATCATTCTCAATTTGTAGTCTTTTAGTTACCAATATTAAGTCTGATCATTCTCTCTTTAAGTCTGATCATTCTCTCCTTAAGTCTGATCATTCTCTCCTTAAGTCTGGTCATTCTCTCCTTAAGTCTGGTCATTCTCTCCTTAAGTCTGATCATTCTCTCCTTAAGTCTGATCTTTCTCAATTTGTAGCCTTTTAGTTAACAATTTTAAGTCTGATGATTCTCAAGTTGTAGTCTTTTAGTTACCAATATTAAGACTGATCATTCTCTCTTTAAGTCTGATCATTCTCAATTTGTAGTCTTTTTGTTACCAATATTAAGTCTGATCATTCTCTCCTTAAGTCTGATCATTCTTAATTTGTTGTCTTTAGTTAACAATTTTAAGTCTGATCATTCTCAATTTGTAGTCTTTTAGTTACCAATATTAAGTCTGATCATTCTCTCTTTAAATCTGATCATTCTCAATTTGTAGTCTTTTATTTACCAATATTAAGTCTTATCATTCTCTCCTTAAGTCTGATCATTCTCAATTTGTAGTCTTTTAGTTAACAATCTTAAGTCTGATCATTCCCAATTTGTAGTTTTTTAATTACCAATATTAAGTCTGATCATTCTCTCCTTAAGTCTGATCATTCTCAATTTGTAGTCGTTTATTTACCACTATTAAGTCAGATCATTCTCTCCTTAAGTCTGATCTTTCTCAATTTGTAGCCTTTTAGTTAACAATTTTAAGTCTGATCATTCTCAATTTGTAGCCTTTTTGTTACCAATATTAAGTCTGATCATTCTCAATTTGTAGTCTTTTAGTTACCAATATTAAGTCTGATCATTCTCTCCTTAAGTCTGATCATTCTAAATTTGTAGTCTTTTAGATAACAATTTTAAGTCTGATCATTCTCAATTTGTAGTCTTTTAGTTACCAATATTATGTCTGATCATTCTCTCTTTAAGTCTGATCATTCTCAACTTGTAATCTTTTAGTTACCAATATTAAGTCTGATCGTTCTCTCCTTAAGTCTGATCATTCTCAATTTATAGTCTTATTGTTAACAATATTAAGTCTGACCATTCTCAATTTGTAGTCTTTTAGTTACCAATATTAAGTGTGATCATTCTCTCCTTAAGTCTGATCATTCTCAATTTGTAGTCTTATATGTAATAATTTTAAGTCTGATCATTCTCAATTTGTAGTCTTTTAGTTACCAATATTAAGTCTGATCATTCTCTCTTTAAGTCTCATCATTCTCTCCTTAAGTCTGGTAATTCTCTCTTTAAGTCTGATCATTCTCAATTTGTAGTCTTTTAGTTAACAATTTTAAGTCTGATCATTCTCAAGTTGTAGTCTTTTAGTTACCAATATTAAGACTGATCATTCTCTCTTTAAGTCTGATCATTCTCAATTTGTAGTCTTTTTGTTACCAATATTAAGTCTGATCATTCTCTCCTTAAGTCTGATCATTCTAAATTTGTAGTCTTTTAGATAACAATTTTAAGTCTGATCATTCTCAATTTGTAGTCTTTTAGTTACCAATATTATGTCTGATCATTCTCTCTTTAAGTCTGATCATTCTCAACTTGTAATCTTTTAGTTACCAATATTAAGTCTGATCGTTCTCTCCTTAAGTCTGATCATTCTCAATTTATAGTCTTATTGTTAACAATATTAAGTCTGACCATTCTCAATTTGTAGTCTTTTAGTTACCAATATTAAGTGTGATCATTCTCTCCTTAAGTCTGATCATTCTCAATTTGTAGTCTTATATGTAATAATTTTAAGTCTGATCATTCTCAATTTGTAGTCTTTTAGTTACCAATATTAAGTTTGATCATTCTCTCTTTAAGTCTCATCATTCTCTCCTTAAGTCTGGTAATTCTCTCTTTAAGTCTGATCATTCTCAATTTGTAGTCTTTTAGTTAACAATTTTAAGTCTGATCATTCTCAAGTTGTAGTCTTTTAGTTACCAATATTAAGACTGATCATTCTCTCTTTAAGTCTGATCATTCTCAATTTGTAGTCTTTTCGTTACCAATATTAAGTCTGATCATTCTCTCCTTAAGTCTGATCATTCTCAATTTGTTGTCTTTAGTTAACAATTTTAAGTGTGATCATTCTCAATTTGTAGTCTTTTAGTTACCAATATTAAGTCTGATCATTCTCTCTTTAAATCTGATCATTCTCAATTTGTAGTCTTTTAGTTACCAATATTAAGTCTTATCATTCTCTCCTTAAGTCTGATCATTCTCAATTTGTAGTCTTTTAGTTAACAATCTTAAGTCTGATCATTCCCAATTTGTAGTTTTTTAGTTACCAATATTAAGTCTGATCATTCTCTCCTTAAGTCTGATCATTCTCAATTTGTAGTCGTTTAGTTACCACTATTAAGTCAGATCATTCTCTCCTTAAGTCTGATCTTTCTCAATTTGTAGCCTTTTAGTTAACAATTTTAAGTCTGATCATTCTCAATTTGTAGCCTTTTTGTTACCAATATTAAGTCTGATCATTCTCTCTTTAAGTCTGATCATTCTCAATTTGTAGTCTTTTAGTTAACAATTTTAAGTCTGATCATTCTCAATTTGTAGTCTTTTAGTAACCAATATTAAGTCTGATCATTCTCTCTTGTAGTCTTTTAGTTACCAATATTAAGTCTGATCATTCTCTCTTTAAGTCTGATCATTCTCAATTTGTAGTCTTTTAGTTACCAATATTAAGTCTGATCATTCTCTCCTTAAGTCTGATCATTCTAAATTTGTAGTCTTTTAGATAATAATTTAAAGTCTGATCATTCTCAATTTGTAGTCTTTTAGTTACCAATATTAAGTCTGATCATTCTCTCTTTAAGTCTGACCATTCTCAATTTGTAATCTTTTTGTTAACAATATTAAGTCTGATCATTCTCAATTTGTAGTCTTTTAGTTACCAATATTAAGTCTGATCATTCTCAATTTGTAGTCTTTTAGTTACCAATATTAAGTCTGATCATTCTCTCTTTAAGTCTGATCATTCTCAATTTGTAGTCTTTTAGTTAACAATTTTAAGTCTAATCATTCTCAATTTGTAGTCTTTTAGTTACCAATATTAAGTCTGATCATTCTCTCCTTAAGTCTGACAATTCTCAATTTGTAGTCTTTTTGTTAACAATAGTAAGTCTGATCATTCTCAATTTGTAGTCTTTTAGTTACCAATATTAAGTGTGATCATTCCCTCCTCAAGTCTGATCATTCTCAAATTGTAGTCTTTTAGTTAACAATTTTAAGTGTGATCATTCTCAATTTGTTGTCTTTTAGTTACCAATATTAAGTCTGATCATTCTCTCTTTAAGTCTGATCATTCTCTCCTTAAGTCTGGTCATTCTCTCTTTAAGTCTGATCATTCTCAATTTGTAGTCCTTTAGTTGACAATTTTAAGTCTGATAATTCTCAATTTGTAGCCTTTTAGTTAACAATTTTAAGTCTGATCATTCTCAATTTGTAGTCTTTTAGTTACCAATATTAAGTGTGATCATTCTCTCTTTAAGTCTGATCATTCTCAATTTGTAGTCTTTTAGTTACCAATATTAAGTCTGATCATTCTCTCCTTAAGTCTGATCATTCTAAATTTGTAGTTGATGAGTCGTATTTATACGACTCGTCGAGTCAACTAATCCCATCTATTTCGATACATTATTATGCGAACAGTTACTTTTTAGTGTTGTTTTGCATTTCAGGTGTTTCGGAAACTCTAGGAGGAAACGCGCATAAAAGATGGCTTTTCATGCCAAAAACATCGCAATGGCAGATCAGACCTTTGGACAGTCGACGGAGTGCTGGGAATAGACCGCTGATCAGAAAAATACGAGTCATATGCCGTTACGTAGCTAACTCAATTCCCTACAACTCTCTAGTTCACACCGAGAGCATCCGAGGTCGTTTACATGGTCAAATAAAGAGGCAAAGTCGGGACTCAGTGCAGATCGCGCCCGCAAGAGACATTAACGTTAACGTTAATGTCAAGTACGAACGCGGCGATAATGTTTCCTACGAACGCGCCCGGTCGACGAGATGATGATGTCAGCAGTCCGTTTGATGACGTCAGCAGCCCGAAAGTTGATAATTCTAGCCCAAAAATCAGATTTGGAAACCCAAGTGATAATTTAACCCAAAACCAGATTTGGGAATACAGTTTTGCTATAAATAAGAAGTTTGGGCTAGGGTTTTCATCATCCAACATCATCTAATCAAATCATCCATCATTCTACGAAGACCAAGACGGCTCTGGAGGAGACGAAGCTTTCGACGAAGAGAAGAGATTTTCCTACTTTTAATTATGCGTCTTTTCATGATTATGTGTAGCTAAATCCTTAATTCAGTTTAGGGTTTCACATATTGTGACGTTTGTTTTGAGACTCTATTCTTAATGTTATTTTATGTTTCTCTAGTTCTTGTGCTTAAATTAAAGGATTGAATTGTGAAGCTAAGTGGAGACTTGAAACGGTAAAGCTTAGCGGAACAATTCAACCCCTATCGTCAATGCTTGTTTGATACTGAAACGTGAAAACAAGTAGGACACATGAATATAATATTGCCTGAAACGGATTATTAAATTTAGGAGAACTAGAAGTCTATAACCTGAAACGGAGTAGATTGCGGTGTATAACCTGAAACGGAGTACTTTAGGTTATAACCTGAAACGGAGTAACCACGCTTAGAAGCATGAAATTAGATCATTAGCAGTCGATGATAAACGTGTCACAATAGAAACCCTAGACTGAGTTTTCTCTCTGATTGAATCTTCGTCATTATTTCCTTGCTATTTTCTCTTTTGCACTCACAATCACTCAAAAACCCCTTCTTTCTTATTTTCAGTTACATACAGGAACAGCTTCAACAACACCAGCTCCCTTGGGTTCGACCCCTGCTTGCCACTTTACTAGTTTCTTGCAGGGAAGATTATAAATACAAATTTGAGAGGTCAAACGACGCCTGTCAAATTTTGGCGCCGTTGCCGGGGAGCTGCGCTTCGGTGAAGTTGTTTCTTTTTGTTTTTTATTTTCTTTTTTATTTTTATTGTTACTTAGTTATTTTTTCGTGCTTGCTACTTGTTTCATCATGTCTCACGCAGGTAGTCAGGTTGGTGATGACCAGAACAACAACAACGAGCTCGCTCCGGTCAATGAAAACGCAATTCTACCTCCATTCTATGATGACCCGGAGCAACTCATTCGAGACAGGAACCGTGCGGACAGGGAGGCCGCCAGAATGAATCAAAGGCTACCAGTGGCACAGAACGGTGCTGGCCTGAGGCAACCACCTCCCCAAGAGCCACTACAGCCGCCGGCCCCAGCAAGACCTCAGCAGCCGCCTCTTCAGCGCGTCGTTCCACAGCATCCACTACAGCAGCCTCTCATCAGGGAAGAGTATGACGAAGAATACTACTATCGAGAGCCCACCATGGGAGAGCTGTCTGCCCCGAACTTCAGGAACCAGCCATGGTGCATCTACGAAGGGCCCGAGCTAGAGGCCATAGTGGTCAACACGGCAGTCGTGCATCACCTACCCAAGTTCTCGGGAAACCAAGGAGAGTCGGCCACCACGCATCTGCAGCGTTTCCATGGCATCTGCCAGAACCTTCGGCCACACGGAGTCGAAGTGGAGGACTTTAAGCTGAAAGCCTTTTACTTTTCGTTGACTGATGCAGCTAACGATTGGTTTCTATCTTTGCCTTCAGGTAGCATCCAGACATGGGACCAGATGCAGAGGAAATTCCTGGCCAAGTACTACCCAGCCGCTAGAGCAATGCAGGTTCGCAAGCAACTACAGGAACTTAGACAAGGGCCTAACGAGTCAATGTACGACTACCTAGAGAAGTTCAACAAGTTGGAACGGAGCTGTTGCAACCTCGGACTCCCAGAGAAGCTTATCATAGAATACCTGCTCGATGGTCTGAGACCCCTGGACAAAATGCTGCTAGACGCCTCGGCTGGAGGCACAGTCATGAACCTTCCCCTAGGTCAAATCAGGAAGCTGATCGCAGACGTGGCTGAAAACGCAAGGTTCAGAGAAGAAGTAGGTCGTCAAGATGAATGCAGCAGGACTAGGAATATCTCAAGGGCCGAAGCTGCACCAGCTTCTGATGAGCTGAAGGAATTGAGGGAGATGGTGAAACTGCTGGTTACCAATCAGGTAGCTCAGGCGAAGGGCTGTGAATTCTGCTCTGCAACCGATCACAAGACCGATTCGTGTCCTAGTCTACAGGAGGATGAGCATGGAGACGTCAACGTTGTGGGAGGTAATCAGAACCTCGACAACCGCCCACAACAGCGAAAATTCGGACTAGCAGCTAACGGGTTCAGCTGGAGAGACAACAACAATAACACGACAAAGGAACCAGCCCAGCAGTCCCACCAGCAGCAGCAGCAGCAGCAGTATTATCGACCTCCATATCGTCAACAACAAGGCAGCTATAATAATCAGAACCAATATCAGCAGCGAGGGCAGAATTACAACCAAGGAGGCCCTAGTAATCAGAATTCCGGCAAGTCCCTGGAAGATATAGTGAAGGAGCTGGCAGCTAGCACCCAGCAGTTGGCCACCACGGTACAGCAAAATCAGGTGAAGACCGAGGGCACTTTAGCAGACCTGTCTAAGCAAATGTCCAACTTGGCCCAGACCGTTTCTGAGTTGAAGGGAGATTCAGGAAGGCTACCATCGCAGACAGTGCCGAATCCGAGAGGGAATGTCAGCACATTGGCAGTAGTGGATGTGGACGCAGCACTAAGGGAGTCTGCTTATTGGGTGAACAGGATGCTCGCGCTCGACGGGCACATTGGTGCAAAAAATAGCGAAAAGGAGCCTGAGTCAGTGCGGATCGCGTTCGAAGAAGACATTATCTCCACGCTAATGTCTGAAGCGAACGCGCCTATAATGTCTAGGCCGAACGCGCCCATAACGTTTGAAGCGAACGCGATCCACACTGATGCGCAGTTCCAAACTGACCCTTCTCCTTCGTTTTCCATGCAGGTAATAGATCCTAAAGACCATGTGATCAATAAGGATGAGCTAGGAGGTAGATTGGAGGCGAGGCATGAGCAAAATGAGCCGATAATGGAGCGCCCACTCGCTACGAGTCACGAGACACCACTTGAAAAGAGTAAGGACCCAGGTGCCTTCACAGTCACCTGTGGTATCGGTGAGACTCAGATACATCACTGTTTAATTGATTTGGGTGCTGCTGTTAATGCCATGCCATATTCGTTATATTGTTCTTTGAAATTGGGACCACTGATGCCTCCTAAGCTGTTGATAGAGTTAGGGGATAAATCATGTATTCGTCCTGTTGGTTTGCTAGAGGATCTAACCCTCCGAGTAGGAGACCTTGTTGTTTCTGCAGATTTCTATGTCTTGCAGATGGGAGATGCTAGAGACGATGATCCTCCAACGCTTATCTTAGGACGGCCATTCCTCTTCGCCACCAAGGCCAAGATTGACATGGGCTCAGGCTTATTGTCACTAGCGTATGGTGGCAAGGCATCGAATTTCCATATCTATGAGGAGGCCGACCGTCCATGCATGAAGAAACCACCGGATATAGTGAATACATCATACCTTGGTGCCCTAATTCCAGATCCACCAGACGAGACGAGCTGTGCAGTAGATGAAGTAGCCATGAGCAAGGTGTCCTCACGGATTCGAGAGGATGTGAAGGCGAACCCGCCTAACCAATGGAGAGCCGAATCGAGCACATCATTACACGATGATTTCGGGCAGATTGAAGGAACAGCTGAGGCGAAATTTGACCTCACACGCCCATGGGATCCTAACTTGTGATCCCTAAAGAGGTAACGTCGAGCCAACGACGTAAAACAAAGGCGCTCGCAGGGAGGCAGCCCGGCAAATTTTTCGTTTTTTTTGTTTATTTGAGTTTTGAGTCATGTTTTTTCACTTTGTCTTTTGGGAAAAGAGATGTTTTTCATGCAGGAAACATGTGCAACTCAGTGCGGATCGCGTCCGCCCTTAACATTAGCTGGTCGCGTTCGGTGTTAACATTACGTTAACGTCTATATCGGACGCGGCACGTAACGTCTGAAGAGGACGCGGCTTACCGTTGACCAGCGTTGACCGACTCGGTTGACCAGAATTACACCGTCACGTGACGAAACGAGGGGAGTGCCTGTTCACTTTTCATTCTCTATTTGTTTTTCCCTACATTGTGTGTCTTGCATTGTTTGTGTCTTTGAATTTAAGTCGTGCCGTGAGGACACGGCTTTGTTCAAAAGTGTGGGGTGGGAGAGTCAGTCCGTTGTGTCAGCACGTTTATTTTTCGCACCTGCATAGAGTCAGCACGTTTCCCTTAAAATTTAAAATTTTTAAAAGTAGAAATTTCTCTCTATTTCCCGGATATGCAGTATTGAATTTTGATGATGTGAAACAGATGAGCTGATTAGATGAATTTCTCTCGTGAAATTTGAATTGTGCTTTTACATGTGAACTTAACCCACTGCGTGTCCTCTTGAGTTGAGATAAACAGGGATGTGGAGTTGATAGAAATGTCCTAGAGAGACTTGACGAAGCATTCAAAGGACCGAAATTCAAGTTATATGGTTATATGGACTTTGTGGAGGCTAGCACCTCGAGACTTATTGGTTAAGAATCTGCTCCGCCACTGCAGTGCTTATGCGGTCAGGTGGGACGGGAAAACATCACACCGTCCAAACTCTAGTCCGAGTAGCCGGGAAAATAGACGAGCGACCCTCGGCTTGACTCGCGTCGAAAGGACGAGGATGAGGGAGAGCAGTGAGGTATTTCCATATGCTTGCGGGCGATGATTGGACCTCCGTCAAAAGAGCAGAGTCACGGACAAGCAGTCACAATCAGTAGCAAAAGAAACGAAAATCAGTTATTTGTGAAGTTTTACACGCAACAAAGTGAAGTACACCGATGATCCATCAAAAGACAACTCACTACAAAAGCTGTCCACAAAAGAACTCAAATCCTTGAAGCTCGAACGAATCACGTGCAAGAAAAAGCAATGAAGTATAACCATATAGCGAGAGTTCGGAACAGCGAATGCAGATCATGGGTCTAAAGAGGACTATCTCCCATTCATCCGAATTGATTTGAATTTCAGCTCAAAGGTAACATGTATCAAGTTAAATCTGTGTTGAGCATGATGATTTTAGTAGCGATTGAGTTATGCATAGAAAAGCGAGTCTAGACTAGCAACTCATATTCATGTAGCATTATCTAGGACGTCAAAGAAATTGTGGTGTTGTATTTATTTTCCTTCTATGACTTAGTTCTTGTTCGGGACGAACAAGTTTAAGTGTGGGGTGGTTTGATGAGTCGTATTTATACGACTCGTCGAGTCAACTAATCCCATCTATTTCGATACATTATTATGCGAACAGTTACTTTTTAGTGTTGTTTTGCATTTCAGGTGTTTCGGAAACTCTAGGAGGAAACGCGCATAAAAGATGGCTTTTCATGCCAAAAACATCGCAATGGCAGATCCGACCTTTGGACAGTCGACGGAGTGCTGGGAATAGACCGCTGATCAGAAAAATACGAGTCATATGCCGTTACGTAGCTAACTCAATTCCCTACAACTCTCTAGTTCACACCGAGAGCATCCGAGGTCGTTTACATGGTCAAATAAAGAGGCAAAGTCGGGACTCAGTGCAGATCGCGCCCGCAAGAGACATTAACGTTAACGTTAATGTCAAGTACGAACGCGGCGATAATGTTTCCTACGAACGCGCCCAGTCGACGAGATGATGATGTCAGCAGTCCGTTTGATGACGTCAGCAGCCCGAAAGTTGATAATTCTAGCCCAAAAATCAGATTTGGAAACCCAAGTGATAATTTAACCCAAAACCAGATTTGGGAATACAGTTTTGCTATAAATAAGAAGTTTGGGCTAGGGTTTTCATCATCCAACATCATCTAATCAAATCATCCATCATTCTACGAAGACCAAGACGGCTCTGGAGGAGACGAAGCTTTCGACGAAGAGAAGAGATTTTCCTACTTTTAATTATGCGTCTTTTCATGATTATGTGTAGCTAAATCCTTAATTCAGTTTAGGGTTTCACATATTGTGACGTTTGTTTTGAGACTCTATTCTTAATGTTATTTTATGTTTCTCTAGTTCTTGTGCTTAAATTAAAGGATTGAATTGTGAAGCTAAGTGGAGACTTGAAACGGTAAAGCTTAGCGGAACAATTCAACCCCTATCGTCAATGCTTGTTTGATACTGAAACGTGAAAACAAGTAGGACACCTGAATATAATATTGCCTGAAACGGATTATTAAATTTAGGAGAACTGGAAGTCTATAACCTGAAACGGAGTAGATTGCGGTGTATAACCTGAAACGGAGTACTTTAGGTTATAACCTGAAACGGAGTAACCACGCTTAGAAGCATGAAATTAGATCATTAGCAGTCGATGATAAACGTGTCACAATAGAAACCCTAGACTGAGTTTTCTCTCTGATTGAATCTTCGTCATTATTTCCTTGCTATTTTCTCTTTTGCACTCACAATCACTCAAAAACCCCTTCTTTCTTATTTTCAGTTACATACAGGAACAGCTTCAACAACACCAGCTCCCTTGGGTTCGACCCCTGCTTGCCACTTTACTAGTTTCTTGCAGGGAAGATTATAAATACAAATTTGAGAGGTCAAACGACGCCTGTCAGTAGTCTTTTAGATAACAATTTTAAGTCTGATCATTCTCAATTTGTAGTCTTTTTGTTACCAATATTAAGTGTGATCATTATCTCCTTAAGTCTGATCATTTTCAATTTGTAGTCTTTTAGTTAATAATTTTAAGTCTGATCATTCTAAATTTGTCGTCTTTTAGTTACCAATATTAAGTCTGATCATTCTCTCTTTAAGTCTGATCATTCTCTCCTTAAGTCTGGTCATTCTCTCTTTAAGTCTGATCATTCTCAATTTCCATATCTGATTCTTCTGATGGTTTAGGAGTCTCTTCTGACGGCTCGGTAGTTTCTTCTTTGTCTGCCTCGGGGTCAGCTTCATTTATCTGAATTTCCTCGTCAGTTTGGGGTACTCGTCTTGTGGCAGCGGCCAGGCCAATTATGAGGTACCACATGTCTGCAATGGTTAGGTTCCTGGCTGATCTCCTCATTGCTTCGTTAACTCTTCCCAGCTCTTCGGACCTCATTCCACGAAGAAATTTTTGGAGAAGAACCTTCTTCGTGAATCCATGGTGCGGGCAGCTTGAGACGATGGCATCATAGTTCGTGGAGTATTCGTCCAAGGTCTCATCCCGGGATTGTTGAAGGCACATGATTCTCTCACGGGTTTCTTGGCGTAAGGATGGTGGGGAGAATTCCTTCAGGAATGGAACGCAGAGATCTACGTAACGTTCTGCACTGCAAGCGGTGGATGTGTAGTACCATATCGTGGAAAAGTCAGTTAGAGAGAATTTAAAGCATTTAAGCTTAAATTCCTCTAACACCTCATTTTCAGGTTTGATGTGGTGGCAAACGTGGTGGAAGTTTCGGCAGTGCTGTACTGGGTCTTCTCCCTCCGTTCCTCCGAACAGGGGCAGATATCGCGTTGTCCATGCATGCGTAGTGGGTAGTGTCATAGGGAAATGAAAAAAGAACAACTATCCGACGGCTAATTCCCCGGCAACGGCGCCAATTTTGACGGAGCCCACTGCACTGTCGTTAAGGTGCAATGTTCTCTGTGCAAAATAAATTTATATTTTCCGCTACTCGCGACTACACTACTGGGTAGTAAGTGGTAAGTAGGGGTCGAACCCAAGGGAATTAGGGGGATAATTGTTCTTTGAGGGGATTATTCAGCGGGAGGGCATGTTTTAGGTTGGTTGGTTGGTTTTAAAGCTACCAGCTAAGTGATTGATTGGTTGGTTGGTTGGTTTTAGTACTGGAAAGTAACTGATAATTATTACAATTAAAAGAAAGCGTTCGGTTTCAGGGGCCTTGTATTATATCCTGTTTATCATTGACCCTTAGTGAATCTTCTAAGTATTCAAACGTGTATCAAGGCCTTTTCCGGCGCTCGATTTGCCACACTGTCTAGTCTTTTGCAAAAGTGTTCGAAAGTGAATCAAGGCCATTTCAAGCACTCGACTTGCAACACTGTCTAATCTTTTGCAAAAAAACGTAAAGCCCTTGTTCTACTTAGACTAGCTCCCCATTTCAAGGTATACTAGCCTATGTGCATCCATTTTGGGTTGTCTTTTCCGATTTACCCAAAATGGTGTTTGAGAGAGATCAAACTCCTCAGATAAGCTTTGCCATTTCAAGCATCCACTTACCCGAGTATGTTTGCGAACTTCCACAGAAGAGCTTTGCCATTTCAAGCATCCACTCAACCTTGGAAGTTCTGATCTAATATATGGCACATAGAACAAGTTTTGAATACAAAGACGAGACACTAAATTAATAGTCTAAAACATTTTATAATACAAGTCCACCCCTTCTACCGAACGACTAGTTTAGCTACTATTTATCGCGCTAAACATTATAACTAAGGAATTGGAAATTAAAGATGGTAAATAAATATTAAAATACTTACAACCGTTGAAGCGCCAAGGGAGCAATCTTTTATTTCCAAAGCCAAACTTACAAAACTTAGAGAGATAAGTGAAATGTTGATTTTTGGATGATACAAATGAGAGGAGAATGGCTTGTATTTATAGCCAAAGGGAGGAGAAATGGAGGGTGGAGATGGCTTCCATGTGTTTTTGATCCAAGGGAGGAAGAGGAGGAGGTGAAGATGTGGTGGAGGAGCCACCACATGGCAAGCTTTCCATGGAGGAGCAAAAGCCGCCGGTCACCATGAGGGGAGGAGCCGCCGGTCGCCGGTCACCACGAGGGGAGGAGCTCCTCCCTTGGCCACCTCCAAGCAAGGTGGCCGGTAACCTTGGTCCATGAGTGTATTTTGACAGTTTTGTGCAGTCTTTTCACAAAACTATCAGTCCAATTTCGCTCCGTCTGACTTTGATTCCTCTTCTGCTTAATTTGTTATGAGTGATTCAACGTCAGGATCCTTGATATTTCTTCAGTCGGCATATGACCTTGACCTTGGAATGACTCGTAACATCTTTTATGCTTTAAAAGCTCCTATTTAGCATGTATTCTCTCTAAGCTCTGAAATACCCTGTAGAAATATATCGGAACTAACAAGCAAAAGTCAAATAGACCAACAGTCTAATTTGGTGGGTTTTACTGTGTTTTTGATTCGTATAATTATGGTCCATCAACTACAAATTGAGAATGATCAGACTTAAAGAGAGAATGATCAGACTTAATATTGGTAACTAAAATACTACAAATTGAGAATGATCAGACTTAATATAGGTAACTAAAGGACTACAAATTGAGAATGATCAGACTTAAAGAGAGAATGATGACACTTAATATTGGTAACTAAAAGACTACAAATTGAGAATGATCAGACTTAAAATTATTAACTAAAATACTACAAATTGAAAATGATCTGACTTAAGGAGAGAATGATCTGACTTAATATTGGTAACTAAAAGACTACAAATTGAGAATGATCAGACTTAATATTGGTAACTAAAAGACTACAAATTGACAATGATCAAACTTAAGATTGTTAACTAAAAGACAACAAATTGAGAATGATCAGGCTTAAGGAGAGAATGTTCAGACTTAAAATTGGTAACTAAAAGACTACAAATTAAGTCTGATCATTCTCTCCTTAAGTTTGATCATTCTCTCCTTAAGTCTGATCATTCTCAATTTGTAGTCTTTTAGTTACCAATATTAAGTCTGATCATTCTCAATTTGTAGGCTTTTAGTTACCAATATTATGTCTGATCATTCTCTCCATAAGTCTGATCATTCTCAATTTGTAGTCTTTTAGTTAACAATTTTAAGTCTGATCATTCTCAATTTGTTGTCTTTTAGTTACCAATATTAAATCTGACCATTCTCTCTTTAAGTCTGATCATTCTCTCCTTAAGTCTGATCATTCTCTCCTTAAGTCTGATCATTCTCAATTTGTAGTCTTTTAGTTACCAATATTAAGTCTGATCATTCTCTCCTTAAGTCTGATCATTCTAAATTTGTAGTCTTTTAGTTAACAATTTTAAGTCTGATCATTCTCAATTTGTTGTCTTTTAGTTACCAATATTAAATCTGACCATTCTCTCTTTAAGTCTGATCATTCTCTCCTTAAGTCTGATCATTCTCTCCTTAAGTCTGATCATTCTCAATTTGTAGTCTTTTAGTTACCAATATTAAGTCTGATCATTCTCTCCTTAAGTCTGATCATTCTCAATTTGTAGTCTTTTAGTTACCAATATTATGTCTGATCATTCTCTCTTTAAGTCTGATCATTCTCAACTTGTAATCTTTTAGTTACCAATATTAAGTCTGATCATTTTCTCCTTAAGTATGACCATTCTCAATTTGTAGTCTTTTTGTTAACAATATTAAGTCTGACCATTCTCAATTTGTAGTCTTTTAGTTACCAATATTAAGTCTGATCATTCTCTCTTTAAGTCTGACCATTCTCAATTTGTAGTCTTTTAGTTACCAATATTATGACTGATCATTCTCTCTTTAAGTCTGATCATTCTCAATTTGTAGTCTTTTTGTTACCAATATTAAGTCTGATCATTCTCTCCTTAAGTCTGATCATTCTCAATTTGTAGTCTTTAGTTAACAATTTTAAGTCTGATCATTCTCAATTTGTAGTCTTTTAGTTACCAATATTAAGTCTGATCATTCTCTCTTTAAATCTGATCATTCTCAATTTGTAGTCTTTTAGTTACCAATATTAAGTCTTATCATTCTCTCCTTAAGTCTGATCATTCTCAATTTGTAGTCTTTTAGTTAACAATCTTACGTCTGATCATTCCTAATTTGTAGTTTTTTAGTTACCAATATTAAGTCTGATCATTCTCTCTTTAAGTCTGATCATTCTCAATTTGTAGTCTTCTAGTTACCAATATTAAGTCTGATCATTCTCTCCTTAAGTCTGATCATTCTAAATTTGTAGTCTTTTAGATAACAATTTTAAGTCTGATCATTCTCAATTTGTAGACTTTTAGTTACCAATATTATGTCTGATCATTCTCTCTTTAAGTCTGATCATTCTCAACTTGTAATCTTTTAGTTACCAATATTAAGTCTGATCATTCTCTCCTTAAGTCTGACCATTCTCAATTTATAGTCTTATTGTTAACAATATTAAGTCTGACCATTCTCAATTTGTAGTCTTTTAGTTACCAATATTAAGTGTGATCATTCTCTCCTTAAGTCTGATCATTCTCAATTTGTAGTCTTATAGTTAATAATTTTAAGTCTGATCATTCTCAATTTGTAGTCTTTTAGTTACCAATATTAAGTCTGATCATTCTCTCTTTAAGTCTGATCATTCTCTCCTTAAGTCTGATCATTCTCTCCTTAAGTCTGGTCATTCTCTCCTTAAGTCTGGTCATTCTCTCCTTAAGTCTGATCATTCTCTCCTTAAGTCTGATCTTTCTCAATTTGTAGCCTTTTAGTTAACAATTTTAAGTCTGATGATTCTCAAGTTGTAGTCTTTTAGTTACCAATATTAAGACTGATCATTCTCTCTTTAAGTCTGATCATTCTCAATTTGTAGTCTTTTTGTTACCAATATTAAGTCTGATCATTCTCTCCTTAAGTCTGATCATTCTTAATTTGTTGTCTTTAGTTAACAATTTTAAGTCTGATCATTCTCAATTTGTAGTCTTTTAGTTACCAATATTAAGTCTGATCATTCTCTCTTTAAATCTGATCATTCTCAATTTGTAGTCTTTTATTTACCAATATTAAGTCTTATCATTCTCTCCTTAAGTCTGATCATTCTCAATTTGTAGTCTTTTAGTTAACAATCTTAAGTCTGATCATTCCCAATTTGTAGTTTTTTAATTACCAATATTAAGTCTGATCATTCTCTCCTTAAGTCTGATCATTCTCAATTTGTAGTCGTTTAGTTACCACTATTAAGTCAGATCATTCTCTCCTTAAGTCTGATCTTTCTCAATTTGTAGCCTTTTAGTTAACAATTTTAAGTCTGATCATTCTCAATTTGTAGCCTTTTTGTTACCAGTATTAAGTCTGATCATTCTCAATTTGTAGTCTTTTAGTTACCAATATTAAGTCTGATCATTCTCTTCTTAAGTCTGATCATTCTAAATTTGTAGTCTTTTAGATAACAATTTTAAGTCTGATCATTCTCAATTTGTAGTCTTTTAGTTACCAATATTATGTCTGATCATTCTCTCTTTAAGTCTGATCATTCTCAACTTGTAATCTTTTAGTTACCAATATTAAGTCTGATCGTTCTCTCCTTAAGTCTGATCATTCTCAATTTATAGTCTTATTGTTCACAATATTAAGTCTGACCATTCTCAATTTGTAGTCTTTTTGTTACCAATATTAAGTCTGATCATTCTCTCCTTAAGTCTGATCATTCTTAATTTGTTGTCTTTAGTTAACAATTTTAAGTCTGATCATTCTCAATTTGTAGTCTTTTAGTTACCAATATTAAGTCTGATCATTCTCTCTTTAAATCTGATCATTCTCAATTTGTAGTCTTTTATTTACCAATATTAAGTCTTATCATTCTCTCCTTAAGTCTGATCATTCTCAATTTGTAGTCTTTTAGTTAACAATCTTAAGTCTGATCATTCCCAATTTGTAGTTTTTTAATTACCAATATTAAGTCTGATCATTCTCTCCTTAAGTCTGATCATTCTCAATTTGTAGTCGTTTAGTTACCACTATTAAGTCAGATCATTCTCTCCTTAAGTCTGATCTTTCTCAATTTGTAGCCTTTTAGTTAACAATTTTAAGTCTGATCATTCTCAATTTGTAGCCTTTTTGTTACCAGTATTAAGTCTGATCATTCTCAATTTGTAGTCTTTTAGTTACCAATATTAAGTCTGATCATTCTCTTCTTAAGTCTGATCATTCTAAATTTGTAGTCTTTTAGATAACAATTTTAAGTCTGATCATTCTCAATTTGTAGTCTTTTAGTTACCAATATTATGTCTGATCATTCTCTCTTTAAGTCTGATCATTCTCAACTTGTAATCTTTTAGTTACCAATATTAAGTCTGATCGTTCTCTCCTTAAGTCTGATCATTCTCAATTTATAGTCTTATTGTTCACAATATTAAGTCTGACCATTCTCAATTTGTAGTCTTTTAGTTACCAATATTAAGTGTGATCATTCTCTCCTTAAGTCTGATCATTCTCAATTTGTAGTCTTATATGTAATAATTTTAAGTCTGATCATTCTCAATTTGTAGTCTTTTAGTTACCAATATTAAGTCTGATCATTCTCTCTTTAAGTCTGATCATTCTCTCCTTAAGTCTGGTAATTCTCTCTTTAAGTCTGATCATTCTCAATTTGTAGTCTTTTAGTTAACAATTTTAAGTCTGATCATTCTCAAGTTGTAGTCTTTTAGTTACCAATATTAAGACTGATCATTCTCTCTTTAAGTCTGATCATTCTCAATTTGTAGTCTTTTTGTTACCAATATTAAGTCTGATCATTCTCTCCTTAAGTCTGATCATTCTCAATTTGTTGTCTTTAGTTAACAATTTTAAGTGTGATCATTCTCAATTTGTAGTCTTTTAGTTACCAATATTAAGTCTGATCATTCTCTCTTTAAATCTGATCATTCTCAATTTGTAGTCTTTTAGTTACCAATATTAAGTCTTATCATTCTCTCCTTAAGTCTGATCATTCTCAATTTGTAGTCTTTTAGTTAACAATCTTAAGTCTGATCATTCCCAATTTGTAGTTTTTTAGTTACCAATATTAAGTCTGATCATTCTCTCCTTAAGTCTGATCATTCTCAATTTGTAGTCGTTTAGTTACCACTATTAAGTCAGATCATTCTCTCCTTAAGTCTGATCTTTCTCAATTTGTAGCCTTTTAGTTAACAATTTTAAGTCTGATCATTCTCAATTTGTAGCCTTTTTGTTACCAATATTAAGTCTGATCATTCTCTCTTTAAGTCTGATCATTCTCAATTTGTAGTCTTTTAGTTAACAATTTTAAGTCTGATCATTCTCAATTTGTAGTCTTTTAGTAACCAATATTAAGTCTGATCATTCTCTCTTGTAGTCTTTTAGTTACCAATATTAAGTCTGATCATTCTCTCTTTAAGTCTGATCATTCTCAATTTGTAGTCTTTTAGTTACCAATATTAAGTCTGATCATTCTCTCCTTAAGTCTGATCATTCTAAATTTGTAGTCTTTGAGATAATAATTTAAAGTCTGATCATTCTCAATTTGTAGTCTTTTAGTTACCAATATTAAGTCTGATCATTCTCTCTTTAAGTCGTACCATTCTCAATTTGTAATCTTTTTGTCAACAATATTAAGTCTGATCATTCTCAATTTGTAGTCTTTTAGTTACCAATATTAAGTCTGATCATTCTCAATTTGTAGTCTTTTAGTTACCAATATTAAGTCTGATCATTCTCTCTTTAAGTCTGATCATTCTCAATTTGTAGTCTTTTAGTTACCAATATTAAGTCTGATCATTCTCTCTTTAAGTCTGATCATTCTCAATTTGTAGTCTTTTAGTTAACAATTTTAAGTCTAATCATTCTCAATTTGTAGTCTTTTAGTTACCAATATTAAGTCTGATCATTCTCTCCTTAAGTCTGACAATTCTCAATTTGTAGTCTTTTTGTTAACAATAGTAAGTCTGATCATTCTCAATTTGTAGTCTTTTAGTTACCAATATTAAGTGTGATCATTCCCTCCTCAAGTCTGATCATTCTCAAATTGTAGTCTTTTAGTTAACAATTTTAAGTGTGATCATTCTCAATTTGTTGTCTTTTAGTTACCAATATTAAGTCTGATCATTCTCTCTTTAAGTCTGATCATTCTCTCCTTAAGTCTGGTCATTCTCTCTTTAAGTCTGATCATTCTCAATTTGTAGTCCTTTAGTTAACAATTTTAAGTCTGATAATTCTCAATTTGTAGCCTTTTAGTTAACAATTTTAAGTCTGATCATTCTCAATTTGTAGTCTTTTAGTTACCAATATTAAGTTTGATCATTCTCTCTTTAAGTCTGATCATTCTCAATTTGTAGTCTTTTAGTTACCAATATTAAGTCTGATCATTCTCTCCTTAAGTCTGATCATTCTAAATTTGTAGTCTTTTAGATAACAATTTTAAGTCTGATCATTCTCAATTTGTAGTCTTTTTGTTACCAATATTAAGTGTGATCATTATCTCCTTAAGTCTGATCATTTTCAATTTGTAGTCTTTTAGTTAACAATTTTAAGTCTGATCATTCTAAATTTGTCGTCTTTTAGTTACCAATATTAAGTCTGATCATTCTCTCTTTAAGTCTGATCATTCTCTCCTTAAGTCTGGTCATTCTCTCTTTAAGTCTGATCATTCTCAATTTCCATATCTGATTCTTCTGATGGTTTAGGAGTCTCTTCTGACGGCTCGGTAGTTTCTTCTTTGTCTGCCTCGGGGTCAGCTTCATTTATCTGAATTTTCTCGTCAGTTTGGGGTACTCGTCTTGTGGCAGCGGCCAGGCCAATTATGAGGTACCACATGTCTGCAATGGTTAGGTTCCTGGCTGATCTCCTCATTGCTTCGTTAACTCTTCCCAGCTCTTCGGACCTCATTCCACGAAGAAATTTTTGGAGAAGAACCTTCTTCGTGAATCCATGGTGCGGGCAGCTTGAGACGATGGCATCATAGTTCGTGGAGTATTCGTCCAAGGTCTCATAATTGCCACACTGTCTAGTCTTTTGCAAAAGTGTTCGAAAGTGAATCAAGGCCATTTCAAGCACTCGACTTGCAACACTGTCTAATCTTTTGCAAAAAAACGTAAAGCCCTTGTTCTACTTAGACTAGCTCCCCATTTCAAGGTATACTAGCCTATGTGCATCCATTTTGGGTTGTCTTTTCCGATTTACCCAAAATGGTGTTTGAGAGAGATCAAACTCCTCAGATAAGCTTTGCCATTTCAAGCATCCACTTACCCGAGTATGTTTGCGAACTTCCACAGAAGAGCTTTGCCATTTCAAGCATCCACTCAACCTTGGAAGTTCTGATCTAATATATGGCACATAGAACAAGTTTTGAATACAAAGACGAGACACTAAATTAATAGTCTAAAACATTTTATAATACAAGTCCACCCCTTCTACCGAACGACTAGTTTAGCTACTATTTATCGCGCTAAACATTATAACTAAGGAATTGGAAATTAAAGACGGTAAATAAATATTAAAATACTTACAACCGTTGAAGCGCCAAGGGAGCAATCTTTTATTTCCAAAGCCAAACTTACAAAACTTAGAGAGATAAGTGAAATGTTGATTTTTGGATGATACAAATGAGAGGAGAATGGCTTGTATTTATAGCCAAAGGGAGGAGAAATGGAGGGTGGAGATGGCTTCCATGTGTTTTTGATCCAAGGGAGGAAGAGGAGGAGGTGAAGATGTGGTGGAGGAGCCACCACATGGCAAGCTTTCCATGGAGGAGCAAAAGCCGCCGGTCACCATGAGGGGAGGAGCCGCCGGTCGCCGGTCACCACGAGGGGAGGAGCTCCTCCCTTGGCCACCTCCAAGCAAGGTGGCCGGTCACCTTGGTCCATGAGTGTATTTTGACAGTTTTGTACAGTCTTTTCACAAAACTATCAGTCCAATTTCGCTCCGTCTGACTTTGATTCCTCTTCTGCTTAATTTGTTATGAGTGATTCAACGTCAGGATCCTTGATATTTCTTCAGTCGGCATATGACCTTGACCTTGGAATGACTCGTAACATCTTTTATGCTTTAAAAGCTCCTATTTAGCATGTATTCTCTCTAAGCTCTGAAATACCCTGTAGAAATATATCGGAACTAACAAGCAAAAGTGAAATAGACCAACAGTCTAATTTGGTGGGTTTTACTGTGTTTTTGATTCGTATAATTATGGTCCATCAACTACAAATTGAGAATGATCAGACTTAAAGAGAGAATGATCAGACTTAATATTGGTAACTAAAATACTACAAATTGAGAATGATCAGACTTAATATAGGTAACTAAAGGACTACAAATTGAGAATGATCAGACTTAAAGAGAGAATGATGACACTTAATATTGGTAACTAAAAGACTACAAATTGAGAATGATCAGACTTAAAATTATTAACTAAAATACTACAAATTGAAAATGATCTGACTTAAGGAGAGAATGATCTGACTTAATATTGGTAACTAAAAGACTACAAATTGAGAATGATCAGACTTAATATTGGTAAATAAAAGACTACAAATTGACAATGATCAAACTTAAGATTGTTAACTAAAAGACAACAAATTGAGAATGATCAGACTTAAAATTGGTAACTAAAAGACTACAAATTAAGTCTGATCATTCTCTCCTTTAGTTTGATCACTCTCTCCTTAAGTCTGATCATTCTCAATTTGTAGTCTTTTAGTTACCAATATTAAGTCTGATCATTCTCTCCTTAAGTTTGATCATTCTCTCCTTAAGTCTGATCATTCTCAATTTATAGCCTTTTAGTTAACAATTTTAAGTCAGATCATTCTCAATTTGTAGTCTTTTAGTTACCAATATTAAGTCTGATCATTCTCTCTTTAAGTTTGATCATTTTCAATTTGTGATCTTTTTTTTTGATGGGATGTATACATGTATTGTACAAGATTACTGAAATTCTCAAGCTAATCTAGTACATTAATCTCCATTGAAGCGCAAGCCTTGTGGCGTCTTTACTCATCCACTTTGAAGCATATCTCCAAACAATCAACTGCCTCACGTGCGAAGCCATTTCTTAAGAGTCGTGGCAAAGGCGAAGCCACCTCGAGCACCTCCTGCGAAGGGAGGGAAGCACCTCCGGCGAGGGGAGGAAAGCACCTCCTGTGAAGGGAGGAAATTCATCACCAAATATTGGTGGGAATGATGCATTATGGGGGGATTGAACTCAAGACCAATTGGTTACGAAGCCAATGGTTGAACCAATCCAACTACAACCCCACATGCCAATTTGTGATCTTTTAGTTACCAATATTAAGTCCGATCATTCTGTCCTTAAGCCTTATCATTCTCAATTTGTAGTCTTTTAGTTAACAATCTTAAGTCTGATCATTCTCAATTTGTACTCTTTTAGTTACCAATATTAATTCTGATCATTCTCTCCTTAAGTCTGATCATTCTCAATTTGTAGTCTTTTAGTTACCAATTTTAAGTCTGATCATTCTCTCTTTAAGTCTGATCATTCTCAATTTGTAGTCTTTTAGTTACCAACCTTAAGTCTGATCATTCTCAATTTGTAGCCTTTTAGTTACCAATATTAAGTCTGATCATTCTCTCCTTAAGTCGGATCGTTCTCAATTTGTAGTCTTTTAGTTACCAATATTAAGTCTGATCATTCTCTCTTTAAGTCGGATCATTCTCAATTTGTAGTCTTTTAGTTACCAATATTAAGTCTGATCATTCTCTCCTTAAATCTGATCATTTTCAATTTGTAGTCTTTTAGTTAACAATTTTAAGTCTGATCATTCTCAATTTGTAATCTTTTAGTTACCAATATTAAGTCTAATCATTCTCTCTTTAAGTTTGATCATTCTCAATTTGTGATCTTTTAGTTACCAAATATTAAGTCCGATCATTCTGTCCTTAAGCCTTATCAGACTTAATATTGGTAACTAAAAGACTACAAATTGAGAATGATCAGACTTAAGATTGTTAACTAAAAGACTACAAATTGAGAATGATAAGGCTTAAGGACAGAATGATCGGACTTAATATTGGTAACTAAAAGATCACAAATTGAAAATGATCAAACTTAAAGAGAGAATGATCAGACTTAAAATTGTTAACTAAAAGACTAAAATTGAGAATGATCAGACTTAAAGAGAGAATGATCAGACTTAATATTGTTAACTAAAAGACTACAAATTTGTGAATGATCATACTTAAAATTGGTAACTAAAAGACTACAAATTGAGAATGATCAGACTTATGGAGAGAATGATCAGACTTAATATGTGTAACTAGAAGACTACAAATTGGGAATGATCAGACTTAAGATTGTTAACTAAAAGACTACAAATTAAGAATGATAAGGCTTAAGGACAGAATGATCGGACTAAGTAGTGGTAACTAAGAGATCACAAATTGAAAATGATCAAACTTAAAGAGAGAATGATTAGACTTAATATTGGAAACTAAAAGACTACAAATTAAGAATGATCAGACTTAAAATTGTTAACTAAAAGACTACAAATTGAAAATGATCAGATTTAAGGAGAGAATGATCAGACTTAATATTGGTAACTAAAAGACTACAAATTGAGAATGATCCGACTTAAAGAGAGAATGATCAGACTTAATATTGGTAACTAAAAGACTACAAATTGAGAACGATCCGACTTAAGGAGAGAATGCTCAGACTTAATATTGGTAACTAAAAGACTACAAATTGAGAATGATCTGACTTAAGGTTGGTAACTAAAAGACTACAAATTGAGAATGATCAGACTTAAAGAGAGAATGATCAGACTTAATATTGGTAACTAAAATACTACAAATTGAGAATGATCAGACTTAATATAGGTAACTAAAGGACTACAAATTGAGAATGATCAGTCTTAAAGAGAGAATGATGACACTTAATATTGGTAACTAAAAGACTACAAATTGAGAATGATCAGACTTAAAATTATTAACAAAAATACTACAAATTGAAAATGATCTGACTTAAGGAGAGAATGATCTGACTTAATATTGGTAACTAAAAGACTACAAATTGAGAATGATCAGACTTAATATTGGTAACTAAAAGACTACAAATTGACAATGATCAAACTTAAGATTGTTAACTAAAAGACAACAAATTGAGAATGATCAGGCTTAAGGAGAGAATAATGAGACTTAAAATTGGTAACTAAAAGACTACAAATTAAGTCTGATCATTCTCTCCTTAAGTTTGATCATTCTCTCCTTAACTCTGATCATTCTCAATTTGTAGTCTTTTAGTTACCAATATTAAGTCTGATCATTCTCTCCTTAAGTTTGATCATTCTCTCCTTAAGTCTGATCATTCTCAATTTATAGCCTTTTAGTTAACAATTTTAAGTCAGATCATTCTCAATTTGTAGTCTTTTAGTTACCAATATTAAGTCTGATCATTCTCTCTTTAAGTTTGATCATTTTCAATTTGTGATCTTTTTTTTTTGATGGGATGTATACATGTATTGTACAAGATTACTAAAATTCTCAAGCTAATCTAGTACATTAATCTCCATTGAAGCGCAAGCCTTGTGGCGTCTTTACTCATCCACTTTGAAGCATATCTCCAAACAATCAACTGCCTCACGTGCGAAGCCATTTCTTCAGAGTCGTGGCAAAGGCGAAGCCACCTCGAGCACCTCCTGCGAAGGGAGGGAAGCACCTCCGGCGAGGGGAGGAAAGCACCTCCTGTGAAGGGAGGAAATTCATCACCAAATATTGGTGGGAATGATGCATTATGGGGGGATTGAACTAAAGACCAATTGGTTACTAAGCCAATGGTTGAACCAATCCAACTACAACCCCACATGCCAATTTGTGATCTTTTAGTTACCAATATTAAGTCCGATCATTCTGTCCTTAAGCCTTATCATTCTCAATTTGTAGTCTTTTAGTTAACAATCTTAAGTCTGATCATTCTCAATTTGTACTCTTTTAGTTACCAATATTAAGTCTGATCATTCTCTCCTTAAGTCTGATCATTCTCAATTTGTAGTCTTTTAGTTACCAATTTTAAGTCTGATCATTCTCTCTTTAAGTCTGATCATTCTCAATTTGTAGTCTTTTAGTTACCAACCTTAAGTCTGATCATTCTCAATTTGTAGTCTTTTAGTTACCAATATTAAGTCTGATCATTCTCTCCTTAAGTCGGATCGTTCTCAATTTGTAGTCTTTTAGCTACCAATATTAAGTCTGATCATTCTCTCTTTAAGTCGGATCATTCTCAATTTGTAGTCTTTTAGTTACCAATATTAAGTCTGATCATTCTCTCCTTAAATCTGATCATTTTCAATTTGTAGTCTTTTAGTTAACAATTTTAAGTCTGATCATTCTCAATTTGTAATCTCTTAGTTACCAATATTAAGTCTAATCATTCTCTCTTTAAGTTTGATCATTCTCAATTTGTGATCTTTTAGTTACCAAATATTAAGTCCGATCATTCTGTCCTTAAGCCTTATCAGACTTAATATTGGTAACTAAAAGACTACAAATTGAGAATGATCAGACTTAAGATTGTTAACTAAAAGACTACAAATTGAGAATGATAAGGCTTAAGGACAGAATGATCGGACTTAATATTGGTAACTAAGAGATCACAAATTGAAAATGATCAAACTTAAAGAGAGAATGATCAGACTTAAAATTGTTAACTAAAAGACTAAAATTGAGAATGATCAGACTTAAAGAGAGAATGATCAGACTTAATATTGTTAACTAAAAGACTACAAATTTGTGAATGATCATACTTAAAATTGGTAACTAAAAGACTACAAATTGAGAATGATCAGACTTATGGAGAGAATGATCAGACTTAATATGTGTAACTAGAAGACAACAAATTGGGAATGATCAGACTTAAGATTGTTAACTAAAAGACTACAAATTAAGAATGATAAGGCTTAAGGACAGAATGATCGGACTAAGTAGTGGTAACTAAAAGATCACAAATTGAAAATGATCAAACTTAAAGAGAGAATGATTAGACTTAATATTGGAAACTAAAAGGCTACAAATTAAAAATGATCAGACTTAAAATTGTTAACTAAAAGACTACAAATTGAAAATGATCAGATTTAAGGAGAGAATGATCAGACTTAATATTGGTAACTAAAAGACTACAAATTGAGAATGATCCGACTTAAAGAGAGAATGATCAGACTTAATATTGGTAACTAAAAGACTACAAATTGAGAACGATCCGACTTAAGGAGAGAATGCTCAGACTTAATATTGGTAACTAAAAGACTACAAATTGAGAATGATCCGACTTAAGGTTGGTAACTAAAAGACTACAAATTGAGAATGATCAGACTTAAAGAGAGAATGATCAGACTTAATATTGGTAACTAAAATACTACAAATTGAGAATGATCAGACTTAATATTGGTAACTAAAAGACTACAAATTGAGAATGATCAGACTTAAAGAGAGAATGATCACACTTAATATTGGTAACTAAAAGACTACAAATTGAGAATGATCAGACTTAAAATTATTAAGTAAAATACTACAAATTGAAAATGATCAGACTTAGGGAGAGAATGATCTGACTTAATATTGGTAACTAAAAGACTACAAATTGAGAATGATCAGACTTAATATTGGTAACTAAAAGACTACAAATTGAGAATGATCAGACTTAAGATTGTTAACTAAAAGACAACAAATTGAGAATGATCAGGCTTAAGGAGAGAATGATCAGACTTAAAATTGGTAACTAAAAGACTACGAATTAAGTCTGATCATTCGCTCCTTAAGTTTGATCATTCTGTCCTTAAGTCTGATCATTCTCAATTTGTAGTCTTTTAGTTACCAATTTTAAGTCTGATCATTCTCAATTTGTAGTCTTTTAGTTAACAATATTAAGTCTGATCATTCTCTCCTTAAGTCGGATCGTTCTCAATTTGTAGTCTTTTAGTTACCAATATTAAGTCTGATCATTCTCTCTTTAAGTCGAATCATTCTCAATTTGTAGTCTTTTAGTTACCAATATTAAGTCTGAGCATTCTCTCCTTAAGTCGGATCGTTCTCAATTTGTAGTCTTTTAGTTACCAATATTAAGTCTGATCATTCTCAATTTGTAGTCTTTTAGTTAACAATTTTAAGTATGATCACACTCAATTTGTAATCTTTTAGTTACCAATATTAAGTCTGATCATTCTCGATTTGTAGTCTTTTAGTTAACAATTTTAAGTCTGATCATTCTCTCCTTAAGTCGGATCGTTCTCAATTTGTAGTCTTTTAGTTACCAATATTAAGTCTGATCATTCTCTCTTTAAGTCTGATCATTCTCAATTTGTAGTCTTTTAGTTAACAATTTTAAGTATGATCACTCTCAATTTGTAATCTTTTAGTTACCAATATTAACTCTGATCATTCTCGATTTGTAGTCTTTTAGTTAACAATTTTAAGTCTGATCATTCTCAATTTAAGTCTGATCATTCTCTCTTTAAGTCTGATCATTCTCAAATTGTAGTCTTTTAGTTACCAATAATAAGTCTTATCATTCTCTCCTTAAGCCTGATCATTCTCAATTTGTAGTCTTTTAGTTAACAATCTTAAGTCTGATCATTCTCAATTTGTAGTCTTTTAGTTACCAATATTAAGTCTGATCATTCTCAATTTGTAGTCTTTTAGTTACCAATATTAAGTCTGATCATTTTCAATTTGTAGTATTTTAGTTAACAATTTTAAGTCTGGTCATTCTCAATTTAGAGCCTTTTAGTTACCAATATTAAGTCTGATCATTCTCTCTTTAAGTCTGATCATTCTCAATTTGTAGTCTTTTAGTTACCAAAATTCAGTCTGATCATTCTCTCCTTAAGTCTGATCATTCTCAATTTGTAGTCTTTTAGTTAACAATATTAAGTCTGATCATTCTCAATTTGTAGTCTTTTAGTTACCAATATTAAGTCTGATCATTTTCAATTTGTAGTATTTTAGTTAACAATTTTAAGTCTGGTCATTCTCAATTTAGAGTCTTTTAGTTACCAATATTAAGTCTGATCATTCTCCCTTTAAGTCTGATCATTCTCAAATTGTAGTCTTTTAGTTACCAATATTAAGTCTTATCATTCTCTCCTTAAGCCAGATCATTCTCAATTTGTAGTCTTTTAGTTACCAAAATTCAGTCTGATCATTCTCTCCTTAAGTCTGATCATTCTCAATTTGTAGTCTTTTAGTTAACAATATTAAGTCTGATCATTCTCAATTTGTAGTCTTTTAGTTACCAATATTAAGTCTGATCATTCTCAATTTGTAGTCTTTTAGTTACCAATATTAAGTCTGATCATTCTCTCTTTAAGTCTGATCATTCTCAATTTGTAGTCTTTTAGTTACCAAAATTCAGTCTGATCATTCTCTCCTTAAGTCTGATCATTCTCAATTTGTAGTCTTTTAGTTAACAATATTAAGTCTGATCATTCTCAATTTGTAGTCTTTTAGTTACCAATATTAAGTCTGATCATTCTCAATTTGTAGTCTTTTAGTTACCAATATTAAGTCTGATCATTTTCAATTTGTAGTATTTTAGTTAACAATTTTAAGTCTGGTCATTCTCAATTTAGAGTCTTTTAGTTACCAATATTAAGTCTGATCATTCTCTCTTTAAGTCTGATCATTCTCAAATTGTAGTCTTTTAGTTACCAATATTAAGTCTTATCATTCTCTCCTTAAGCCAGATCATTCTCAATTTGTAGTCTTTTAGTTAACAATCTTAAGTCTGATCATTCTCAATTTGTAGTCTTTTAGTTACCAATATTAAGTCTGATCATTCTCAATTTGTAGTCTTTTAGTTACCAATATTAAGTCTGATCATTTTCAATTTGTAGTATTTTAGTTAACAATTTTAAGTCTGGTCATTCTCAATTTAGAGTCTTTTAGTTACCAATATTAAGTCTGATCATTCTCTCTTTAAGTCTGATCATTCTCAATTTGTAGTCTTTTAGTTACCAAAATTCAGTCTGATCATTCTCTCCTTAAGTCTGATCATTCTCAATTTGTAGTCTTTTAGTTAACAATATTAAGTCTGATCATTCTCTATTTGTAGTCTTTTAGTTAACAATTTTAAGTCTGATCATTCTCAATTTGTAGTCTTTTAGTTACCAATATTAAGTCTGATCATTCTCTCTTTAAGTCTGATCATTCTCAATTTGTGATCTTTTAGTTACCAATATTAAGTATGATCATTCTCTCTTTAAGTCTGATCATTCTCTTCTTAAGCCTGATCCTTCTCAATTTGTAATCTTTTAGTTAACAAACTTAAGTATGATCATTCTCAATTTGTAGTCTTTTAGTTACCAATATTAAGTCTGATCATTCTCTCTTTAAGTCTCATCATTCTCAATTTGTAGTCTTTTAGTTAACAATTTTAAGTCTAATCATTCTCAATTTGTAGTCTTTTATTTAACAATATTAAGTCTGATAATTCTCTCTTTAAGTCGGATCATTCTCAATTTGTGATCTTTTAGTTACCAATATTAAGTCTGATCATTCTCTTCTTAAACCGGATCATTCTCAATTTGTAGTCTTTTAGTTAACAAACTTAAGTATGATCATTCTCAATTTGTAGTCTTTTAGTTACCAATATTAAGTCTGATCATTCTCAATTTGTAGTCTTTTAGTTAACAATTTTAAGTCTGATTATTCTCAATTTGTAGTCTTTTAGTTAACAATTTTAAGTCTGATTATTCTCAATTTGTAGTCTTTTAGTTACCAATATTAAGTCTGATCATTCTCTCCTTAAGTCTGATCAATCTCAATTTGTAGTCTTTTTGTCAACAATTTTAAGTCTATTCAATCTCAATTTGTAGTCTTTTAGTTACCAATATTAAGTCTGATCATTCTCTCTTTAAGTCTGATCATTCTCAATTTGTGATCTTTTAGTTACCAATATTAAGTCTGATCATTCTCTTCTTAAGCCTGATCATTCTCAATTTGTAGTCTTTTATTTAACAAACTTAAGTATGATCATTCTCAATTTGTAGTCTTTTAGTTACCAATATTAAGTCTGATCATTCTCTGCTTAAGTCTGATCATTCTCAATTTGTAGTCTTTTAGTTAACAATTTTAAGTCTAATCATTCTCAATTTGTAGTCTTTTAGTTACCAATATTAAGTCTGATTATTCTATCTTTAAGTCTGATCATTCTCAATTTGTGATCTCTTAGTTACAAATATTAAGTCTCATCATTCTCTTCTTAAGCCTGATCATTCTCAATTTGTAGTCTTTTAGTTAACAAACTTAAGTATGATCATTCTCAATTTGTAGTCTTTTAGTTACCAATATTAAGTCTGATCATTCTCTCCTTATGTCTGATCATTCTCAATTTGTAGACTTTTAGTTAACAATTTTAAGTCTGATCATTCTCAATTTGTAGTCTTTTAGTTAACAATACTAAGTCTGATCATTCTCTCTTTAAGTCTGATCATTCTAAATTTGTAGTCTTTTAGTTAACAATTTTAAGTCTGATCATTCTCAATTTGTAGTCTTTTCGTTACCAATATTAAGTTTGATCATTCTCTCTTTAAGTCTGATCATTCTCAATTTGTAGTCTTTTATTTACCAGTATTAAGTCTTATTATTCTCTCCTTAAGTCTGATCATTCTCAATTTGTAGTCTTTTAGTTAACAATTTTAAGTCTGATCATTCTCAATTTGTAGTATTTTAGTTAACAATATTAAGTCTGATCATTCTCACTTTAAGTCTGATCATTCTCAATTTGTAGTCTTTTTGTTAACAATTTTAAGTCTGATCATTCTCAATTTGTAGTCTTTTAGTTACCCATATTAAGTCTGATCATTCTCTATTTGTAGTCTTTTAGTTAACAATTTTAAGTCTGATCATTCTCAATCTGTAGTCTTTTAGTTACCAATATTAAGTCTGATCATTCTCTCTTTAAGTCTGATCATTCTCAATTTGTAGTCTTTTAGTTACCAATATTAAGTCTGATCATTCTCTCTTTAAGTCTGATCATTCTCAATTTGTAGTCTTTTAGTTAACACTATTAAGTCTGATCATTCTCTCTTTAAGTCTGATCATTCTCAACTTGTAGTCTTTTAGTTAACAATTTTAAGTATGATCATTCTCAATTTGTAGTCTTTAGTTACCAATATTAAGCCTGATCATTCTCTCTTTAAGTCTGATCATTCTCAACTTGTAGTCTTTTAGTTAACAATTTTAAGTATGATCATTCTCAATTTGTAGTCTTTAGTTACCAATATTAAGTCTGATCATTCTCGATTTGTAGTCTTTTAGTTAACAATTTTAAGTCTGATCATTCTCAATTTGTAGTCTTTTAGTTACCAATATTAAGTCTGATCATTCTCTCTTTAAGTCTGATCATTCTCAAATTGTAGTCTTTTAGTTACCAATATTAAGTCTTATCATTCTCTCCTTAAGCCTGATCATTCTCAATTTGTAGTCTTTTAGTTAACAATCTTAAGTCTGATCATTCTCAATTTGTAGTCTTTTAGTTACCAATATTAAGTCTGATCATTCTCAATTTCTAGTCTTTTAGTTACCAATATTAAGTCTGATCATTCTCTCCTTAAGTCTGATCATTTTCAATTTGCAGTATTTTAGTTAACAATTTTAAGTCTGATTATTCTCAATTTGTAGTCTTTTAGTTACCAATATTAAGTCTGATCATTCTCCCTTTAAGTCTGATCATTCTCAATTTATAGTCTTTTAGTTACCAAAATTAAGTCTGATTATTCTCTCCTTAAGTCTGATCATTCTCAATTTGTAGTCTTTTAGTTAACAATTTTAAGTCTGATCATTCTCAATTTGTAGTCTTTTAGTTACCAATATTAAGTCTGATTATTCTGTCCTTAAGTCTGATCATTCTCAATTTGTAGTCTTTTCGTTAACAATATTAAGTCTGATCATTCTCTCCTGAAGTCTGATCATTCTCAATTTGTAGTCTTTTAGTTACCAATATTAAGTCTGATCATTCTCTCTTTAAGTCTGATCATTCTCAATTTGTGATCTTTTAGTTACCAATATTAAGTATGATCATTCTCTCTTTAAGTCTGATCATTCTCTTCTTAAGCCTGATCCTTCTCAATTTGTAATCTTTTAGTTAACAAACTTAAGTATGATCATTCTCAATTTGTAGTCTTTTAGTTACCAATATTAAGTCTGATCATTCTCTCTTTAAGTCTCATCATTCTCAATTTGTAGTCTTTTAGTTAACAATTTTAAGTCTAATCATTCTCAATTTGTAGTCTTTTATTTAACAATATTAAGTCTGATAATTCTCTCTTTAAGTCGGATCATTCTCAATTTGTGATCTTTTAGTTACCAATATTAAGTCTGATCATTCTCTTCTTAAACCGGATCATTCTCAATTTGTAGTCTTTTAGTTAACAAACTTAAGTATGATCATTCTCAATTTGTAGTCTTTTAGTTACCAATATTAAGTCTGATCATTCTCAATTTGTAGTCTTTTAGTTAACAATTTTAAGTCTGATTATTCTCAATTTGTAGTCTTTTAGTTAACAATTTTAAGTCTGATTATTCTCAATTTGTAGTCTTTTAGTTACCAATATTAAGTCTGATCATTCTCTCCTTAAGTCTGATCAATCTCAATTTGTAGTCTTTTTGTCAACAATTTTAAGTCTATTCAATCTCAATTTGTAGTCTTTTAGTTACCAATATTAAGTCTGATCATTCTCTCTTTAAGTCTGATCATTCTCAATTTGTGATCTTTTAGTTACCAATATTAAGTCTGATCATTCTCTTCTTAAGCCTGATCATTCTCAATTTGTAGTCTTTTATTTAACAAACTTAAGTATGATCATTCTCAATTTGTAGTCTTTTAGTTACCAATATTAAGTCTGATCATTCTCTGCTTAAGTCTGATCATTCTCAATTTGTAGTCTTTTAGTTAACAATTTTAAGTCTAATCATTCTCAATTTGTAGTCTTTTAGTTACCAATATTAAGTCTGATTATTCTATCTTTAAGTCTGATCATTCTCAATTTGTGATCTCTTAGTTACAAATATTAAGTCTCATCATTCTCTTCTTAAGCCTGATCATTCTCAATTTGTAGTCTTTTAGTTAACAAACTTAAGTATGATCATTCTCAATTTGTAGTCTTTTAGTTACCAATATTAAGTCTGATCATTCTCTCCTTATGTCTGATCATTCTCAATTTGTAGTCTTTTAGTTAACAATTTTAAGTCTGATCATTCTCAATTTGTAGTCTTTTAGTTAACAATACTAAGTCTGATCATTCTCTCTTTAAGTCTGATCATTCTAAATTTGTAGTCTTTTAGTTAACAATTTTAAGTCTGATCATTCTCAATTTGTAGTCTTTTCGTTACCAATATTAAGTCTGATCATTCTCTCTTTAAGTCTGATCATTCTCAATTTGTAGTCTTTTATTTACCAGTATTAAGTCTTATTATTCTCTCCTTAAGTCTGATCATTCTCAATTTGTAGTCTTTTAGTTAACAATTTTAAGTCTGATCATTCTCAATTTGTAGTATTTTAGTTAACAGTATTAAGTCTGATCATTCTCACTTTAAGTCTGATCATTCTCAATTTGTAGTCTTTTTGTTAACAATTTTAAGTCTGATCATTCTCAATTTGTAGTCTTTTAGTTACCCATATTAAGTCTGATCATTCTCTATTTGTAGTCTTTTAGTTAACAATTTTAAGTCTGATCATTCTCAATCTGTAGTCTTTTAGTTACCAATATTAAGTCTGATCATTCTCTCTTTAAGTCTGATCATTCTCAATTTGTAGTCTTTTAGTTACCAATATTAAGTCTGATCATTCTCTCTTTAAGTCTGATCATTCTCAATTTGTAGTCTTTTAGTTAACACTATTAAGTCTGATCATTCTCTCTTTAAGTCTGATCATTCTCAACTTGTAGTCTTTTAGTTAACAATTTTAAGTATGATCATTCTCAATTTGTAGTCTTTAGTTACCAATATTAAGTCTGATCATTCTCGATTTGTAGTCTTTTAGTTAACAATTTTAAGTCTGATCATTCTCAATTTGTAGTCTTTTAGTTACCAATATTAAGTCTGATCATTCTCTCTTTAAGTCTGATCATTCTCAAATTGTAGTCTTTTAGTTACCAATATTAAGTCTTATCATTCTCTCCTTAAGCCTGATCATTCTCAATTTGTAGTCTTTTAGTTAACAATCTTAAGTCTGATCATTCTCAATTTGTAGTCTTTTAGTTACCAATATTAAGTCTGATCATTCTCAATTTCTAGTCTTTTAGTTACCAATATTAAGTCTGATCATTCTCTCCTTAAGTCTGATCATTTTCAATTTGCAGTATTTTAGTTAACAATTTTAAGTCTGATCATTCTCAATTTGTAGTCTTTTAGTTACCAATATTAAGTCTGATCATTCTCCCTTTAAGTCTGATCATTCTCAATTTATAGTCTTTTAGTTACCAAAATTAAGTCTGATTATTCTCTCCTTAAGTCTGATCATTCTCAATTTGTAGTCTTTTAGTTAACAATTTTAAGTCTGATCATTCTCAATTTGTAGTCTTTTAGTTACCAATATTAAGTCTGATTATTCTGTCCTTAAGTCTGATCATTCTCAATTTGTAGTCTTTTCGTTAACAATATTAAGTCTGATCATTCTCTCCTGAAGTCTGATCATTCTCAATTTGTAGTCTTTTAGTTACCAATATTAAGTCTGATCATTCTCTCTTGTAGTCTGATCATTTTCAACTTGTAGTCTTTTAGTTACCAATATTAATTCTGATCATTCTCTCCTTAAGTCTGATAATTCTCAATTAGTAGTCTTTTAGTTACCAATATTAAGTCTGATCATTCTCTCCTTAAGTCTGATCATTCTCAATTTGTAGCCTTTTAGTTAACAATTTTAAGTCTGATCATTCTCAATTAGTAGTCTTTTAGTTACCAATATTAAGTCTGATCATTCTCTGTTTAAGTCGGATCATTCTCTATTTGTAGTCTTTTAGTTACCAATATTAAGTCTGATCATTCTCTTCTTAAGCCTGATCATTCTCAATTTGTAGTCTTTTAGTTAACAAACTTAAGTATGATCATTCTCGATTTGTAGTCTTTTAGTTACCAATATTAAGTCTGATCATTCTCTCTTTAAGTCTGATCATTCTCAATTTGTAGTCTTTTAGTTAACAATTTTAAGTCTAATCATTCTCAATTTGAAGTCTTTTAGTTAACAATATTAAGTCTGATCATTCTCTCTTTAAGTCTGATCATTCTCAATTTGTGATCTTTTAGTTACCAATATAAAGTCTGATCGTTCTCAATTTGTAGTCTTTTAGTTAACAAACTTAAGTACGATCATTCTCAATTTGTAGTCTTTTAGTTACCAATATTAAGTCTGATCATTCTCAATTTGTAGTCTTTTAGTTAACAATTTTAAGTCTGATTATTCTCAATTTTTAGTCTTTTAGTTACCAATATTAAGTCTGATCATTCTCAATTGGTAGTCTTTTAGTTAACAAACTTAAGTATGATCATTCTCAATTTGTAGTCTTTTAGTTACCAATATTAAGTCTGATCATTCTAAATTTATAGCCTTTTAGTTAACAATTTTAAGTCAGATCATTCTCAATTTGTAGTCTTTTAGTTACCAATATTAAGTCTGATTATTCTATCTTTAAGTCTGATCATTCTCAATTTGTGATCTCTTAGTTACCAATATTAAGTCTCATCATTCTCTTCTTAAGCCTGATCATTCTCAATTTGTAGTCTTTTAGTTAACAAACTTAAGTATGATCATTCTCAATTTGTAGTCTTTTAGTTACCAATATTAAGTCTGATCATTCTCTCCTTAAGTGTGATCATTCTCAATTTGTAGTCTTTTAGTTAACAATTTTAAGTCTGATCATTCTCAATTTGTAGTCTTTTAGTTAACAATATTAAGTCTGATCATTCTCTCTTTAAGTCTGATCATTCTAAATTTGTAGTCTTTTAGTTAACAATTTTAAGTCTGATCATTCTCAATTTGTAGTCATTTCGTTACCAATATTAAGTCTGATCATTCTCTCTTTAAGTCTGATCATTCTCAATTTGTAGTCTTTTATTTACCAGTATTAAGTCTTATTATTCTCTCCTTAAGTCTGATCATTCTCAATTTGTAGTCTTTTAGTTAACAATTTTAAGTATGATCATTCTCAATTTGTAGTATTTTAGTTAACAATATTAAGTCTGATCATTCTCAATTTGTAGTATTTTCATTCTCAATTTGTAGTCTTTTAGTTAACAATTTTAAGTCTGATCATTCTCAATTTGTAGTCTTTTAGTTACCCATATTAAGTCTGATCATTCTCTATTTGTAGTCTTTTAGTTAACAATTTTAAGTCTGATCATTCTCAATCTGTAGTCTTTTAGTTACCAATATTAAGTCTGATCATTCTCTCTTTAAGTCTGATCATTCTCAATTTGTAGTCTTTTAGTTAACAATTTTAAGTCTAATCATTCTCAATTTGAAGTCTTTTAGTTAACAATATTAAGTCTGATCATTCTCTCTTTAAGTCTGATCATTCTCAATTTGTGATCTTTTAGTTACCAATATAAAGTCTGATCGTTCTCAATTTGTAGTCTTTTAGTTAACAAACTTAAGTACGATCATTCTCAATTTGTAGTCTTTTAGTTACCAATATTAAGTCTGATCATTCTCAATTTGTAGTCTTTTAGTTAACAATTTTAAGTCTGATTATTCTCAATTTTTAGTCTTTTAGTTACCAATATTAAGTCTGATCATTCTCAATTGGTAGTCTTTTAGTTAACAAACTTAAGTATGATCATTCTCAATTTGTAGTCTTTTAGTTACCAATATTAAGTCTGATCATTCTAAATTTATAGCCTTTTAGTTAACAATTTTAAGTCAGATCATTCTCAATTTGTAGTCTTTTAGTTACCAATATTAAGTCTGATTATTCTATCTTTAAGTCTGATCATTCTCAATTTGTGATCTCTTAGTTACCAATATTAAGTCTCATCATTCTCTTCTTAAGCCTGATCATTCTCAATTTGTAGTCTTTTAGTTAACAAACTTAAGTATGATCATTCTCAATTTGTAGTCTTTTAGTTACCAATATTAAGTCTGATCATTCTCTCCTTAAGTGTGATCATTCTCAATTTGTAGTCTTTTAGTTAACAATTTTAAGTCTGATCATTCTCAATTTGTAGTCTTTTAGTTAACAATATTAAGTCTGATCATTCTCTCTTTAAGTCTGATCATTCTAAATTTGTAGTCTTTTAGTTAACAATTTTAAGTCTGATCATTCTCAATTTGTAGTCATTTCGTTACCAATATTAAGTCTGATCATTCTCTCTTTAAGTCTGATCATTCTCAATTTGTAGTCTTTTATTTACCAGTATTAAGTCTTATTATTCTCTCCTTAAGTCTGATCATTCTCAATTTGTAGTCTTTTAGTTAACAATTTTAAGTATGATCATTCTCAATTTGTAGTATTTTAGTTAACAATATTAAGTCTGATCATTCTCAATTTGTAGTATTTTCATTCTCAATTTGTAGTCTTTTAGTTAACAATTTTAAGTCTGATCATTCTCAATTTGTAGTCTTTTAGTTACCCATATTAAGTCTGATCATTCTCTATTTGTAGTCTTTTAGTTAACAATTTTAAGTCTGATCATTCTCAATCTGTAGTCTTTTAGTTACCAATATTAAGTCTGATCATTCTCTCTTTAAGTCTGATCATTCTCAATTTGTAGTCTTTTAGTTACCAATATTAAGTCTGATCATTCTCTCTTTAAGTCTGATCATTCTCAATTTGTAGTCTTTTAGTTAACACTATTAAGTCTGATCATTCTCTCTTTAAGTCTGATCATTCTCAACTTGTAGTCTTTTAGTTAACAATTTTAAGTATGATCATTCTCAATTTGTAGTCTTTAGTTACCAATATTAAGTCTGATCATTCTCGATTTGTAGTCTTTTAGTTAACAATTTTAAGTCTGATCATTCTCAATTTGTAGTCTTTTAGTTACCAATATTAAGTCTGATCATTCTCTCTTTAAGTCTGATCATTCTCAAATTGTAGTCTTTTAGTTACCAATGTTAAGTCTTATCATTCTCTCCTTAAGCCTGATCATTCTCAATTTGTAGTCTTTTAGTTAACAATCTTAAGTCTGATCATTCTCAATTTGTAGTCTTTTAGTTACCAATATTAAGTCTGATCATTCTCAATTTGTAGTCTTTGAGTTACCAATATTAAGTCTGATCATTCTCTCCTTAAGTCTGATCATTTTCAATTTGCAGTATTTTATTTAACAATTTTAAGTCTGATCATTCTCAATTTGTAGTCTTTTAGTTACCAATATTAAGTCTGATTATTCTCTCCTTAAGTCTGATCATTCTCAATTTGTAGTCTTTTAGTTAACAAAATTAAGTCTGATTATTCTCTCCTTAAGTCTGATCATTCTCAATTTGTAGTCTTTTAGTTAACAATTTTAAGTCTGATCATTCTCAATTTGTAGTCTTTTAGTTACCAATATTAAGTCTGATTATTCTCTCCTTAAGTCTGATCATTCTCAATTTGTAGTCTTTTCGTTAACAATATTAAGTCTGATCATTCTCTCCTGAAGTCTGATCATTCTCAATTTGTAGTCTTTTAGTTACCAATATTAAGTCTGATCATTCTCTCTTGTAGTCTGATCATTTTCAACTTGTAGTCTTTTAGTTACCAATATTAAGTCTGATCATTCTCTCCTTAAGTCTGATAATTCTCAATTTGTAGTCTTTTAGTTACCAATATTAAGTCTGATCATTCTCTCCTTAAGTCTGATCATTCTCAATTTGTAGCCTTTTAGTTAACAATTTTAAGTCTGATCATTCTCAATTTGTAGTCTTTTAGTTACCAATTTTAAGTCTGATCATTCTCTGTTTAAGTCGGATCATTCTCAATTTGTAGTCTTTTAGTTACCAATATTAAGTCTGATCATTCTCTTCTTAAGCCTGATCATTCTCAATTTGTAGTCTTTTAGTTAACAAACTTAAGTATGATCATTCTCAATTTGTAGTCTTTTAGTTACCAATATTAAGTCTGATCATTCTCTCTTTAAGTCTGATCAATCTCAATTTGTAGTCTTTTAGTTAACAATTTTAAGTCTAATCATTCTCAATTTGAAGTCTTTTAGTTAACAATATTAAGTCTGATCATTCTCTCTTTAAGTCTGATCATTCTCAATTTGTGATCTTTTAGTTACCAATATAAAGTCTGATCATTCCCAATTTGTAGTCTTTTAGTTAACAAACTTAAGTATGATCATTCTCAATTTGTAGTCTTTTAGTTACCAATATAAAGTCTGATCATTCCCAATTTGTAGTCTTTTAGTTAACAAACTTAAGTATGATCATTCTCAATTTGTAGTCTTTTAGTTACCAATATTAAGTCTGATCATTCTCAATTTGTAGTCTTTTAGTTAACAATTTTAAGTCTGATTATTCTCAATTTGTAGTCTTTTAGTTACCAATATTAAGTCTGATCATTCTCTCCTTAAGTCTGATCAATCTCAATTTGCAGTCTTTTTGTTAACAATTTTAAATCTAATCATTCTCAATTTGTAGTCTTTTAGTTACAAATATTAAGTCTGATCATTCTCTCTTTAAGTCTGATCATTCTCAATTTGTGATCTTTTAGTTACCAATATTAAGTCTGCTCATTCTCTTCTTAAGCCTGATCATTCTCAATTTGTAGTCTTTTAGTTACCAATATTAAGTCGGATCATTCTCAATTTGTAGTCTTTTAGTTACCAATATTAAGTCTGATCATTCTATCCTTAAGTCTGATCAATCTCAATTTGTAGTCTTTTTGTTAACAATTTTAAGTCTAATCATTCTCAATTTGTAGTCTTTTAGTTACCCATATTAAGTCTGATCATTCTCTATTTCTAGTCTTTTAGTTAACAATTTTAAGTCTGATCATTCTCAATCTGTAGTCTTTTAGTTACCAATATTAAGTCTGATCATTCTCAATTTGTAGTCTTTTAGTTACCAATATTAAGTCTGATCATTCTCTCTTTAAGTCTGATCATTCTCAATTTGTAGTCTTTTAGTTAACACTATTAAGTCTGATCATTCTCTCTTTAAGTCTGATCATTCTCAACTTGTAGTCTTTTAGTTAACAATTTTAAGTATGATCATTCTCAATTTGTAGTCTTTAGTTACCAATTTTAAGTCTGATCATTCTCGATTTGTAGTCTTTTAGTTAACAATTTTAAGTCTGATCATTCTCAATTTGTAGTCTTTTAGTTACCAATATTAAGTCTGATCATTCTCTCTTTAAGTCTGATCATTCTCAAATTGTAGTCTTTTAGTTACCAATATTAAGTCTTATCATTCTCTCCTTAAGCCTGATCATTCTCAATTTGTAGTCTTTTAGTTAACAATCTTAAGTCTGATCATTCTCAATTTGTAGTCTTTTAGTTACCAATATTAAGTCTGATCATTCTCAATTTGTAGTCTTTGAGTTACCAATATTAAGTCTGATCATTCTCTCCTTAAGTCTGATCATTTTCAATTTGCAGTATTTTAGTTAACAATTTTAAGTCTGATCATTCTCAATTTGTAGTCTTTTTGTTACCAATATTAAGTCTGATCATTCTCCCTTTAAGTCTGATCATTCTCAATTTATAGTCTTTTAGTTACCAAAATTAAGTCTGATTATTCTCTCCTTAAGTCTGATCATTCTCAATTTGTAGTCTTTTAGTTAACAATTTTAAGTCTGATCATTCTCAATTTGTAGTCTTTTAGTTACCAATATTAAGTCTGATTATTCTCTCCTTAAGTCTGATCATTCTCAATTTGTAGTCTTTTCGTTAACAATATTAAGTCTGATCATTCTCTCCTGAAGTCTGATCATTCTCAATTTGTAGTCTTTTAGTTACCAATATTAAGTCTGATCATTCTCTCTTGTAGTCTGATCATTTTCAACTTGTAGTCTTTTAGTTACCAATATTAAGTCTGATCATTCTCTCCTTAAGTCTGATAATTCTCAATTTGTAGTCTTTTAGTTACCAATATTAAGTCTGATCATTCTCTCCTTAAGTCTGATCATTCTCAATTTGTAGCCTTTTAGTTAACAATTTTAAGTCTGATCATTCTCAATTTGTAGTCTTTTAGTTACCAATATTAAGTCTGATCATTCTCTGTTTAAGTCGGATCATTCTCAATTTGTAGTCTTTTAGTTACCAATATTAAGTCTGATCATTCTCTTCTTAAGCCTGATCATTCTCAATTTGTAGTCTTTTAGTTAACAAACTTAAGTATGATCATTCTCAATTTATAGTCTTTTAGTTACCAATATTAAGTCTGATCATTCTCTCTTTAAGCCTGATCATTCTCAATTTGTGGTCTTTTAGTTAACAATTTTAAGTCTAATCATTCTCAATTTGAAGTCTTTTAGTTAACAATATTAAGTCTGATCATTCTCTCTTTAAGTCTGATCATTCTCAATTTGTGATCTTTTAGTTACCAATATAAAGTCTGATCATTCCCAATTTGTAGTCTTTTAGTTAACAAACTTAAGTATGATCATTCTCAATTTGTAGTCTTTTAGTTACCAATATAAAGTCTGATCATTCCCAATTTGTAGTCTTTTAGTTAACAAACTTAAGTATGATCATTCTCAATTTGTAGTCTTTTAGTTACCAATATAAAGTCTGATCATTCCCAATTTGTAGTCTTTTAGATAACAAACTTAAGTATGATCATTCTCAATTTGTAGTCTTTTAGTTACCAATATAAAGTCTGATCATTCCCAATTTGTAGTCTTTTAGTTAACAAACTTAAGTATGATCATTCTCAATTTGTAGTCTTTTAGTTACCAATATTAAGTCTGATCATTCTCAATTTGTAGTCTTTTAGTTAACAATTTTAAGTCTGATTATTCTCAATTTGTAGTCTTTTAGTTACCAATATTAAGTCTGATCATTCTCTCCTTAAGTCTGATCAATCTCAATTAGCAGTCTTTTTGTTAACAATTTTAAATCTAATCATTCTCAATTTGTAGTCTTTTAGTTACCAATATTAAGTCTGATCATTCTCTCTTTAAGTCTGATCATTCTCAATTTGTGATCTTTTAGTTACCAATATTAAGTCTGCTCATTCTCTTCTTAAGCCAGATCATTCGCAATTTGTAGTCTTTTAGTTACCAATATTAAGTCGGATCATTCTCAATTTGTAGTCTTTTAGTTACCAATATTAAGTCTGATCATTCTATCCTTAAGTCTGATCAATCTCAATTTGTAGTCTTTTTGTTAACAATTTTAAGTCTAATCATTCTCAATTTGTTGTCTTTTAGTTACCAATATTAAGTCTGATAATTCTCTCTTTAAGTGTGATCATTCTCAATTTGTGATCTTTTAGTTACCAATATTAAGTCTGATCATTCTCTTCTTAAGCCTGATCATTCTCAATTTGTAGTCTTTTAGTTAACAAACTTAAGTATGATTATTCCCAAATTGTAGTCTTTTAGTTACCAATATTAAGTCTGATCATTCTCTCCTTAAGTCTGATCATTCTCAATTTGTAGTCTTTTAGTTAACAATTTTAAGTCTGATCATTCTCTCTTTAAGTCTGATCATTCTAAATTTGCAGTCATTTAGTTAACAATTTTAAGTCTGATCATTCTCAATTTGTAGTCTTTTCGTTACCAATATTAAGTCTGATCATTCTCTCTTTAAGTCTGATCATTCTTAATTTGTAGTCTTTTAGTTACCAGTATTATGTCTTATTATTCTCTCCTTAAGTCTGATCATTCTCGATTTGTAATCTTTTAGTTAACAATTTTAAGTCTGATCATTCTCAATTTGTAGTATTTTAGTTAACAATATTAAGTCTGATCATTCTCTCTTTAAGTCTGATCATTCTCAATTTGTAGTCTTTTAGTTAACAATTTTAAGTCTGATCATTCTCAATTTGTAGTCTTTTGGTTACCCATATTAAGTCTGATCATTCTCTATTTGTAGTCTTTTAGTTAACAATTTTAAGTCTGATCATTCTCAATTTGTAGCCTTTTAGTTAACAATTTTAAGTCTGATCATTCTCAATTTGTAGTCTTTTAGTTACCAATATTAAGTCTGATCATTCTCTGTTTAAGTCGGATCATTCTCAATTTGTAGTCTTTTAGTTACCAATATTAAGTCTGATCATTCTCTTCTTAAGCCTGATCATTCTCAATTTGTAGTCTTTTAGTTAACAAACTTAAGTATGATCATTCTCAATTTGTAATCTTTTAGTTACCAATATTAAGTCTGATCATTCTCTCTTTAAGTCTGATCATTCTCAATTTGTGGTCTTTTAGTTAACAATTTTAAGTCTAATCATTCTCAATTTGAAGTCTTTTAGTTAACAATATTAAGTCTGATCATTCTCTCTTTAAGTCTGATCATTCTCAATTTGTGATCTTTTAGTTACCAATATAAAGTCTGATCATTCCCAATTTGTAGTCTTTTAGTTAACAAACTTAAGTATGATCATTCTCAATTTGTAGTCTTTTAGTTACCAATATAAAGTCTGATCATTCCCAATTTGTAGTCTTTTAGTTAACAAACTTAAGTATGATCATTCTCAATTTGTAGTCTTTTAGTTACCAATATAAAGTCTGATCATTCCCAATTTGTAGTCTTTTAGTTAACAAACTTAAGTATGATCATTCTCAATTTGTAGTCTTTTAGTTACCAATATAAAGTCTGATCATTCCCAATTTGTAGTCTTTTAGTTAACAAACTTAAGTATGATCATTCTCAATTTGTAGTCTTTTAGTTACCAATATTAAGTCTGATCATTCTCAATTTGTAGTCTTTTAGTTAACAATTTTAAGTCTGATTATTCTCAATTTGTAGTCTTTTAGTTACCAATATTAAGTCTGATCATTCTCTCCTTAAGTCTGATCAATCTCAATTTGCAGTCTTTTTGTTAACAATTTTAAATCTAATCATTCTCAATTTGTTGTCTTTTAGTTACCAATATTAAGTCTGATCATTCTCTCTTTAAGTCTGATCATTCTCAATTTGTGATCTTTTAGTTACCAATATTAAGTCTGCTCATTCTCTTCTTAAGCCTGATCATTCGCAATTTGTAGTCTTTTAGTTACCAATATTAAGTCGGATCATTCTCAATTTGTAGTCTTTTAGTTACCAATATTAAGTCTGATCATTCTATCCTTAAGTCTGATCAATCTCAATTTGTAGTCTTTTTGTTAACAATTTTAAGTCTAATCATTCTCAATTTGTTGTCTTTTAGTTACCAATATTAAGTCTGATAATTCTCTCTTTAAGTCTGATCATTCTCAATTTGTGATCTTTTAGTTACCAATATTAAGTCTGATCATTCTCTTCTTAAGCCTGATCATTCTCAATTTGTAGTCTTTTAGTTAACAAACTTAAGTATGATCATTCCCAAATTGTAGTCTTTTAGTTACCAATATTAAGTCTGATCATTCTCTCCTTAAGTCTGATCATTCTCAATTTGTAGTCTTTTAGTTAACAATTTTAAGTCTGATCATTCTAAATTTGCAGTCATTTAGTTAACAATTTTAAGTCTGATCATTCTCAATTTGTAGTCTTTTCGTTACCAATATTAAGTCTGATCATTCTCTCTTTAAGTCTGATCATTCTTAATTTGTAGTCTTTTAGTTACCAGTATTAAGTCTTATTATTCTCTCCTTAAGTCTGATCATTCTCGATTTGTAATCTTTTAGTTAACAATTTTAAGTCTGATCATTCTCAATTTGTAGTATTTTAGTTAACAATATTAAGTCTGATCATTCTCTCTTTAAGTCTGATCATTCTCAATTTGTAGTCTTTTAGTTAACAATTTTAAGTCTGATCATTCTCAATTTGTAATCTTTTGGTTACCCATATTAAGTCTGATCATTCTCTAATTGTAGTCTTTTAGTTAACAATTTTAAGTCTGATCATTCTCAATCTGTAGTCTTTTAGTTACCAATATTAAGTCTGATCATTCTCTCTTTAAGTCTGATCATTCTCAATTTGTAGTCTTTTAGTTACCAATATTAAGTCTTATCATTCTCTCCTTAAGCCTGATCATTCTCAATTTGTAGTCTTTTAGTTAACAATCATAAGTCTGATCATTCTCAATTTGTAGTCTTTTAGTTACCCATATTAAGTCAGATCATTCTCAATTTGTAGTCTTTTAGTTAACAATTTTAAGTCTGATTATTCTCAATTTGTAGTCTTTTAGTTACCTATATTAAGTCTGATCATTCTCTATTTAAGTTTGATCATTCTCAATTTGTATTTTTTTAGTTAACAATTTTAAGTCTGATCATTCTCAATTTGTAGTCTTTTAGTTACCCATATTAAGTCTGATCATTCTCAATTTGTAGTCTTTTAGTTAACAATTTTAAGTCTGATCATTCTCAATTTGTAGTCTTTTAGTTAACAATATTAAGTCTGATCATTCTCTCTTTAAGTCTGATCATTCTAAATTTGTAGTCTTTTACTTAACAATTTTAAGTCTGATCATTCTCAATTTGTAGTCTTTTCGTTACCAATATTAAGTCTGATCATTCTCTCTTTAAGTCTGATCATTCTTAATTTGTAGTCTTTTAGTTACCAGTATTAAGTCTTATTATTCTCTCCTTAAGTCTGATCATTCTCGATTTGTAGTCTTTTAGTTGACAATTTTAAGTCTGATCATTCTCAATTTGTAGTATTTTAGTTAACAATAATAAGTCTGATCATTCTCTCTTTAAGTCTGATCATTCTCAATTTGTTGTCTTTTAGTTAACAATTTTAAGTCTGATCATTCTCAATTTGTAGTCTTTTAGTTACCCATATTAAGTCTGATCATTCTCAATTTGTAGTCTTTTAGTTAACAATTTTAAGTCTGATCATTCTCAATTTGTAGTCTTTTAATTACCAATATTAAGTCTGATCATTCTCTCTTTAAGTCTGATCATTCTCAATTGTTAGTCTTTTAGTTACCAATATTAAGTCTTATCATTCTCTCCCTAAGCCTGATCATTCTCAATTTGTAGTCTTTTAGTTAACAATCTTAAGTCTGATCATTCTCAATTTGTAGTCTTTTAGTTACCCATATTAAGTCTGATCATTCTCAATTTGTAGTCTTTTAGTTAACAATTTTAAGTCTGATTATTCTCAATTTGTAGTCTTTTAGTTACCAATATTAAGTCTGATCATTCTCTATTTAAGTCTGATCATTCTCAATTTGTATTTTTTTAGTTACCAATATTAAGTTTGATCATTCTCTCTTTAAGTCTGATCATTCTCAATTTGTAGTCTTTTAGTTGACAATTTTAAGTATGATCATTCTCAATTTGTAGTCTTTTAGTTAACAATATTAAGTCTGATCATTCTCTCTTTAAGTCTGATCATTCTCAATTTGTAGTCTTTTAGTTAACAATTTTAAGTCTGATCATTCTCAATTTGTAGTCTTTTCGTTACCAATATTAAGTCTGATCATTCTCTCTTTAAGTCTGATCATTCTCAATTTGTAGTCTTTTAGTTACCAGTATTAAGTCTTATCTTTCTCTCCTTAAGTCTGATCATTCTCAATTTGTAGTCTTTTAGTTAACAATTTTAAGTCTGATCATTCTCAATTTGTAGTCTTTTAGTTAACAATATTAAGTCTGATCATTATCTCTTTAAGTCTAATCATTCTCAATTTGTAGTCTTTTAGTTAACAATTTTAAGTCTGATCATTCTCAATTTGTAGTCTTTTAGTTACCCATATTAAGTCTGATCATTCTCTATTTATAGTCTTTTAGTTAACAATTTTAAGTCTGATCATTCTCAATTTGTAGTCTTTTAGTTACCAATATGAAGTCTGATCATTCTCTCTTTAAGTCTGATCATTCTCAATTTGTAGTCTTTTAGTAACCAATATTATTAAGTCTTATCATTCTCTCCTTAAGTCTGATCATTCTCAATTTGTAGTCTTTTAGTTAACAATCTTAAGTCTGATCATTCTCAATTTGTAGTCTTTTAGTTACCAATATTAAGTCTGATCATTCTCAATTGGTAGTCTTTTAGTTAACAATCTTAAGTCTGATCATTCTCAATTTGCAGTCTGTTAGTTACCCATATTAAGTCTGATCATTCTCAATTTGTAGTCTTTTAGTTAACAATTTTAAGTCTGATTATTCTCAATTTGTAGTCTTTTAGTTACCAATATTAAGTCTGATCATTCTCCATTTAAGTCTGATTATTCTCAATTCTGTCCCTAAGTCTGATCATTCTCAATTTGTAGTCTTTTAGTTACCCATATTAAGTCTGATCATTCTCAATTTGTAGTCTTTTAGTTACCCATATTAAGTCTGATCATTCTCAATTTGTAGTCTTTTAGTTACCCATATTAAGTCTGATCATTCTCTATTTGTAGTCTTTTAGTTAACAATTTTAAGTCTGATCATTCTCAATCTGTAGTCTTTTAGTTACCAATATTAAGTCTGATCATTCTCTCTTTAAGTCTGATCATTCTCAATTTGTAGTCTTTTAGTTACCAATATTAAGTCTGATCATTCTCTCTTTAAGTCTGATCATTCTCAATTTGTAGTCTTTTAGTTAACACTATTAAGTCTGATCATTCTCTCTTTAAGTCTGATCATTCTCAACTTGTAGTCTTTTAGTTAACAATTTTAAGTATGATCATTCTCAATTTGTAGTCTTTAGTTACCAATATTAAGTCTGATCATTCTCGATTTGTAGTCTTTTAGTTAACAATTTTAAGTCTGATCATTCTCAATTTGTAGTCTTTTAGTTACCAATATTAAGTCTGATCATTCTCAAATTGTAGTCTTTTAGTTACCAATGTTAAGTCTTATCATTATCTCCTTAAGCCTGATCATTCTCAATTTGTAGTCTTTTAGTTAACAATCTTAAGTCTGATCATTCTCAATTTGTAGTCTTTTAGTTACCAATATTAAGTCTGATCATACTCAATTTGTAGTCTTTGAGTTACCAATATTAAGTCTGATCATTCTCTCCTTAAGTCTGATCATTTTCAATTTGCAGTATTTTAGTTAACAATTTTAAGTCTGATCATTCTCAATTTGTAGTCTTTTAGTTTCCAATATTAAGTCTGATTATTCTCTCCTTAAGTCTGATCATTCTCAATTTGTAGTCTTTTAGTTAACAAAATTAAGTCTGATTATTCTCTCCTTAAGTCTGATCATTCTCAATTTGTAGTCTTTTAGTTAACAATTTTAAGTCTGATCATTCTCAATTTGTAGTCTTTTAGTTACCAATATTAAGTCTGATTATTCTCTCCTTAAGTCTGATCATTCTCAATTTGTAGTCTTTTCGTTAACAATATTAAGTCTGATCATTCTCTCCTGAAGTCTGATCATTCTCAATTTGTAGTCTTTTAGTTACCAATATTAAGTCTGATCATTCTCTCTTGTAGTCTGATCATTTTCAACTTGTAGTCTTTTAGTTACCAATATTAAGTCTGATCATTCTCTCCTTAAGTCTGATAATTCTCAATTTGTAGTCTTTTAGTTACCAATATTAAGTCTGATCATTCTCTCCTTAAGTCTGATCATTCTCAATTTGTAGCCTTTTAGTTAACAATTTTAAGTCTAATCATTCTCAATTTGTAGTCTTTTAGTTACCAATTTTAAGTCTGATCATTCTCTGTTTAAGTCTGATCATTCTCTCTTTAAGTCTGATCATTCTCAATTTGTGATCTTTTAGTTACCAATATAAAGTCTGATCATTCCCAATTTGTAGTCTTTTAGTTAACAAACTTAAGTATGATCATTCTCAATTTGTAGTCTTTTAGTTACCAATATAAAGTCTGATCATTCCCAATTTGTAGTCTTTTAGTTAACAAACTTAAGTATGATCATTCTCAATTTGTAGTCTTTTAGTTACCAATATAAAGTCTGATCATTCCCAATTTGTAGTCTTTTAGTTAACAAACTTAAGTATGATCATTCTCAATTTGTAGTCTTTTAGTTACCAATATAAAGTCTGATCATTCCCAATTTGTAGTCTTTTAGTTAACAAACTTAAGTATGATCATTCTCAATTTGTAGTCTTTTAGTTACCAATATTAAGTCTGATCATTCTCAATTTGTAGTCTTTTAGTTAACAATTTTAAGTCTGATCATTCTCAATTTGTAGTCTTTTGGTCACCCATATTAAGTCTGATCATTCTCTATTTGTAGTCTTTTAGTTAACAATTTTAAGTCTGATCATTCTCAATTTGTAGCCTTTTAGTTAACAATTTTAAGTCTGATCATTCTCAATTTGTAGTCTTTTAGTTACCAATATTAAGTCTGATCATTCTCTGTTTAAGTCGGATCATTCTCAATTTGTAGTCTTTTAGTTACCAATATTAAGTCTGATCATTCTCTTCTTAAGCCTGATCATTCTCAATTTGTAGTCTTTTAGTTAACAAACTTAAGTATGATCATTCTCAATTTGTAATCTTTTAGTTACCAATATTAAGTCTGATCATTCTCTCTTTAAGTCTGATCATTCTCAATTTGTGGTCTTTTAGTTAACAATTTTAAGTCTAATCATTCTCAATTTGAAGTCTTTTAGTTAACAATATTAAGTCTGATCATTCTCTCTTTAAGTCTGATCATTCTCAATTTGTGATCTTTTAGTTACCAATATAAAGTCTGATCATTCCCAATTTGTAGTCTTTTAGTTAACAAACTTAAGTATGATCATTCTCAATTTGTAGTCTTTTAGTTACCAATATAAAGTCTGATCATTCCCAATTTGTAGTCTTTTAGTTAACAAACTTAAGTATGATCATTCTCAATTTGTAGTCTTTTAGTTACCAATATAAAGTCTGATCATTCCCAATTTGTAGTCTTTTAGTTAACAAACTTAAGTATGATCATTCTCAATTTGTAGTCTTTTAGTTACCAATATAAAGTCTGATCATTCCCAATTTGTAGTCTTTTAGTTAACAAACTTAAGTATGATCATTCTCAATTTGTAGTCTTTTAGTTACCAATATTAAGTCTGATCATTCTCAATTTGTAGTCTTTTAGTTAACAATTTTAAGTCTGATTATTCTCAATTTGTAGTCTTTTAGTTACCAATATTAAGTCTGATCATTCTCTCCTTAAGTCTGATCAATCTCAATTTGCAGTCTTTTTGTTAACAATTTTAAATCTAATCATTCTCAATTTGTAGTCTTTTAGTTACCAATATTAAGTCTGATCATTCTCTCTTTAAGTCTGATCATTCTCAATTTGTGATCTTTTAGTTACCAATATTAAGTCTGCTCATTCTCTTCTTAAGCCTGATCATTCGCAATTTGTAGTCTTTTAGTTACCAATATTAAGTCGGATCATTCTCAATTTGTAGTCTTTTAGTTACCAATATTAAGTCTGATCATTCTATCCTTAAGTCTGATCAATCTCAATTTGTAGTCTTTTTGTTAACAATTTTAAATCTAATCATTCTCAATTTGTTGTCTTTTAGTTACCAATATTAAGTCTGATAATTCTCTCTTTAAGTCTGATCATTCTCAATTTGTGATCTTTTAGTTACCAATATTAAGTCTGATCATTCTCTTCTTAAGCCTGATCATTCTCAATTTGTAGTCTTTTAGTTAACAAACTTAAGTATGATCATTCCCAAATTGTAGTCTTTTAGTTACCAATATTAAGTCTGATCATTCTCTCCTTAAGTCTGATCATTCTCAATTTGTAGTCTTTTAGTTAACAATTTTAAGTCTGATCATTCTCTCTTTAAGTCTGATCATTCTAAATTTGCAGTCATTTAGTTAACAATTTTAAGTCTGATCATTCTCAATTTGTAGTCTTTTCGTTACCAATATTAAGTCTGATCATTCTCTCTTTAAGTCTGATCATTCTTAATTTGTAGTCTTTTAGTTACCAGTATTAAGTCTTATTATTCTCTCCTTAAGTCTGATCATTCTCGATTTGTAATCTTTTAGTTAACAATTTTAAGTCTGATCATTCTCAATTTGTAGTATTTTAGTTAACAATATTAAGTCTGATCATTCTCTCTTTAAGTCTGATCATTCTCAATTTGTAGTCTTTTAGTTAACAATTTTAAGTCTGATCATTCTCAATTTGTAATCTTTTGGTTACCCATATTAAGTCTGATCATTCTCTATTTGTAGTCTTTTAGTTAACAATTTTAAGTCGGATCATTCTCAATCTGTAGTCTTTTAGTTACCAATATTAAGTCTGATCATTCTCTCTTTAAGTCTGATCATTCTCAATTTGTAGTCTTTTAGTTACCAATATTAAGTCTTATCATTCTCTCCTTAAGCCTGATCATTCTCAATTTGTAGTCTTTTAGTTAACAATCATAAGTCTGATCATTCTCAATTTGTAGTCTTTTAGTTACCCATATTAAGTCAGATCATTCTCAATTTGTAGTCTTTTAGTTAACAATTTTAAGTCTGATTATTCTCAATTTGTAGTCTTTTAGTTACCAATATTAAGTCTGATCATTCTCTATTTAAGTTTGATCATTCTCAATTTGTATTTTTTTAGTTAACAATTTTAAGTCTGATCATTCTCAATTTGTAGTCTTTTAGTTACCCATATTAAGTCTGATCATTCTCAATTTGTAGTCTTTTAGTTACCAGTATTAAGTCTTATCTTTCTCTCCTTAAGTCTGATCATTCTCAATTTGTAGTCTTTTAGTTAACAATTTTAAGTCTGATCATTCTCAATTTGTAGTCTTTTAGTTAACAATATTAAGTCTGATCATTATCTCTTTAAGTCTAATCATTCTCAATTTGTAGTCTTTTAGTTAACAATTTTAAGTCTGATCATTCTCAATTTGTAGTCTTTTAGTTACCCATATTAAGTCTGATCATTCTCTATTTATAGTCTTTTAGTTATTAATTTTAAGTCTGATCATTCTCAATTTGTAGTCTTTTAGTTACCAATATGAAGTCTGATCATTCTCTCTTTAAGTCTGATCATTCTCAATTTGTAGTCTTTTAGTAACCAATATTATTAAGTCTTATCATTCTCTCCTTAAGTCTGATCATTCTCAATTTGTAGTCTTTTAGTTAACAATCTTAAGTCTGATCATTCTCAATTTGTAGTCTTTTAGTTACCAATATTAAGTCTGATCATTCTCAATTGGTAGTCTTTTAGTTAACAATCTTAAGTCTGATCATTCTCAATTTGCAGTCTGTTAGTTACCCATATTAAGTCTGATCATTCTCAATTTGTAGTCTTTTAGTTAACAATTTTAAGTCTGATTATTCTCAATTTGTAGTCTTTTAGTTACCAATATTAAGTCTGATCATTCTCCATTTAAGTCTGATTATTCTCAATTCTGTCCCTAAGTCTGATCATTCTCAATTTGTAGTCTTTTAGTTACCCATATTAAGTCTGATCATTCTCAATTTGTAGTCTTTTAGTTACCCATATTAAGTCTGATCATTCTCAATTTGTAGTCTTTTAGTTACCCATATTAAGTCTGATCATTCTCTATTTGTAGTCTTTTAGTTAACAATTTTAAGTCTGATCATTCTCAATCTGTAGTCTTTTAGTTACCAATATTAAGTCTGATCATTCTCTCTTTAAGTCTGATCATTCTCAATTTGTAGTCTTTTAGTTACCAATATTAAGTCTGATCATTCTCTCTTTAAGTCTGATCATTCTCAATTTGTAGTCTTTTAGTTAACACTATTAAGTCTGATCATTCTCTCTTTAAGTCTGATCATTCTCAACTTGTAGTCTTTTAGTTAACAATTTTAAGTATGATCATTCTCAATTTGTAGTCTTTAGTTACCAATATTAAGTCTGATCATTCTCGATTTGTAGTCTTTTAGTTAACAATTTTAAGTCTGATCATTCTCAATTTGTAGTCTTTTAGTTACCAATATTAAGTCTGATCATTCTCAAATTGTAGTCTTTTAGTTACCAATGTTAAGTCTTATCATTCTCTCCTTAAGCCTGATCATTCTCAATTTGTAGTCTTTTAGTTAACAATCTTAAGTCTGATCATTCTCAATTTGTAGTCTTTTAGTTACCAATATTAAGTCTGATCATACTCAATTTGTAGTCTTTGAGTTACCAATATTAAGTCTGATCATTCTCTCCTTAAGTCTGATCATTTTCAATTTGCAGTATTTTAGTTAACAATTTTAAGTCTGATCATTCTCAATTTGTAGTCTTTTAGTTACCAATATTAAGTCTGATTATTCTCTCCTTAAGTCTGATCATTCTCAATTTGTAGTCTTTTAGTTAACAAAATTAAGTCTGATTATTCTCTCCTTAAGTCTGATCATTCTCAATTTGTAGTCTTTTAGTTAACAATTTTAAGTCTGATCATTCTCAATTTGTAGTCTTTTAGTTACCAATATTAAGTCTGATTATTCTCTCCTTAAGTCTGATCATTCTCAATTTGTAGTCTTTTCGTTAACAATATTAAGTCTGATCATTCTCTCCTGAAGTCTGATCATTCTCAATTTGTAGTCTTTTAGTTACCAATATTAAGTCTGATCATTCTCTCTTGTAGTCTGATCATTTTCAACTTGTAGTCTTTTAGTTACCAATATTAAGTCTGATCATTCTCTCCTTAAGTCTGATAATTCTCAATTTGTAGTCTTTTAGTTACCAATATTAAGTCTGATCATTCTCTCCTTAAGTCTGATCATTCTCAATTTGTAGCCTTTTAGTTAACAATTTTAAGTCTAATCATTCTCAATTTGTAGTCTTTTAGTTACCAATTTTAAGTCTGATCATTCTCTGTTTAAGTCGGATCATTCTCAATTTGTAGTCTTTTAGTTACCAATATTAAGTCTGATCATTCTCTTCTTAAGCCTGATCATTCTCAATTTGTAGTCTTTTAGTTAACAAACTTAAGTATGATCATTCTCAATTTGTAGTCTTTTAGTTACCAATATTAAGTCTGATCATTCTCTCTTTAAGTCTGATCATTCTCAATTTGTAGTCTTTTAGTTAACAATTTTAAGTCTAATCATTCTCAATTTGAAGTCTTTTAGTTAACAATATTAAGTCTGATCATTCTCTCTTTAAGTCTGATCATTCTCAATTTGTGATCTTTTAGTTACCAATATAAAGTCTGATCATTCCCAATTTGTAGTCTTTTAGTTAACAAACTTAAGTATGATCATTCTCAATTTGTAGTCTTTTAGTTACCCATATAAAGTCTGATCATTCCCAATTTGTAGTCTTTTAGTTAACAAACTTAAGTATGATCATTCTCAATTTGTAGTCTTTTAGTTACCAATATTAAGTCTGATCATTCTCAATTTGTAGTCTTTTAGTTAACAATTTTAAGTCTGATTATTCTCAATTTGTAGTCTTTTAGTTACCAATATTAAGTCTGATCATTCTCTCCTTAAGTCTGATCAATCTCAATTTGCAGTCTTTTTGTTAACAATTTTAAATCTAATCATTCTCAATTTGTAGTCTTTTAGTTACAAATATTAAGTCTGATCATTCTCTCTTTAAGTCTGATCATTCTCAATTTGTGATCTTTTAGTTACCAATATTAAGTCTGCTCATTCTCTTCTTAAGCCTGATCATTCTCAATTTGTAGTCTTTTAGTTACCAATATTAAGTCGGATCATTCTCAATTTGTAGTCTTTTAGTTACCAATATTAAGTCTGATCATTCTATCCTTAAGTCTGATCAATCTCAATTTGTAGTCTTTTTGTTAACAATTTTAAGTCTAATCATTCTCAATTTGTAGTCTTTTAGTTAACAATTTTAAGTCTGATCATTCTCAATTTGTAGTCTTTTAGTTACCCATATTAAGTCTGATCATTCTCTATTTGTAGTCTTTTAGTTAACAATTTTAAGTCTGATCATTCTCAATCTGTAGTCTTTTAGTTACCAATATTAAGTCTGATCATTCTCTCTTTAAGTCTGATCATTCTCAATTTGTAGTCTTTTAGTTACCAATATTAAGTCTGATCATTCTCTCTTTAAGTCTGATCATTCTCAATTTGTAGGTCTTTTAGTTAACACTATTAAGTCTGATCATTCTCTCTTTAAGTCTGATCATTCTCAACTTGTAGTCTTTTAGTTAACAATTTTAAGTATGATCATTCTCAATTTGTAGTCTTTAGTTACCAATATTAAGTCTGATCATTCTCGATTTGTAGTCTTTTAGTTAACAATTTTAAGTCTGATCATTCTCAATTTGTAGTCTTTTAGTTACCAATATTAAGTCTGATCATTCTCTCTTTAAGTCTGATCATTCTCAAATTGTAGTCTTTTAGTTACCAATATTAAGTCTTATCATTCTCTCCTTAAGCCTGATCATTCTCAATTTGTAGTCTTTTAGTTAACAACCTTAAGTCTGATCATTCTCAATTTGTAGTCTTTTAGTTACCAATATTAAGTCTGATCATTCTCAATTTGTAGTCTTTGAGTTACCAATATTAAGTCTGATCATTCTCTCCTTAAGTCTGATCATTTTCAATTTGCAGTATTTTAGTTAACAATTTTAAGTCTGATCATTCTCAATTTGTAGTCTTTTAGTTACCAATATTAAGTCTGATCATTCTCCCTTTAAGTCTGATCATTCTCAATTTATAGACTTTTAGTTACCAAAATTAAGTCTGATTATTCTCTCCTTAAGTCTGATCATTCTCAATTTGTAGTCTTTTAGTTAACAATTTTAAGTCTGATCATTCTCAATTTGTAGTCTTTTAGTTACCCATATTAAGTCTGATCATTCTCTATTTGTAGTCTTTTAGTTAACAATTTTAAGTCTGATCATTCTCAATCTGTAGTCTTTTAGTTAACAATATTAAGTCTGATCATTCTCTCTTTAAGTCTGATCATTCTCAATTTGTAGTATTTTAGTTAACAATTTTAAGTCTGATCATTCTCAATTTGTAGTCTTTTGGTTACCCATATTAAGTCTGATCATTCTCTATTTGTAGTCTTTTAGTTAACAATTTTAAGTCTGATCATTCTCAATCTGTAGTGTTTTAGTTACCAATATTAAGTCTGATCATTCTCTCTTTAAGTCTGATCATTCTCAATTTGTAGTCTTTTAGTTACCAATATTAAGTCTTATCATTCTCTCCTTAAGCCTGATCATTCTCAATTTGTAGTCTTTTAGTTAACAATCATAAGTCTGATCATTCTCAATTTGTAGTCTTTTAGTTACCCATATTAAGTCAGATCATTCTCAATTTGTAGTCTTTTAGTTAACAATTTTAAGCCTGATCATTCTCAATTTGTAGTCTTTTAGTTACCCATATTAAGTCTGATCATTCTCTATTTGTAGTCTTTTAGTTAACAATTTTAAGTCTGATCATTCTCAATCTGTAGTCTTTTAGTTACCAATATTAAGTCTGATCATTCTCTCTTTAAGTCTGATCATTCTCAATTTGTAGTCTTTTAGTTAACAATCATAAGTCTGATCATTCTCAATTTGTAGTCTTTTAGTTACCCATATTAAGTCAGATCATTCTCAATTTGTAGTCTTTTAGTTAACAATTTTAAGCCTGATCATTCTCAATTTGTAGTCTTTTAGTTAACAATCATAAGTCTGATCATTCTCAATTTGTAGTCTTTTAGTTACCCATATTATGTCAGATCATTCTCAATTTGTAGTCTTTTAGTTAACAATTTTAAGTCTGATTATTCTCAATTTGTAGTCTTTTAGTTACCAATATTAAGTCTGATCATTCTCTATTTAAGTTTGATCATTCTCAATTTGTATTTTTTTAGTTAACAATTTTAAGTCTGATCATTCTCAATTTGTAGTCTTTCAGTTACCCATATTAAGTCTGATCATTCTCAGTTTGTAGTCTTTTAGTTAACAATTTTAAGTCTGATCATTCTCAATTTGTAGTCTTTTAGTTAACAATATTAAGTCTGATCATTCTCTCTTTAAGTCTGATCATTCTAAATTTGTAGTCTTTTACTTAACAATTTTAAGTCTGATCATTCTCAATTTGTAGTCTTTTCGTTACCAATATTAAGTCTGATCATTCTCTCTTTAAGTCTGATCATTCTCAATTTGTAGTCTTTTAGTTACCAGTATTAAGTCTTATCTTTCTCTCCTTAAGTCTCATCATTCTCAATTTGTAGTCTTTTAGTTAACAATATTAAGTCTGATCATTATCTCTTTAAGTCTAATCATTCTCAATTTGTAGTCTTTTAGTTAACAATTTTAAGTCTGATCATTCTCAATTTGTAGTCTTTTAGTTACCCATATTAAGTCTGATCATTCTCTATTTATAGTCTTTTAGTTAACAATTTTAAGTCTGATCATTCTCAATTTGTAGTCTTTTAGTTACCAATATGAAGTCTGATCATTCTCTCTTTAAGTCTGATCATTCTCAATTTGTAGTCTTTTAGTAACCAATATTATTAAGTCTTATCATTCTCTCCTTAAGTCTGATCATTCTCAATTTGTAGTCTTTTAGTTAACAATCTTAAGTCAGATCATTTTCAATTTGTAGTCTTTTAGTTACCACTATTAAGTCTGATCATTCTCAATTGGTAGTCTTTTAGTTAACAATCTTAAGTCTGATCATTCTCAATTTGCAGTCTGTTAGTTACCCATATTAAGTCTGATCATTCTCAATTTGTAGTCTTTTAGTTAACAATTTTAAGTCGGATTATTCTCAATTTGTAGTCTTTTAGTTACCAATATTAAGTCTGATCATTCTCCATTTAAGTCTGATTATTCTCAATTCTGTCCCTAAGTCTGATCATTCTCAATTTGTAGCCTTTTTGTTAACAATTTTAAGTATGATCATTCTCAATTTGTAGTCTTTTAGTTACCAATATTAAGTCTTATCATTCTCTCCTTAAGCCTGATCATTCTAAATTTGGAGTCTTTTAGTTAACAATCTTAAGTCTGATCATTCTCAATTTGTAGTCTTTTAGTTACCAATATTAAGTCTGATCATTCTCAATTTGTAGTCTTTTAGTTACCAATATTAAGTCAGATCATTCTCTCCTTAAGTCTGATCATTCTCAATTTGTAGTATTCTAGTTAATAATTTTAAGTCTGATCATTCTCAATTTGTAGTCTTTTAGTTACCAATATTAATTCTTTTTTTTTGATGGGAAAAGTAGTACAAGAGTTGGACAATGTCAAAAACACTGACTCAATCTAGTACCTAAAAACACACTGAAGCCCAGCCGAAGACGGCAACCCATCTCAATACAGAATCACCACCAAACAGGTGGGAGGACACCGCCAGAAGGCGGGAGACACCACCAATAACAGATGGAAAACACCACCAAATAGGTGGAAAGCACCACCAAAACAGGTGGAAAGCACCACCAAACAGGTGGAAAGCCTCCGGATAGACCAGTCAAGACCTACAGCCTAAACCTACGACTATACCCAAAACTCGATCAAAAACCAGCCAACCAGCGACCACCGACGAAGCCACATCTAATTACCACCGTTGAAGCTGCTGCCCAACTATACCCTCCTCGATAATGACACGCCTAACACCATCAACACCCACAGAGCTGATCATCGCGGATCAAGCCTACAAGGAGCCGTGCTCCCCCAGCGTCCTCAACACCCCGTGTAGCTCACGCGCCGAAAAGCTCTAATCTTGTCCTTGCCGCACAGATCGAACCGCCTACAGCTCCTCCACTTCAGACAATGTTGCTTGCCTGTGATGGAATCAGCAGCAAAACTCCTTGAGGTCTACAGATCGGTCTTTGGCCACGCTCATTTCCTCCATCTTCCGCTTGATCTGCTCCGGTTTCGTGGCTCAGGCTCCGTACAGCACTGAAGGAGCTCGGCAATGGAGATGTAGTCGTCGCCATTGATACCAAAGCGGTTGAAAAACTTGAGTCTTTGATCTGGGTAGGTTCAGACGAAAGAGCGAGGAAGACTCGGACACTCCCACTTACCTAAGAATAAAGCTAGAACATTCCAAATAAAACCTGACTGACTAAACTAACTAACTAACTGGCAGCCCCCTCTAATCCACAAACCCACCCTCCCCGCCACCGTCAACAGCACCACGAGCGCACCACTCGACCTCCTCCAGTGACAACCCCAAAACAGAGTCGAACCGAGAAGGAAGAGAGGCTCAGAGGCTACAAACGAAGCAAAGGAGAGGGATAAGGGGAGAAGAGAGGGCTGAGATTCAGCACAAAGCCGGCGACGCTCAGAGACGGTAGAAGCTCCTGGAACAACCGAGAGAGAGAAAGAAGTTGTTACCAATATTAATTCTGATCATTCTCAATTTGTAGTCTTTTAGTTAACAATTTTAAGTCTGATTATTCTCAATTTGTAGTCTTTTAGTTACCAATATTAAGTCTGATCATTCTCTATTTAAGTGTGATCATTCTCAATTTTTATTTTTTTAGTTACCAATATTAAGTCTGATCATTCTGTCCTTAAGTCTGATCATTCTCAATTTGTAGCCTTTTAGTTAACAATTTTAAGTCTGATCATTCTCAATTTGTAGTCTTTTAGTTACCAATTTTAAGTCTTATCATTCTCTCCTTAAGCCTGATCATTCTCAATTTGTAGTCTTTTAGTTAACAATCTTAAGTCTGATCATTCTCAATTTGTAGTCTTTTAGTTACCAATATTAAGTCTGATCATTCTCAATTTGTAGTATTCTAGTTAATAATTATAAGTCTGATCATTCACAATTTGTAGTCTTTTAGTTACCAATATTAAGTCTGATCATTCTCTCTTTAAGTCTGATCATTCTCAATTTGTAGTCTTTTAGTTAACAATATTAAGTCTGATCATTCTCTCCTTAAGTATGATCATTCTCAATTTGCAGTATTTTAGTTAACAATTTGAAGTCTGATCATTCTCAATTTGTAGTCTTTTAGTTACCAATATTAAGTCTGATCATTCTCCCTTTAAGTCTGATCATTCTCAATTTATAGTCTTTTAGTTACCAAAATTAAGTCTGATCATTCTCTCCTTAAGTCTGATCATTCACAATTTGTAGTCTTTTAGTTAACAATTTTAAGTCTGATCATTCTCAATTTGTAGTATTTTAGTTACCAATAATAAGTCTGATTATTCTCTCCTTAAGTCTGATCATTCTCAATTTGTAGTCTTTTCGTTAACAATATTAAGTCTGATCATTCTCTCCTGAAGTCTGATCATTCTCAATTTGTAGTCTTTTAGTTACCAATATTAAGTCTGATCATTCTCTCTTTTAGTCTGATCATTTTCAATTTGTAGTCTTTTAGTTACCAATATTAAGTCTGATCATTCTCTCTTTAAGTCTGATCATTCTCAATTTGTAGTCTTTTAGTTACCAATATTAAGTCTGATCATTCTCTCCTTAAGTCTGATAATTCTCAATTTGTAGTCTTTTAGTTACCAATATTAAGTCTGATCATTCTCTCCTTAAGTCTGATCATTCTCAATTTGTAGCCTTTTAGTTAACAATTTTAAGTCTGATCATTCTCAATTTGTAGTCTTTTAGTTACCAATATTAAGTCTGATCATTCTCTGTTTAAGTCGGATCATTCTCAATTTGTGGTCTTTTAGTTACCAATATTAAGTCTGATCATTCTCTCTTTAAGTCTGATCATTCTCAATTTGTAGTCTTTTAGTTACCAATATTAAGTCTGATCATTCTCTCCTTAAGTCTGATCATTTTCAATTTGCAGTATTTTAGTTAACAATTTTAAGTCTGATCATTCTCAATTTGTAGTCTTTTAGTTACCAATATTAAGTCTTATCATTCTCTCCTTAAGCCTGATCATTCTCAATTTGTAGTCTTTTAGTTAACAATCATAAGTCTGATCATTCTCAATTTGTAGTCTTTTAGTTACCCATATTAAGTCAGATCATTCTCAATTTGTAGTCTTTTAGTTAACAATTTTAAGCCTGATCATTCTCAATTTGTAGTCTTTTAGTTACCCATATTAAGTCTGATCATTCTCTATTTGTAGTCTTTTAGTTAACAATTTTAAGTCTGATCATTCTCAATCTGTAGTCTTTTAGTTACCAATATTAAGTCTGATCATTCTCTCTTTAAGTCTGATCATTCTCAATTTGTAGTCTTTTAGTTAACAATCATAAGTCTGATCATTCTCAATTTGTAGTCTTTTAGTTACCCATATTAAGTCAGATCATTCTCAATTTGTAGTCTTTTAGTTAACAATTTTAAGCCTGATCATTCTCAATTTGTAGTCTTTTAGTTAACAATCATAAGTCTGATCATTCTCAATTTGTAGTCTTTTAGTTACCCATATTATGTCAGATCATTCTCAATTTGTAGTCTTTTAGTTAACAATTTTAAGTCTGATTATTCTCAATTTGTAGTCTTTTAGTTACCAATATTAAGTCTGATCATTCTCTATTTAAGTTTGATCATTCTCAATTTGTATTTTTTTAGTTAACAATTTTAAGTCTGATCATTCTCAATTTGTAGTCTTTCAGTTACCCATATTAAGTCTGATCATTCTCAGTTTGTAGTCTTTTAGTTAACAATTTTAAGTCTGATCATTCTCAATTTGTAGTCTTTTAGTTAACAATATTAAGTCTGATCATACTCTCTTTAAGTCTGATCATTCTAAATTTGTAGTCTTTTACTTAACAATTTTAAGTCTGATCATTCTCAATTTGTAGTCTTTTCGTTACCAATATTAAGTCTGATCATTCTCTCTTTAAGTCTGATCATTCTCAATTTGTAGTCTTTTAGTTACCAGTATTAAGTCTTATCTTTCTCTCCTTAAGTCTCATCATTCTCAATTTGTAGTCTTTTAGTTAACAATATTAAGTCTGATCATTATCTCTTTAAGTCTAATCATTCTCAATTTGTAGTCTTTTAGTTAACAATTTTAAGTCTGATCATTCTCAATTTGTAGTCTTTTAGTTACCCATATTAAGTCTGATCATTCTCTATTTATAGTCTTTTAGTTAACAATTTTAAGTCTGATCATTCTCAATTTGTAGTCTTTTAGTTACCAATATGAAGTCTGATCATTCTCTCTTTAAGTCTGATCATTCTCAATTTGTAGTCTTTTAGTAACCAATATTATTAAGTCTTATCATTCTCTCCTTAAGTCTGATCATTCTCAATTTGTAGTCTTTTAGTTAACAATCTTAAGTCAGATCATTTTCAATTTGTAGTCTTTTAGTTACCACTATTAAGTCTGATCATTCTCAATTGGTAGTCTTTTAGTTAACAATCTTAAGTCTGATCATTCTCAATTTGCAGTCTGTTAGTTACCCATATTAAGTCTGATCATTCTCAATTTGTAGTCTTTTAGTTAACAATTTTAAGTCGGATTATTCTCAATTTGTAGTCTTTTAGTTACCAATATTAAGTCTGATCATTCTCCATTTAAGTCTGATTATTCTCAATTCTGTCCCTAAGTCTGATCATTCTCAATTTGTAGCCTTTTTGTTAACAATTTTAAGTATGATCATTCTCAATTTGTAGTCTTTTAGTTACCAATATTAAGTCTTATCATTCTCTCCTTAAGCCTGATCATTCTAAATTTGGAGTCTTTTAGTTAACAATCTTAAGTCTGATCATTCTCAATTTGTAGTCTTTTAGTTACCAATATTAAGTCTGATCATTCTCAATTTGTAGTCTTTTAGTTACCAATATTAAGTCAGATCATTCTCTCCTTAAGTCTGATCATTCTCAATTTGTAGTATTCTAGTTAATAATTTTAAGTCTGATCATTCTCAATTTGTAGTCTTTTAGTTACCAATATTAATTCTTTTTTTTTGATGGGAAAAGTAGTACAAGAGTTGGACAATGTCAAAAACACTGACTCAATCTAGTACCTAAAAACACACTGAAGCCCAGCCGAAGACGGCAACCCATCTCAATACAGAATCACCACCAAACAGGTGGGAGGACACCGCCAGAAGGCGGGAGACACCACCAATAACAGATGGAAAACACCACCAAATAGGTGGAAAGCACCACCAAAACAGGTGGAAAGCACCACCAAACAGGTGGAAAGCCTCCGGATAGACCAGTCAAGACCTACAGCCTAAACCTACGACTATACCCAAAACTCGATCAAAAACCAGCCAACCAGCGACCACCGACGAAGCCACATCTAATTACCACCGTTGAAGCTGCTGCCCAACTATACCCTCCTCGATAATGACACGCCTAACACCATCAACACCCACAGAGCTGATCATCGCGGATCAAGCCTACAAGGAGCCGTGCTCCCCCAGCGTCCTCAACACCCCGTGTAGCTCACGCGCCGAAAAGCTCTAATCTTGTCCTTGCCGCACAGATCGAACCGCCTACAGCTCCTCCACTTCAGACAATGTTGCTTGCCTGCGATGGAATCAGCAGCAAAACTCCTTGAGGTCTACAGATCGGTCTTTGGCCACGCTCATTTCCTCCATCTTCCGCTTGATCTGCTCCGGTTTCGTGGCTCAGGCTCCGTACAGCACTGAAGGAGCTCGGCAATGGAGATGTAGTCGTCGCCATTGATACCAAAGCGGTTGAAAAACTTGAGTCTTTGATCTGGGTAGGTTCAGACGAAAGAGCGAGGAAGACTCGGACACTCCCACTTACCTAAGAATAAAGCTAGAACATTCCAAATAAAACCTGACTGACTAAACTAACTAACTAACTGGCAGCCCCCTCTAATCCACAAACCCACCCTCCCCGCCACCGTCAACAGCACCACGAGCGCACCACTCGACCTCCTCCAGTGACAACCCCAAAACAGAGTCGAACCGAGAAGGAAGAGAGGCTCAGAGGCTACAAACGAAGCAAAGGAGAGGGATAAGGGGAGAAGAGAGGGCTGAGATTCAGCACAAAGCCGGCGACGCTCAGAGACGGTAGAAGCTCCTGGAACAACCGAGAGAGAGAAAGAAGTTGTTACCAATATTAATTCTGATCATTCTCAATTTGTAGTCTTTTAGTTAACAATTTTAAGTCTGATTATTCTCAATTTGTAGTCTTTTAGTTACCAATATTAAGTCTGATCATTCTCTATTTAAGTGTGATCATTCTCAATTTTTATTTTTTTAGTTACCAATATTAAGTCTGATCATTCTGTCCTTAAGTCTGATCATTCTCAATTTGTAGCCTTTTAGTTAACAATTTTAAGTCTGATCATTCTCAATTTGTAGTCTTTTAGTTACCAATTTTAAGTCTTATCATTCTCTCCTTAAGCCTGATCATTCTCAATTTGTAGTCTTTTAGTTAACAATCTTAAGTCTGATCATTCTCAATTTGTAGTCTTTTAGTTACCAATATTAAGTCTGATCATTCTCAATTTGTAGTATTCTAGTTAATAATTATAAGTCTGATCATTCACAATTTGTAGTCTTTTAGTTACCAATATTAAGTCTGATCATTCTCTCTTTAAGTCTGATCATTCTCAATTTGTAGTCTTTTAGTTAACAATATTAAGTCTGATCATTCTCTCCTTAAGTATGATCATTCTCAATTTGCAGTATTTTAGTTAACAATTTGAAGTCTGATCATTCTCAATTTGTAGTCTTTTAGTTACCAATATTAAGTCTGATCATTCTCCCTTTAAGTCTGATCATTCTCAATTTATAGTCTTTTAGTTACCAAAATTAAGTCTGATCATTCTCTCCTTAAGTCTGATCATTCACAATTTGTAGTCTTTTAGTTAACAATTTTAAGTCTGATCATTCTCAATTTGTAGTATTTTAGTTACCAATAATAAGTCTGATTATTCTCTCCTTAAGTCTGATCATTCTCAATTTGTAGTCTTTTCGTTAACAATATTAAGTCTGATCATTCTCTCCTGAAGTCTGATCATTCTCAATTTGTAGTCTTTTAGTTACCAATATTAAGTCTGATCATTCTCTCTTTTAGTCTGGTCATTTTCAATTTGTAGTCTTTTAGTTACCAATATTAAGTCTGATCATTCTCTCTTTAAGTCTGATCATTCTCAATTTGTAGTCTTTTAGTTACCAATATTAAGTCTGATCATTCTCTCCTTAAGTCTGATAATTCTCAATTTGTAGTCTTTTAGTTACCAATATTAAGTCTGATCATTCTCTCCTTAAGTCTGATCATTCTCAATTTGTAGCCTTTTAGTTAACAATTTTAAGTCTGATCATTCTCAATTTGTAGTCTTTTAGTTACCAATATTAAGTCTGATCATTCTCTGTTTAAGTCGGATCATTCTCAATTTGTGGTCTTTTAGTTACCAATATTAAGTCTGATCATTCTCTCTTTAAGTCTGATCATTCTCAATTTGTAGTCTTTTAGTTACCAATATTAAGTCTGATCATTCTCTCCTTAAGTCTGATCATTTTCAATTTGCAGTATTTTAGTTAACAATTTTAAGTCTGATCATTCTCAATTTGTAGTCTTTTAGTTACCAATATTAAGTCTGATCATTCTCCCTTTAAGTATGATCATTCTCAATTTATAGTCATTTAGTTACCAAAATTAAGTCTGATCATTCTCTCCTTAAGTCTGATCATTCTCAATTTGTAGTCTTTTAGTTAATAATTTTAAGTCTGATCATTCTCAATTTGTAGTCTTTTAGTTACCAATAATAAGTCTGATTATTCTCTCCTTAAGTCTGATCATGCTCAATTTGTAGTCTTTTAGTTAACAATATTAAGTCTGATCATTCTCTCCTGAAGTCTGATCATTCTCAATTTGTAGTCTTTTAGTTACCAATATTAAGTCTGATCATTCTCTCTTTTAGTCTGATCATTTTCAATTTGTAGTCTTTTAGTTACCAATATTAAGTTTGATCATTTTCTCTTTAAGTCTGATCATTCTCAATTTGTAGTCTGTTAGTTACCAATATTAAGTCTGATCATTCTCTCCTTAAGTCTGATAATTCTCAATTTGTAACAGTTTAGTTACCAATATTAAGTCTGATCATTTTCTCCTTAAGTCTGATCATTCTCAATTTGTAGCCTTTTAGTTAACAATTTTAAGTCTGATCATTCTCAATTTGTAGTCTTTTAGTTACGAAAATTAAGTCTAATCATTCTCTGTTTAAGTCGGATCATTCTCAATTTGTAGTCTTTTAGTTACCAATATTAAGTCTGATCATTCTCTTCTTAAGCTTGATCATTCTCAATTTGTAGTCTTTTAGTTAACAAACTTAAGTATGATCATTCTCCATTTGTAGTCTTTTAGTTACCAATATTAAGTCTGATCATTCTCTCTTTAAGTCTGATCATTCTCAATTTGTAGTCTTTTAGTTAACAATTTTAAGTCTAATCATTCTCAATTTGTAGTCTTTTAGTTAACAATATTAAGTCTGATCATTCTCTCTTTAAGTTTGATCATTCTCAATTTGTGATCTTTTAGTTACCAATATAAAGTCTGATCATTCTCAATTTGTAGTCTTTTAGTTAACAAACTTAAGTATGATCATTCTCAATTTGTAGTCTTTTAGTTACCAATATTAAGTCTGATCATTCTCAATTTGTAGTCTTTTAGTTAACAATTTTAAGTCGGATTATTCTCAATTTGTAGTCTTTTAGTTACCAATATTAAGTCTGATCATTCTCCATTTAAGTCTGATTATTCTCAATTCTGTCCCTAAGTCTGATCATTCTCAATTTGTAGCCTTTTTGATAACAATTTTAAGTATGATCATTCTCAATTTGTAGTCTTTTAGTTACCAATATTAAGTCTTATCATTCTCTCCTTAAGCCTGATCATTCTAAATTTGGAGTCTTTTAGTTAACAATCTTAAGTCTGATCATTCTCAATTTGTAGTCTTTTAGTTACCAATATTAAGTCTGATCATTCTCAATTTGTAGTCTTTTAGTTACCAATATTAAGTCAGATCATTCTCTCCTTAAGTCTGATCATTCTCAATTTGTAGTATTCTAGTTAATAATTTTAAGTCTGATCATTCTCAATTTGTAGTCTTTTAGTTACCAATATTAATTCTTTTTTTTTGATGGGAAAAGTAGTACAAGAGTTGGACAATGTCAAAAACACTGACTCAATCTAGTACCTAAAAACACACTGAAGCCCAGCCGAAGACGGCAACCCATCTCAATACAGAATCACCACCAAACAGGTGGGAGGACACCGCCAGAAGGCGGGAGACACCACCAATAACAGATGGAAAACACCACCAAATAGGTGGAAAGCACCACCAAAACAGGTGGAAAGCACCACCAAACAGGTGGAAAGCCTCCGGATAGACCAGTCAAGACCTACAGCCTAAACCTACGACTATACCCAAAACTCGATCAAAAACCAGCCAACCAGCGACCACCGACGAAGCCACATCTAATTACCACCGTTGAAGCTGCTGCCCAACTATACCCTCCTCGATAATGACACGCCTAACACCATCAACACCCACAGAGCTGATCATCGCGGATCAAGCCTACAAGGAGCCGTGCTCCCCCAGCGTCCTCAACACCCCGTGTAGCTCACGCGCCGAAAAGCTCTAATCTTGTCCTTGCCGCACAGATCGAACCGCCTACAGCTCCTCCACTTCAGACAATGTTGCTTGCCTGCGATGGAATCAGCAGCAAAACTCCTTGAGGTCTACAGATCGGTCTTTGGCCACGCTCATTTCCTCCATCTTCCGCTTGATCTGCTCCGGTTTCGTGGCTCAGGCTCCGTACAGCACTGAAGGAGCTCGGCAATGGAGATGTAGTCGTCGCCATTGATACCAAAGCGGTTGAAAAACTTGAGTCTTTGATCTGGGTAGGTTCAGACGAAAGAGCGAGGAAGACTCGGACACTCCCACTTACCTAAGAATAAAGCTAGAACATTCCAAATAAAACCTGACTGACTAAACTAACTAACTAACTGGCAGCCCCCTCTAATCCACAAACCCACCCTCCCCGCCACCGTCAACAGCACCACGAGCGCACCACTCGACCTCCTCCAGTGACAACCCCAAAACAGAGTCGAACCGAGAAGGAAGAGAGGCTCAGAGGCTACAAACGAAGCAAAGGAGAGGGATAAGGGGAGAAGAGAGGGCTGAGATTCAGCACAAAGCCGGCGACGCTCAGAGACGGTAGAAGCTCCTGGAACAACCGAGAGAGAGAAAGAAGTTGTTACCAATATTAATTCTGATCATTCTCAATTTGTAGTCTTTTAGTTAACAATTTTAAGTCTGATTATTCTCAATTTGTAGTCTTTTAGTTACCAATATTAAGTCTGATCATTCTCTATTTAAGTGTGATCATTCTCAATTTTTATTTTTTTAGTTACCAATATTAAGTCTGATCATTCTGTCCTTAAGTCTGATCATTCTCAATTTGTAGCCTTTTAGTTAACAATTTTAAGTCTGATCATTCTCAATTTGTAGTCTTTTAGTTACCAATTTTAAGTCTTATCATTCTCTCCTTAAGCCTGATCATTCTCAATTTGTAGTCTTTTAGTTAACAATCTTAAGTCTGATCATTCTCAATTTGTAGTCTTTTAGTTACCAATATTAAGTCTGATCATTCTCAATTTGTAGTATTCTAGTTAATAATTATAAGTCTGATCATTCACAATTTGTAGTCTTTTAGTTACCAATATTAAGTCTGATCATTCTCTCTTTAAGTCTGATCATTCTCAATTTGTAGTCTTTTAGTTAACAATATTAAGTCTGATCATTCTCTCCTTAAGTATGATCATTCTCAATTTGCAGTATTTTAGTTAACAATTTGAAGTCTGATCATTCTCAATTTGTAGTCTTTTAGTTACCAATATTAAGTCTGATCATTCTCCCTTTAAGTCTGATCATTCTCAATTTATAGTCTTTTAGTTACCAAAATTAAGTCTGATCATTCTCTCCTTAAGTCTGATCATTCACAATTTGTAGTCTTTTAGTTAACAATTTTAAGTCTGATCATTCTCAATTTGTAGTATTTTAGTTACCAATAATAAGTCTGATTATTCTCTCCTTAAGTCTGATCATTCTCAATTTGTAGTCTTTTCGTTAACAATATTAAGTCTGATCATTCTCTCCTGAAGTCTGATCATTCTCAATTTGTAGTCTTTTAGTTACCAATATTAAGTCTGATCATTCTCTCTTTTAGTCTGATCATTTTCAATTTGTAGTCTTTTAGTTACCAATATTAAGTCTGATCATTCTCTCTTTAAGTCTGATCATTCTCAATTTGTAGTCTTTTAGTTACCAATATTAAGTCTGATCATTCTCTCCTTAAGTCTGATAATTCTCAATTTGTAGTCTTTTAGTTACCAATATTAAGTCTGATCATTCTCTCCTTAAGTCTGATCATTCTCAATTTGTAGCCTTTTAGTTAACAATTTTAAGTCTGATCATTCTCAATTTGTAGTCTTTTAGTTACCAATATTAAGTCTGATCATTCTCTGTTTAAGTCGGATCATTCTCAATTTGTGGTCTTTTAGTTACCAATATTAAGTCTGATCATTCTCTCTTTAAGTCTGATCATTCTCAATTTGTAGTCTTTTAGTTACCAATATTAAGTCTGATCATTCTCTCCTTAAGTCTGATCATTTTCAATTTGCAGTATTTTAGTTAACAATTTTAAGTCTGATCATTCTCAATTTGTAGTCTTTTAGTTACCAATATTAAGTCTGATCATTCTCCCTTTAAGTATGATCATTCTCAATTTATAGTCATTTAGTTACCAAAATTAAGTCTGATCATTCTCTCCTTAAGTCTGATCATTCTCAATTTGTAGTCTTTTAGTTAATAATTTTAAGTCTGATCATTCTCAATTTGTAGTCTTTTAGTTACCAATAATAAGTCTGATTATTCTCTCCTTAAGTCTGATCATGCTCAATTTGTAGTCTTTTAGTTAACAATATTAAGTCTGATCATTCTCTCCTGAAGTCTGATCATTCTCAATTTGTAGTCTTTTAGTTACCAATATTAAGTCTGATCATTCTCTCTTTTAGTCTGATCATTTTCAATTTGTAGTCTTTTAGTTACCAATATTAAGTTTGATCATTTTCTCTTTAAGTCTGATCATTCTCAATTTGTAGTCTGTTAGTTACCAATATTAAGTCTGATCATTCTCTCCTTAAGTCTGATAATTCTCAATTTGTAACAGTTTAGTTACCAATATTAAGTCTGATCATTTTCTCCTTAAGTCTGATCATTCTCAATTTGTAGCCTTTTAGTTAACAATTTTAAGTCTGATCATTCTCAATTTGTAGTCTTTTAGTTACGAAAATTAAGTCTAATCATTCTCTGTTTAAGTCGGATCATTCTCAATTTGTAGTCTTTTAGTTACCAATATTAAGTCTGATCATTCTCTTCTTAAGCTTGATCATTCTCAATTTGTAGTCTTTTAGTTAACAAACTTAAGTATGATCATTCTCCATTTGTAGTCTTTTAGTTACCAATATTAAGTCTGATCATTCTCTCTTTAAGTCTGATCATTCTCAATTTGTAGTCTTTTAGTTAACAATTTTAAGTCTAATCATTCTCAATTTGTAGTCTTTTAGTTAACAATATTAAGTCTGATCATTCTCTCTTTAAGTTTGATCATTCTCAATTTGTGATCTTTTAGTTACCAATATAAAGTCTGATCATTCTCAATTTGTAGTCTTTTAGTTAACAAACTTAAGTATGATCATTCTCAATTTGTAGTCTTTTAGTTACCAATATTAAGTCTGATCATTCTCAATTTGTAGTCTTTTAGTTAACAATTTTAAGTCTGATTATTCTCAATTTGTAGTCTTTTAGTTACCAATATTAAGTCTGATCATTCTCTCCTTAAGTCTGATCAATCTCAATTTGTAGTCTTTTTGTTAACAATTTTAAGTCCAATCATTCTCAATTTGTAGTCTTTTAGTTACCAATATTAAGTCTGATCATTCTCTCTTTAAGTCTGATCATTCTCAATTTGTGATCTTTTAGTTACCAATATTAAGTCTGCTCATTCTCTTCTTAAGCCTGATCATTCTCAATTTGTAGTCTTTTAGTTAACAATATTAAGTCTGATCATTCTCTCCTGAAGTCTGATCATTCTCAATTTGTAGTCTTTTAGTTACCAATATTAAGTCTGATCATTCTCTCTTTTAGTCTGATCATTTTCAATTTGTAGTCTTTTAGTTACCAATATTAAGTCTGATCATTCTCTCTTTCAGTCTGATCATTCTCAATTTGAAGTCTGTTAGTTACCAATATTAAGTCTGATCATTCTCTCCTTAAGTCTGATAATTCTCAATTTGTAGTCTTTTAATTACCAATATTAAGTCTGATCATTCTCTCCTTAAGTCTGATCATTCTCAATTTGTAGCCTTTTAGTTACCAATATTAAGTCTAATCATTCTCTGTTTAAGTCGGATCATTCTCAATTTGTAGTCTTTTAGTTACCAATATTAAGTCTGATCATTCTCTTCTTAAGCCTGATCATTCTCAATTTGTAGTATTTTAGTTAACAAACTTAAGTATGATCATTCTCAATTTGTAGTCTTTTAGTTACCAAACTTAAGTCTGATCATTCTCAATTTGTAGTCTTTTAGTTAACAATTTTAAGTCTAATCATTCTCAATTTGTAGTCTTTTAGTTAACAATATTAAGTCTGATCATTCTCTCTTTAAGTTTGATCATTCTCAATTTGTGATCTTTTAGTTACCAATATAAAGTCTGATCATTCTCAATTTGTTGTCTTTTAGTTAACAAACTTAAGTATGATCATTCTCAATTTGTAGTCTTTTAGTTACCAATATTAAGTCTGATCATTCTCAATTTGTAGTCTTTTAGTTACCAATTTTAAGTCTGATTATTCTCAATTTGTAGTCTTTTAGTTACCAATATTAAGTCTGATCATTCTCTCCTTAAGTCTGATCAATCTCAATTTGTAGTCTTTTGTTAACAATTTTAAGTCTAATTATTCTCAATTTGTAGTCTTTTAGTTACCAATATTAAGTCTGATCATTCTCTCTTTAAGTCTGATCATTCTCAATTTGTGATCTTTTAGTTACCAATATTAAGTCTGCTCATTCTCTTCTTAAGCTTGATCATTCTCAATTTGTAGTCTTTTAGTTACCAATATTAAGTCGGATCATTCTCAATTTGTAGTCTTTTAGTTACCAATATTAAGTCTGATCATTCTCAATTTGTAGTCTTTTAGTTACCAATTTTAAGTCTGATTATTCTCAATTTGTAGTCTTTTAGTTACCAATATTAAGTCTGATCATTCTCTCCTTAAGTCTGATCAATCTCAATTTGTAGTCTTTTTGTTAACAATTTTAAGTCTAATCATTCTCAATTTGTTGTCTTTTAGTTACCAATATTAAGTCTGATAATTCTCTCTTTAAGTCTGATCATTCTCAATTTGTGATCTTTTAGTTACCAATATTAAGTCTGATCATTCTCTTCTTAAGCCTGATCATTCTCAATTTGTAGTCTTTTAGTTAACAAACTTAAGTATGATCATTCTCAATTTGTAGTCTTTTAGTTAACAATTTTAAGTCTGATCATTCTCAATTTGTAGTCTTTTCGTTACCAATATTAAGTCTGATCATTCTCTCTTTAAGTCTGATCATTCTTAATTTTTAGTCTTTTAGTTACCAGTATTAAGTCTTATTATTCTCTCCTTAAGTCCGATCATTCTCGATTTGTAATCTTTTAGTTAACAATTTTAAGTCTGATCATTCTCAATTTGTAGTACTTTAGTTAACAATATTAAGTCTGATCATTCTCTCTTTAAGTCTGATCATTCTCTCTTTAAGTCTGATCATTCTCAATTTGTAGTCTTTTAGTTACCCATATTAAGTCTGATCATTCTCTATTTGTAGTCTTTTAGTTAACAATTTTAAGTCTGATCATTCTCAATCGGTAGTCTTTTAGTTACCAATATTAAGTCTGATCATTCTCTCTTTAAGTCTGATCATTCTCAGTTTGTAGTTATTTAGTTACCAATATTAAGTCTTATCATTCTCTCCTTAAGCCTGATCATTCTCAATCTGTAGTCTTTTAGTTAACAATCATAAGTCTGATCATTCTCAATTTGTAGTCTTTTAGTTACCCATATTAAGTCTGATCATTCTCAATTTGTAGTCTTTTAGTTAACAATTTTAAGTCTGATCATTCTCAATTTGTAGTCTTTTAGTTACCAATATTAAGTCTGATCATTCTCTATTTAAGTCTGATGATTCTCAATTTGTATTTTTTTAGTTAACAATTTTAAGTCTGATCATTCTCAATTTGTAGTCTTTTAGTTAACAATCTTAAGTCTGATCATTCTCAATTTGTATTCTTTTAGTTACCCATATTAAGTCTGATCATTCTCAATTTGTAGTCTTTTAGTTAATAATTTTAAGTCTGATCATTCTCAATTTGTAATCTTTAAGTTAACAATATTAAGTCTGATCATTCTCTCTTTAAGTCTGATCATTCTAAATTTGTAGCTTTTAGTTAACAATTTTAAGTCTGATCATTCTCAATTTGTAGTCTTTTCGTTGCCAATATTAAGTCTGATCATTGTCTCTTTAACTCTGATCATTCTCAATTAGTAGTCTTTTAGTTACCAGTATTAAGTCTTATTATTCTCTCCTTAAGTCTGATCATTCTCGATTTGTAGTCTTTTAGTTAACAATTTTAAGTCTGATCATTCTCAATTTGTTGTATTTTAGTTAACAATAATAAGTCTGATCATTCTCTCTTTAAGTCTGATCATTCTCAATTTGTCGTCTTTTAGTTAACAATTTTAAGTCTGATCATTCTCAATTTGTAGTCTTTTAGTTACCCATATTAAGTCTGATCATTCTCAATTTGTAGTCTTTTAGTTAACAATTTTAAGTCTGATCATTCTCAATTTGTAGTCTTTTAGTTACCAATATTAAGTCTTATCATTCTCTCTTTAAGTCTGATCATTCTCAATTGTTAGTCTTTTAGTTACCAATATTAAGTCTTATCATTCTCTCCTTAAGCCTGATCATTCTCAATTTGTAGTCTTTTAGTTAACAATCTTAAGTCTGATCATTCTCAATTTGTAGTCTTTTAGTTACCCATATTAAGTCTGATCATTCTCAATTTGTAGTCTTTTAGTTAACAATTTTAAATCTGATTATTCTCAATTTGTAGTCTTTTAGTTACCAATATTAAGTCTGATCATTCTCTATTTAAGTCTGATCATTCTCAATTTGTATTTTTTTAATTACCAATATTAAGTTTGATCATTCTCTCCGTAAGTCTGAGCATTCTCAATTTGTAGTCTTTTAGTTAACAATTTTAAGTATGGTCATTCTCAATTTGTAGTCTTTTAGTTAACAATATTAAGTCTGATCATTCTCTCTTTAAGTCTGATCATTCTCAATTTGTAGTCTTTTAGTTAACAATTTTAAGTCTGATCATTCTCAATTGGTAGTCTTTTCGTTACCAATATTAAGTCTGATCATTCTCTCTTTAAGTCTGATCATTCTCAATTTGTAGTCTTTTAGTTACCAGTATTAAGTCTGATCATTCTCAATTTGTAGTTAACAATATTAAGTCTGATCATTATCTCTTTAAGTCTAATCATTCTCAATTTGTAGTCTTTTAGTTAACAATTTTAAGTCTGATCATTCTCAATTTGTAGTCTTTTAGTTACCCATATTAAGTCTGATCATTCTCTATTTGTAGTCTTTTAGTTATCAATTTTAAGTCTGATCATTCTCAATTTGTAGTCTTTTAGTTACCAATATTAAGTCTGATCATTCTCTCTTTAAGTCTGATCATTCTCAATTTGTAGTCTTTTAGTAACCAATATTAAGTCTTATCATTCTCTCCTTAAGTCTGATCATTCTCAATTTGTAGTCTTTTAGTTAACAATCTTAAGTCTGATCATTCTCAATTTGTAGTCTTTTAGTTACCAATATTAAGTCTGATCATTCTCAATTGGTAGTCTTTTAGTTAGCAATCTTAAGTCTGATCATTCTCAATTTGCAGTCTTTCAGTTACCCATATTAAGTCTGATCATTCTCAATTTGTAGTCTTTTAGTTAACAATTTTAAGTCTGATTATTCTCAATTTGTAGTCTTTTAGTTACCAATATTAAGTCTGGTCATTCTCTCTTTAAGTCTGATCATTCTCAATTTGTAGTCTTTTAGTTACCAGTATTAAGTCTTATCATTCTCTCCTTAAGTCTGATCATTCTCAATTTGTAGTCTTTTAGTTAACAATTTTAAGTATGATCATTCTCAATTTGTAGTCTTGTAGTTAACAATATTAAGTCTGATCATTATCTCTTTAAGTCTAATCATTTTCAATTTGTAGTCTTTTAGTTAACAATTTTAAGTCTGATCATTCTCAATTTGTAGTCTTTTAGTTACCCATATTAAGTCTGATCATTCTCTATTTGTTGTCTTTTAGTTAACAATTTTAAGTCTGATCATTCTCAATTTGTAGTCTTTTAGTTACCAATATTAAGTCTGATCATTCTCTCTTTAAGTCTGATCATTCTCAATTTGTAGTCTTTTAGTAACCAATATTAAGTCTTATCATTCTCTCCTTAAGTCTGATCATTCTCTATTTGTAGTCTTTTAGTTAACAATCTTAAGTCTGATCATTCTCAATTTGTAGTCTTTTAGTTACCAATATTAAGTCTGATCATTCTCAATTGGTAGTCTTTTAGTTAGCAATCTTAAGTCTGATCATTCTCAATTTGCAGTCTTTCAGTTACCCATATTAAGTCTGATCATTCTCAATTTGTAGTCTTTTAGTTAACAATTTTAAGTCTGATTATTCTCAATTTGTAGTCTTTTAGTTACCAATATTAAGTCTGATCATTCTCTATTTAAGTCTGATCATTCTCAATTTGTATTTTTTTAGTTACCAATATTAAGTTTGATCATTCTGTCCCTAAGTCTGATCATTCTCAATTTGTAGCCTTTTAGTTAACAATTTTAAGTATGATCATTCTCAATTTGTAGTCTTTTAGTTACCAATATTAAGTCTTATCATTCTCTCCTTAAGCCTGATCATTCTAAATTTGTAGTCTTTTAGTTAACAATCTTAAGTCTGATCATTCTCAATTTGTAGTCTTTTAGTTACCAATATTAAGTCTGATCATTCTCAATTTGTAGTCTTTTAGTTACCAATATTAAGTCAGATCATTCTCTCCTTAAGTCAGATCATTCTCAATTTGTAGTATTCTAGTTAATAATTTTAAGTCTGATCATTCTCAATTTGTAGTCTTTTAGTTACCAATATTAATTCTTTTTTTATGGGAAAAGTAGTACAAGAGTTGGACAATGTCAAAAACACTGACTCAATCTAGTACCTAAAAACACACTGAAGCCCAGCCGAAGATGGCAACCCATCTCAATACAGAATCACCACCAAACAGGTGGGAGGACACCGCCAGAAGGCGGGAGACACCACCAATAACAGATGGAAAACACCACCAAAACAGGTGGAAAGCCTCCGGATAGACCAGTCAAGACCTACAGCCTAAACCTACGACTATACCCAAAACTCGATAAAAATCAGCCAACCAGCGACCACCGACGAAGCCACATCTAATTGCCACCGTTGAAGCTGCTGCCCAACTATACCCTCCTCGATAATGACACGCCTAACACCATCAACACCCACATAGCTGATCATCGCGGATCACGCCTACAAAGAGCCCTGCTCCCCCAGCGTCCTCAACACCCCGTGTAGCTCACGCGCCGAAAAGCTCTAATCTTGTCCTTGCCGCACAGATCGAACCGCCTACAGCTCCTCCACTTCAGACAATGTTGCTTGCCTGCGATGGACTCAGCAGCAAAACTCCTTGAGGTCTACAGATCTGTCTTTGGCCACGCCCATTTCCTCCATCTTACGCTTGATCTGCTCCGGTTTCGTGGCTCAGGCTCCGTACAGCACTGAAGGAGCTCGGCAATGGAGATGCAGCCGTCGCCATTGATACCGAAGCGGTTGAAAAACTTGAGTCTTTTATCTGGGTAGGTTCAGACGAAAGAGCGAGGAAGACTCGGACACTCCCACTTACCTAAGAATAAAGCTAGAACATTCCAAATAAAACCTGACTGACTAAACTAACTAACTAACTAACTAACTGGCAGCCCCCTCTAATCCACAAACCCACCCTCCCCGCCACCGTCAACAGCACCACGAGCGCACCACTCGACCTCCTCCAGTGACAACCCCAAAACAGAGTCGAACCGAGAAGGAAGAGAGGCTCAGAGGCTACAAACGAAGCAAAGGAGAGGGATAAGGGGAGAAGAGAGGGCTGAGATTCAGCACAAAGCCGGCGACGCTCAGAGACGGTAGAAGCTCCTGGAACAACCGAGAGAGAGAAAGAAGTTGTTACCAATATTAATTATGATCATTCTCAATTTGTAGTCTTTTAGTTAACAATTTTAAGTCTGATTATTCTCAATTTGTAGTCTTTTAGTTACCAATATTAAGTCTGATCATTCTCTATTTAAGTCTGATCATTCTCAATTTTTATTTTTTTAGTTACCAATATTAAGTCTGATCATTCTGTCCTTAAGTCTGATCATTCTCAAATTTGTAGCCTTTTAGTTAACAATTTTAAGTCTGATCATTCTCAATTTGTAGTCTTTTAGTTACCAATTTTAAGTCTTATCATTCTCTCCTTAAGCCTGATCATTCTCAATTTGTAGTCTTTTAGTTAACAATCTTAAGTCTGATCATTCTCAATTTGTAGTCTTTTAGTTACCAATATTAAGTCTGATCATTCTCTCCTTAAGTCTGATCATTCTCAATTTGTAGAATTCTAGTTAATAATTATAAGTCTGATCATTCACAATTTGTAGTATTTTAGTTACCAATATTAAGTCTGATCATTTTCTCTTTAAGTCGGATCATTCTCAATTTGTAGTCTTTTAGTTACCAATATTAAGTCTGATCATTCTCAATTTGTAGTCTTTTAGTTAACAATTTTAAGTCTGATCATTCTCAATTTGTAGTCTTTTAGTTACCAATATTAAGTCTGATCATTCTCTCTTTAAGTCTGATCATTCTCAATTTGTGATCTTTTAGTTACCAATATTAAGTCTGATCATTCTCTCCTTAAGCCTGATCATTCTCAATTTGTAGTCTTTTAGTTAACAATCTTAAGTCTGATCATTCTCAATTTGTAGTCTTTTAGTTACCAATATTAAGTCTGATCATTCTCAATTGGTAGTCTTTTAGTTAACAATCTTAAGTCTAATCATTCTCAATTTGCAGTCTTTCAGTTACCCATATTGAGTCAGATCATTCTCAGTTTGTAGTCTTTTAGTTAACAATTTTAAGTCTGATTATTCTCAATTTGTAGTCTTTTAGTTACCAATATTAAGTCTGATCATTCTCTATTTAAGTCTGATCATTCTCAATTTGTATTTTTTTAGTTACCAATATTAAGTTTGATCATTCTGTCCCTAAGTCTGATCATTCTCAATTTGTAGCCTTTTAGTTAACAATTTTAAGTATGATCATTCTCAATTTGTAGTCTTTTAGTTACCAATATTAAGTCTTATCATTCTCTCCTTAAGCCTGATCATTCTAAATTTGGAGTCTTTTAGTTAACAATCTTAAGTCTGATCATTCTCAATTTGTAGTCTTTTAGTTACCAATATTAAGTCTGATCATTCTCAATTTGTAGTCTTTTAGTTACCAATATTAAGTCAGATCATTCTCTCCTTAAGTCTGATCATTCTCAATTTGTAGTCTTTTAGTTACCAATATTAAGTCAGATCATTCTCTCCTTAAGTCTGATCATTCTCAATTTGTAGTATTCTAGTTAATAATTTTAAGTCTGATCATTCTCAATTTGTAGTCTTTTAGTTACCAATATTAATTCTGATCATTCTCAATTTGTAGTCTTTTAGTTACCAATATTACGTTTGATCATTCTGTCCCTAAGTATGATCATTCTCAATTTGTAGCCTTTTAGTTAACAATTTTAAGTATGATCATTCTCAATTTGTAGTCTTTTAGTTACCAATATTAAGTCTTATCATTCTCTCCTTAAGCCTGATCATTCTAAATTTGGAGTCTATTAGTTAACAATCTTAAGTCTGATCATTCTCAATTTGTAGTCTTTTAGTTACCAATATTAAGTCTGATCATTCTCAATTTGTAGTCTTTTAGTTACCAATATTAAGTCAGATCATTCTCTCCTTAAGTCTGATCATTCTCAATTTGTAGTATTCCAGTTAATAATTTTAAGTCTGATCATTCCCAATTTGTAGTCTTTTAGTTACCAATATTAATTCTGATCATTCTCAATTTGTAGTCTTTTAGTTAACAATTTTAAGTCTGATTATTCTCAATTTGTAGTCTTTTAGTTACCAATATTAAGTCTGATCATTCTCAATTTGTATTTTTTTAGTTACCAATATTAAGTCTGATCATTCTGTCCTTAAGTCTGATCATTCTCAATTTGTAGCCTTTTAGTTAACAATTTTAAGTCTGATCATTCTCAATTTGTATTCTTTTAGTTACCAATTTTAAGTCTTATCATTCTCTCCTTAAGCCTGATCATTCTCAATTTGTAGTCTTTTGGTTAACAATCTTAAGTCTGATCATTCTCAATTTGTAGTCTTTTAGTTACCAATATTAAGTCTGATCATTCTCAATTTGTAGTCTTTTAGTTACCAATATTAAGTCATATCATTCTCTCCTTAAGTCGGATCATTCTCAATTTGTAGTATTCTAGTTAATAATTTTAAGTCTGATCATTCACAATTTGTAGTCTTTTAGTTACCAATATTAAGTCTGATCATTCTGTCTTTAAGTCTGATCATTCTCAATTTGTAGTCTTTTAGTTACTAATATTAAGTCTGATCATTCTCTCCTTAAGTATGATCATTCTCAATATGTAGCCTTTTACTTAACAATTTTAAGTCTGATCATTCTCAATTTGTAGTCTTTTAGTTACCCATATTAAGTCTGATCATTCTCTAGTTGGAGTCTTTTAGTTAACAATTTAAAGTCTGATCATTCTCAATTTGTAGTCTTTTAGTTACCAATATTAAGTCTGATCATTCTCTCTTTAAGTCTGATCATTCTCAATTTGTAGTCTTTTAGTTACCAATATTAAGTCTTATCATTCTCTCCGTAAGCCTGATCATTCTCAATTTGTAGTCTTTTAGCTAACAATCTTAAGTCTGATTATTCTCAATTTGTAGTCTTTTAGTTACCAATATTAAGTCAGATCATTCTCAATTTGTAGTCTTTTAGTTACCAATATTAAGTCTGATCATTCTCTCTTTAAGTCTGATCATTCTCAATTTGTAGTCTTTTAGTTACCAATATTAAGTCTGATCATTCTCTCTTTAAGTCTGATCATTCTCAATTTGTAGTCTTTTAGTTACCAGTATTAAGTCTGATCATTCTCTCTTTAAGTCTGATCATTCTCAATCTGTAGTCTTTTAGTTACCAATATTAAGTCTGATCATTCTCTCCTTAAGTCTGATCATTCTCAATTTGTAGCCTTTTAGTTAACAATTTTAAGTCTGATCATTCTTAATTCGTTGTCTTTTAGTTACCAATATTAAGTCTGATCATTCTCTCTTTAAGTCGGATCATTCTCAATTTGTAGTCATTTAGTTACCAATATTAAGTCTGATCATTCTAACATTAAGTCTGATCATTCTCAATTCTTAGTCTTTTAGTTAACAATTTTAAGTCTGATCATTCTCAATTTGTAGTTTTTTAGTTACCAATATTAAATCTGATCATTCTCTCTTCAAGTCTGATCATTCTCAATTTGTAGTCTTTTAGTTACAAATATTAAGTCTGATCATTCTCTCCTTAAGCCTGATCATTCTCAATTTGCAGTCTTTTAGTTAATTGTCTTAAGTCTGATCATTCTCAATTTGTAGTCTTTTAGTTACCAATATTAAGTCTGATCATTCTCTCCTTAACTCTGATCATTCTCAATTTGTAGTCTTTTAGTTAACAATTTGAAGTCTGATCATTCTCAATTTGTAGTCTTTTAATTAACAATATTAAGTCTGATCATTCTCTCTTTAAGTCCGAACATTATCAATTTGTAGTCTTTTAGTTACCAATATTAAGTCAGATCATTCTCAATTTGTAGTCTTTTAGTTACCAATATTAAGTCTGATCATTCTCTCTTTAAGTCTGATCATTCTCAATTTGTAGTCTTTTAGTTACCAATATTAAGTCGGATCATTCTCTCTTTAAGTCGGATCATTCTCAATTTGTAGTCTTTTAGTTACCAATATTAAGTCTGATCATTCTCTCTTTAAGTCTGATCATTCTCAATTTGTAGTCTTTTAGTTACCAATATTAAGTCTGATCATTCTCTCTTTAAGTCTGATCATTCTCAATTTGTAGTCTTTTAGTTACCAATATTAAGTCTGATCATTCTCTCTTTAAGTCTGATCATTCTCAATCTGTAGTCTTTTAGTTACCAATATTAAGTCTGATCATTCTCTCCTTAAGTCTGATCATTCTCAATTTGTAGCCTTTTAGTTAACAATTTTAAGTCTGATCATTCTTAATTCGTTGTCTTTTAGTTACCAATATTAAATCTGATCATTCTCTCTTTAAGTCTGATCATTCTCAATCTGTAGTCTTTTAGTTACCAATATTAAGTCTGATCATTCTCTCCTTAAGTCTGATCATTCTCAATTTGTAGCCTTTTAGTTAACAATTTTAAGTCTGATCATTCTTAATTCGTTGTCTTTTAGTTACCAATATTAAGTCTGATCATTCTCTCTTTAAGTCGGATCATTCTCAATTTGTAGTCATTTAGTTACCAATATTAAGTCTGATCATTCTAACATTAAGTCTGATCATTCTCAATTCTTAGTCTGATCATTCTCAATTTGTAGTTTTTTAGTTACCAATATTAAATCGGATCATTCTCTCTTCAAGTCTGATCATTCTTAATTTGTAGTCTTTTAGTTAACAATATTAAGTCTGATCATTCTCTCTTTAAGTCTGAACATTCTCAATTTGTAGTCATTTAGTTAACAATTTTAAGTCTGATCATTCTCAATTTGTAGTCTTTTAGTTGCCAATATTATGTCTGATCATTCTCTCCTTAAGTCTGATCATTCTCAATTTGTAGTCATTTAGTTAACAATTTTAAGTCTGATCATTCTCAATTTGTAGTCTTTTAGTTACCATTATTATGTCTGATCATTCTCTCCTAAAGTCTGATCATTCTCAATTTGTAGCCTTTTAGTTAACAATTTTAAGTCTGATCATTCTCAATTCGTAGTCTTTTAGTTACCAATATTAAGTCAGATCATTCTCTCTTTAAGTCGGATCATTCTCAATTTGTAGTCATTTAGTTACCAATATTAAGTCTGATCATTCTAACATTAAGTCTGATCATTCTCAATTTGTAGTCTTTTAGTTAACATCTTTAAGTCTGATCATTCTCAATTTGTAGTTTTTTAGATACCAATATTAAATCTGATCATTCTCTCTTCAAGTCTGATCATTCTCAATTTGTAGTCTTTTAGTTACCAATGTTAAGTCTGATCATTCTCTCCTTAAGCCTGATCATTCTCAATTTGCAGTCTTTTAGTTAACTGTCTTAAGTCTGATGATTCTCAATTTGTAGTCTTTTAGTTACCAATATTAAGTCTGATCATTCTCTCCTTAAGTCTGATCATTCTCAATTTGTTGTCTTTTAGTTAACAATTTTAAGTCTGATCATTCTCAATTTGTAGTCTTTTAGTTAAAATTTTAAGTCTGATCATTCTCAATTTGTAGTCTTTTAGTTAACAATATTAAGTCTGATCATTTTCTCTTTAAGTATGAACATTCTCAATGTGTAGTCTTATAGTTAACAATTTTAAGTCTGATCATTCTCAATTTGTAGTCTTTTAGTTACCAATATTATGTCTGATCATTCTCTCCTTAAGTCTGATCATTCGCAATTTGTAGTCATTTAGTTAACTATTTTAAATCTGATCATTCTCAATTTGTAATCTTTTAGTTACCAATATGAAGTCTGATCATTCTCTCTTTAAGTCTGATCATTCTCAATTTGTAGTCTTTTTGTAACCAATATTAAGTCTGATCATTCTCTCCTTAAGTCTGATCATTCTCAATTTGTAGTCTTTTAGTTACCAATATTAAGTCTGATCATTCTCTCCTAAAGTCTGATCATTCACAAATTGTAGCCTTTTAGTTAACAATTTTAAGTCTGATCATTTTCAATTCGTGGTATTTTAGTTACCAATATTAAGTCTTATCATTCTCTCTTTAAGTCGGATCATTCTCAATTTGTAGTCATTTAGTTACCAATATTAAGTCTGATCATTCTAACATTAAGTCTGCTCATTCTCAATTTGTAGTCTTTTAGTTAACAATTTCAAGTTTGATCATTCTCAATTTGTAGTTTTTTAGTTATTAATATTAAATCTGATCATTCTCTCTTAAAGTCTGATCATTCTCAATTTGTAGTCTTTTAGTTACCAATATTAAGTCTGATCATTCTCTCCTTAAGCCTGATCATTCTCAATTTGTAGTCTTTTAGTTAACAGTCTTATGTCTGATCATTCTCAATTTGTAGTCTTTTAGTTACCAATATTTAGTCTGATCATTCTCTCCTTAAGTCTGATCATTCTCAATTTGTAGTCTTTTAGTTAACAATTTTAAGTCTGATTATTCTCAATTTGTAGTCTTTTAGTTACCAATATTAAGTCTGATCATTCTCTCTTTAAGTCTGATCATTCTCAATTTGTAGCCTTTTAGTTAACAATTTTAAGTCTGATCATTCTCAATTCGTAGTCTTTTAGTTACCAATATTAAGTCAGATCATTCTCTCTTTAAGTCGGATCATTCTCAATTTGTAGTCATTTAGTTACCAATATTAAGTCTGATCATTCTAACATTAAGTCTGATCATTCTCAATTTGTAGTCTTTTAGTTAACAATTTTAAGTCTGATCATTCTCAATTTGTAGTTTTTTAGTTACCAATATTAAATCTGATCATTCTCTCTTCAAGTCTGATCATTCTCAATTTGTAGTCTTTTAGTTACCAATGTTAAATCTGATCATTCTCTCCTTAAGCCTGATCATTCTCAATTTGCAGTCTTTTAGTTAACTGTCTTAAGTCTGATGATTCTCAATTTGTAGTCTTTTAGTTACCAATATTAAGTCTGATCATTCTCTCCTTAACTCTGATCATTCTCAATTTGTAGTCTTTTAGTTAAAATTTTAAGTCTGATCATTCTCAATTTGTAGTCTTTTAGTTAACAATATTAAGTCTGATCATTTTCTCTTTAAGTATGAACATTCTCAATTTGTAGTCTTTTAGTTAACAATTTTAAGTCTGATCATTCTCAATTTGTAGTCTTTTAGTTACCAATATTATGTCTGATCATTCTCTCCTTAAGTCTTATCATTCGCAATTTGTAGTCATTTAGTTAACTATTTTAAATCTTATCATTCTCAATTTGTAATCTTTTAGTTACCAATATGAAGTCGGATCATTCTCTCTTTAAGTCTGATCATTCTCAATTTGTAGTCTTTTTGTAACCATTATTAAGTCTGATCATTCTCTCCTTAAGTCTGATCATTCTCAATTTGTAGTCTTTTAGTTACCAATATTAAGTCTGATCATTCTCTCCTAAAGTCTGATCATTCTCAATTTGTAGCCTTTTAGTTAACAATTTTAAGTCTGATCATTTTCAATTCGTAGTCTTTTAGTTACCAATATTAAGTCTGATCATTCTCTCTTTAAGTCGGATCATTCTCAATTTGTAGTCATTTAGTTACCAATATCAAGTCTGATCATTCTAACATTAAGTCTGCTCATTCTCAATTTGTAGTCTTTTAGTTAACAATTTCAAGTTTGATCATTCTCAATTTGTAGTTTTTTAGTTACCAATATTAAATCTGATCATTCTCTCTTAAAGTCTGATCATTCTCAATTTGTAGTCTTTTAGTTACCAATATTAAGTCTGATCATTCTCTCCTTAAGCCTGATCATTCTAAATTTGTAGTCTTTTAGTTAACAGTCTTATGTCTGATCATTCTCAATTTGTAGTCTTTTAGTTACCAATATTTAGTCTGATCATTCTCTCCTTAAGTCTGATCATTCTCAATTTGTAGTCTTTTAGTTAACAATTTTAAGTCTGATCATTCTCAATTTGTAGTCTTTTAGTTAACAATATTAAGTCTGATCATTCTCTCTTTAAGTCTGAACATTCTCAATTTGTAGTCTTTTAGTTAACAATTTTAAGTCTGATCATTCTCAATTTGTAGTCTTTTAGTTACCAATATTAAGTCTGATTATTCTCAATTTGTAGTCTTTTAGTTACCAATATTAAGTCTGATCATTCTCTCCTAAAGTCTGATCATTCTCAATTTGTAGTATTTTAGTTAAAAAAATTAAGTCTGATCATTCCCAATTTGTAGTCTTTTAGTTAGCAATATTATGTCTGATCATTCTCTCTTTAAGTCTGATCATTCTCAATTTGTAGTCATTTAGTTACCAATATCAAGTCTGATCATTCTAACATTAAGTCTGCTCATTCTCAATTTGTAGTCTTTTAGTTAACAATTTCAAGTTTGATCATTCTCAATTTGTAGTTTTTTAGTTACCAATATTAAATCTGATCATTCTCTCTTAAAGTCTGATCATTCTCAATTTGTAGTCTTTTAGTTACCAATATTAAGTCTGATCATTCTCTCCTAAAGCCTGATCATTCTAAATTTGTAGTCTTTTAGTTAACAGTCTTATGTCTGATCATTCTCAATTTGTAGTCTTTTAGTTACCAATATTTAGTCTGATCATTCTCTCCTTAAGTCTGATCATTCTCAATTTGTTGTCTTTTAGTTAACAATTTTAAGTCTGATCATTCTCAATTTGTAGTCTTTTAGTTACCAATATTAAGTCTGATCATTCTCTTTTTAAGTCTGAACATTCTCAATTTGTAGTCTTTTAGTTAACAATTTTAAGTCTGATCATTCTCAATTTGTAGTCTTTTAGTTACCAATATTAAGTCTGATTATTCTCAATTTGTAGTCTTTTAGTTACCAATATTAAGTCTGATCATTCTCTCCTAAAGTCTGATCATTCTCAATTTGTAGCCTTTTAGTTAACAATTTTAAGTCTGATCATTCTCAATTTGTAGTCTTTTAGTTAACAATATTAAGTTTGATCATTCTCTCTTTAAGTCTGAACATTCTCAATTTGTAGTCATTTAGTTAACAATTTTAAGTCTGATCATTCTCAATTTGTAGACTTTTAGTTACCAATATTATGTCTGATCATTCTCTCCTTAAGTCTGATCATTCTCAATTTGTAGTCATTTAGTTAACTATTTTAAGTCTGATCATTCTCAATTTGTAATCTTTTAGTTACCAATATGAAGTCTGACCATTCTCTCTTTAAGTCTGATCATTCTCAATTTGTAGTCTTTTTGTTACCAATATTAAGTCTGATCATTCTCTCTTTAAGTCTGATCATTCTCAAATTGTAGTCTTTTAGTTACCAATATTAAGTCTGATCATTCTCTCCTTAAGTCTGATCATTCTCAATTTGTAGTCTTTTAGTTACCAATATTAAGTCTGATCATTCTCTCCTAAAGTCTGATCATTCTCAATTTGTAGCCTCTTAGTTAACAATTTTAAGTGTGATCATTCTCAATTCGTAGTCTTATAATTACCAATATTAAGTCTGATCATTCTCTCTTTAAGTCGGATCATTCTCAATTTGTTGTCATTTAGTTACCAATATAAAGTCTGATCTTTCTAACATTAAGTCTGATCATTCTCAATTTGTAGTCTTTTTGTTAACAATTTTAAGTATGGTCATTCTCAATTTGTAGTCTTTTAGTTACCAATATTAAGTCTGATCATTCTCTCCTTAAGCCTGATCATTCTCAATTTGTAGTCTTTTAGTTAACAGTCTTATGTCTGATCATTCTCAATTTGTAGTCTTTTAGTTACCAATATTTAGTCTGATCATTCTCTCCTTAAGTCTGATCATTCTCAATTTGTAGTCTTTTAGTTAACAATTTTAAGTCTGATCATTCTCAATTTTTAGTCTTTTAGTTAACAATATTAAGTCTGATCATTCTCTCTTTAAGTCTGAACATTCTCAATTTCTAGTCTTTTAGTTAACAATTTTAAGTCTGATCATTCTCAATTTGTAGTCTTTTAGTTACCAATATTAAGTCTGATTATTCTCAATTTGTAGTCTTTTAGTTACCAATATTAAGTCTGATCATTCTCAATTTGTAGTCTTTTAGTTACCAATATTAAGTCTGATCATTCTCAATTTGTAATCTTTTAGTTACCAATATGAAGTCTGATCATTCTCTCTTTAAGTCTGATCATTCTCAATTTGTAGTCTTTTTGTAACCAATATTAAGTCTGATCATTCTCTCCTTAAGTCTGATCATTCTCAATTTGTAGTCTTTTAGTTACCAATATTAAGTCTGATCATTCTTTCCTTAAGCCTGATCATTCTCAATTTGTAGTCTTTTAGGTAACAGTCTTATGTCTGATCATTCTCAATTTGTAGTCTTTTAGTTACCAATATTTAGTCTGATCATTCTCTCCTTAAGTCTGATCATTCTCAATTTGTAGTCTTTTAGTTAACAATTTTAAGTCTGATCATTCTCAATTTGTAGTCTTTTAGTTAACAATATTAAGTCTGATCATTCTCTCTTTAAGTCTGAACATTCTCAATTTGTAGTCTTTTAGTTAACAATTTTAAGTCTGATCATTCTCAATTTGTAGTCTTTTAGTTACCAATATTAAGTCGGATTATTCTCAATTTGTAGTCTTTTAGTTACCAATATTAAGTCTGATCATTCTCCCCTTAAGTCTGATCATTCTCAATTTGTAGTATTTTAGTTAAAAAAATTAAGTCTGATCATTCCCAATTTGTAGTCTTTTAGTTAGCAATATTATGTCTGATCATTCTCTCTTTAAGTCTGATCATTCTCAATTTGTAGTCTTTTAGTTACTAATATTAAGTCTGATCATTCTCTCCTTAAGTCTGATCATTCTCAATTTGTTGTCTTTTAGTTAACAATTTTAAGTCTGATCATTCTCAATTTGTAGTCTTTTAGTTACCAATATTAAGTCTGATCATTCTCTCTTTAAGTCTGAACATTCTCAATTTGTAGTCTTTTAGTTAATAATTTTAAGTCTGATCATTCTCAATTTGTAGTCTTTTAGTTACCAATATTAAGTCTGATTATTCTCAATTTGTAGTCTTTTAGTTACCAATATTAAGTCTGATCATTCTCTCCTAAAGTCTGATCATTCTCAATTTGTAGCCTTTTAGTTAACAATTTTAAGTCTGATCATTCTCAATTTGTAGTCTTTTAGTTAACAATATTAAGTTTGATCATTCTCTCATTAAGTCTGAACATTCTCAATTTGTAGTCATTTAGTTAACAATTTTAAGTCTGATCATTCTCAATTTGTAGACTTTTAGTTACCAATATTATGTCTGATCATTCTCTCCTTAAGTCTGATCATTCTCAATTTGTAGTCATTTAGTTAACTATTTTAAGTCTGATCATTCTCAATTTGTAATCTTTTAGTTACCAATATGAAGTCTGACCATTCTCTCTTTAAGTCTGATCATTCTCAATTTGTAGTCTTTTTGTTACCAATATTAAGTCTGATCATTCTCTCTTTAAGTCTGATCATTCTCAAATTGTAGTCTTTTAGTTACCAATATTAAGTCTGATCATTCTCTCCTTAAGTCTGATCATTCTCAATTTGTAGTCTTTTAGTTACCAATATTAAGTCTGATCATTCTCTCCTAAAGTCTGATCATTCTCAATTTGTAGCCTCTTAGTTAACAATTTTAAGTGTGATCATTCTCAATTCGTAGTCTTATAATTACCAATATTAAGTCTGATCATTCTCTCTTTAAGTCGGATCATTCTCAATTTGTTGTCATTTAGTTACCAATATAAAGTCTGATCATTCTAACATTAAGTCTGATCATTCTCAATTTGTAGTCTTTTTGTTAACAATTTTAAGTATGGTCATTCTCAATTTGTAGTCTTTTAGTTACCAATATTAAGTCTGATCATTCTCTCCTTAAGCCTGATCATTCTCAATTTGTAGTCTTTTAGTTAACAGTCTTATGTCTGATCATTCTCAATTTGTAGTCTTTTAGTTACCAATATTTAGTCTGATCATTCTCTCCTTAAGTCTGATCATTCTCAATTTGTAGTCTTTTAGTTAACAATTTTAAGTCTGATCATTCTCAATTTTTAGTCTTTTAGTTAACAATATTAAGTCTGATCATTCTCTCTTTAAGTCTGAACATTCTCAATTTGTAGTCTTTTAGTTAACAATTTTAAGTCTGATCATTCTCAATTTGTAGTCTTTTAGTTACCAATATTAAGTCTGATTATTCTCAATTTGTAGTCTTTTAGTTACCAATATTAAGTCTGATCATTCTCAATTTGTAGTCTTTTAGTTACCAATATTAAGTCTGATCATTCTCAATTTGTAATCTTTTAGTTACCAATATGAAGTCTGATCATTCTCTCTTTAGGTCTGATCATTCTCAATTTGTAGTCTTTTTGTAACCAATATTAAGTCTGATCATTCTCTCCTTAAGTCTGATCATTCTCAATTTGTAGTCTTTTAGTTACCAATATTAAGTCTGATCATTCTCTCCTAAAGTCTGATCATTCTCAATTTGTAGCCTTTTAGTTAACAATTTTAAGTCTGATCATTTTCAATTCGTAGTCTTTTAGTTACCAATATTAAGTCTGATCATTCTCTCTTTAAGTCGGATCATTCTCAATTTGTAGTCATTTAGTTACCAATATTAAGTCTGATCATTCTAACATTAAGTCTGCTCATTCTCAATTTGTAGTCTTTTAGTTAACAATTTCAAGTTTGATCATTCTCAATTTGTAGTTTTTTAGTTACCAATATTAAGTCTGATCATTCTCTCCTTAAGTCTGATCATTCTCAATTTGTAGTATTTTAGTTAAAAAAATTAAGTCTGATCATTCCCAATTTGTAGTCTTTTAGTTAGCAATATTATGTCTGATCATTCTCTCTTTAAGTCTGATCATTCTCAATTTGTAGTCTTTTAGTTACCAATATTAAGTCTGATCATTCTCTCCTTAAGTCTGATCATTCTCAATTTGTTGTCTTTTAGTTAACAATTTTAAGTCTGATCATTCTCAATTTGTAGTCTTTTAGTTACCAATATTAAGTCTGATCATTCTCTCTTTAAGTCTGAACATTCTCAATTTGTAGTCTTTTAGTTAACAATTTTAAGTCTGATCATTCTCAATTTGTAGTCTTTTAGTTACCAATATTAAGTCTGATTATTCTCAATTTGTAGTCTTTTAGTTACCAATATTAAGTCTGATCATTCTCTCCTAAAGTCTGATCATTCTCAATTTGTAGCCTTTTAGTTAACAATTTTAAGTCTGATCATTCTCAATTTGTAGTCTTTTAGTTAACAATATTAAGTTTGATCATTCTCTCTTTAAGTCTGAACATTCTCAATTTGTAGTCATTTAGTTAACAATTTTAAGTCTGATCATTCTCAATTTGTAGACTTTTAGTTACCAATATTATGTCTGATCATTCTCTCCTTAAGTCTGATCATTCTCAATTTGTAGTCATTTAGTTAACTATTTTAAGTCTGATCATTCTCAATTTGTAATCTTTTAGTTACCAATATGAAGTCTGACCATTCTCTCTTTAAGTCTGATCATTCTCAATTTGTAGTCTTTTTGTTACCAATATTAAGTCTGATCATTCTCTCTTTAAGTCTGATCATTCTCAAATTGTAGTCTTTTAGTTACCAATATTAAGTCTGATCATTCTCTCCTTAAGTCTGATCATTCTCAATTTGTAGTCTTTTAGTTACCAATATTAAGTCTGATCATTCTCTCCTAAAGTCTGATCATTCTCAATTTGTAGCCTCTTAGTTAACAATTTTAAGTGTGATCATTCTCAATTCGTAGTCTTATAATTACCAATATTAAGTCTGATCATTCTCTCTTTAAGTCGGATCATTCTCAATTTGTTTTCATTTAGTTACCAATATAAAGTCTGATCATTCTAACATTAAGTCTGATCATTCTCAATTTGTAGTCTTTTTGTAAACAATTTTAAGTATGGTCATTCTCAATTTGTAGTCTTTTAGTTACCAATATTAAGTCTGATCATTCTCTCCTTAAGCCTGATCATTCTCAATTTGTAGTCTTTTAGTTAACAGTCTTATGTCTGATCATTCTCAATTTGTAGTCTTTAAGTTACCAATATTTAGTCTGATCATTCTCTCCTTAAGTCTGATCATTCTCAAATTGTAGTCTTTTAGTTAACAATATTAAGTCTGATCATTCTCTCTTTAAGTCTGAACATTCTCAATTTGTAGTCTTTTAGTTAACAATTTTAAGTCTGATCATTCTCAATTTGTAGTCTTTTCGTTACCAATATTAAGTCTGATTATTCTCAATTTGTAGTCTTTTAGTTACCAATATTAAGTCTGATCATTCTCTCCTTAAGTCTGATCATTCTCAATTTGTAGTATTTTAGTTAAAAAATTTAAGTATGATCATTCCCAATTTGTAGTCTTTTAGTTAGCAATATTATGTCTGATCATTCTCTCTTTAAGTCTGGTCATTCTCAATTTGTAGTCTTTTAGTTACCAATATTAAGTCTGATCATTCTCTCCTTAAGTCTGATCATTCTCAATTTGTAGTCTTTTAGTTAACAATATTAAGTCTGATCATTCTCTCTTTATGTCTGAACATTCTCAATTTGTAGTCTTTTAGTTAACAATTTTAAGTCTGATCATTCTCAATTTGTAGTCTTTTAGTTACCAATATTAAGTCGGATTCTTCTCAATTTGTAGTTTTTTAGTTACCAATATTAAGTCTGATCATTCTCTCCTTAAGTCTGATCATTCTCAATTTGTAGTATTTTAGTTAAAAAATTTAAGTCTGATCATTCCCAATTTGTAGTCTTTTAGTTAGCAATATTATGTCTGATCATTCTCTCTTTAAGTCTGATCATTCTCAATTTGTAGTCTTTTAGTTACCAATATTAAGTCTGATCATTCTCTCCTTAAGTCTGATCATTCTCAATTTGTTGTCTTTTAGTTAACAATTTTAAGTCTGATCATTCTCAATTTGTAGTCTTTTAGTTACCAATATTAAGTCTGATCATTCTCTCTTTAAGTCTGAACATTCTCAATTTGTAGTCTTTTAGTTAACAATTTTAAGTCTGATCATTCTCAATTTGTAGTCTTTTAGTTACCAATATTAAGTCTGATTATTCTCAATTTGTAGTCTTTTAGTTACCAATATTAAGTCTGATCATTTTCTCCTAAAGTCTGATCATTCTCAATTTGTAGCCTTTTAGTTAACAATTTTAAGTATGATCATTCTCAATTTGTAGTCTTTTAGTTAACAATATTAAGTTTGATCATTCTCTCTTTAAGTCTGAACATTCTCAATTTGTAGTCATTTAGTTAACAATTTTAAGTCTGATCATTCTCAATTTGTAGTCTTTTAGTTACCAATATTATGTCTGATCATTCTCTCCTTAAGTCTGATCATTCTCAATTTGTAGTCATTTAGTTAACTATTTTAAGTCTGATCATTCTCAATTTGTAATCTTTTAGTTACCAATATGAAGTCTGACCATTCTCTCTTTAAGTCTGATCATTCTCAATTTGTAGTCTTTTTGTTACCAATATTAAGTCTGATCATTCTCTCTTTAAGTCTGATCATTCTCAAATTGTAGTCTTTTAGTTACCAATATTAAGTCTGATCATTCTCTCCTTAAGTCTGATCATTCTCAATTTGTAGTCTTTTAGTTACCAATATTAAGTCTGATCATTCTCTCCTAAAGTCTGATCATTCTCAATTTGTAGCCTCTTAGTTAACAATTTTAAGTGTGATCATTCTCAATTCGTAGTCTTATAATTACCAATATTAAGTCTGATCATTCTCTCTTTAAGTCGGATCATTCTCAATTTGTTTTCATTTAGTTACCAATATAAAGTCTGATCATTCTAACATTAAGTCTGATCATTCTCAATTTGTAGTCTTTTTGTTAACAATGTTAAGTATGGTCATTCTCAATTTGTAGTCTTTTAGTTACCAATATTAAGTCTGATCATTCTCTCCTTAAGCCTGATCATTCTCAATTTGTAGTCTTTTAGTTAACAGTCTTATGTCTGATCATTCTCAATTTGTAGTCTTTAAGTTACCAATATTTAGTCTGATCATTCTCTCCTTAAGTCTGATCATTCTCAATTTGTAGTCTTTTAGTTAACAATATTAAGTCTGATCATTCTCTCTTTAAGTCTGAACATTCTCAATTTGTAGTCTTTTAGTTAACAATTTTAAGTCTGATCATTCTCAATTTGTAGTCTTTTAGTTACCAATATTAAGTCTGATTATTCTCAATTTGTAGTCTTTTAGTTACCAATATTAAGTCTGATCATTCTCTCCTTAAGTCTGATCATTCTCAATTTGTAGTATTTTAGTTAAAAAATTTAAGTCTGATCATTCCCAATTTGTAGTCTTTTAGTTAGCAATATTATGTCTGATCATTCTCTCTTTAAGTCTGATCATTCTCAATTTGTAGTCTTTTAGTTACCAATATTAAGTCTGATCATTCTCTCCTTAAGTCTGATCATTCTCAATTTTTAGTCTTTTAGTTAACAATATTAAGTCTGATCATTCTCTCTTTAAGTCTGAACATTCTCAATTTGTAGTCTTTTAGTTAACAATTTTAAGTCTGATCATTCTCAATTTGTAGTCTTTTAGTTACCAATATTAAGTCTGATTATTCTCAATTTGTAGTCTTTTAGTTACCAATATTAAGTCTGATCATTCTCTCCTTAAGTCTGATCATTCTCAATTTGTAGTATTTTAGTTAAAAAATTTAAGTCTGATCATTCCCAATTTGTAGTCTTTTAGTTAGCAATATTATGTCTGATCATTCTCTCTTTAAGTCTGATCATTCTCAATTTGTAGTCTTTTAGTTACCAATATTAAGTCTGATCATTCTCTCCTTAAGTCTGATCATTCTCAATTTGTAGTCGTTTAGTTAACAATTTTAAATCTGATCATTCTCAATTTGTAGTCTTTTAGTTACCAATATTAAGTCTGATTATTCTCTCCTTAAGTCTGATCATTCTCAATTTGTAGTCTTTTAGTTAACAATATTAAGTCTGATCATTCTCTCCTTAAGTGTTATCTTTCTCAATTTGCAGTCTTTTAGTTAACAATTTTAAGTCAGATCATTCTCAATTTGTAGTCTTTTAGTTACCAATATTAAGTATGATCATTCTCTCTTTAAGTCTGATCATTCTCAATTTGTAGTCTTTTAGTTACCAATATTAAGTCTGATCATTCTCAATTTGTAGTCTTTTAGTTACCAATATTAAGTCTGATCATTCTCTCCTTAAGTCAGATCATTCTCAATTTGTAGTCTTTGAGTTACCAATATTAAGTCTGATCATTCTCTCTTTAAGTCTGATCATTCTCAATTTGTAGTCTTTTAGTTACCAGTATTAAGTCTGATCATTCTCTCTTTAAGTCTGATCATTCTCAATTTGTAGTCTTTTAGTTACCAATATTAAGTCTGATCATTCTCAATTTGTAGTCTTTTAGTTACTAATATTAAGTCTGATCATTCTCTCCTTAAGTCAGATCACTCTCAATTTGTAGTCTTTTAGTTACCAATATTAAGTCTGATCATTCTCTCTTTAAGTCTGATCATTCTCAATTTGTAGTCTTTTAGTTACCAATATTAAGTCTGATCATTCTCTCCTTAAGTCTGATCATTCTCAATTTGTAGTCTTTTAGTTAACAATATTAAGTCTGATCATTCTCTCTTTATGTCTGAACATTCTCAATTTGTAGTCTTTTAGTTAACAATTTTAAGTCTGATCATTCTCAATTTGTAGTCTTTTAGTTACCAATATTAAGTCGGATTCTTCTCAATTTGTAGTTTTTTAGTTACCAATATTAAGTCTGATCATTCTCTCCTTAAGTCTGATCATTCTCAATTTGTAGTATTTTAGTTAAAAAATTTAAGTCTGATCATTCCCAATTTGTAGTCTTTTAGTTAGCAATATTATGTCTGATCATTCTCTCTTTAAGTCTGATCATTCTCAATTTGTAGTCTTTTAGTTACCAATATTAAGTCTGATCATTCTCTCCTTAAGTCTGATCATTCTCAATTTGTTGTCTTTTAGTTAACAATTTTAAGTCTGATCATTCTCAATTTGTAGTCTTTTAGTTACCAATATTAAGTCTGATCATTCTCTCTTTAAGTCTGAACATTCTCAATTTGTAGTCTTTTAGTTAACAATTTTAAGTCTGATCATTCTCAATTTGTAGTCTTTTAGTTACCAATATTAAGTCTGATTATTCTCAATTTGTAGTCTTTTAGTTACCAATATTAAGTCTGATCATTTTCTCCTAAAGTCTGATCATTCTCAATTTGTAGCCTTTTAGTTAACAATTTTAAGTATGATCATTCTCAATTTGTAGTCTTTTAGTTAACAATATTAAGTTTGATCATTCTCTCTTTAAGTCTGAACATTCTCAATTTGTAGTCATTTAGTTAACAATTTTAAGTCTGATCATTCTCAATTTGTAGTCTTTTAGTTACCAATATTATGTCTGATCATTCTCTCCTTAAGTCTGATCATTCTCAATTTGTAGTCATTTAGTTAACTATTTTAAGTCTGATCATTCTCAATTTGTAATCTTTTAGTTACCAATATGAAGTCTGACCATTCTCTCTTTAAGTCTGATCATTCTCAATTTGTAGTCTTTTTGTTACCAATATTAAGTCTGATCATTCTCTCTTTAAGTCTGATCATTCTCAAATTGTAGTCTTTTAGTTACCAATATTAAGTCTGATCATTCTCTCCTTAAGTCTGATCATTCTCAATTTGTAGTCTTTTAGTTACCAATATTAAGTCTGATCATTCTCTCCTAAAGTCTGATCATTCTCAATTTGTAGCCTCTTAGTTAACAATTTTAAGTGTGATCATTCTCAATTCGTAGTCTTATAATTACCAATATTAAGTCTGATCATTCTCTCTTTAAGTCGGATCATTCTCAATTTGTTTTCATTTAGTTACCAATATAAAGTCTGATCATTCTAACATTAAGTCTGATCATTCTCAATTTGTAGTCTTTTTGTTAACAATGTTAAGTATGGTCATTCTCAATTTGTAGTCTTTTAGTTACCAATATTAAGTCTGATCATTCTCTCCTTAAGCCTGATCATTCTCAATTTGTAGTCTTTTAGTTAACAGTCTTATGTCTGATCATTCTCAATTTGTAGTCTTTAAGTTACCAATATTTAGTCTGATCATTCTCTCCTTAAGTCTGATCATTCTCAATTTGTAGTCTTTTAGTTAACAATATTAAGTCTGATCATTCTCTCTTTAAGTCTGAACATTCTCAATTTGTAGTCTTTTAGTTAACAATTTTAAGTCTGATCATTCTCAATTTGTAGTCTTTTAGTTACCAATATTAAGTCTGATTATTCTCAATTTGTAGTCTTTTAGTTACCAATATTAAGTCTGATCATTCTCTCCTTAAGTCTGATCATTCTCAATTTGTAGTATTTTAGTTAAAAAATTTAAGTCTGATCATTCCCAATTTGTAGTCTTTTAGTTAGCAATATTATGTCTGATCATTCTCTCTTTAAGTCTGATCATTCTCAATTTGTAGTCTTTTAGTTACCAATATTAAGTCTGATCATTCTCTCCTTAAGTCTGATCATTCTCAATTTTTAGTCTTTTAGTTAACAATATTAAGTCTGATCATTCTCTCTTTAAGTCTGAACATTCTCAATTTGTAGTCTTTTAGTTAACAATTTTAAGTCTGATCATTCTCAATTTGTAGTCTTTTAGTTACCAATATTAAGTCTGATTATTCTCAATTTGTAGTCTTTTAGTTACCAATATTAAGTCTGATCATTCTCTCCTTAAGTCTGATCATTCTCAATTTGTAGTATTTTAGTTAAAAAATTTAAGTCTGATCATTCCCAATTTGTAGTCTTTTAGTTAGCAATATTATGTCTGATCATTCTCTCTTTAAGTCTGATCATTCTCAATTTGTAGTCTTTTAGTTACCAATATTAAGTCTGATCATTCTCTCCTTAAGTCTGATCATTCTCAATTTGTAGTCGTTTAGTTAACAATTTTAAATCTGATCATTCTCAATTTGTAGTCTTTTAGTTACCAATATTAAGTCTGATTATTCTCTCCTTAAGTCTGATCATTCTCAATTTGTAGTCTTTTAGTTAACAATATTAAGTCTGATCATTCTCTCCTTAAGTGTTATCTTTCTCAATTTGCAGTCTTTTAGTTAACAATTTTAAGTCAGATCATTCTCAATTTGTAGTCTTTTAGTTACCAATATTAAGTATGATCATTCTCTCTTTAAGTCTGATCATTCTCAATTTGTAGTCTTTTAGTTACCAATATTAAGTCTGATCATTCTCAATTTGTAGTCTTTTAGTTACCAATATTAAGTCTGATCATTCTCTCCTTAAGTCAGATCATTCTCAATTTGTAGTCTTTGAGTTACCAATATTAAGTCTGATCATTCTCTCTTTAAGTCTGATCATTCTCAATTTGTAGTCTTTTAGTTACCAGTATTAAGTCTGATCATTCTCTCTTTAAGTCTGATCATTCTCAATTTGTAGTCTTTTAGTTACCAATATTAAGTCTGATCATTCTCAATTTGTAGTCTTTTAGTTACTAATATTAAGTCTGATCATTCTCTCCTTAAGTCAGATCACTCTCAATTTGTAGTCTTTTAGTTACCAATATTAAGTCTGATCATTCTCTCTTTAAGTTTGATCATTCTCAATTTGTAGTCTTTTAGTTACCAGTATTAAGTCTGATCATTCCCTCTTTAAGTCTGATCATTCTCAATTTGTAGTCTTTTAGTTACCGATATTAAGTCTGATCATTCTCTCCTTAAGTCTGATCATTCTCAATTTGTAGTCTTTTAGTTAACAATTTTAAGTCTGATCATTCTCAATTTGTAGTCTTTTAGTTACCAATATTAAGTCTGATTATTCTCAATTTGTAGTCTTTTAGTTACCAATATTAAGTCTGATCATTTTCTCCTAAAGTCTGATCATTCTCAATTTGTAGCCTTTTAGTTAACAATTTTAAGTATGATCATTCTCAATTTGTAGTCTTTTAGTTAACAATATTAAGTTTGATCATTCTCTCTTTAAGTCTGAACATTCTCAATTTGTAGTCATTTAGTTAACAATTTTAAGTCTGATCATTCTCAATTTGTAGTCTTTTAGTTACCAATATTATGTCTGATCATTCTCTCCTTAAGTCTGATCATTCTCAATTTGTAGTCATTTAGTTAACTATTTTAAGTCTGATCATTCTCAATTTGTAATCTTTTAGTTACCAATATGAAGTCTGACCATTCTCTCTTTAAGTCTGATCATTCTCAATTTGTAGTCTTTTTGTTACCAATATTAAGTCTGATCATTCTCTCTTTAAGTCTGATCATTCTCAAATTGTAGTCTTTTAGTTACCAATATTAAGTCTGATCATTCTCTCCTTAAGTCTGATCATTCTCAATTTGTAGTCTTTTAGTTACCAATATTAAGTCTGATCATTCTCTCCTAAAGTCTGATCATTCTCAATTTGTAGCCTCTTAGTTAACAATTTTAAGTGTGATCATTCTCAATTCGTAGTCTTATAATTACCAATATTAAGTCTGATCATTCTCTCTTTAAGTCGGATCATTCTCAATTTGTTTTCATTTAGTTACCAATATAAAGTCTGATCATTCTAACATTAAGTCTGATCATTCTCAATTTGTAGTCTTTTTGTTAACAATGTTAAGTATGGTCATTCTCAATTTGTAGTCTTTTAGTTACCAATATTAAGTCTGATCATTCTCTCCTTAAGCCTGATCATTCTCAATTTGTAGTCTTTTAGTTAACAGTCTTATGTCTGATCATTCTCAATTTGTAGTCTTTAAGTTACCAATATTTAGTCTGATCATTCTCTCCTTAAGTCTGATCATTCTCAATTTGTAGTCTTTTAGTTAACAATATTAAGTCTGATCATTCTCTCTTTAAGTCTGAACATTCTCAATTTGTAGTCTTTTAGTTAACAATTTTAAGTCTGATCATTCTCAATTTGTAGTCTTTTAGTTACCAATATTAAGTCTGATTATTCTCAATTTGTAGTCTTTTAGTTACCAATATTAAGTCTGATCATTCTCTCCTTAAGTCTGATCATTCTCAATTTGTAGTATTTTAGTTAAAAAATTTAAGTCTGATCATTCCCAATTTGTAGTCTTTTAGTTAGCAATATTATGTCTGATCATTCTCTCTTTAAGTCTGATCATTCTCAATTTGTAGTCTTTTAGTTACCAATATTAAGTCTGATCATTCTCTCCTTAAGTCTGATCATTCTCAATTTTTAGTCTTTTAGTTAACAATATTAAGTCTGATCATTCTCTCTTTAAGTCTGAACATTCTCAATTTGTAGTCTTTTAGTTAACAATTTTAAGTCTGATCATTCTCAATTTGTAGTCTTTTAGTTACCAATATTAAGTCTGATTATTCTCAATTTGTAGTCTTTTAGTTACCAATATTAAGTCTGATCATTCTCTCCTTAAGTCTGATCATTCTCAATTTGTAGTATTTTAGTTAAAAAATTTAAGTCTGATCATTCCCAATTTGTAGTCTTTTAGTTAGCAATATTATGTCTGATCATTCTCTCTTTAAGTCTGATCATTCTCAATTTGTAGTCTTTTAGTTACCAATATTAAGTCTGATCATTCTCTCCTTAAGTCTGATCATTCTCAATTTGTAGTCGTTTAGTTAACAATTTTAAATCTGATCATTCTCAATTTGTAGTCTTTTAGTTACCAATATTAAGTCTGATTATTCTCTCCTTAAGTCTGATCATTCTCAATTTGTAGTCTTTTAGTTAACAATATTAAGTCTGATCATTCTCTCCTTAAGTGTTATCTTTCTCAATTTGCAGTCTTTTAGTTAACAATTTTAAGTCAGATCATTCTCAATTTGTAGTCTTTTAGTTACCAATATTAAGTATGATCATTCTCTCTTTAAGTCTGATCATTCTCAATTTGTAGTCTTTTAGTTACCAATATTAAGTCTGATCATTCTCAATTTGTAGTCTTTTAGTTACCAATATTAAGTCTGATCATTCTCTCCTTAAGTCAGATCATTCTCAATTTGTAGTCTTTGAGTTACCAATATTAAGTCTGATCATTCTCTCTTTAAGTCTGATCATTCTCAATTTGTAGTCTTTTAGTTACCAGTATTAAGTCTGATCATTCTCTCTTTAAGTCTGATCATTCTCAATTTGTAGTCTTTTAGTTACCAATATTAAGTCTGATCATTCTCAATTTGTAGTCTTTTAGTTACTAATATTAAGTCTGATCATTCTCTCCTTAAGTCAGATCACTCTCAATTTGTAGTCTTTTAGTTACCAATATTAAGTCTGATCATTCTCTCTTTAAGTTTGATCATTCTCAATTTGTAGTCTTTTAGTTACCAGTATTAAGTCTGATCATTCCCTCTTTAAGTCTGATCATTCTCAATTTGTAGTCTTTTAGTTACCGATATTAAGTCTGATCATTCTCTCCTTAAGTCTGATCATTCTCAATTTGTAGTCTTTTAGTTACCAATATTAAGTCTGATCATTTTCTCCTAAAGTCTGATCATTCTCAATTTGTAGCCTTTTAGTTAACAATTTTAAGTCTGATCATTCTCAATTCGTAGTCTTTTAGTGACCAATATTAAGTCAGATCATTCTCTCTTTAAGTCGGATCATTCTCAATTTGTAGTCATTTAGTTACCAATATTAAGTCTGATCATTCTAACATTAAGTCTAATCATTCTCAATTTGTAGTCTTTTAGTTAACAATTTTAAGTCTGATCATTCTCAATTTGTAGTTTTTTAGTTACCAATATTAAATCTGATCATTCTCTCTTCAAGTCTGATCATTCTCAATTTGTAGTCTTTTAGTTACCATAGTTAAGTCTGATCATTCTGTCCTTAAGCCTGATCATTCTCAATTTGCAGTCTTTTAGTTAACTGTCTAAAGTCTGATCATTCTCAATTTGTAGTCTTTTAGTTACCAAGATTAAGTCTGATCATTCTCTCCTTAACTCTGATCATTCTCAATTTGTAGTCTTTTAGTTAAAATTTTAAGTCTGATCATTCTCAATTTGTAGTCTTTTAGTTAACAATATTAAGTCTGATCATTTTCTCTTTAAGTCTGAACATTTTCAATTTGTAGTCTTTAAGTTAACAATTTTAAGTCTGATCATTCTCAATTTGTAGTCTTTTAGTTACCAATATTATGTCGGATCATTCTCTCCTTAAGTCTGATCATTCGCAATTTGTAGTCATTTAGTTAACTATTTTAAATCTGATCATTCTCAAATTGTAATCTTTTAGTTACCAATATGAAGTCTGATCATTCTCAATTTGTAGTCTTTTTGTAACCAATATTAAGTCTGATCATTCTCTCCTTAGGTCTGATCATTCTCAATTTGTAGTCTTTTAGTTACCAATATTAAGTCTGATCATTCTCTCCTAAAGTTTGATCATTCCCAATTTGTAGCCTTTTAGTTAACAATTTTAAGTCTGATCATTTTCAATTCGTAGTCTTTTAGTTACCAATATTAAGTCTGATCATTCTCTCTTTAAGTCGGATCATTCTCAATTTGTAGTCATTTAGTTACCAATATTAAGTCTGATCATTCTAACATTAAGTCTGATCATTCTCAATTTGTAGTCTTTTAGTTAACAATTTTAAGTCTGATCATTCTCAATTTGTAGTTTTTTAGTTACCAATATTAAATCTGATCATTCTCTCTTCAAGTCTGATTATTCTCAATTTGTAGTCTTTTAGTTACCAATATTAAGTCTGATTATTCTCTCCTTAAGTCTGATCATTCTCAATTTGTAGTCTTTTAGTTACCAATATTAAGTCTGATCATTCTCAATTTGTAGTCTTTTAGTTACCAATATTAAGTCTGATCATTCTCTCCTTAAGTCTGATCATTCACAATTTGTAGTCTTTTAGTTAACAATTTTAAGTCTGATCATTCTCAATTTGTAGTCTTTCAGTTACCAATATTAAGTCTGATCATTCTCAATTTGTATTCTTTTAGTTACCAATATTAAGTCTGATCATTCTCTCCTTAAGTCTGATCATTCTCAATTTGTAATATTCTAGTTAATAATTTTAAGTCTGATCATTTTCAATTTGTAGTCTTTTAGTTACCAATATTAATTTTGAACATTCTCAATTTGCAGTCTTTTAGTTAACAATTTTAACTCAGATCATTCTCAATTTGTAGTATTTTAGTTACCAATATTATGTATGATCATTCTCTCTTTAAGTCTGATCATTCTCAATTTGTAGTCTTTTAGTTACCAATATTAAGTCTGATCATTCTCAATTTGTAGTCTTTTAGTTACCAATATTAAGTCTGATCATTCTCTCCTTAAGTCAGATCATTCTCAATTTGTAGTCTTTTAGTTACCAATATTAAGTCTGATCATTCTCTCTTTAAGTCTGATCATTCTCAATTTGTAGTCTTTTAGTTACCAGTATTAAGTCTGATCATTCTCAATTTGTAGTCTTTTAGTTAACAATATTAAGTCTGATCATTCTCAATTTGTAGTCTTTTAGTTAACAATATTAAGTCTGATCATTCTCTCCTTAAGTCTGATCATTCTCAATTTGTAGTCTTTTAGTTACCAACATTAAGTCTGATCATTCTGTCCTTAAGTCTGATCATTCTCAATTTGTAGTCTTTTATCTAACAATTTTAAGTCTGATCATTCTCAATTTGTAGTCTTTTAGTTAACAATAATAAGTCTGATCATTCTCTCTTTAAGTCTGAACATTCTCAATTTGTAGTCTTTTAGTTAACAATTTTAAGTCTGATCATTCTCAATTTGTAGTTTTTTAGTTACCAATATTAAGTCTGATCATTCTCAATTTGTAGTGTTTTAGTTACCAATATTAATTCTAATCATTTTCTCCTTAAGTCTGATCATTCTCAATTTGTAGTATTTTAGTTAAAAAATTTAAGTCTGATCATTCCCAATTTGCAGTCTTTTAGTTAGCAATATTAAGTCTGATCATTCTCAATTTGTAGTCTTTTAGTTACCAATATTAAGTCTGATCATTCTCAATTTGTATTATTTTAGTTACCAATATTAAGTCTGATCATTCTCTCCTTAAGTCTGATCATTCTCAATTTGTAGTCTTTTAGTTACCAATATTAAGTCTGATCATTCTCAATTTGTAGTCTTTTAGTTACAAATATTAAGTCTGACCATTCTCTCTTTAAGTCCGATCATTCTCAATTTGTAGTCTTTTATTTAAAAATATTAAGTCTGATCATTCTCTCCTTAAGTCTGATCATTCACAATTTGTAGTCTTTTAGTTAACAATTTTAAGTCTGATCATTCTCAATTTGTAGTCTTTCAGTTACCAATATTAAGTCTGATCATTCTCAATTTGTATTCTTTTAGTTACCAATATTAAGTCTGATCATTCTCTCCTTAAGTCTGATCATTCTCAATTTGTAATATTCTAGTTAATAATTTTAAGTCTGATTATTCTCAATTTGTAGTCTTTTAGTTACCAATATTAAGTCTGATCATTCTCTCTTTAAGTCTGATAATTCTCAATTTGTAGTCTTTTAGTTAACAATATTAAGTCTGATCATTCTCAATTTGTAGTCTTTTAGTTAACAATATTAAGTCTGATCACTCTCTCTTTAAGTCTGAACATTCTCAATTTGTAGTCTTTTAGTTAACAATTTTAAGTCTGATCATTCTCAATTTGTAGTCTTTTAGTTACCAATATTAAGTCTGATCATTCTCAATTTGTAGTGTTTTAGTTACCAATATTAAGTCTGATCATTCTCTCCTTAAGTCTGATCATTCACAATTTGTAGTATTTTAGTTAAAAAATTTAAGTCTGATCATTCCCAATTTGAAGTCTTTTAGTTAGCAATATTAAGTCTGATCATTCCCAATTTGTAGTCTTTTAGTTACCAATATTAAGTCTGATCATTCTCAATTTGTAGTCTTTTAGTTAACAATTTTAAGTCTGATCATTCTCAATTTGTAGTCTTTTAGTTACCAATATTAAGTCTGATTATTCTCTCCTTAAGTCTGATCATTCTCAATTTGTAGTCTTTTAGTTAATAGTCTTAAGTCTGATCATTCTCAATTTGTAGTCTTTTAGTTACCAATATTAAGTCTGATCATTCTGTCCTTAAGTCTGATCATTCTCAATTTGTAGTCTTTTAGTTAACAATAATAAGTCTGATCATTCTCTCTTTAAATCTGAACATTCTCAATTTGTAGTCTTTTAGTTAACAATTTTAAGTCTGATCATTCTCAATTTGTAGTTTTTTAGTTACCAATATTAAGTCTGATCATTCTCAATATGTAGTGTTTTAGTTAGCAATATTATGTCTGATCATTCTCTCTTTAAGTCTGATCATTCTCAATTTGTAGTCTTTTAGTTACCAATATTAAGTCTGATCATTCTCTCCTTAAGTCTGATCATTCTCAATTTGTAGTCGTTTAGTTAACAATTTTAAGTCTGATCATTCTCAATTTGTAGTCTTTTAGTTACCAATATTAAGTCTGATTATTCTCTCCTTAAGTCTGATCATTCTCAATTTGTAGTCTTTTAGTTAACAATATTAAGTCTGATCATTCTCTCCTTAAGTGTTATCTTTCTCAATTTGCAGTCTTTTAGTTAACAATTTTAAGTCAGATCATTCTCAATTTGTAGTCTTTTAGTTACCAATATTAAGTATGATCATTCTCTCTTTAAGTCTGATCATTCTCAATTTGTAGTCTTTTAGTTACCAATATTAAGTCTGATCATTCTCAATTTGTAGTCTTTTAGTTACCAATATTAAGTCTGATCATTCTCTCCTTAAGTCAGATCATTCTCAATTTGTAGTCTTTTAGTTACCAATATTAAGTCTGATCATTCTCTCTTTAAGTCTGATCATTCTCAATTTGTAGTCTTTTAGTTACCAGTATTAAGTCTGATCATTCTCTCTTTAAGTCTGATCATTCTCAATTTGTAGTCTTTTAGTTACCAATATTAAGTCTGATCATTCTCAATTTGTAGTCTTTTAGTTACTAATATTAAGTCTGATCATTCTCTCCTTAAGTCAGATCACTCTCAATTTGTAGTCTTTTAGTTACCAATATTAAGTCTGATCATTCTCTCTTTAAGTTTGATCATTCTCAATTTGTAGTCTTTTAGTTACCAGTATTAAGTCTGATCATTCCCTCTTTAAGTCTGATCATTCTCAATTTGTAGTCTTTTAGTTACCGATATTAAGTCTGATCATTCCCTCCTTAAGTCTGATCATTCTCAATTTGTAGTCTTTTAGTTACCAATATTAAGTCTGATCATTTTCTCCTAAAGTCTGATCATTCTCAATTTGTAACCTTTTAGTTAACAATTTTAAGTCTGATCATTCTCAATTCGTAGTCTTTTAGTGACCAATATTAAGTCAGATCATTCTCTCTTTAAGTCGGATCATTCTCAATTTGTAGTCATTTAGTTACCAATATTAAGTCTGATCATTCTAACATTAAGTCTAATCATTCTCAATTTGTAGTCTTTTAGTTAACAATTTTAAGTCTGATCATTCTCAATTTGTAGTTTTTTAGTTACCAATATTAAATCTGATCATTCTCTCTTCAAGTCTGATCATTCTCAATTTGTAGTCTTTTAGTTACCATAATTAAGTCTGATCATTCTGTCCTTAAGCCTGATCATTCTCAATTTGCAGTCTTTTAGTTAACTGTCTAAAGTCTGATCATTCTCAATTTGTAGTCTTTTAGTTACCAAGATTAAGTCTGATCATTCTCTCCTTAACTCTGATCATTCTCAATTTGTAGTCTTTTAGTTAAATTTTAAGTCTGATCATTCTCAATTTGTAGTCTTTTAGTTAACAATATTAAGTCTGATCATTTTCTCTTTAAGTCTGAACATTTTCAATTTGTAGTCTTTAAGTTAACAATTTTAAGTCTGACCATTCTCAATTTGTAGTCTTTTAGTTACCAATATTATGTCGGATCATTCTCTCCTTAAGTCTGATCATTCGCAATTTGTAGTCATTTAGTTAACTATTTTAAATCTGATCATTCTCAAATTGTAATCTTTTAGTTACCAATATGAAGTCTGATCATTCTCAATTTGTAGTCTTTTTGTAACCAATATTAAGTCTGATCATTCTCTCCTTAGGTCTGATCATTCTCAATTTGTAGTCTTTTAGTTACCAATATTAAGTCTGATCATTCTCTCCTAAAGTTTGATCATTCCCAATTTGTAGCCTTTTAGTTAACAATTTTAAGTCTGATCATTTTCAAATCGTAGTCTTTTAGTTACCAATATTAAGTCTGATCATTCTCTCTTTAAGTCGGATCATTCTCAATTTGTAGTCATTTAGTTACCAATATTAAGTCTGATCATTCTAACATTAAGTCTGATCATTCTCAATTTGTAGTCTTTTAGTTAACAATTTTAAGTCTGATCATTCTCAATTTGTAGTTTTTTAGTTACCAATATTAAATCTGATCATTCTCTCTTCAAGTCTGATTATTCTCAATTTGTAGTCTTTTAGTTACCAATATTAAGTCTGATTATTCTCTCCTTAAGTCTGATCATTCTCAATTTGTAGGCTTTTAGTTACCAATATTAAGTCTGATCATTCTCAATTTGTAGTCTTTTAGTTACCAATATTAAGTCTGATCATTCTCTCCTTAAGTCTGATCATTCACAATTTGTAGTCTTTTAGTTAACAATTTTAAGTCTGATCATTCTCAATTTGTAGTCTTTCAGTTACCAATATTAAGTCTGATCATTCTCAATTTGTATTCTTTTAGTTACCAATATTAAGTCTGATCATTCTCTCCTTAAGTCTGATCATTCTCAATTTGTAATATTCTAGTTAATAATTTTAAGTCTGATTATTCTCAATTTGTAGTCTTTTAGTTACCAATATTAAGTCTGATCATTCTCTCTTTAAGTCTGATAATTCTCAATTTGTAGTCTTTTAGTTAACAATATTAAGTCTGATCATTCTCAATTTGTAGTCTTTTAGTTAACAATATTAAGTCTGATCACTCTCTCTTTAAGTCTGAACATTCTCAATTTGTAGTCTTTTAGTTAACAATTTTAAGTCTGATCATTCTCAATTTGTAGTCTTTTAGTTACCAATATTAAGTCTGATCATTCTCAATTTGTAGTGTTTTAGTTACCAATATTAAGTCTGATCATTCTCTCCTTAAGTCTGATCATTCACAATTTGTAGTATTTTAGTTAAAAAATTTAAGTCTGATCATTCCCAATTTGAAGTCTTTTAGTTAGCAATATTAAGTCTGATCATTCCCAATTTGTAGTCTTTTAGTTACCAATATTAAGTCTGATCATTCTCAATTTGTAGTCTTTTAGTTAACAATTTTAAGTCTGATCATTCTCAATTTGTAGTCTTTTAGTTACCAATATTAAGTCTGATTATTCTCTCCTTAAGTCTGATCATTCTCAATTTGTAGTCTTTTAGTTAATAGTCTTAAGTCTGATCATTCTCAATTTGTAGTCTTTTAGTTACCAATATTAAGTCTGATCATTCTGTCCTTAAGTCTGATCATTCTCAATTTGTAGTCTTTTAGTTAACAATAATAAGTCTGATCATTCTCTCTTTAAATCTGAACATTCTCAATTTGTAGTCTTTTAGTTAACAATTTTAAGTCTGATCATTCTCAATTTGTAGTTTTTTAGTTACCAATATTAAGTCTGATCATTCTCAATATGTAGTGTTTTAGTTAGCAATATTATGTCTGATCATTCTCTCTTTAAGTCTGATCATTCTCAATTTGTAGTCTTTTAGTTACCAATATTAAGTCTGATCATTCTCTCCTTAAGTCTGATCATTCTCAATTTGTAGTCGTTTAGTTAACAATTTTAAGTCTGATCATTCTCAATTTGTAGTCTTTTAGTTACCAATATTAAGTCTGATTATTCTCTCCTTAAGTCTGATCATTCTCAATTTGTAGTCTTTTAGTTAACAATATTAAGTCTGATCATTCTCTCCTTAAGTGTTATCTTTCTCAATTTGCAGTCTTTTAGTTAACAATTTTAAGTCAGATCATTCTCAATTTGTAGTCTTTTAGTTACCAATATTAAGTATGATCATTCTCTCTTTAAGTCTGATCATTCTCAATTTGTAGTCTTTTAGTTACCAATATTAAGTCTGATCATTCTCAATTTGTAGTCTTTTAGTTACCAATATTAAGTCTGATCATTCTCTCCTTAAGTCAGATCATTCTCAATTTGTAGTCTTTTAGTTACCAATATTAAGTCTGATCATTCTCTCTTTAAGTCTGATCATTCTCAATTTGTAGTCTTTTAGTTACCAGTATTAAGTCTGATCATTCTCTCTTTAAGTCTGATCATTCTCAATTTGTAGTCTTTTAGTTACCAATATTAAGTCTGATCATTCTCAATTTGTAGTCTTTTAGTTACTAATATTAAGTCTGATCATTCTCTCCTTAAGTCAGATCACTCTCAATTTGTAGTCTTTTAGTTACCAATATTAAGTCTGATCATTCTCTCTTTAAGTTTGATCATTCTCAATTTGTAGTCTTTTAGTTACCAGTATTAAGTCTGATCATTCCCTCTTTAAGTCTGATCATTCTCAATTTGTAGTCTTTTAGTTACCGATATTAAGTCTGATCATTCCCTCCTTAAGTCTGATCATTCTCAATTTGTAGTCTTTTAGTTACCAATATTAAGTCTGATCATTTTCTCCTAAAGTCTGATCATTCTCAATTTGTAACCTTTTAGTTAACAATTTTAAGTCTGATCATTCTCAATTCGTAGTCTTTTAGTGACCAATATTAAGTCAGATCATTCTCTCTTTAAGTCGGATCATTCTCAATTTGTAGTCATTTAGTTACCAATATTAAGTCTGATCATTCTAACATTAAGTCTAATCATTCTCAATTTGTAGTCTTTTAGTTAACAATTTTAAGTCTGATCATTCTCAATTTGTAGTTTTTTAGTTACCAATATTAAATCTGATCATTCTCTCTTCAAGTCTGATCATTCTCAATTTGTAGTCTTTTAGTTACCATAATTAAGTCTGATCATTCTGTCCTTAAGCCTGATCATTCTCAATTTGCAGTCTTTTAGTTAACTGTCTAAAGTCTGATCATTCTCAATTTGTAGTCTTTTAGTTACCAAGATTAAGTCTGATCATTCTCTCCTTAACTCTGATCATTCTCAATTTGTAGTCTTTTAGTTAAATTTTAAGTCTGATCATTCTCAATTTGTAGTCTTTTAGTTAACAATATTAAGTCTGATCATTTTCTCTTTAAGTCTGAACATTTTCAATTTGTAGTCTTTAAGTTAACAATTTTAAGTCTGACCATTCTCAATTTGTAGTCTTTTAGTTACCAATATTATGTCGGATCATTCTCTCCTTAAGTCTGATCATTCGCAATTTGTAGTCATTTAGTTAACTATTTTAAATCTGATCATTCTCAAATTGTAATCTTTTAGTTACCAATATGAAGTCTGATCATTCTCAATTTGTAGTCTTTTTGTAACCAATATTAAGTCTGATCATTCTCTCCTTAGGTCTGATCATTCTCAATTTGTAGTCTTTTAGTTACCAATATTAAGTCTGATCATTCTCTCCTAAAGTTTGATCATTCCCAATTTGTAGCCTTTTAGTTAACAATTTTAAGTCTGATCATTTTCAAATCGTAGTCTTTTAGTTACCAATATTAAGTCTGATCATTCTCTCTTTAAGTCGGATCATTCTCAATTTGTAGTCATTTAGTTACCAATATTAAGTCTGATCATTCTAACATTAAGTCTGATCATTCTCAATTTGTAGTCTTTTAGTTAACAATTTTAAGTCTGATCATTCTCAATTTGTAGTTTTTTAGTTACCAATATTAAATCTGATCATTCTCTCTTCAAGTCTGATTATTCTCAATTTGTAGTCTTTTAGTTACCAATATTAAGTCTGATTATTCTCTCCTTAAGTCTGATCATTCTCAATTTGTAGGCTTTTAGTTACCAATATTAAGTCTGATCATTCTCAATTTGTAGTCTTTTAGTTACCAATATTAAGTCTGATCATTCTCTCCTTAAGTCTGATCATTCACAATTTGTAGTCTTTTAGTTAACAATTTTAAGTCTGATCATTCTCAATTTGTAGTCTTTCAGTTACCAATATTAAGTCTGATCATTCTCAATTTGTATTCTTTTAGTTACCAATATTAAGTCTGATCATTCTCTCCTTAAGTCTGATCATTCTCAATTTGTAATATTCTAGTTAATAATTTTAAGTCTGATCATTTTCAATTTGTAGTCTTTTAGTTACCAATATTAATTTTGAACATTCTCAATTTGCAGTCTTTTAGTTAACAATTTTAACTCAGATCATTCTCAATTTGTAGTCTTTTAGTTACCAATATTATGTATGATCATTCTCTCTTTAAGTCTGATCATTCTCAATTTGTTGTCTTTTAGTTACCAATATTAAGTCTGATCATTCTCAATTTGTAGTCTTTTAGTTACCAATATTAAGTCTGATCATTCTCTCCTTAAGTCAGATCATTCTCAATTTGTAGTCTTTTAGTTACCAATATTAAGTCTGATCATTCTCTCTTTAAGTCTGATCATTCTCAATTTGTAGTCTTTTAGTTACCAGTATTAAGTCTGATCATTCTCAATTTGTAGTCTTTTAGTTAACAATATTAAGTCAGATCATTCTCAATTTGTAGTCTTTTAGTTAACAATATTAAGTCTGATCATTCTCTCCTTAAGTCTGATCATTCTCAATTTGTAGTCTTTTAGTTAGCAACATTAAGTCTGATCATTCTGTCCTTAAGTCTGATCATTCTCAATTTGTAGTCTTTTATTTAACAATTTTAAGTCTGATCATTCTCAATTTGTAGTCTTTTAGTTAACAATAATAAGTCTGATCATTCTCTCTTTAAGTCTGAACATTCTCAATTTGTAGTCTTTTAGTTAACAATTTTAAGTCTGATCATTCTCAATTTGTAGTTTTTTAGTTACCAATATTAAGTCTGATCATTCTCAATTTGTAGTGTTTTAGTTACCAATATTAATTCTAATCATTTTCTCCTTAAGTCTGATCATTCTCAATTTGTAATATTTTAGTTAAAAAATTTAAGTCTGATCATTCCCAATTTGCAGTCTTTTAGTTAGCAATATTAAGTCTGATCATTCTCAATTTGTAGTCTTTTAGTTACCAATATTAAGTCTGATCATTCTCAATTTGTATTATTTTAGTTACCAATATTAAGTCTGATCATTCTCTCCTTAAGTCTGATCATTCTCAATTTGTAGTCTTTTAGTTACCAATATTAAGTCTGATCATTCTCAATTTGTAGTCTTTTAGTTACAAATATTAAGTCTGATCATTCTCTCTTTAAGTCCGATCATTCTCAATTTGTAGTCTTTTATTTAAAAATATTAAGTCTGATCATTCTCTCCTTAAGTCTGATCATTCACAATTTGTAGTCTTTTAGTTAACAATTTTAAGTCTGATCATTCTCAATTTGTAGTCTTTCAGTTACCAATATTAAGTCTGATCATTCTCAATTTGTATTCTTTTAGTTACCAATATTAAGTCTGATCATTCTCTCCTTAAGTCTGATCATTCTCAATTTGTAATATTCTAGTTAATAATTTTAAGTCTGATTATTCTCAATTTGTAGTCTTTTAGTTACCAATATTAAGTCTGATCATTCTCTCTTTAAGTCTGATCATTCTCAATTTGTAGTCTTTTAGTTAACAATATTAAGTCTGATCATTCTCAATTTGTAGTCTTTTAGTTAACAATATTAAGTCTGATCATTCTCTCTTTAAGTCTGAACATTCTCAATTTGTAGTCTTTTAGTTAACAATTTTAAGTCTGATCATTCTCAATTTGTAGTCTTTTAGTTACCAATATTAAGTCTGATCATTCTCAATTTGTAGTGTTTTAGTTACCAATATTAAGTCTGATCATTCTCTCCTTAAGTCTGATCATTCTCAATTTGTAGTATTTTAGTTAAAAAATTTAAGTCTGATCATTCCCAAATTGAAGTCTTTTAGTTAGCAATATTAAGTCTGATCATTCCCAATTTGTAGTCTTTTAGTTACCAATATTAAGTCTGATCATTCTCAATTTGTAGTCTTTTAGTTAACAATTTTAAGTCTGATCATTCTCAATTTGTAGTCTTTTAGTTACCAATATTAAGTCTGATTATTCTCTCCTTAAGTCTGATCATTCTCAATTTGTAGTCTTTTAGTTAATAGTCTTAAGTCTGATCATTCTCAATTTGTAGTCTTTTAGTTACCAATATTAAGTCTGATCATTCTGTCCTTAAGTCTGATCATTCTCAATTTGTAGTCTTTTAGTTAACAATAATAAGTCTGATCATTCTCTCTTTAAATCTGAACATTCTCAATTTGTAGTCTTTTAGTTAACAATTTTAAGTCTGATCATTCTCAATTTGTAGTTTTTTAGTTACCAATATTAAGTCTGATCATTCTCAATATGTAGTGTTTTAGTTACCAATATTAATTCTAATCATTCTCTCCTTAAGTCTGATCATTCTCAATTTGTAGTATTTTAGTTAAAAAATTTAAGTCTGATCATTCCCAATTTGTAGTCTTTTAGTTAGCAATATTAAGTCTGATCATTCTCAATTTGTAGTCTTTTAGTTACCAATATTAAGTCTGATCATTCTCAATTTGTATTCTTTTAGTTACCAATATTAAGTCTGATCATTCTCTCCTTAAGTCTGATCATTCTCAATTTGTAGTCTTTTAGTTACCAATATTAAGTCTGATCATTCTCAATTTGTAGTCTTTTAGTTACCAATATTAAGTCTGATCATTCTCTCTTTAAGTCCGATCATTCTCAATTTGTAGTCTTTTATTTAAAAATATTAAGTCTGATCATTCTCTCCTTAAGTCTGATCATTCTCAATTTGTATTCTTTTAGTTACCAATATTAAGTCTGATCATTCTCTCCTTAAGTCTGATCATTCTCAATTTGTAATATTCTAGTTAATAATTTTAAGTCTGATCATTTTCAATTTGTAGTCTTTTAGTTACCAATATTAATTTTGAACATTCTCAATTTGCAGTCTTTTAGTTAACAATTTTAACTCAGATCATTCTCAATTTGTAGTCTTTTAGTTACCAATATTATGTATGATCATTCTCTCTTTAAGTCTGATCATTCTCAATTTGTAGTCTTTTAGTTACCAATATTAAGTCTGATCATTCTCTCCTTAAGTCAGATCATTCTCAATTTGTAGTCTTTTAGTTACCAATATTAAGTCTGATCATTCTCAATTTGTAGTCTTTTAGTTACCAGTATTAAGTCTGATCATTCTCAATTTGTAGTCTTTTAGTTAACAATATTAAGTCTGATCATTCTCAATTTGTAGTCTTTTAGTTAACAATATTAAGTCTGATCATTCTCTCCTTAAGTCTGATCATTCTCAATTTGTAGTCTTTTAGTTACCAACATTAAGTCTGATCATTCTGTCCTTAAGTCTGATCATTCTCAATTTGTAGTCTTTTATTTAACAATTTTAAGTCTGATCATTCTCAATTTGTAGTCTTTTAGTTAACAATAAAAAGTCTGATCATTCTCTCTTTAAGTCTGAACATTCTCAATTTGTAGTCTTTTAGTTAACAATTTTAAGTCTGATCATTCTCAATTTGTAATTTTTTAGTTACCAATATTAAGTCTGATCATTCTCAATTTGTAGTGTTTTAGTTACCAATATTAATTCTAATCATTTTCTCCTTAAGTCTGATCATTCTCAATTTGTAGTATTTTAGTTAAAAAATTTAAGTCTGATCATTCCCAATTTGCAGTCTTTTAGTTAGCAATATTAAGTCTGATCATTCTCAATTTGTAGTCTTTTAGTTACCAATATTAAGTCTGATCATTCTCAATTTGTAGCCTTTTAGTTACCAATATTAAGTCTGATCATTCTCAATTTGTATTCTTTTAGTTACCAATATTAAGTCTGATCATTCTCTCCTTAAGTCTGATCATTCTCAATTTGTAGTCTTTTAGTTACCAATATTAAGTCTGATCATTCTCAATTTGTAGTCTTTTAGTTACCAATATTAAGTCTGATCATTCTCTCTTTAAGTCCGATCATTCTCAATTTGTAGTCTTTTATTTAAAAATATTAAGTCTGATCATTCTCTCCTTAAGTCTGATCATTCACAATTTGTAGTCTTTTAGTTAACAATTTTAAGTCTGATCATTCTCAATTTGTAGTCTTTCAGTTACTAATATTAAGTCTGATCATTCTCAATTTGTATTCTTTTAGTTACCAATATTAAGTCTGATCATTCTCTCCTTAAGTCTGATCATTCTCAATTTGTAATATTCTAGTTAATAATTTTAAGTCTGATCATTCTCAATTTGTAGTCTTTTAGTTACCAATATTAATTTTGAACATTCTCAATTTGTAGTCTTTTAGTTAACAATTTTAAGTCTGATTATTCTCAATTTGTAGTCTTTTAGTTACCAATATTAAGTCTGATTATTCTCAATTCAAGTCTGATCATTCTCAATTTGTATTTTTTTAGTTACCAATATTAAGTCTGATCATTTTGTCCTTAAGTCTGATCATTCTCAATTTGTAGCCTTTTAGTTAACAATTTTAAGTCAGATCATTCTCAATTTGTAGTCTTTTAGTTACCAATATTAAGTCTGATCATTCTCAATTTGTAGTCTTTTAGTTACCAATATTAAGTCTGATCATTCTCAATTTGTAGTCTTTTAGTTACCAATATTAAGTCTGATCATTCTCTCCTTAAGTCTGATCATTCACAATTTGTAGTCTTTTAGTTAACAATTTTAAGTCTGATCATTCTCAATTTGTAGTCTTTCCGTTACCAATATTAAGTCTGATCATTCTCAATTTGTATTCTTTTAGTTACCAATATTAAGTCTGATCATTCTCTCCTTAAGTCTGATCATTCTCAATTTGTAATATTCTAGTTAATAATTTTAAGTCTGATCATTCTCAATTTGTAGTCTTTTAGTTACCAATATTAATTTTGAACATTCTCAATTTGCAGTCTTTTAGTTAACAATTTTAAGTCAGATCATTCTCAATTTGTAGTCTTTTAGTTACCAATATTAAGTATGATCATTCTCTCTTTAAGTCTGATCATTCTCAATTTGTAGTCTTTTAGTTACCAATATTAAGTCTGATCATTCTCAATTTGTAGTCTTTTAGTTACCAATATTAAGTCTGATCATTCTCTCCTTAAGTCAGATCATTCTCAATTTGTAGTCTTTTAGTTACCAATATTATGTCTGATCATTCTCTCTTTAAGTCTGATCATTCTCAATTTGTAGTCTTTTAGTTACCAGTATTAAGTCTGATCATTCTCTCTTTAAGTCTGATCATTCTCAATTTGTAGTCTTTTAGTTACCAATATTAAGTCTGATCATTCTCAATTTGTAGTCTTTTAGTTACTAATATTAAGTCTGATCATTCTCTCCTTAAGTCAGATCACTCTCAATTTGTAGTCTTTTAGTTACCAATATTAAGTCTGATCATTCTCTCTTTATGTTTGATCATTCTCAATTTGTAGTCTTTTAGTTACCAATATTAAGTCTGATCATTCTCTCCTTAAGTCTGATCATTCTCAATTTGTAGTATTTTAGTTAAAAAATTTAAGTCTGATCATTCCCAATTTGAAGTCTTTTAGTTAGCAATATTAAGTCTGATCATTCCCAATTTGTAGTCTTTTAGTTACCAATATTAAGTCTGATCATTCTCAATTTGTAGTCTTTTAGTTAACAATTTTAAGTCTGATCATTCTCAATTTGTAGTCTTTTATTTAACAATTTTAAGTCTGATCATTCTCAATTTATGGTCTTTTAGTTAACAATAATAAGTCTGATCATTCTCTCTTTAAGTCTGAACATTCACAATTTGTAGTCTTTTAGTTAACAATTTTAAGTCTGATCATTCTCAATTTGTAGTCTTTCAGTTACCAATATTAAGTCTGATCATTCTCAATTTGTATTCTTTTAGTTACCAATATTAAGTCTGATCATTCTCTCCTTAAGTCTGATCATTCTCAATTTGTAATATTCTAGTTAATAATTTTAAGTCTGATCATTCTCAATTTGTAGTCTTTTAGTTACCAATATTAATTTTGAACATTCTCAATTTGTAGTCTTTTAGTTAACAATTTTAAGTCTGATTATTCTCAATTTGTAGTCTTCTAGTTACCAATATTAAGTCTGATTATTCTCAATTCAAGTCTGATCATTCTCAATTTGTATTTTTTTAGTTACCAATATTAAGTCTGATCATTTTGTCCTTAAGTCTGATCATTCTCAATTTGTAGCCTTTTAGTTAACAATTTTAAGTCTGATCATTCTCAATTTGTAGTCTTTTAGTTACCAATATTAAGTCTTATCATTCTCTCCTTAAGCCTGATCATTCTCAATTTGTAGTCTTTTAGTTAACAATCTTAAGTCTGATCATTCTCAATTTGTAGTCTTTTAGTTACCAATATTAAGTCTGATCATTCTCAATTTGTAGTCTTTTAGTTACCAATATTAAGTCTGATCATTCTCTCCTTAAGTCTGATCATTCACAATTTGTAGTCTTTTAGTTAACAATTTTAAGTCTGATCATTCTCAATTTGTAGTCTTTCAGTTACCAATATTAAGTCTGATCATTCTCAATTTGTATTCTTTTAGTTACCAATATTAAGTCTGATCATTCTCTCCTTAAGTCTGATCATTCTCAATTTGTAATATTCTAGTTAATAATTTTAAGTCTGATCATTCTCAATTTGTAGTCTTTTAGTTACCAATATTAATTTTGAACATTCTCAATTTGCAATCTTTTAGTTAACAATTTTAAGTCAGATCATTCTCAATTTGTAGTCTTTTAGTTACCAATATTATGTATGATCATTCTCTCTTTAAGTCTGATCATTCTCAATTTGTAGTCTTTTAGTTACCAATATTAAGTCTGATCATTCTCAATTTGTAGTCTTTTAGTTACCAATATTAAGTCTGATCATTCTCTCCTTAAGTCAGATCATTCTCAATTTGTAGTCTTTTAGTTACCAATATTAAGTCTGATCATTCTCTCTTTAAGTCTGATCATTCTCAATTTGTAGTGTTTTAGTTACCAGTATTAAGTCTGATCATTCTCTCTTTAAGTCTGATCATTCTCAATTTGTAGTCTTTTAGTTACCAATATTAAGTCTGATCATTCTCAATTTGTAGTCTTTTAGTTACTAATATTAAGTCTGATCATTCTCTCCTTAAGTCAGATCACTCTCAATTTGTAGTCTTTTAGTTACCAATATTAAGTCTGATCATTCTCTCTTTAAGTTTGATCATTCTCAATTTGTAGTCTTTTAGTTACCAATATTAAGTCTGATCATTCTCTCTTTAAGTCTGATCATTCTCAATTTGTAGTATTTTAGTTAAAAAATTTAAGTCTGATCATTCCCAATTTGAAGTCTTTTAGTTAGCAATATTAAGTCTGATCATTCCCAATTTGTAGTCTTTTAGTTACCAATATTAAGTCTGATCATTCTCAATTTGTAGTCTTTTAGTTAACAATTTTAAGTCTGATCATTCTCAATTTGTAGTCTTTTATTTAACAATTTTAAGTCTGATCATTCTCAATTTGTAGTCTTTTAGTTAACAATAATAAGTCTGATCATTCTCTCTTTAAGTCTGAACATTCTCAATTTGTAGTCTTTTAGTTAACAATTTTAAGTCTGATCATTCTCAATTTGTAGTTTTTTAGTTACCAATATTAAGTCTGATCATTCTCAATTTGTAGTGTTTTAGTTACCAATATTAATTCTAATCATTTTCTCCTTAAGTCTGATCATTCTCAATTTGTAGTCTTTTAGTTACCAATATTAATTTTGAGCATTCTCAATTTGTAGTCTTTTAGTTAACAATTTTAAGTCTGATTATTCTCAATTTGTAGTCTTTTAGTTACCAATATTAAGTCTGATTATTCTCAATTCAAGTCTGATCATTCTCAATTTGTATTTTTTTAGTTACCAATATTAAGTCTGATCATTTTGTCCTTAAGTCTGATCATTCTCAATTTGTAGCCTTTTAGTTAACAATTTTAAGTCAGATCATTCTCAATTTGTAGTCTTTTAGTTACCAATATTAAGTCTGATCATTCTCAATTTGTAGTCTTTTAGTTACCAATATTAAGTCTGATCATTCTCAATTTGTAGTCTTTTAGTTACCAATATTAAGTCTGATCATTCTCTCCTTAAGTCTGATCATTCACAATTTGTAGTCTTTTAGTTAACAATTTTAAGTCTGATCATTCTCAATTTGTAGTCTTTCCGTTACCAATATTAAGTCTGATCATTCTCAATTTGTATTCTTTTAGTTACCAATATTAAGTCTGATCATTCTCTCCTTAAGTCTGATCATTCTCAATTTGTAATATTCTAGTTAATAATTTTAAGTCTGATCATTCTCAATTTGTAGTCTTTTAGTTACCAATATTAATTTTGAACATTCTCAATTTGCAGTCTTTTAGTTAACAATTTTAAGTCAGATCATTCTCAATTTGTAGTCTTTTAGTTACCAATATTAAGTATGATCATTCTCTCTTTAAGTCTGATCATTCTCAATTTGTAGTCTTTTAGTTACCAATATTAAGTCTGATCATTCTCAATTTGTAGTCTTTTAGTTACCAATATTAAGTCTGATCATTCTCTCCTTAAGTCAGATCATTCTCTATTTGTAGTCTTTTAGTTACCAATATTATGTCTGATCATTCTCTCTTTAAGTCTGATCATTCTCAATTTGTAGTCTTTTAGTTACCAGTATTAAGTCTGATCATTCTCTCTTTAAGTCTGATCATTCTCAATTTGTAGTCTTTTAGTTACCAATATTAAGTCTGATCATTCTCAATTTGTAGTCTTTTAGTTACTAATATTAAGTCTGATCATTCTCTCCTTAAGTCAGATCACTCTCAATTTGTAGTCTTTTAGTTACCAATATTAAGTCTGATCATTCTCTCTTTATGTTTGATCATTCTCAATTTGTAGTCTTTTAGTTACCAATATTAAGTCTGATCATTCTCTCCTTAAGTCTGATCATTCTCAATTTGTAGTATTTTAGTTAAAAAATTTAAGTCTGATCATTCCCAATTTGAAGTCTTTTAGTTAGCAATATTAAGTCTGATCATTCCCAATTTGTAGTCTTTTAGTTACCAATATTAAGTCTGATCATTCTCAATTTGTAGTCTTTTAGTTAACAATTTTAAGTCTGATCATTCTCAATTTGTAGTCTTTTATTTAACAATTTTAAGTCTGATCATTCTCAATTTATGGTCTTTTAGTTAACAATAATAAGTCTGATCATTCTCTCTTTAAGTCTGAACATTCACAATTTGTAGTCTTTTAGTTAACAATTTTAAGTCTGATCATTCTCAATTTGTAGTCTTTCAGTTACCAATATTAAGTCTGATCATTCTCAATTTGTATTCTTTTAGTTACCAATATTAAGTCTGATCATTCTCTCCTTAAGTCTGATCATTCTCAATTTGTAATATTCTAGTTAATAATTTTAAGTCTGATCATTCTCAATTTGTAGTCTTTTAGTTACCAATATTAATTTTGAACATTCTCAATTTGTAGTCTTTTAGTTAACAATTTTAAGTCTGATTATTCTCAATTTGTAGTCTTCTAGTTACCAATATTAAGTCTGATTATTCTCAATTCAAGTCTGATCATTCTCAATTTGTATTTTTTTAGTTACCAATATTAAGTCTGATCATTTTGTCCTTAAGTCTGATCATTCTCAATTTGTAGCCTTTTAGTTAACAATTTTAAGTCTGATCATTCTCAATTTGTAGTCTTTTAGTTACCAATATTAAGTCTTATCATTCTCTCCTTAAGCCTGATCATTCTCAATTTGTAGTCTTTTAGTTAACAATCTTAAGTCTGATCATTCTCAATTTGTAGTCTTTTAGTTACCAATATTAAGTCTGATCATTCTCAATTTGTAGTCTTTTAGTTACCAATATTAAGTCTGATCATTCTCTCCTTAAGTCTGATCATTCACAATTTGTAGTCTTTTAGTTAACAATTTTAAGTCTGATCATTCTCAATTTGTAGTCTTTCAGTTACCAATATTAAGTCTGATCATTCTCAATTTGTATTCTTTTAGTTACCAATATTAAGTCTGATCATTCTCTCCTTAAGTCTGATCATTCTCAATTTGTAATATTCTAGTTAATAATTTTAAGTCTGATCATTCTCAATTTGTAGTCTTTTAGTTACCAATATTAATTTTGAACATTCTCAATTTGCAATCTTTTAGTTAACAATTTTAAGTCAGATCATTCTCAATTTGTAGTCTTTTAGTTACCAATATTATGTATGATCATTCTCTCTTTAAGTCTGATCATTCTCAATTTGTAGTCTTTTAGTTACCAATATTAAGTCTGATCATTCTCAATTTGTAGTCTTTTAGTTACCAATATTAAGTCTGATCATTCTCTGCTTAAGTCAGATCATTCTCAATTTGTAGTCTTTTAGTTACCAATATTAAGTCTGATCATTCTCTCTTTAAGTCTGATCATTCTCAATTTGTAGTGTTTTAGTTACCAGTATTAAGTCTGATCATTCTCTCTTTAAGTCTGATCATTCTCAATTTGTAGTCTTTTAGTTACCAATATTAAGTCTGATCATTCTCAATTTGTAGTCTTTTAGTTACTAATATTAAGTCTGATCATTCTCTCCTTAAGTCAGATCACTCTCAATTTGTAGTCTTTTAGTTACCAATATTAAGTCTGATCATTCTCTCTTTAAGTTTGATCATTCTCAATTTGTAGTCTTTTAGTTACCAATATTAAGTCTGATCATTCTCTCTTTAAGTCTGATCATTCTCAATTTGTAGTATTTTAGTTAAAAAATTTAAGTCTGATCATTCCCAATTTGAAGTCTTTTAGTTAGCAATATTAAGTCTGATCATTCCCAATTTGTAGTCTTTTAGTTACCAATATTAAGTCTGATCATTCTCAATTTGTAGTCTTTTAGTTAACAATTTTAAGTCTGATCATTCTCAATTTGTAGTCTTTTATTTAACAATTTTAAGTCTGATCATTCTCAATTTGTAGTCTTTTAGTTAACAATAATAAGTCTGATCATTCAATCTTTAAGTCTGAACATTCTCAATTTGTAGTCTTTTAGTTAACAATTTTAAGTCTGATCATTCTCAATTTGTAGTTTTTTAGTTACCAATATTAAGTCTGATCATTCTCAATTTGTAGTGTTTTAGTTACCAATATTAATTCTAATCATTTTCTCCTTAAGTCTGATCATTCCCAATTTGCAGTCTTTTAGTTAGCAATATTAAGTCTGATCATTCTCAATTTGTAGTCTTTTAGTTACAAATATTAAGTCTGATCATTCTCAATTTGTATTCTTTTAGTTACCAATATTAAGTCTGATCATTCTCTCCTTAAGTCTGATCATTCTCAATTTGTAGTCTTTTAGTTACCAATATTAAGTCTGATCATTCTCAATTTGTAGTCTTTTAGTTACAAATATTAAGTCTGATCATTCTCTCTTTAAGTCCGATCATTCTCAATTTGTAGTCTTTTATTTAAAAATATTAAGTCTGATCATTCTCTCCTTAAGTCTGATCATTCACAATTTGTAGTCTTTTATTTAACAATTTTAAGTCTGATCATTCTCAATTTGTAGTCTTTCAGTTACCAATATTAAGTCTGATCATTCTCAATTTGTATTCTTTTAGTTACCAATATTAAGTCTGATCATTCTCTCCTTAAGTCTGATCATTCTCAATTTGTAATATTCTAGTTAATAATTTTAAGTCTGATTATTCTCAATTTGTAGTCTTTTAGTTACCAATATTAAGTCTGATCATTCTCTCCTTAAGTCTGATCATTCTCAATTTGTAGTCTTTTAGTTAACAATATTAAGTCTGATCATTCTCAATTTGTAGTCTTTTAGTTAACAATATTAAGTCTGATCATTCTCTCTTTAAGTCTGAACAATCTCAATTTGTAGTCTTTTAGTTAACAATTTTAAGTCTGATCATTCTCAATTTGTAGTGTTTTAGTTACCAATATTAAGTATGATCATTCTCAATTTGTAGTGTTTTAGTTAACAATATTAAGTCTGATCATTCTCTCCTTAAGTCTGATCATTCTCAATTTGTAGTATTTTAGTTAAAAAATTAAGTCTGATCATTCCCAATTTGAAGTCTTTTAGTTAGCAATATTAAGTCTGATCATTCCCAATTTGTAGTCTTTTAGTTACCAATATTAAGTCTGATCATTCTCAATTTGTAGTCTTTTAGTTAACAATTTTAAGTCTGATCATTCTCAATTTGTAGTCTTTTAGTTACCAATATTAAGTCTGATTATTCTCTCCTTAAGTCTGATCATTCTCAATTTGTAGTCTTTTAGTTAATAGTCTTAAGTCTGATCATTCTCAATTTGTAGACTTTTAGTTACCAATATTAAGTCTGATCATTCTGTCCTTAAGTCTGATCATTCTCAATTTGTAGTCTTTTAGTTAACAATAATAAGTCTGATCATTCTCTCTTTAAATCTGAACATTCTCAATTTGTAGTCTTTTAGTTAACAATTTTAAGTCTGATCATTCTCAATTTGTAGTTTTTTAGTTACCAATATTAAGTCTGATCATTCTCAATATGTAGTGTTTTAGTTACCAATATTAATTCTAATCATTCTCTCCTTAAGTCTGATCATTCTCAATTTGTAGTATTTTAGTTAAAAAATTTAAGTCTGAACATTCCCAATTTGTAGTCTTTTAGTTAGCAATATTAAGTCTGATCATTCTCAATTTGTAGCCTTTTAGTTACCAATATTAAGTCTGATCATTCTCAATTTGTATTCTTTTAGTTACCAATATTAAGTCTGATCATTCTCTCCTTAAGTCTGATCATTCTCAATTTGTAGTCTTTTAGTTACCAATATTAAGTCTGATCATTCTCAATTTGTAGTCTTTTAGTTACCAATATTAAGTCTGATCATTCTCTCTTTAAGTCCGATCATTCTCAATTTGTAGTCTTTTATTTAAAAATATTAAGTCTGATCATTCTCTCCTTAAGTCTGATCATTCACAATTTGTAGTCTTTTAGTTAACAATTTTAAGTCTGATCATTCTCAATTTGTAGTCTTTCAGTTACTAATATTAAGTCTGATCATTCTCAATTTGTATTCTTTTAGTTACCAATATTAAGTCTGATCATTCTCTCCTTAAGTCTGATCATTCTCAATTTGTAATATTCTAGTTAATAATTTTAAGTCTGATCATTCTCAATTTGTAGTCTTTTAGTTACCAATATTAATTTTGAACATTCTCAATTTGTAGTCTTTTAGTTAACAATTTTAAGTCAGATCATTCTCAATTTGTAGTCTTTTAGTTACCAATATTATGTATGATCATTCTCTCTTTAAGTCTGATCATTCTCAATTTGTAGTCTTTTAGTTACCAATATTAAGTCTGATCATTCTCAATTTGTAGTCTTTTAGTTACCAATATTAAGTCTGATCATTCTCTGCTTAAGTCAGATCATTCTCAATTTGTAGTCTTTTAGTTACCAATATTAAGTCTGATCATTCTCTCTTTAAGTCTGATCATTCTCAATTTGTAGTGTTTTAGTTACCAGTATTAAGTCTGATCATTCTCTCTTTAAGTCTGATCATTCTCAATTTGTAGTCTTTTAGTTACCAATATTAAGTCTGATCATTCTCAATTTGTAGTCTTTTAGTTACTAATATTAAGTCTGATCATTCTCTCCTTAAGTCAGATCACTCTCAATTTGTAGTCTTTTAGTTACCAATATTAAGTCTGATCATTCTCTCTTTAAGTTTGATCATTCTCAATTTGTAGTCTTTTAGTTACCAATATTAAGTCTGATCATTCTCTCTTTAAGTCTGATCATTCTCAATTTGTAGTATTTTAGTTAAAAAATTTAAGTCTGATCATTCCCAATTTGAAGTCTTTTAGTTAGCAATATTAAGTCTGATCATTCCCAATTTGTAGTCTTTTAGTTACCAATATTAAGTCTGATCATTCTCAATTTGTAGTCTTTTAGTTAACAATTTTAAGTCTGATCATTCTCAATTTGTAGTCTTTTATTTAACAATTTTAAGTCTGATCATTCTCAATTTGTAGTCTTTTAGTTAACAATAATAAGTCTGATCATTCAATCTTTAAGTCTGAACATTCTCAATTTGTAGTCTTTTAGTTAACAATTTTAAGTCTGATCATTCTCAATTTGTAGTTTTTTAGTTACCAATATTAAGTCTGATCATTCTCAATTTGTAGTGTTTTAGTTACCAATATTAATTCTAATCATTTTCTCCTTAAGTCTGATCATTCCCAATTTGCAGTCTTTTAGTTAGCAATATTAAGTCTGATCATTCTCAATTTGTAGTCTTTTAGTTACAAATATTAAGTCTGATCATTCTCAATTTGTATTCTTTTAGTTACCAATATTAAGTCTGATCATTCTCTCCTTAAGTCTGATCATTCTCAATTTGTAGTCTTTTAGTTACCAATATTAAGTCTGATCATTCTCAATTTGTAGTCTTTTAGTTACAAATATTAAGTCTGATCATTCTCTCTTTAAGTCCGATCATTCTCAATTTGTAGTCTTTTATTTAAAAATATTAAGTCTGATCATTCTCTCCTTAAGTCTGATCATTCACAATTTGTAGTCTTTTATTTAACAATTTTAAGTCTGATCATTCTCAATTTGTAGTCTTTCAGTTACCAATATTAAGTCTGATCATTCTCAATTTGTATTCTTTTAGTTACCAATATTAAGTCTGATCATTCTCTCCTTAAGTCTGATCATTCTCAATTTGTAATATTCTAGTTAATAATTTTAAGTCTGATTATTCTCAATTTGTAGTCTTTTAGTTACCAATATTAAGTCTGATCATTCTCTCCTTAAGTCTGATCATTCTCAATTTGTAGTCTTTTAGTTAACAATATTAAGTCTGATCATTCTCAATTTGTAGTCTTTTAGTTAACAATATTAAGTCTGATCATTCTCTCTTTAAGTCTGAACAATCTCAATTTGTAGTCTTTTAGTTAACAATTTTAAGTCTGATCATTCTCAATTTGTAGTGTTTTAGTTACCAATATTAAGTATGATCATTCTCAATTTGTAGTGTTTTAGTTAACAATATTAAGTCTGATCATTCTCTCCTTAAGTCTGATCATTCTCAATTTGTAGTATTTTAGTTAAAAAATTAAGTCTGATCATTCCCAATTTGAAGTCTTTTAGTTAGCAATATTAAGTCTGATCATTCCCAATTTGTAGTCTTTTAGTTACCAATATTAAGTCTGATCATTCTCAATTTGTAGTCTTTTAGTTAACAATTTTAAGTCTGATCATTCTCAATTTGTAGTCTTTTAGTTACCAATATTAAGTCTGATTATTCTCTCCTTAAGTCTGATCATTCTCAATTTGTAGTCTTTTAGTTAATAGTCTTAAGTCTGATCATTCTCAATTTGTAGACTTTTAGTTACCAATATTAAGTCTGATCATTCTGTCCTTAAGTCTGATCATTCTCAATTTGTAGTCTTTTAGTTAACAATAATAAGTCTGATCATTCTCTCTTTAAATCTGAACATTCTCAATTTGTAGTCTTTTAGTTAACAATTTTAAGTCTGATCATTCTCAATTTGTAGTTTTTTAGTTACCAATATTAAGTCTGATCATTCTCAATATGTAGTGTTTTAGTTACCAATATTAATTCTAATCATTCTCTCCTTAAGTCTGATCATTCTCAATTTGTAGTATTTTAGTTAAAAAATTTAAGTCTGAACATTCCCAATTTGTAGTCTTTTAGTTAGCAATATTAAGTCTGATCATTCTCAATTTGTAGCCTTTTAGTTACCAATATTAAGTCTGATCATTCTCAATTTGTATTCTTTTAGTTACCAATATTAAGTCTGATCATTCTCTCCTTAAGTCTGATCATTCTCAATTTGTAGTCTTTTAGTTACCAATATTAAGTCTGATCATTCTCAATTTGTAGTCTTTTAGTTACCAATATTAAGTCTGATCATTCTCTCTTTAAGTCCGATCATTCTCAATTTGTAGTCTTTTATTTAAAAATATTAAGTCTGATCATTCTCTCCTTAAGTCTGATCATTCACAATTTGTAGTCTTTTAGTTAACAATTTTAAGTCTGATCATTCTCAATTTGTAGTCTTTCAGTTACTAATATTAAGTCTGATCATTCTCAATTTGTATTCTTTTAGTTACCAATATTAAGTCTGATCATTCTCTCCTTAAGTCTGATCATTCTCAATTTGTAATATTCTAGTTAATAATTTTAAGTCTGATCATTCTCAATTTGTAGTCTTTTAGTTACCAATATTAATTTTGAACATTCTCAATTTGTAGTCTTTTAGTTAACAATTTTAAGTCTGATTATTCTCAATTTGTAGTCTTTTAGTTACCAATATTAAGTCTGATTATTCTCAATTCAAGTCTGATCATTCTCAATTTGTATTTTTTTAGTTACCAATATTAAGTCTGATCATTTTGTCCTTAAGTCTGATCATTCTCAATTTGTAGCCTTTTAGTTAACAATTTTAAGTCAGATCATTCTCAATTTGTAGTCTTTTAGTTACCAATATTAAGTCTGATCATTCTCAATTTGTAGTCTTTTAGTTACCAATATTAAGTCTGATCATTCTCAATTTGTAGTCTTTTAGTTACCAATATTAAGTCTGATCATTCTCTCCTTAAGTCTGATCATTCACAATTTGTAGTCTTTTAGTTAACAATTTTAAGTCTGATCATTCTCAATTTGTAGTCTTTCCGTTACCAATATTAAGTCTGATCATTCTCAATTTGTATTCTTTTAGTTACCAATATTAAGTCTGATCATTCTCTCCTTAAGTCTGATCATTCTCAATTTGTAATATTCTAGTTAATAATTTTAAGTCTGATCATTCTCAATTTGTAGTCTTTTAGTTACCAATATTAATTTTGAACATTCTCAATTTGCAGTCTTTTAGTTAACAATTTTAAGTCAGATCATTCTCAATTTGTAGTCTTTTAGTTACCAATATTAAGTATGATCATTCTCTCTTTAAGTCTGATCATTCTCAATTTGTAGTCTTTTAGTTACCAATATTAAGTCTGATCATTCTCAATTTGTAGTCTTTTAGTTACCAATATTAAGTCTGATCATTCTCTCCTTAAGTCAGATCATTCTCAATTTGTAGTCTTTTAGTTACCAATATTATGTCTGATCATTCTCTCTTTAAGTCTGATCATTCTCAATTTGTAGTCTTTTAGTTACCAGTATTAAGTCTGATCATTCTCTCTTTAAGTCTGATCATTCTCAATTTGTAGTCTTTTAGTTACCAATATTAAGTCTGATCATTCTCAATTTGTAGTCTTTTAGTTACTAATATTAAGTCTGATCATTCTCTCCTTAAGTCAGATCACTCTCAATTTGTAGTCTTTTAGTTACCAATATTAAGTCTGATCATTCTCTCTTTATGTTTGATCATTCTCAATTTGTAGTCTTTTAGTTACCAATATTAAGTCTGATCATTCTCTCCTTAAGTCTGATCATTCTCAATTTGTAGTATTTTAGTTAAAAAATTTAAGTCTGATCATTCCCAATTTGAAGTCTTTTAGTTAGCAATATTAAGTCTGATCATTCCCAATTTGTAGTCTTTTAGTTACCAATATTAAGTCTGATCATTCTCAATTTGTAGTCTTTTAGTTAACAATTTTAAGTCTGATCATTCTCAATTTGTAGTCTTTTATTTAACAATTTTAAGTCTGATCATTCTCAATTTATGGTCTTTTAGTTAACAATAATAAGTCTGATCATTCTCTCTTTAAGTCTGAACATTCTCAATTTGTAGTCTTTTAGTTAACAATTTTAAGTCTGATCATTCTCAATTTGTAGTTTTTTAGTTACCAATATTAAGTCTGATCGTTCTCAATTTGTAGTGTTTTAGTTACCAATATTAATTCTAATCATTTTCTCCTTAAGTCTGATCATTCCCAATTTGCAGTCTTTTAGTTAGCAATATTAAGTCTGATCATTCTCAATTTGTAGTCTTTTAGTTACAAATATTAAGTCTGATCATTCTCAATTTGTATTCTTTTAGTTACCAATATTAAGTCTGATCATTCTCTCCTTAAGTCTGATCGTTCTCAATTTGTAGTCTTTTAGTTACCAATATTAAGTCTGATCATTCTCAATTTGTAGTCTTTTAGTTACAAATATTAAGTCTGATCATTCTCTCTTTAAGTCCGATCATTCTCAATTTGTAGTCTTTTATTTAAAAATATTAAGTCTGATCATTCTCTCCTTAAGTCTGATCATTCACAATTTGTAGTCTTTTAGTTAACAATTTTAAGTCTGATCATTCTCAATTTGTAGTCTTTTAGTTAACAATTTTAAGTATGATCATTCTCAATTTGTAGTCTTTCAGTTACCAATATTAAGTCTGATCATTCTCAATTTGTATTCTTTTAGTTACCAATATTAAGTCTGATCATTCTCTCCTTAAGTCTGATCATTCTCAATTTGTAATATTCTAGTTAATAATTTTAAGTCTGATTATTCTCAATTTGTAGTCTTTTAGTTACCAATATTAAGTCTGATCATTCTCTCCTTAAGTCTGATCATTCTCAATTTGTAGTCTTTTAGTTAACAATATTAAGTCTGATCATTCTCAATTTGTAGTCTTTTAGTTAACAATATTAAGTCTGATCATTCTCTCTTTAAGTCTGAACATTCTCAATTCGTAGTCTTTTAGTTAACAATTTTAAGTCTGATCATTCTCAATATGTAGTCTTTTAGTTACCAATATTAAGTCTGATCATTCTCAATTTGTAGTGTTTTAGTTACCAATATTAAGTCTGATCATTCTCTCCTTAAGTCTGATCATTCTCAATTTGTAGTATTTTAGTTAAAAAATTTAAGTCTGATCATTCCCAATTTGAAGTCTTTTAGTTAGCAATATTAAGTCTGATCATTCCCAATTCGTAGTCTTTTAGTTACCAATATTAAGTCTGATCATTCTCAATTTGTAGTCTTTTAGTTAACAATTTTAAGTCTGATCATTCTCAATTTGTAGTCTTTTAGTTACCAATATTAAGTCTGATTATTCTCTCCTTAAGTCTGATCATTCTCAATTTGTAGTCTTTTAGTTAATAGTCTTAAGTCTGATCATTCTCAATTTGTAGTCTTTTAGTTACCAATATTAAGTCTGATCATTCTGTCCTTAAGTCTGATCATTCTCAATTTGTAGTCTTTTATTTAACAATTTTAAGTCTGATTATTCTCAATTTGTAGTCTTTTAGTTAACAATAATAAGTCTGATCATTCTCTCTTTAAATCTGAACATTCTCAATTTGTAGTCTTTTAGTTAACAATTTTAAGTCTGATCATTCTCAATTTGTAGGTTTATAGTTACCAATATTAAGTCTGATCATTCTCAATATGTAGTGTTTTAGTTACCAATATTAATTCTAATCATTCTCTCCTTAAGTCTGATCATTCTCAATTTGTAGTATTTTAGTTAAAAAATTTAAGTCTGATCATTCCCAATTTGTAGTCTTTTAGTTAGCAATATTAAGTCTGATCATTCTCAATTTGTAGTCTTTTAGTTACCAATATTAAGTCTGATCATTCTCAATTTGTATTCTTTTAGTTACCAATATTAAGTCTGATCATTCTCTCCTTAAGTCTGATCATTCTCAATTTGTAGTCTTTTAGTTACCAATATTAAGTCTGATCATTCTCAATTTGTAGTCTTTTAGTTACCAATATTAAGTCTGATCATTCTCTCTTTAAGTCCGATCATTCTCAATTTGTAGTCTTTTATTTAAAAATATTAAGTCTGATCATTCTCTCCTTAAGTCTGATCATTCACAATTTGTAGTCTTTTAGTTAACAATTTTAAGTCTGATCATTCTCAATTTGTAGTCTTTCAGTTACCAATATTAAGTCTGATCATTCTCAATTTGTATTCTTTTAGTTACCAATATTAAGTCTGATCATTCTCTCCTTAAGTCTGATCATTCTCAATTTGTAATATTCTAGTTAATAATTTTAAGTCTGATCATTCTCAATTTGTAGTCTTTTAGTTACCAATATTAATTTTGAACATTCTCAATTTGTAGTCTTTTAGTTAACAATTTTAAGTCTGATTATTCTCAATTTGTAGTCTTTTAGTTACCAATATTAAGTCTGATTATTCTCAATTCAAGTCTGATCATTCTCAATTTGTATTTTTTTAGTTACCAATATTAAGTCTGATCATTTTGTCCTTAAGTCTGATCATTCTCAATTTGTAGCCTTTTAGTTAACAATTTTAAGTCTGATCATTCTCAATTTGTAGTCTTTTAGTTACCAATATTAAGTCTTATCATTCTCAATTTGTAGTCTTTTAGTTACCAATATTAAGTCTGATCATTCTCAATTTGTAGTCTTTTAGTTACCAATATTAAGTCTGATCATTCTCTCCTTAAGTCAGATCATTCTCAATTTGTAGTCTTTTAGTGACCAATATTAAGTCAGATCATTCTCTCTTTAAGTCGGATCATTCTCAATTTGTAGTCATTTAGTTACCAATATTAAGTCTGATCATTCTAACATTAAGTCTGATCATTCTCAATTTGTAGTCTTTTAGTTAACAATTTTAAGTCTGATCATTCTCAATTGTAGTTTTTTAGTTACCAATATTAAATCTGATCATTCTCTCTTCAAGTATGATTATTCTCAATTTGTAGTCTTTTAGTTACCAATATTAAGTCTGATTATTCTCTCCTTAAGTCTGATCATTCTCAATTTGTAGTCTTTTAGTTAATAGTCTTAAGTCTGATCATTCTCAATTTGTAGTCTTTTAGTTACCAATATTAAGTCTGATCATTCTCTCCTTAACTCTGATCATTCTCAATTTGTAGTCTTTTAGTTAAAATTTTAAGTCTGATCATTCTCAATTTGTAGTCTTTTAGTTACCAGTATTAAGTCTGATCATTCTCTCTTTAAGTCTGATCATTCTCAATTTGTAGTCTTTTAGTTACCAGTATTAAGTCTGATCATTCTCAATTTGTAGTCTTTTAGTTACCAATATTAAGTCAGATCATTCTCAATTTGTAGTCTTTTAGTTACCAATATTAAGTCTGATCATTCTCTCTTTAAGTTTGATCATTCTCAATTTGTAGTCTTTTAGTTACCAGTATTAAGTCTGATCATTCTCTCTTTAAGTCTGATCATTCTCAATTTGTAGTCTTTTAGTTACCAATATTAAGTCTGATCATTCTCTCCTTAAGTCTGATCATTCTCAATTTGTAGTCTTTTAGTTACCAATATTAAGTCTGATCATTTTCTCCTAAAGTCTGATCATTCTCAATTTGTAGCCTTTTAGTTAACAATTTTAAGTCTGATCATTCTCAATTCGTAGTCTTTAAGTGACCAATATTAAGTCAGATCATTCTCTCTTTAAGTCGGATTGATGGACCATAATTATACGAATCAAAAACATAGTAAAACCCACCAAATTAGACTGTTGGTCTATTTAACTTCTACTTGTTAGTCCCGATATATTTCTACAGGGTATTTTGGCGCTTAGAGAGAAAACACGCTAAGGAGAGGAGTTTACGCTGAAAAGATATTAAGAGTTATTCCAAGGTCAAGATCAGACGCAGACTGAAGAAATCTCAAGGATCCTGACATGGAATCACTCCAAACAAATCAAACCAAAGAGGAATATGCATTGAAGACTCAACCGACCGGGTGAGAAAATGCCGCAGAAACCACCCGACCGGATGAAGCAGATCCAGGCCCTTTGCCGAGCTGACCAAACACTCGATTCAAGTTGCTCAAGCAAACCACCTCATCTAACAAATCCGCCTCGACCAAAGTGTTTAAAATGGAAAATAAAGTGGACAATGTTGGAAAACCAAGGAGAATGCCCGAGCCAATTGAGAGTCGGCCCAATGCCTAGCAAAGACTCCGCGTACACTAGGCACCATGACCGAATTGCTCGAGCCAACCGACGAATCTTGCAAATCTGGCTCGACCAAGATGTTTGGAATGCCCAACAAGTCGGACAATCTCGCTTCCCAGACAAAACGCTCGAGCAGATTGGCAGTTGGCCCAATTCCATAGTAAAGGCCGCGCGCATAGGCACCAAAACCAAGTTGCTCGACCAAAACATGGAATTTGGAAATTCTGACTCGACCATTAGTCTTAGAATCACTTGGCCATTCCAAATCAACTATCAAAATGCACGTTTGGACAAGTTGACCGGCCACCATGCTTGGAGGTGGCCAAGGGAGGAGCTCCTCCCCATTCCACCACCTGCTACCGGCGGCTCCTCCTCCATATGACCGGTGGCTTTCTCCTCCCCCATGTGGCAGCTCCTCCTTGCTCCTCCTCCTCCTCCCTTGGATGAAAGACATGTGCAACCATCTCCGCCCTCCATTCTCCTCCCCTTTTGCTATAAATACACCCCTCCTCCTCCTCATTTGTATCATCTCATCCTTCACTTGTACACACTTTAGAGAAAGAGAGGGCTTAACCCTCCTCTCTTCACTTTCAATAAAATTGTTCTTTATTTTGGAGTCCTCTCTTGCGTGGATCTTGCCTAGGAGCTCCTCTCCTCCGCTTATTGTAAGGTATAAAATTACTTTCAGTATTATTTGTTTTTACTGTAAAGTTATTTTATTATTCGGTACCCTTGTGCAAGGCATTAGTTTGCTTATATTTCTTAACATGAATAGTAGTAGCTAAAAGCTTGTACTCGGTCGCAGGGGTATACTTGTATTATAAATGTTTTAGACTCTACTCTTAAGAGTATCTCTATGTTCAAAACTTGTTCTATGTGCCATATATCAAGTCAGAATCTCCAAGGTTGAGTGGACCATTTGTAACTGGACCAAAGGGACCAAATGGGCAAGCTCTTCCTTGGGGGTTCGTGATCATACTCGGGTAAGTGGACCATTTGTAACTGGACCAAAGGGACCAAATGGGCAAGCTTATCCGAGGAGTTCGACTTATCCTAAAAACCATTTGGAAACTGGACCAAAGAATTCAAATGGATGTACATAAGGCTAAGATACTTCGAAAGGAGGAATTAGTTTAAATAGAACAAGTGTTTTAAACGATGTTGCAAGTCTTGTGCTAGGAATAGCCTCGATTCATCTTTGAACATTTAGCATGATCATTTCAAGTGTTCTACGCGATGTTGCAAGTCTTGTGCTAGGAATAGCCTCGATTCATCTTCGAACACTTGGTATGATCATTAGCGGTCGATGATAAACAAATATGATACAAGGCCCCTAAAACCGAGTCATTTCCTTATAGTCCATTATCAACTGCCGTAATTTACTTTCAGTCCTCAAAACACACTCAAACCCAACCCCAATCGTATTTAATTTCTGCATAAGCTTCATTAAAGAACAACTAAACCACACTGACTCCCTTGGGTTCGACCCCAACTTACCACTTGCTACCCAGTAGTTAAGTCGCGAGTAGCGGACTTATAAATTTATTTGCACATTTGCTTTGACGACAAGCATCTGTCACGGATCATTCTCAATTTGTAGTCATTTAGTTACGAATATTAAGTCTGATCATTCTAACATTAAGTCTAATCATTCTCAATTTGTAGTCTTTTAGTTAACAATTTTAAGTCTGATCATTCTCAATTTGTAGTTTTTTAGTTACCAATATTAAATCTGATCATTCTCTCTTCAAGTCTGATCATTCTCAATTTGTAGTCTTTTAGTTACCAATATTAAGTCTGATCATTCTGTCCTTAAGCCTGATCATTCTCAATTTGCAGTCTTTTAGTTAACTGTCTAAAGTCTGATCATTCTCAATTTGTAGTCTTTTAGTTACCAATATTAAGTCTGACCATTCTCTCCTTAACTCTGATCATTCTCAATTTGTAGTCTTTTAGTTAAAATTTTAAGTCTGATCATTCTCAATTTGTAGTCTTTTAGTTAACAATATTAAGTCTGATCATTTTCTCTTTAAGTCTGAACATTCTCAATTTGTAGTCTTTTAGTTAACAATTTTAAGTCTGATCATTCTCAATTTGTAGTCTTTTAGTTACCAATATTATGTCTGATCATTCTCTCCTTAAGTCTGATCATTCGCAATTTGTAGTCATTTAGTTAACTATTTTAAATCTGATCATTCTCAATTTGTAATCTTTTAGTTACCAATATGAAGTCTGATCATTCTCTCTTTAAGTCTGATCATTCTCAAATTGTAGTCTTTTTGTAACCAATATTAAGTCTGATCATTCTCTCCTTAAGTCTGATCATTCTCAATTTGTAGTCTTTTAGTTACCAATATTAAGTCTGATCATTCTCTCCTAAAGTCTGATCATTCTCAATTTGTAGCCTTTTAGTTAACAATTTTAAGTCTGATCATTTTCAATTCGTAGTCTTTTAGTTACCAATATTAAGTCTGATCATTCTCTCTTTAAGTCGGATCATTCTCAATTTGTAGTCATTTAGTTACCAATATTAAGTCTGATCATTCTAACATTAAGTCTGATCATTCTCAATTTGTAGTTTTTTAGTTACCAATATTAAATCTGATCATTCTCTCTTCAAGTCTGATTATTCTCAATTTGTAGTCTTTTAGTTACCAATATTAAGTCTGATTATTCTCTCCTTAAGTCTGATCATTCTCAATTTGTAGTCTTTTAGTTAATAGTCTTAAGTCTGATCATTCTCAATTTCTAGTCTGTTAGTTACCAATATTAAGTCTGATCATTCTCTCCGTAACTCTGATCATTCTCAATTTGTAGTCTTTTAGTTAAAATTTTAAGTCTGATCATTCTCAATTTGTAGTCTTTTAGTTAACAATATTAAGTCTGATCATTTTCTCTTTAAGTCTGAACATTCTCAATTTGTAGTCTTTTAGTTAACAATTTTAAGTCTGATCATTCTCAATTTGTAGTCTTTTAGTTACCAATATTATGTCTGATCATTCTCTCCTTAAGTCCGATCATTCTCAATTTGTAGCCTTTTAGTTAACAATTTTAAGTCTGATCATTTTCAATTCGTAGTCTTTTAGTTACCAATATTAAGTCTGATCATTCTCTCTTTAAGTCGGGTCATTCTCAATTTGTAGTCATTTAGTTACCAATATTAAGTCTGATCATTCTAACATTAAGTCTGATCATTCTCAATTTGTAGTCTTTTAGTTAACAATTTTAAGTCTGATCATTCTCAATTTGTAGTTTTTTAGTTACCAATATTAAATCTGATCATTCTCTCTTCAAGTCTGATTATTCTCAATTTGTAGTCTTTTAGTTACCAATATTAAGTCCGATTATTCTCTCCTTAAGTCTGATCATTCTCAATTTGTAGTCTTTTAGTTAATAGTCTTAAGTCTGATCATTCTCAATTTGTAGTCTTTTAGTTACAAATATTAAGTATGATCATTCTCTCCTTAAGTCTGATCATTCTCAATTTGTAGTCTTTTATTTAACAATTTTATGTCGGATCATTCTCAATTTGTAGTCTTTTAGTTAACAATATTAAGTCTGATCATTCTCTCTTTAAGTCTGAACATTCTCAATTTGTAGTCTTTTAGTTAACAATTTTAAGTCTGATCATTCTCAATTTGTAGTTTTTTAGTTACCAATATTAAGTCTGATCATTCTCAATTTGTAGTGTTTTAGTTACCAATATTAATTCTAATCATTTTCTCCTTAAGTCTGATCATTCTCAATTTGTAGTATTTTAGTAAAAAAATTTAAGTCTGATCATTCCCAATTTGCAGTCTTTTAGTTAGCAATATTAAGTCTGATCATTCTCAATTTGTAGTCTTTTAGTTACCAATATTAAGTCTGATCATTCCCAATTTGTATGCTTTTAGTTACCAATATTAAGTCTGATCATTCTCTCCTTAAGTCTGATCATTCTCAATTTGTAGTCTTTTAGTTACCAATATTAAGTCTGATCATTCTCAATTTGTAGTCTTTTAGTTACAAATATTAAGTCTGATCATTCTCTCTTTAAGTCCGATCATTCTCAATTTGTAGTCTTTTATTTAAAAATATTAAGTCAGATCATTCTCTCCTTAAGTCTGATCATTCACAATTTGTAGTCTTTTAGTTAACAATTTTAAGTCTGATCATTCTCAATTTGTAGTCTTTCAGTTACCAATATTAAGTCTGATCATTCTCAATTTGTAGTCTTTTAGTTACAAATATTAAGTCTGATTATTCTCTCTTTAAGTCCGATCATTCTCAATTTGTAGTCTTTTATTTAAAAATATTAAGTCTGATCATTCTCTCCTTAAGTCTGATCATTCACAATTTGTAGTCTTTTAGTTACCGATATTAATTTTGAACATTCTCAATTTGTAGTCTTTTAGTTAACAATTTTAAGTCTGATTATTCTCAATTTGTAGACTTTTAGTTACCAATATTAAGTCTGATTATTCTCCATTCAAGTCTGATCATTCTCAATTTGTATTTTTTTAGTTACTAATATTAAGTCTGATCATTCTGTCCTTAAGTCTGATCATTCTCAATTTGTTGCCTTTTAGTTAACAATTTTAAGTCTGATCATTCTCAATTTGTTGTCTTTTAGTTACCAATATTAAGTCTTATCATTCTCTCCTTAAGCCTGATCATTCTCAATTTGTAGTCTTTTAGTTAACAATCGTAAGTCTGATCATTCTCAATTTGTAGTCTTTTAGTTACCAATATTAAGTCTGATCATTCTCAATTTGTAGTCTTTTAGTTACCAATATTAAGTCTGAGCATTCTCTCCTTAAGTCTGATCATTCTCAATTTGTAGTATTCTAGTTAATAATTTTAAGTCTGATCATTCACAATTTGTAGTCTTTTTGTTACCAATATTAAGTCTGATCATTCTCTCCTTAAGTCTGATCATTCTCAATTTGTAGTCTTTTAGTTACCAATATTAAGTCTGATCATTCTCTCCTAAAGTCTGATCATTCTCAATTTGTAGCGTTTTAGTTAACAATTTTAAGTCTGATCATTCTCAATTCGTAGTGTTTTAGTTACCAATATTAAGTCTGATCATTCTCTCTTTAAGTCGGATCATTCTCAATTTGTAGTCATTTAGTTACCAATATTAAGTCTGATCATTCTCAATTTGTAGTCTTTTAGTTAACAATTTTAAGTCTGATCATTCACAATTTGTAGTCTTTTAGTTACCAATATTAAGTCTGATCATTCTCTCCTTAAGCCTGATCATTCTCAATTTGTAGTCTTTTAGTTAATAGTCTTAAGTCTGATCATTCTCAATTTGTAGTCTTTTAGTTACCAATATTAAGTCTGATCATTCTCAATTTGTAGTCTTTTAGTTAACAATAGTAACTCTGATCATTCTCAATTTGTAGTCTTTTAGTTAACAATATTAAGTCTGATCATTCTCTCTTTAAGTCTGAACATTCTCAATTTGTAGTCTTTTAGTTAACAATTTTAAGTCTGATCATTCTCAATTTGTAGTCTTTTAGTTACCAATATTAAGTCTGATCATTCTCAATTTGTAGTGTTTTAGTTACCAATATTAAGTCTGATCATTCTCTCCTTAAGTCTGATCATTCTCAATTTGTAGTATTTTAGTTAAAAAATTTAAGTCTGATCATTCCCAATTTGAAGTCTTTTAGTTAGCAATATTAAGTCTGATCATTCCCAATTTGTAGTCTTTTAGTTACCAATATTAAGTCTGATCATTCTCAATTTGTAGTCTTTTAGTTAACAATTTTAAGTCTGATCATTCTCAATTTGTAGTCTTTTAGTTACCAATATTAAGTCGGATTATTCTCTCCTTAAGTCTGATCATTCTCAATTTGTAGTCTTTTAGTTAATAGTCTTAAGTCTGATCATTCTCAATTTGTAGTCTTTTAGTTACCAATATTAAGTCTGATCATTCTGTCCTTAAGTCTGATCATTCTCAATTTGTAGTCTTTTAGTTAACAATAATAAGTCTGATCATTCTCTCTTTAAGTCTGAACATTCTCAATTTGTAGTCTTTTAGTTAACAATTTTAAGTCTGATCATTCTCAATTTGTAGTTTTTTAGTTACCAATATTAAGTCTGATCATTCTCAATTTGTAGTGTTTTAGTTACCAATATTAATTCTAATCATTTTCTCCTTAAGTCTGATCATTCTCAATTTGTAGTATTTTAGTTAAAAAATTTAAGTCTGATCATTCCCAATTTGCAGCCTTTTAGTTAGCAATATTAAGTCTGATCATTCTCAATTTGTAGTCTTTTAGTTACCAATATTAAGTCTGATCATTCTCAATTTGTATTCTTTTAGTTACCAATATTAAGTCTGATCATTCTCTCCTTAAGTCTGATCATTCTCAATTTGTAGTCTTTTAGTTACCAATATTAAGTCTGATCATTCTCAATTTGTAGTCTTTTAGTTACAAATATTAAGTCTGATCATTCTCTCTTTAAGTCCGATCATTCTCAATTTGTAGTCTTTTATTTAAAAATATTAAGTCTGATCATTCTCTCCTTAAGTCTGATCATTCACAATTTGTAGTCTTTTAGTTAACAATTTTAAGTCTGATCATTCTCAATTTGTAGTCTTTCAGTTACCAATATTAAGTCTGATCATTCTCAATTTGTATTCTTTTAGTTACCAATATTAAGTCTGATCATTCTCTCCTTAAGTCTGATCATTCTCAATTTGTAATATTCTAGTTAATAATTTTAAGTCTGATTATTCTCAATTTGTAGTCTTTTAGTTACCAATATTAAGTCTGATCATTCTCTCCTTAAGTCTGATCATTCTCAATTTGTAGTCTTTTAGTTAACAATATTAAGTCTGATCATTCTCAATTTGTAGTCTTTTAGTTAACAATATTAAGTCTGATCATTCTCTCTTTAAGTCTGAACATTCTCAATTTGTAGTCTTTTAGTTAACAATTTTAAATCTGATCATTCTCAATTTGTAGTCTTTTAGTTACCAATATTAAGTCTGATCATTCTCAATTTGTAGTGTTTTAGTTACCAATATTAAGTCTGATCATTCTCTCCTTAAGTCTGATCATTCTCAATTTGTAGTATTTTAGTTAAAAAATTTAAGTCTGATCATTCCCAATTTGAAGTCTTTTAGTTAGCAATATTAAGTCTGATCATTCCCAATTTGTAGTCTTTTAGTTACCAATATTAAGTCTGATCATTCTCAATTTGTAGTCTTTTAGTTAACAATTTTAAGTCTGATCATTCTCAATTTGTAGTCTTTTAGTTACCAATATTAAGTCTGATTATTCTCTCCTTAAGCCTGATCATTCTCAATTTGTAGTCTTTTAGTTAATAGTCTTAAGTCTGATCATTCTCAATTTGTAGTCTTTTAGTTACCAATATTAAGTCTGATCATTCTGTCCTTAAGTCTGATCATTCTCAATTTGTAGTCTTTTATTTAACAATTTTAAGTCTGATCATTCTCAATTTGTAGTCTTTTAGTGAACAATAATAAGTCTGATCATTCTCTCTTTAAATCTGAACATTCTCAATTTGTAGTCTTTTAGTTAACAATTTTAAGTCTGATCATTCTCAATTTGTAGTTTTTTAGTTACCAATATTAAATCTGATCATTCTCAATATGTAGTGTTTTAGTTACCAATATTAATTCTAATCATTCTCTCCTTAAGTCTAATCATTCTCAATTTGTAGTATTTTAGTTAAAAAATTTAAGGCTGATCATTCCCAATTTGTAGTCTTTTAGTTAGCAATATTAAGTCTGATCATTCTCAATTTGTAGTCTTTTAGTTACCAATATTAAGTCTGATCATTCTCAATTTGTATTCTTTTAGTTACCAATATTAAGTCTGATCATTCTCTCCTTAAGTCTGATCATTCTCAATTTGTAGTCTTTTAGTTACCAATATTAAGTCTGATCATTCTCTCTTTAAGTCCGATCATTCTCAATTTGTAGTCTTTTATTTAAAAATATTAAGTCTGATCATTCTCTCCTTAAGTCTGATCATTCACAATTTGTAGTCTTTTAGTTAACAATTTTAAGTCTGATCATTCTCAATTTGTAGTCTTTCAGTTACCAATATTAAGTCTGATCATTCTCAATTTGTATTCTTTTAGTTACCAATATTAAGTCTGATCATTCTCTCCTTAAGTCTGATCATTCTCAATTTGTAATATTCTAGTTAATAATTTTAAGTCTGATCATTCTCAATTTGTAGTCTTTTAGTTACCAATATTAATTTTGAACATTCTCAATTTGTAGTCTTTTAGTTAACAATTTTAAGTCTGATTATTCTCAATTTGTAGTCTTTTAGTTACCAATATTAAGTCTGATTATTCTCAATTCAAGTCTGATCATTCTCAATTTGTATTTTTTTAGTTACCAATATTAAGTCTGATCATTTTGTTCTTAAGTCTGATCATTCTCAATTTGTAGCCTTTTAGTTAACAATTTTAAGTCTGATCATTCTCAATTTGTAGTCTTTTAGTTACCAATATTAAGTCTTATCATTCTCTCCTTAAGCCTGATCATTCTCAATTTGTAGTCTTTTAGTTAACAATCTTAAGTCTGATCATTCTCAATTTGTAGTCTTTTAGTTACCAATATTAAGTTTGATCATTCTCAATTTATAGTCTTTTAGTTACCAATATTAAGTCTGATCATTCTCTCCTTAAGTCTGATCATTCTCAATTTGTAGTATTCTAGTTAATAATTTTAAGTCTGATCATTCACAATTTGTAGTCTTTTTGTTACCAATATTAAGTCTGATCATTCTCTCCTTAAGTCTGACCATTCTCAATTTGTAGTCTTTTAGTTACCAATAATAAGTCTTATCATTCTCTCCTTAAGCCTGATCATTCTCAATTTGTAGTCTTTTAGTTAACAATCTTAAGTCTGATCATTCTCAATTTGTAGTCTTTTAGTTACCAATATTAAGTCTGATCATTCTCAATTTATAGTCTTTTAGTTACCAATATTAAGTCTGATCATTCTCTCCTTAAGTCTGATCATTCTCAATTTGTAGTATTCTAGTTACCAATAATAAGTCTGATCATTCTCTTCTAAAGTCTGATCATTCTCAATTTGTAGTCTTTTAGTTACCAATATTAAGTCTGATCATTCTCAATTTATAGTCTTTTAGTTACCAATATTAAGTCTGATCATTCTCTCCTTAAGTCTGACCATTCTCAATTTGTAGTCTTTTAGTTACCAATAATAAGTCTGATCATTCTCTTCTAAAGTCTGATCATTCTCAATTTGTAGCCTTTTAGTTAACAATTTTAAGTCTGATCATTCACAATTTGTAGTCTTTTTGTTACCAATATTAAGTCTGATCATTCTCTCCTTAAGTCTGACCATTCTCAATTTGTAGTCTTTTAGTTACCAATAATAAGTCTGATCATTCTCTTCTAAAGTCTGATCATTCTCAATTTGTAGCCTTTTAGTTAACAATTTTAAGTCTGATCATTCTCAATTTGTAGTCTTTTACTTACCAATATTAAGTCTTATCATTCTCTCCTTAAGTCTAGTCATTCTCAATTTGTAGTCTTTTAGTTACCAATATCAAGTCTGATCATTCTCTCCTTATGTCTCCTCATTCTCAATTTGTAGCCTTTTAGTTAACAATTTTAAGTCTGATCATTCTCAATTCGTAGTCTTTTAGTTACCAATATTAAGTCTGATCATTCTCTCTTTAAGTCGAATCATTCTCAATTTGTAGTCTTTTAGTTACCAATATTAAGTCTGATCATTCTCAATTTGTTATCTTTTAGTTACCAATATTAAGTCTGATCATTTTATCCTTAAGTCTGATCATTCTCAATTTGTAGACTTTTAGTTAACAATCTTAAGTCTGATCATTCTCAATTTGTAGTTTTTTAGTTACCAATATTAAGTCAGATCATTCTCAATTTGTAGTCTATTAGTTAACAATTTTAAGTCTGATCATTCTCAATTTGTAGGCTTTTAGTTACCAATATTAAGTCTGATCATTATCTATTTAAGTCAGATCATTCTCAATTTGTATTTTTTTAGTTACCAATATTAAGTCTGATCATTCTCTCTTTAAGTATAATCATTCTTAATTTGTAGTCTTTTAATTACCAATATTAAGTCTGATCATTCTCAATTTGTAGTCTTTTAGTTACCAATATTAAGTCCGATCATTCTCTCCTTAAGTCTGATCATTCTCAATTTGTATCCTTTTAGTTAACAATTTTAACTCTGATCATTCCCAATTTGTAGTCTTTTAGTTACCAATATTAAGTCTGATCATTCCCTCTTTAAGTCTGATCGTTCTCAATTTGTAGTCTTTTAGTTACCAATATTAAGTCTGATCATTCTCTCCTTAAGTCTGATCATTCTCAATTTGTAGTCTTTTAGTTAACAATTTTAAGTCTCATCATTCTCAATTTGTAGTCTTTTAGTTACCAATATTAAGCCTGATCATTCTCTCTTTAAGTCTGATCATTCTCTCCTTAAGCCGAATCATTCACAATTTGTAGTCTTTTAGTTAACAATCTTAAGTCTGATCATTCTCAATTTGTAGTCTTTTTGTTACCAATATTAAGTCTGATCATTCTCTCCTTCAGTCTGATCATTCTCAATTTGTAGTCTTTTAGTTAACAATTTTAAGTCTGATCATTCTCAATTTGTAGTCTTTTAGTTAACAATATTAAGTCTGATAATTGTCTCTTTAAGTCTGATCATTCTCAATTTGTAGTCTTTTAGTTAACAATTTTAAGTCTGATCATTCTCAATTTGTAGTCTTTTAGTTACCAATATTAAGTCTGATCATTCTCTCCTTAAGTCTGATCATTCTCAATTTGTAGTATTCTAGTTACCAATAATAAGTCTGATCATTCTCTTCTAAAGTCTGATCATTCTCAATTTGTAGTCTTTTAGTTACCAATATTAAGTCTGATCATTCTCAATTTATAGTCTTTTAGTTACCAATATTAAGTCTGATCATTCTCTCCTTAAGTCTGACCATTCTCAATTTGTAGTCTTTTAGTTACCAATAATAAGTCTGATCATTCTCTTCTAAAGTCTGATCATTCTCAATTTGTAGCCTTTTAGTTAACAATTTTAAGTCTGATCATTCACAATTTGTAGTCTTTTTGTTACCAATATTAAGTCTGATCATTCTCTCCTTAAGTCTGACCATTCTCAATTTGTAGTCTTTTAGTTACCAATAATAAGTCTGATCATTCTCTTCTAAAGTCTGATCATTCTCAATTTGTAGCCTTTTAGTTAACAATTTTAAGTCTGATCATTCTCAATTTGTAGTCTTTTACTTACCAATATTAAGTCTTATCATTCTCTCCTTAAGTCTAGTCATTCTCAATTTGTAGTCTTTTAGTTACCAATATCAAGTCTGATCATTCTCTCCTTATGTCTCCTCATTCTCAATTTGTAGCCTTTTAGTTAACAATTTTAAGTCTGATCATCAATTCGTAGTCTTTTAGTTACCAATATTAAGTCTGATCATTCTCTCTTTAAGTCGAATCATTCTCAATTTGTAGTCTTTTAGTTACCAATATTAAGTCTGATCATTCTCAATTTGTTATCTTTTAGTTACCAATATTAAGTCTGATCATTTTATCCTTAAGTCTGATCATTCTCAATTTGTAGACTTTTAGTTAACAATCTTAAGTCTGATCATTCTCAATTTGTAGTTTTTTAGTTACCAATATTAAGTCAGATCATTCTCAATTTGTAGTCTTTTAGTTAACAATTTTAAGTCTGATCATTCTCAATTTGTAGGCTTTTAGTTACCAATATTAAGTCTGATCATTATCTATTTAAGTCAGATCATTCTCAATTTGTATTTTTTTAGTTACCAATATTAAGTCTGATCATTCTCTCTTTAAGTATAATCATTCTTAATTTGTAGTCTTTTAATTACCAATATTAAGTCTGATCATTCTCAATTTGTAGTCTTTTAGTTACCAATATTAAGTCCGATCATTCTCTCCTTAAGTCTGATCATTCTCAATTTGTATCCTTTTAGTTAACAATTTTAACTCTGATCATTCCCAATTTGTAGTCTTTTAGTTACCAATATTAAGTCTGATCATTCCCTCTTTAAGTCTGATCGTTCTCAATTTGTAGTCTTTTAGTTACCAATATTAAGTCTGATCATTCTCTCCTTAAGTCTGATCATTCTCAATTTGTAGTATTCTAGTTAATAATTTTAAGTCTGATCATTCACAATTTGTAGTCTTTTTGTTACCAATATTAAGTCTGATCATTCTCTCCTTAAGTCTGACCATTCTCAATTTGTAGTCTTTTAGTTACCAATAATAAGTCTTATCATTCTCTCCTTAAGCCTGATCATTCTCAATTTGTAGTCTTTTAGTTAACAATCTTAAGTCTGATCATTCTCAATTTGTAGTCTTTTAGTTACCAATATTAAGTCTGATCATTCTCAATTTATAGTCTTTTAGTTACCAATATTAAGTCTGATCATTCTCTCCTTAAGTCTGATCATTCTCAATTTGTAGTATTCTAGTTACCAATAATAAGTCTGATCATTCTCTTCTAAAGTCTGATCATTCTCAATTTGTAGTCTTTTAGTTACCAATATTAAGTCTGATCATTCTCAATTTATAGTCTTTTAGTTACCAATATTAAGTCTGATCATTCTCTCCTTAAGTCTGACCATTCTCAATTTGTAGTCTTTTAGTTACCAATAATAAGTCTGATCATTCTCTTCTAAAGTCTGATCATTCTCAATTTGTAGCCTTTTAGTTAACAATTTTAAGTCTGATCATTCACAATTTGTAGTCTTTTTGTTACCAATATTAAGTCTGATCATTCTCTCCTTAAGTCTGACCATTCTCAATTTGTAGTCTTTTAGTTACCAATAATAAGTCTGATCATTCTCTTCTAAAGTCTGATCATTCTCAATTTGTAGCCTTTTAGTTAACAATTTTAAGTCTGATCATTCTCAATTTGTAGTCTTTTACTTACCAATATTAAGTCTTATCATTCTCTCCTTAAGTCTAGTCATTCTCAATTTGTAGTCTTTTAGTTACCAATATCAAGTCTGATCATTCTCTCCTTATGTCTCCTCATTCTCAATTTGTAGCCTTTTAGTTAACAATTTTAAGTCTGATCATTCTCAATTCGTAGTCTTTTAGTTACCAATATTAAGTCTGATCATTCTCTCTTTAAGTCGAATCATTCTCAATTTGTAGTCTTTTAGTTACCAATATTAAGTCTGATCATTCTCAATTTGTTATCTTTTAGTTACCAATATTAAGTCTGATCATTTTATCCTTAAGTCTGATCATTCTCAATTTGTAGACTTTTAGTTAACAATCTTAAGTCTGATCATTCTCAATTTGTAGTTTTTTAGTTACCAATATTAAGTCAGATCATTCTCAATTTGTAGTCTATTAGTTAACAATTTTAAGTCTGATCATTCTCAATTTGTAGGCTTTTAGTTACCAATATTAAGTCTGATCATTATCTATTTAAGTCAGATCATTCTCAATTTGTATTTTTTTAGTTACCAATATTAAGTCTGATCATTCTCTCTTTAAGTATAATCATTCTTAATTTGTAGTCTTTTAATTACCAATATTAAGTCTGATCATTCTCAATTTGTAGTCTTTTAGTTACCAATATTAAGTCCGATCATTCTCTCCTTAAGTCTGATCATTCTCAATTTGTATCCTTTTAGTTAACAATTTTAACTCTGATCATTCCCAATTTGTAGTCTTTTAGTTACCAATATTAAGTCTGATCATTCCCTCTTTAAGTCTGATCGTTCTCAATTTGTAGTCTTTTAGTTACCAATATTAAGTCTGATCATTCTCTCCTTAAGTCTGATCATTCTCAATTTGTAGTCTTTTAGTTAACAATTTTAAGTCTCATCATTCTCAATTTGTAGTCTTTTAGTTACCAATATTAAGCCTGATCATTCTCTCTTTAAGTCTGATCATTCTCTCCTTAAGCCTAATCATTCACAATTTGTAGTCTTTTAGTTAACAATCTTAAGTCTGATCATTCTCAATTTGTAGTCTTTTTGTTACCAATATTAAGTCTGATCATTCTCTCCTTCAGTCTGATCATTCTCAATTTGTAGTCTTTTAGTTAACAATTTTAAGTCTGATCATTCTCAATTTGTAGTCTTTTAGTTAACAATATTAAGTCTGATAATTGTCTCTTTAAGTCTGATCATTCTCAATTTGTAGTCTTTTAGTTAACAATTTTAAGTCTGATCATTCTCAATTTGTAGTCTTTTAGTTACCAATATTAAGTCTGATCATTCTCTCCTTAAGTCTGATCATTCTCAATTTGTAGTATTCTAGTTACCAATAATAAGTCTGATCATTCTCTTCTAAAGTCTGATCATTCTCAATTTGTAGTCTTTTAGTTACCAATATTAAGTCTGATCATTCTCAATTTATAGTCTTTTAGTTACCAATATTAAGTCTGATCATTCTCTCCTTAAGTCTGACCATTCTCAATTTGTAGTCTTTTAGTTACCAATAATAAGTCTGATCATTCTCTTCTAAAGTCTGATCATTCTCAATTTGTAGCCTTTTAGTTAACAATTTTAAGTCTGATAATTCACAATTTGTAGTCTTTTTGTTACCAATATTAAGTCTGATCATTCTCTCCTTAAGTCTGACCATTCTCAATTTGTAGTCTTTTAGTTACCAATAATAAGTCTGATCATTCTCTTCTAAAGTCTGATCATTCTCAATTTGTAGCCTTTTAGTTAACAATTTTAAGTCTGATCATTCTCAATTTGTAGTCTTTTACTTACCAATATTAAGTCTTATCATTCTCTCCTTAAGTCTAGTCATTCTCAATTTGTAGTCTTTTAGTTACCAATATCAAGTCTGATCATTCTCTCCTTATGTCTCCTCATTCTCAATTTGTAGCCTTTTAGTTAACAATTTTAAGTCTGATCATTCTCAATTCGTAGTCTTTTAGTTACCAATATTAAGTCTGATCATTCTCTCTTTAAGTCGAATCATTCTCAATTTGTAGTCTTTTAGTTACCAATATTAAGTCTGATCATTCTCAATTTGTTATCTTTTAGTTACCAATATTAAGTCTGATCATTTTATCCTTAAGTCTGATCATTCTCAATTTGTAGACTTTTAGTTAACAATCTTAAGTCTGATCATTCTCAATTTGTAGTTTTTTAGTTACCAATATTAAGTCAGATCATTCTCAATTTGTAGTCTTTTAGTTAACAATTTTAAGTCTGATCATTCTCAATTTGTAGGCTTTTAGTTACCAATATTAAGTCTGATCATTATCTATTTAAGTCAGATCATTCTCAATTTGTATTTTTTTAGTTACCAATATTAAGTCTGATCATTCTCTCTTTAAGTATAATCATTCTTAATTTGTAGTCTTTTAATTACCAATATTAAGTCTGATCATTCTCAATTTGTAGTCTTTTAGTTACCAATATTAAGTCCGATCATTCTCTCCTTAAGTCTGATCATTCTCAATTTGTATCCTTTTAGTTAACAATTTTAACTCTGATCATTCCCAATTTGTAGTCTTTTAGTTACCAATATTAAGTCTGATCATTCCCTCTTTAAGTCTGATCGTTCTCAATTTGTAGTCTTTTAGTTACCAATATTAAGTCTGATCATTCTCTCCTTAAGTCTGATCATTCTCAATTTGTAGTCTTTTAGTTAACAATTTTAAGTCTCATCATTCTCAATTTGTAGTCTTTTAGTTACCAATATTAAGCCTGATCATTCTCTCTTTAAGTCTGATCATTCTCTCCTTAAGCCTAATCATTCACAATTTGTAGTCTTTTAGTTAACAATCTTAAGTCTGATCATTCTCAATTTGTAGTCTTTTTGTTACCAATATTAAGTCTGATCATTCTCTCCTTCAGTCTGATCATTCTCAATTTGTAGTCTTTTATTTAACAATTTTAAGTCTGATCATTCTCAATTTGTAGTCTTTTAGTTAACAATATTAAGTCTGATAATTGTCTCTTTAAGTCTGATCATTCTCAATTTGTAGTCTTTTAGTTAACAATTTTAAGTCTGATCATTCTCAATTTGTAGTCTTTTAGTTACCATTATTAAGTCTGATCATTCTCTCTTTAAGTCTGATCATTCTGAATTTGTAGTCTTTTGGTTACCTATATTAAGTCTTATCATTCTCTCCTTTAGTCTGATCATTCTCAATTTGTAGTTTTTTAGTTAACAATTATAAGTCTGATCATTCTCAATTTGTAGTCTTTTAGTTAACAATATTAAGTCTGATCATTCTCTCTTTAAGTATGATCATTCTCAATTTGTGGTCTTTTAGTTAAAAAATTTAAGTCTGATCATTCTCAATTTGTAGTCTTTTAGTTACCCATATTAAGTCTGATCATTCTCAATTTGTAGTCTTTTAGTTAACAATTTTAAGTTTGATCATTCTCAATTTGTAGTCTTTTAGTTACCAATATTAAGTCTGATCATTCTCTCTTTAAGTCTGATCATTCTCAATTTATAGTGTTTTAGTTACCAATATTAAGTCTTATCATTCTCTCCTAAAGCCGGATCATTCTCAATTTGTAGTCTTTTAGTTACCAGTATTAAGTCTGATCATTCTCAATTTGTAGTCTTTTAGTTAACAATATTAAGCCTGATCATTCTCTCCTTAAGCCTGATCATTCTCAATTTGTAGTCTTTTAGTTAACAATATTAAGTCTGATCATTCTCAATTTGTAGTCTTTTAGTTACCAATATTAAGTCTGATCATTCTCTCCTTAAGTCTGATCATTCTCAATTTGTAGTCTTTTAGTTAACAATTTTAAGTCTGGTCATTCTCAATTTGTAGTCTTTTTGTTAACAATATTAAGTCTGATCATTCTCTCTTTAAGTCTGATCATTCTCAATTTGTAGTCTTTTTGTTAACAATTTTAAGTCTGATCATTCTCAATTTGTAGCCTTTTAGTTACCAATATTAAGTCTGATCATTCTCAATTTGTAGTGTTTTAGTTAACAATTTTAAGTCTGATCATTCTCAATTTGTAGTCTTTTAGTTACCAATATTAAGTCTGATCATTCTCTCTTTAAGTCTGATCATTCTCAATTTGTAGTCTTTTAGTTACCAATATTAAGTCTTACCATTCTCTCCTTAAGCCTGATCATTCTCAATTTGTAGTCTTTTAGTTAACAATCTTAAGTCTGATCATTCTCAATTTGTAGTCTTTTAGTTACCAATATTAAGTCTGATCATTCTCAATTTGTAGTCTTTTAGTTACTAATATTAAGTCTGATCATTTTCTCCTTAAGTCTGATCATTCTCAATTTGTAGTATTTTAGTTAATAATTTTAAGTCTGATCATTCACAATTTGTAGTCTTTTAGTTAACAATATTAAGTCTGATCATTCTCAATTTGTAGTCTTTTAGTTAACAATTTTAAGTCTGGTCATTCTCAATTTGTAGTCTTTTAGTTAACAATATTAAGTCTGATCATTCTCTCTTTAAGTCTGATCATTCTCAATTTGTAGTCTTTTAGTTAACAATTTTAAGTCTGATCATTCTCAATTTGTAGTCTTTTAGTTACCAATATTAAGTCTGATCATTCTCTCCTTAAGCCTGATCATTCTCAATTTGTAGTCTTTTAGTTAACAATATTAAGTCTGATCATTCTCAATTTGTAGTCTTTTTGTTACCAATATTAAGTCTGATCATTCTCTCCTTAAGTCTGATCATTCTCAATTTGTAGTCTTTTAGTTAACAATTTTAAGTCTGGTCATTCTCAATTTGTAGTCTTTTTGTTAACAATATTAAGTCTGATTATTCTCTCTTTAAGTCTGATCATTCTCAATTTGTAGTCTTTTAGTTAACAATTTTAAGTCTGATCATTCTCAATTTGTAGCCTTTTAGTTACCAATATTAAGTCTGATCATTCTTTCTTTAAGTCTGATCATTCTCAATTTGTAGTCTTTTAGTTACCAATATTAAGTTTGATCATTCTCACCTTAAGTCTGATCATTCTCAATTTGTAGTCTTTTAGTTAACAATTTTAAGTCTGGTCATTCTCAATTTGTAGTCTTTTTGTTAACAATATTAAGTCTGATCATTCTCTCTTTAAGTCTGATCATTCTCAATTTGTAGTCTTTTAGTTAACAATTTTAAGTCTGATCATTCTCAATTTGTAGTCTTTTAGTTACCAATATTAAGTCTGATCATTCTCGCTTTAAGTCTGATCATTCTCAATTTGTAGTCTTTTAGTTACCGATATTAAGTCTTATCATTCTCTCCTTAAGTCTTATCATTCTCAATTTGTAGTCTTTTAGTTAACAATTTCAAGTCTCATCATTCTCAATTTGTAGTCTTTTAGTTAACAATATTAAGTCTGATCATTCTCTCTTTAAGTCTGATCATTCTCAATTTGTGGTCTTTTAGTTAACAATTTTAAGTCTGATCATTCTCAATTTGTAGTCTTTTAGTTACCCATATTAAGTCTGATCATTCTCAATTTGTAGTCTTTTAGTTAACAATTTTAAGTCTGATCATTCTCTCTTTAAGTCTGATCATTCTCAATTTATAGTGTTTTAGTTACCAATATTAAGTCTTATCATTCTCTCCTTAAGCCGGATCATTCTCAATTTGTAGTCTTTTAGTTAACAATCTTAAGTCTGATCATTCTCAATTTGTAGTCTTTTAGTTACCAATATTAAGCCTGATCATTCTCAATTTGTAGTCTTTTAGTTAACAATATTAAGCCTGATCATTCTCTCCTTAAGCCTGATCATTCTCAATTTGTAGTCTTTTAGTTAACAATATTAAGTCTGATCATTCTCAATTTGTAGTCTTTTAGTTACCAATATTAAGTCTGATCATTCTCTCCTTAAGTCTGATCATTCTCAATTTGTAGTCTTTTGGTTAACAATTTTAAGTCTGGTCATTCTCAATTTGTAGTCTTTTTGTTAACAATATTAAGTCTGATCATTCTCTCTTTAAGTCTGATCATTCTCAATTTGTAGTCTTTTAGTTAACAATTTTAAGTCTGATCATTCTCAATTTGTAGCCTTTTAGTTAACAATATTAAGTCAGATCATTCTCAATTTGTAGTCTTTTAGTTAACAATTTTAAGTCTGATCATTCTCAATTTGTAGTCTTTTAGTTACCAATATTAAGTCTGATCATTCTCTCTTTAAGTCTGATCATTCTCAATTTGTAGTCTTTTAGTTACCAATATTAAGTCTTATCATTCTCTTCTTAAGCCTGATCATTCTCAAATTGTAGTCTTTTAGTTAACAATCTTAAGTCTGATCATTCTCAATTTGTAGTCTTTTAGTTACCAATATTAAGTCTGATCATTCTCAATTTGTAGTCTTTTAGTTACTAATATTAAGTCTGATCATTTTCTCCTTAAGTCTGATCATTCTCAATTTGTAGTATTTTAGTTAATAATTTTAAGTCTGATCATTCTCAATTTGTAGTCTTTTAGTTAACAATATTAAGTCTGATCATTCTCAATTTGTAGTCTTTTAGTTAACAATTTTAAGTCTGGTCATTCTCAATTTGTAGTCTTTTAGTTAACAATATTAAGTCTGATCATTCTCTCTTTAAGTCTGATCATTCTCAATTTGTAGTCTTTTAGTTAACAATTTTAAGTCTGATCATTCTCAATTTGTAGTCTTTTAGTTACCAATATTAAGTCTGATCATTCTCTCCTTAAGCCTGATCATTCTCAATTTGTAGTCTTTTAGTTAACAATATTAAGTCTGATCATTCTCAATTTGTAGTCTTTTAGTTACCAATATTAAGTCTGATCATTCTCTCCTTAAGTCTGATCATTCTCAATTTGTAGTCTTTTAGTTAACAATTTTAAGTCTGGTCATTCTCAATTTGTAGTCTTTTTGTTAACAATATTAAGTCTGATTATTCTCTCTTTAAGTCTGATCATTCTCAATTTGTAGTCTTTTAGTTAACAATTTTAAGTCTGATCATTCTCAATTTGTAGCCTTTTAGTTACCAATATTAAGTCTGATCATTCTTTCTTTAAGTCTGATCATTCTCAATTTGTAGTCTTTTAGTTACCAATATTAAGTTTGATCATTCTCACCTTAAGTCTGATCATTCTCAATTTGTAGTCTTTTAGTTAACAATTTTAAGTCTGGTCATTCTCAATTTGTAGTCTTTTTGTTAACAATATTAAGTCTGATCATTCTCTCTTTAAGTCTGATCATTCTCAATTTGTAGTCTTTTAGTTAACAATTTTAAGTCTGATCATTCTCAATTTGTAGTCTTTTAGTTACCAATATTAAGTCTGATCATTCTCAATTTGTAGTCTTTTAGTTACCGATATTAAGTCTTATCATTCTCTCCTTAAGTCTTATCATTCTCAATTTGTAGTCTTTTAGTTAACAATTTCAAGTCTCATCATTCTCAATTTGTAGTCTTTTAGTTAACAATATTAAGTCTGATCATTCTCTCTTTAAGTCTGATCATTCTCAATTTTTGGTCTTTTAGTTAACAATTTTAAGTCTGATCATTCTCAATTTGTAGTCTTTTAGTTACCCATATTAAGTCTGATCATTCTCAATTTGTAGTCTTTTAGTTAACAATTTTAAGTCTGATCATTCTCAATTTGTAGTCTTTTAGTTACCAATATTAAGTCTGATCATTCTCAATTTGTAGTCTTTTAGTTACCAATATTAAGTCTTATCATTCTCTCCTTAAGCCTGATCATTCTCAATTTGTAGTATTTTAGTTAACAATCTTATGTCTGATCATTCTCAATTTGTAGTCTTTTAGTTACCAATATTAAGTCTGATCATTCTCAATTTGTAGTCTTTTAGTTACTAATATTAAGTCTGATCATTTTCTCCTTAAGTCGGATCATTCTCAATTTGTAGTATTTTAGTTAATAATTTTAAGTCTGATCATTCTCAATTTGTAGTCTTTTAGTTAACAATATTAAGTCTGATCATTCTCAATTTGTAGTCTTTTAGTTAACAATTTTAAGTCTGGTCATTCACAATTTGTTGTCTTTTAGTTAACAATATTAAGTCTGATCATTCTCTCTTTATGTCTGATCATTCTCAATTTGTAGTCTTTTAGTTAACAATTTTAAGTCTGATCATTCTCAATTTGTAGTCTTTTAGTTACCAATATTAAGTCTGATCATTCTCTCTTTAAGTCTGATCATTCTCAATTTGTAGTGTTTTAGTTACCAATATTAAGTCTTATCATTCTCTCCTTAAGTCTGATCATTCTCAATTTGTAGTCTTTTAGTTAACAATTTTAAGTCTGATCATTCTCAATTTGTAGTCTTTTAGTTAACAATTTTAAGTCTGATCATTCTCTCTTTAAGTCTGATCATTCTCAATTTGTGGTCTTTTAGTTAAAAAATTTAAGTCTGATCATTCTCAATTTGTAGTCTCTTAGTTACCCATATTAAGTCTGATCATTCTCAATTTGTAGTCTTTTAGTTAACAATTTTAAGTTTGATCATTCTCAATTTGTAGTCTTTTAGTTACCAATATTAAGTCTGATCATTCTCTCTTTAAGTCTGATCATTCTCAATTTGTAGTCTTTTAGTTACCAATATTAAGTCTTATCATTCTCTCCTTAAGCCGGATCATTCTCAATTTGTAGTCTTTTAGTTAACAATCTTAAGTCTGATCATTCTCAATTTGTAGTCTTTTAGTCACCAATATTAAGTCTGATCATTCTCAATTTGTAGTCTTTTAGTTACTAATATTAAGTCTGATCATTTTCTCCTTAAGTCTGATCATTCTCAATTTGTAGTATTTTAGTTAATAATTTTAAGTCTGATCATTCTCAATTTGTAGTCTTTTAGTTAACAATATTAAGTCTGATCATTCTCAATTTGTAGTCTTTTAGTTAACAATTTTAAGTCTGATCATTCTCAATTTGTAGTCTTTTAGTTAACAATATTAAGTCTGATCATTCTCTCTTTAAGTCTGATCATTCTCAATTTGTAGTCTATTAGTTAACAATTTTAAGTCTGATCATTCTCAATTTGTAGTCTTTTAGTTACCAATATTAAGTCTGATCATTTTCTCCTTAAGCCTGATCATTCTCAATTTGTAGTCTTTTAGTTAACAATCTTAAGTCGGATCATTCTCAATTTCTAGTCTTTTAGTTACCAATATTAAGTCTGATCATTCTCTCCTTAAGTCTGATCATTCTCAATTTGTAGTCTTTTAGTTAACAATTTTAAGTTTGGTCATTCTCAATTTGTAGTCTTTTAGTTAACAATATTAAGTCTGATCATTCTCTCTTTAAGTCTGATCAATCTCAATTTGTAGTCTTTTAGTTAACAATTTTAAGTCTGATCATTGTCAATTTGTAGTCTTTTAGTTACCAATATTAAGTCTGATCATTTTCTCCTTAACTCTAATCATTCTAAATTTGTAGTATTTTAGTTAATAATTTTAAGTCTGATCATTCTCAATTTGTAGTCTTTTAGTTAACAATATTAAGTCTGATCATTCTCAATTTGTAGTCTTTTAGTTACCAATATTAAGTCTGATCATTCTCAATTTGTTGTCTTTTAGTTAACAATATTAAGCCTGATCATTCTCTCCTTAAGCCTGATCATTCTCAATTTGTAGTCTTTTAGTTAACAATATTAAGTCTGATCATTCTCAATTTGTAGTCTTTTAGTTACCAATATTAAGTCTGATCATTCTCTCCTTAAGTCTGATCATTCTCATTTTGTAGTCTTTTGGTTAACAATTTTAAGTCTGGTCATTCTCAATTTGTAGTCTTTTTGTTAACAATATTAAGTCTGATCATTCTCTCTTTAAGTCTGATCATTCTCAATTTGTAGTCTTTTAGTTAACAATTTTAAGTCTGGTCATTCTCAATTTGTAGCCTTTTAGTTACCAATATTAAGTCTGATCATTCTCAATTTGTAGTCTTTTAGTTAACAATTTTAAGTCTGATCATTCTCAATTTGTAGTCTTTTAGTTACCAATATTAGGTCTGATCATTCTCTCTTTAAGTCTGATCATTCTCAATTTGTAGTCTTTTAGTTACCAATATTAAGTCTTATCATTCTCTTCTTAAGCCTGATCATTCTCAAATTGTAGTCTTTTAGTTAACAATCTTAAGTCTGATCATTCTCAATTTGTAGTCTTTTAGTTACCAATATTAAGTCTGATCATTCTCAATTTGTAGTCTTTTAGTTACTAATATTAAGTCTGATCATTTTCTCCTTAAGTCTGATCATTCTCAATTTGTAGTATTTTAGTTAATAATTTTAAGTCTGATCATTCTCAATTTGTAGTCTTTTAGTTAACAATATTAAGTCTGATCATTCTCAATTTGTAGTCTTTTAGTTAACAATTTTAAGTCTGGTCATTCTCAATTTGTAGTCTTTTAGTTAACAATATTAAGTCTGATCATTCTCTCTTTAAGTCTGATCATTCTCAATTTGTAGTCTTTTAGTTAACAATTTTAAGTCTGATCATTCTCGATTTGTAGTCTTTTAGTTACCAATATTAAGTCTGATCATTCTCTCCTTAAGCCTGATCATTCTCAATTTGTAGTCTTTTAGTTAACAATATTAAGTCTGATCATTCTCAATTTGTAGTCTTTTAGTTACCAATATTAAGTCTGATCATTCTCTCTTTAAGTCTGATCATTCTCAATTTTTGGTCTTTTAGTTAACAATTTTAAGTCTGATCATTCTCAATTTGTAGTCTTTTAGTTACCCATATTAAGTCTGATCATTCTCAATTTGTAGTCTTTTAGTTAACAATTTTAAGTCTGATCATTCTCAATTTGTAGTCTTTTAGTTACCAATATTAAGTCTGATCATTCTCAATTTGTAGTCTTTTAGTTACCAATATTAAGTCTTATCATTCTCTCCTTAAGCCTGATCATTCTCAATTTGTAGTATTTTAGTTAACAATCTTATGTCTGATCATTCTCAATTTGTGGTCTTTTAGTTACCAATATTAAGTCTGATCATTCTCAATTTGTAGTCTTTTAGTTACTAATATTAAGTCTGATCATTTTCTCCTTAAGTCGGATCATTCTCAATTTGTAGTATTTTAGTTAATAATTTTAAGTCTGATCATTCTCAATTTGTAGTCTTTTAGTTAACAATATTAAGTCTGATCATTCTCAATTTGTAGTCTTTTAGTTAACAATTTTAAGTCTGGTCATTCACAATTTGTTGTCTTTTAGTTAACAATATTAAGTCTGATCATTCTCTCTTTATGTCTGATCATTCTCAATTTGTAGTCTTTTAGTTAACAATTTTAAGTCTGATCATTCTCAATTTGTAGTCTTTTAGTTACCAATATTAAGTCTGATCATTCTCTCTTTAAGTCTGATCATTCTCAATTTGTAGTGTTTTAGTTACCAATATTAAGTCTTATCATTCTCTCCTTAAGTCTGATCATTCTCAATTTGTAGTCTTTTAGTTAACAATTTTAAGTCTGATCATTCTCAATTTGTAGTCTTTTAGTTAACAATTTTAAGTCTGATCATTCTCTCTTTAAGTCTGATCATTCTCAATTTGTGGTCTTTTAGTTAAAAAATTTAAGTCTGATCATTCTCAATTTGTAGTCTCTTAGTTACCCATATTAAGTCTGATCATTCTCAATTTGTAGTCTTTTAGTTAACAATTTTAAGTTTGATCATTCTCAATTTGTAGTCTTTTAGTTACCAATATTAAGTCTGATCATTCTCTCTTTAAGTCTGATCATTCTCAATTTGTAGTCTTTTAGTTACCAATATTAAGTCTTATCATTCTCTCCTTAAGCCGGATCATTCTCAATTTGTAGTCTTTTAGTTAACAATCTTAAGTCTGATCATTCTCAATTTGTAGTCTTTTAGTCACCAATATTAAGTCTGATCATTCTCAATTTGTAGTCTTTTAGTTACTAATATTAAGTCTGATCATTTTCTCCTTAAGTCTGATCATTCTCAATTTGTAGTATTTTAGTTAATAATTTTAAGTCTGATCATTCTCAATTTGTAGTCTTTTAGTTAACAATATTAAGTCTGATCATTCTCAATTTGTAGTCTTTTAGTTAACAATTTTAAGTCTGATCATTCTCAATTTGTAGTCTTTTAGTTAACAATATTAAGTCTGATCATTCTCAATTTGTAGTCTATTAGTTAACAATTTTAAGTCTGATCATTCTCAATTTGTAGTCTTTTAGTTACCAATATTAAGTCTGATCATTTTCTCCTTAAGCCTGATCATTCTCAATTTGTAGTCTTTTAGTTAACAATCTTAAGTCGGATCATTCTCAATTTCTAGTCTTTTAGTTACCAATATTAAGTCTGATCATTCTCTCCTTAAGTCTGATCATTCTCAATTTGTAGTCTTTTAGTTAACAATTTTAAGTTTGGTCATTCTCAATTTGTAGTCTTTTAGTTAACAATATTAAGTCTGATCATTCTCTCTTTAAGTCTGATCAATCTCAATTTGTAGTCTTTTAGTTAACAATTTTAAGTCTGATCATTGTCAATTTGTAGTCTTTTAGTTACCAATATTAAGTCTGATCATTTTCTCCTTAACTCTAATCATTCTAAATTTGTAGTATTTTAGTTAATAATTTTAAGTCTGATCATTCTCAATTTGTAGTCTTTTAGTTAACAATATTAAGTCTGATCATTCTCAATTTGTAGTCTTTTAGTTACCAATATTAAGTCTGATCATTCTCAATTTGTTGTCTTTTAGTTAACAATATTAAGCCTGATCATTCTCTCCTTAAACCTGATCATTCTCAATTTGTAGTCTTTTAGTTAACAATATTAAGTCTGATCATTCTCAATTTGTAGTCTTTTAGTTACCAATATTAAGTCTGATCATTCTCTCCTTAAGTCTGATCATTCTCATTTTGTAGTCTTTTGGTTAACAATTTTAAGTCTGGTCATTCTCAATTTGTAGTCTTTTTGTTAACAATATTAAGTCTGATCATTCTCTCTTTAAGTCTGATCATTCTCAATTTGTAGTCTTTTAGTTAACAATTTTAAGTCTGGTCATTCTCAATTTGTAGCCTTTTAGTTACCAATATTAAGTCTGATCATTCTCAATTTGTAGTCTTTTAGTTAACAATTTTAAGTCTGATCATTCTCAATTTGTAGTCTTTTAGTTACCAATATTAGGTCTGATCATTCTCTCTTTAAGTCTGATCATTCTCAATTTGTAGTCTTTTAGTTACCAATATTAAGTCTTATCATTCTCTTCTTAAGCCTGATCATTCTCAAATTGTAGTCTTTTAGTTAACAATCTTAAGTCTGATCATTCTCAATTTGTAGTCTTTTAGTTACCAATATTAAGTCTGATCATTCTCAATTTGTAGTCTTTTAGTTACTAATATTAAGTCTGATCATTTTCTCCTTAAGTCTGATCATTCTCAATTTGTAGTATTTTAGTTAATAATTTTAAGTCTGATCATTCTCAATTTGTAGTCTTTTAGTTAACAATATTAAGTCTGATCATTCTCAATTTGTAGTCTTTTAGTTAACAATTTTAAGTCTGGTCATTCTCAATTTGTAGTCTTTTAGTTAACAATATTAAGTCTGATCATTCTCTCTTTAAGTCTGATCATTCTCAATTTGTAGTCTTTTAGTTAACAATTTTAAGTCTGATCATTCTCGATTTGTAGTCTTTTAGTTACCAATATTAAGTCTGATCATTCTCTCCTTAAGCCTGATCATTCTCAATTTGTAGTCTTTTAGTTAACAATATTAAGTCTGATCATTCTCAATTTGTAGTCTTTTAGTTACCAATATTAAGTCTGATCATTCTCTCCTTAAGTCTGATCATTCTCAATTTGTAGTCTTTTAGTTAACAATTTTAAGTCTGGTCATTCTCAATTTGTAGTCTTTTTGTTAACAATATTAAGTCTGATTTTCTCTCTTTAAGTCTGATCATTCTCAATTTGTAGTCTTTTAGTTAACAATTTTAAGTCTGATCATTCTCAATTTGTAGCCTTTTAGTTACCAATATTAAGTCTGATCATTCTTTCTTTAAGTGTGATCATTCTCAATTTGTAGTCTTTTAGTTACCAATATTAAGTTTGATCATTCTCACCTTAAGTCTGATCATTCTCAATTTGTAGTCTTTTAGTTAACAATTTTAAGTCTGGTCATTCTCAATTTGTAGTCTTTTTGTTAACAATATTAAGTCTGATCATTCTCTCTTTAAGTCTGATCATTCTCAATTTGTAGTCTTTTAGTTAACAATTTTAAGTCTGATCATTCTCAATTTGTAGTCTTTTAGTTACCAATATTAAGTCTGATCATTCTCTCTTTAAGTCTGATCATTCTCAATTTGTAGTCTTTTAGTTACCGATATTAAGTCTTATCATTCTCTCCTTAAGTCTTATCATTCTCAATTTGTAGTCTTTTAGTTAACAATTTCAAGTCTCATCATTCTCAATTTGTAGTCTTTTAGTTAACAATATTAAGTCTGATCATTCTCTCTTTAAGTCTGATCATTCTCAATTTTTTGTCTTTTAGTTAACAATTTTAAGTCTGATCATTCTCAATTTGTAGTCTTTTAGTTACCCATATTAAGTCTGATCATTCTCAATTTGTAGTCTTTTAGTTAACAATTTTAAGTCTGATCATTCTCAATTTGTAGTCTTTTAGTTACCAATATTAAGTCTGATCATTCTCAATTTGTAGTCTTTTAGTTACCAATATTAAGTCTTATCATTCTCTCCTTAAGCCTAATCATTCTCAATTTGTAGTATTTTAGTTAACAATCTTATGTCTGATCATTCTCAATTTGTAGTCTTTTAGTTACCAATATTAAGTCTGATCATTCTCAATTTGTAGTCTTTTAGTTACTAATATTAAGTCTGATCATTCTCAATTTGTAGTATTTTAGTTAATAATTTTAAGTCTGATCATTCTCAATTTGTAGTCTTTTAGTTAACAATATTAAGTCTGATCATTCTCAATTTGTAGTCTTTTAGTTAACAATTTTAAGTCTGGTCATTCACAATTTGTTGTCTTTTAGTTAACAATATTAAGTCTGATCATTCTCTCTTTATGTCTGATCATTCTCAATTTGTAGTCTTTTAGTTAACAATTTTAAGTCTGATCATTCTCAATTTGTAGTCTTTTAGTTACCAATATTAAGTCTGATCATTCTCTCTTTAAGTCTGATCATTCTCAATTTTTGGTCTTTTAGTTAACAATTTTAAGTCTGATCATTCTCAATTTGTAGTCTTTTAGTTACCCATATTAAGTCTGATCATTCTCAATTTGTAGTCTTTTAGTTAACAATTTTAAGTCTGATCATTCTCAATTTGTAGTCTTTTAGTTACCAATATTAAGTCTGATCATTCTCAATTTGTAGTCTTTTAGTTACCAATATTAAGTCTTATCATTCTCTCCTTAAGCCTGATCATTCTCAATTTGTAGTATTTTAGTTAACAATCTTATGTCTGATCATTCTCAATTTGTGGTCTTTTAGTTACCAATATTAAGTCTGATCATTCTCAATTTGTAGTCTTTTAGTTACTAATATTAAGTCTGATCATTTTCTCCTTAAGTCGGATCATTCTCAATTTGTAGTATTTTAGTTAATAATTTTAAGTCTGATCATTCTCAATTTGTAGTCTTTTAGTTAACAATATTAAGTCTGATCATTCTCAATTTGTAGTCTTTTAGTTAACAATTTTAAGTCTGGTCATTCACAATTTGTTGTCTTTTAGTTAACAATATTAAGTCTGATCATTCTCTCTTTATGTCTGATCATTCTCAATTTGTAGTCTTTTAGTTAACAATTTTAAGTCTGATCATTCTCAATTTGTAGTCTTTTAGTTACCAATATTAAGTCTGATCATTCTCTCTTTAAGTCTGATCATTCTCAATTTGTAGTGTTTTAGTTACCAATATTAAGTCTGATCATTCTCTCTTTAAGTCTGATCATTCTCAATTTGTAGTCTTTTAGTTACCAATATTAAGTCTTATCATTCTCTCCTTAAGCCGGATCATTCTCAATTTGTAGTCTTTTAGTTAACAATCTTAAGTATGATCATTCTCAATTTGTAGTCTTTTAGTTACCAATATTAAGTCTGATCATTCTCAATTTGTAGTCTTTTAGTTACTAATATTAAGTCTGATCATTTTCTCCTTAAGTCTGATCATTCTCAATTTGTAGTATTTTAGTTAATAATTTTAAGTCTGATCATTCTCAATTTGTAGTCTTTTAGTTAACAATATTAAGTCTGATCATTCTCAATTTGTAGTCTTTTAGTTAACAATTTTAAGTCTGATCATTCTCAATTTGTAGTCTTTTAGTTAACAATATTAAGTCTGATCATTCTCTCTTTAAGTCTGATCATTCTCAATTTGTAGTCTATTAGTTAACAATTTTAAGTCTGATCATTCTCAATTTGTAGTCTTTTAGTTACCAATATTAAGTCTGATCATTTTCTCCTTAAGCCTGATCATTCTCAATTTGTAGTCTTTTAGTTAACAATCTTAAGTCGGATCATTCTCAATTTCTAGTCTTTTAGTTACCAATATTAAGTCTGATCATTCTCTCCTTAAGTCTGATCATTCTCAATTTGTAGTCTTTTAGTTAACAATTTTAAGTTTGGTCATTCTCAATTTGTAGTCTTTTAGTTAACAATATTAAGTCTGATCATTCTCTCTTTAAGTCTGATCAATCTCAATTTGTAGTCTTTTAGTTAACAATTTTAAGTCTGATCATTGTCAATTTGTAGTCTTTTAGTTACCAATATTAAGTCTGATCATTTTCTCCTTAACTCTAATCATTCTAAATTTGTAGTATTTTAGTTAATAATTTTAAGTCTGATCATTCTCAATTTGTAGTCTTTTAGTTAACAATATTAAGTCTGATCATTCTCAATTTGTAGTCTTTTAGTTAACAATTTTAAGTCTGGTCATTCTCTCCTTAAGTCTGATCATTCTCAATTTGTAGTCTTTTAGTTAACAATTTTAAGTCTGATCATCCTCTCTTTAAGTCTGATCATTCTCAATTTGTGGTCTTTTAGTTAAAAAATTTAAGTCTGATCATTCTCAATTTGTAGTCTTTTAGTTACCCATATTAAGTCTGATCATTCTCAATTTGTAGTCTTTTAGTAAACAATTTTAAGTTTGATCATTCTCAATTTGTAGTCTTTTAGTTACCAATATTAAGTCTGATCATTCTCTCTTTAAGTCTGATAATTCTCAATTTGTAGACTTTTAGTTACCAATATTATGTCTTATCATTCTCTCCTTAAGCCTGATCATTCTCAATTTGTAGTCTTTTAGTTAACAATCTTAAGTCTGATCATTCTCAATTTGTAGTCTTTTAGTTACCAATATTAAGTCTGATCATTCTCAATTTGTAGTCTTTTAGTTACAAATATTAAGTCTGATGATTTTCTCCTTAAGTCTTATCATTCTCAATTTGTAGTATTTTAGTTAATAATTTTAAGTCTGATCATTCTCAATTTGTAGTCTTTTAGTTAACAATATTAAGTCTGATCATTCTCAATTTGTAGTCTTTTAGTTAACAATTTTAAGTCTGATCATTCTCAGTTTGTAGTCTTTTAGTTAACAATATTAAGTCTGATCATTCTCTCTTTAAGTCTGATCATTCTCAATTTGTAGTCTTTTAGTTAACATTTTAAGTCTGATCATTCTCAGTTTGTAGTGTTTTAGTTACCAATATTAAGTCTGATCATTCTCTCCTTAAGCCTGATCATTCTCAATTTGTAGTCTTTTAGTTAACAATCTTAAGTCTGATCATTCTCAATTTGTAGTCTTTTAGTTACCAATATTAATGCAGAGACAGCCGGGATTAGGAAAAACCCTAATTCTGTTATTTCATTATTCAAAAGCTGCCGAATGAAATTACATAAGTTTACTTAAATAAGGAAATAAAACGAAGCCCTAATACGAAAATTACTAAAAACCGAAAATTTCTAAAAACATTAAAAATTCGAAATAAAATAGGAAACGATTCCGGATGGCCCAAAAAGCCCATATCTCACAAGCGAATCTTGTGAATTTCGATCGTCACGCCGTTCTGCTTAAAATAAGGTATTATGGGCGGAAATCTGACACCGGCAACTCCAATCCTGCAATTTCGCCACAATCCTGATTTTTTTTGCTAATCTGTCTACATCATCCCCTCCCGGGTCGAAAAGATTCGTCCTCGAATCCGAACCCATCCCCGTATCAGAAGACGCACCTTGAAACAGAATCAAATGCTTAACCTTGAACACATCCGAAGTGCGAACATGGCTAGGCAAGGTCAATAAGTCCGAACGCTCGCAGGGAACAGCACCACACACCACCCTAGAGACGAATACACGTTTATGAGCCGCTAGTTCTATTGATCTGCCATTAACAAGCAGTTTCTTCGGTGCATCCCCTATGGTTGTGAACTCCGCAGTGTCTTCCACATTATCAATAACCTGCCCAGCTTCCTTAACCACATCATCCTTAATATCATCTATAACCCGCGGTCCCTGCAGAACAACTTTAATATCATCTATAACAACATCACCTTCGCTTGTAAGGTTCACTCCGTCTGCTACAATCAAATCATCATTAGATCGTTTCACCGCTACCAACTGATCCTCTTTCACATTCTCCTCTGATGGAGCTTCCTTCAGAATCTCAACATTATTTTGACTGGGCACCTCATCTTTAGTTTCAACAGAATCTTCTTTAGGATTATCAGAACACAAGCTGGCTTCAAAAACAGGTTCCTTATCGTCCACAATAGCGACACCAAGCTCAACAACATTCACAGCAACATTGACAGACCCAACGAAAAAATCTCCTTGTGCCGTTAAATTCACCCCATCAACCTCAAACAAGCGCTCTCCAGGTTTAATAACAGCTGGCTGAATCTCCTCCGCAGCCATGTCATCACCATACACATCAAAAACAGGATCCCCTTCCGGAGCAGGTACATCCTCGGGAGCCTCATGGGTGAACAGTCCACATGAACTCGAAACTTGAGGGCACTCCGCTGGACGATGCCCCATCTCTCCGCAACGGAAACAAAGAAGACCACCGCCAGACCGAGGCTGGGCAGGGTTGGCCGCAGGTCGCTCCACCTGAGAAAGCCAATCAATAAACTCCTCGGCCTTGAGGCCGCCATCAAAGGCAGGAATATCAACCTTGAACCCAAGCTCCCACCGTCGGTCACGCTGATTTTTTGGCTCACCCGCGAACGGGTTATGCTCAGCCACGACCTCGACACCTTCACGTTGGGCCACAAAGGCGCCCAAACGATGAGTTAGATATGCAACCTGCCGGCGCAGGTCAGCAGTCTCACGATCTCTGAAATCCTCGATATCACGTTCCACAGCCGCAGCAGCGCCGTTTGGTCTACCTCTAGCCATCGCGCAGGATCACCGTAGTCTGATACCAGATAATGCAGAGCAAACGCAGAGAAAGCCGGGATTAGGAAAAACCCTAATTCTGTTTTTTCATTATTCAAAAGCTGCCGAATGAAATTACATAAGTTTACTTAAATAAGAAAATAAAACGAAGCCCTAATACGAAAATTACTAAAAACAGAAAATTTCTAAAAACATTAAAAATTCGAAATAAAATAGGAAACGATTCCGGATGGCCCAAAAAGCCCATATCTCACAAGCAAAGCTTGTGACTTTCGATCGTCACGCCGTTTTGCTCAAAATAAGGTATTATGGGCGGAAATCTGACACCAGCAACTCCAATCCTGCTATTTCGCCACAATCCTGATTTTTTTTGCTAATCTGTCTACATCAAATATTAAGTCTGATCATTCTCTCCTTAAGTCGGATCATTCTCAATTTGTAGTCTTTTAGTTAACAATTTTATATAAGACTGGTCATTCTCAATTTGTAGTCTTTTAGTTAACAATATTAAGTCTGATCATTGTCAATTCGTAGTCGTTTAGTTAACAATTTTAAGTGTGATCATTCTCAATTTGTAGTCTTTTAGTTACCAATATTAAGTCTGATCATTCTCTCTTTAAGTCTGATCATTCTCAATTTGTAGTCTTTTAGTTACCAATATTAAGTCTTATCATTCTCTCCTTAAGTCTGATCATTCTCAATTTGTAGTCTTTTAGTTAACAATTTTAAGCCTGATCATTCTCAATTTGTAGTCTTTTAGTTAACAATATTAAGTCTGATAATTCTCTCTTTAAGTCTGATCATTCTCAATTTGTGGTCTTTTAGTTAACAATTTTAAGTCTGATCATTTTCAATTTGTAGTCTTTTAGTTACCCATATTAAGTCTGATCATTCTCATTTTGTAGTCTTTTAGTTAACAATTTTAAGTCTGATCATTCTCAATTTGTAGTCTTTTAGTTACCAATATTAAGTCTGATCATTCTCTCTTTAAGTCTGATCATTCTCAATTTGTTGTCTTTACCAATATTAAGTCTTATCATTATCTCCTTAAGCCTGATCATTCTCAATTTGTAGTCTTTTAGTTAACAATCTTAAGTCTGATCATTCCCAATTTGTAGTCTTTTAGTTACCAATATTATGTCTGATCATTCTCAATTTGTAGTCTTTTAGTTACCAATATTAAGTCTGATCATTCTCTCTTTAAGTCTGATCATTCTCAATTTGGAGTCTTTTAGTTACCAATATTAAGTCTGATCATTCTCTCCTTAAGTCTGATCATTCTCAATTTGTAGTCTTTTAGTTACCAATATTTAGTCTGATCATTCTCTCCTTAAGTGTGATCATTCTCAATTTGTAGCCTTTTAGTTAACAATTTTAATCTGATCATTCTCAATTTGTAGTCTTTTAGTTACCAATATTAAGTCTGATCATTCTCTCTTTAAGTCTGATCATTCTCAATTTGTTGTCTTTTAGTTACCAATATTAAGTCTGATCATTCTCTCCTTAAGTCTGATCATTCTCCATTTGTAGTCTTTTAGTTACCAATATTAAGTCTGATCATTCTCTCCTTAAGTCTGATCATTCTCAATTTGTAGTCTTTTAGTTACAAATATTAAGTCCGATCATTCTCTCCTTAAGCCTGATCATTCTCAATTTGTAGTCTTTTAGTTAACAATTTTAAGTCTGCTCATTCTCAATTTGTAGTCTTTTAGTTACCAATATTAAGTCTGATCATTCTCTCTTGAAGTCTGATCATTCTCAATTTGTGATCTTTTAGTTACCAATATTAAGTCTGATCATTCTCTCCTTAAGCCTGATCATTCTCAATTTGTAGTCTTTTAGTTAACAATCTTAAGTCTGATCATTCTCAATGTGTAGTCTTTTATTTACCCATATTAAGTCTGATCATTCTCTCCTTAAGTCTGATCATTCTCAATTTGTAGTCTTTTAGTTGACAATTTTTAGTCTGATCATTCTCAATTTGTAGTCTTTTAGTTAACAATATTAAGTCTGATCATTCTCTCTTTAAGTCTGATCATTCTCAATTTGTAGTCTTTAATTAACAATTTTAAGTCTGGTCATTCTCAATTTGTAGTCTTTTAGTTACCAATATTAAGTCTGATCATTCTCTCTTTAAGTCTGATCATTCTCAATTTGTAGTCTTTTAGTTACCAATATTAAGTCTGATCATTCTCTCCTTAAGTCTGATCATTCTCCATTTGTAGTCTTTTAGTTACCAATATTAAGTCTGATCATTCTCTCCTTAAGTCTGATCATTCTCAATTTGTAGTCTTTTAGTTACCAATATTAAGTCTGATCATTCTCTCCTTAAGCCTGATCATTCTCAATTTGTAGTCTTTTAGTTAACAATTTTAAGTCTGCTCATTCTCAATTTGTAGTCCTTTAGTTACCAATATTATGTCTGATCATTCTCTCTTGAAGTCTGATCATTCTCAATTTGTGATCTTTTAGTTACCAATATTAAGTCTGATCATTCTCTCCTTAAGCCTGATCATTCTCAATTTGTAGTCTTTTAGTTAACAATCTTAAGTCTGATCATTCTCAATTTGTAGTCTTTTATTTACCCATATTAAGTCTGATCATTCTCTCCTTAAGTCTGATCATTCTCAATTTGTAGTCTTTTAGTTGACAATTTTTAGTCTGATCATTCTCAATTTGTAGTCTTTTAGTTAACAATATTAAGTCTGATCATTCTCTCTTTAAGTCTGATCATTCTCAATTTGTAGTCTTTAATTAACAATTTTAAGTCTGATCATTCTCAATTGGTAGTCTTTTAGTAACCAATATTAAGTCTGATCATTCTCTCTTTAAGTCTGATCATTCTCAATTTGTAGTCTTTTAGTTACCAATATTAAGTCTTATCATTCTCTCCTTAAGCCTGATCAGTCTCAATTTGTAGTCTTTTAGTTAACAATCTTAAGTCTGACCATTCTCAATTTGTAGTCTTTTAGTTACCAATATTAAGTCTGATCATTCTCAATATGTAGTCTTTTAGTTACCAATATTAAGTCTTATCATTCTCTCTTTAAGTCTGATCATTCTCAATTTGTAGTCTTTTAGTTAACAATTTTAAGTCTGATCATTCTCAATTTGTAGTCTTTTATTTACCAATATTAAGTCTGATCATTCTCAATTTGTAGTATTTTAGTTAATAATTTTAAGTCTGATCATTCTCAATTTGTAGTCTTTTAGTTAACAATTTTAAGTCTGATCATTCTATCTTTAAGTCTGATCATTCTCAATTTGTGGTCTTTTAGTTAAAAAATTTAAGTCTGATCATTCTCAAATTGTAGTCTTTTAGTTACCCATATTAAGTCGGATCATTCTCAATTTGTAGTCTTTTAGTTAACAATTTTATATAAGACTGGTCATTCTCAATTTCTAGTCTTTTAGTTAACAATATTAAGTCTGATCATTCTCTCTTTAAGTCTGATCATTCTCAATTTGTAGTCGTTTAGTTAACAATTTTAAGTGTGATCATTCTCAATTTGTAGTCTTTTAGTTACCAATATAAAGTCTGATCATTCTCTCTTTAAGTCTGATCATTCTCAATTTGTAATCTTTTAGTTACCAATATTAAGTCTTATCATTCTCTCCTTAAGTCTGATCATTCTCAATTTGTAGTCTTTTATTTAACAATTTTAAGTCTGATCATTCTCAATTTGTAGTCTTTTAGTTAACAATATTAAGTCTGATCATTCTCTCTTTAAGTCTGATCATTCTCAATTTGTGGTCTTTTAGTTAACAATTTTAAATCTGATCATTTTCAATTTGTAGTCTTTTAGTTACCCATATTAAGTATGATCATTCTCAATTTGTAGTCTTTTAGTTAACAATTTTAAGTCTGATCATTCTCAATTTGTAGTCTTTTAGTTAACAATTTTAAGTCTGATCATTCTCAATTTGTAGTCTTTTAGTTAACAATATTAAGTCTGATCATTCTCTCTTTAAGTCTGATCATTCTCAATTTGTGGTCTTTTAGTTAACAATTTTAAGTCTGATCATTTTCAATTTGTAGTCTTTTAGTTACCCATATTAAGTCTGATCATTCTCATTTTGTAGTCTTTTAGTTAACAATTTTAAGTCTGATCATTCTCAATTTGTAGTCTTTTAGTTACCAATATTAAGTCTGATCATTCTCTCTTTAAGTCTGATCATTCTCAATTTGTAGTCTTTACCAATATTAAGTCTTATCATTATCTCCTTAAGCCTGATCATTCTCAATTTGTAGTCTTTTAGTTAACAATCTTAAGTCCGATCATTCCCAATTTGTAGTCTTTTAGTTACCAATATTATGTCTGATCATTCTCAATTTGTAGTCTTTTAGTTACCAATATTAAGTCTGATCATTCTCTCTTTAAGTCTGATCATTCTCAATTTGGAGTCTTTTAGTTACCAATATTAAGTCTGATCATTCTCTCCTTAAGTCTGATCATTCTCAATTTGTAGTCTTTTAGTTACCAATATTTAGTCTGATCATTCTCTCCTTAAGTGTGATCATTCTCAATTTGTAGCCTTTTAGTTAACAATTTTAAGTCTGATCATTCTCAATTTGTAGTCTTTTAGTTACCAATATTAAGTCTGATCATTCTCTCTTTAAGTCTGATCATTCTCAATTTGTTGTCTTTTAGTTACCAATATTAAGTCTGATCATTCTCTCCTTAAGTCTGATCATTCTCCATTTGTAGTCTTTTAGTTACTAATATTAAGTCTGATCATTCTCTCCTTAAGTCTGATCATTCTCAATTTGTAGTCTTTTAGTTACCAATATTAAGTCTGATCATTCTCTCCTTAAGCCTGATCATTCTCAATTTGTAGTCTTTTAGTTAACAATTTTAAGTCTGCTCATTCTCAATTTGTAGTCTTTTAGTTACCAATATTAAGTCTGATCATTCTCTCTTGAAGTCTGATCATTCTCAATTTGTGATCTTTTAGTTACCAATATTAAGTCTGATCATTCTCTCCTTAAGCCTGATCATTCTCAATTTGTAGTCTTTTAGTTAACAATCTTAAGTCTGATCATTCTCAATGTGTAGTCTTTTATTTACCCATATTAAGTCTGATCATTCTCTCCTTAAGTCTGATCATTCTCAATTTGTAGTCTTTTAGTTGACAATTTTTAGTCTGATCATTCTCAATTTGTAGTCTTTTAGTTAACAATATTAAGTCTGATCATTCTCTCTTTAAGTCTGATCATTCTCAATTTGTAGTCTTTAATTAACAATTTTAAGTCTGATCATTCTCAATTTGTAGTCTTTTAGTTACCAATATTAAGTCTGATCATTCTCTCTTTAAGTCTGATCATTCTCAATTTGTAGTCTTTTAGTTACCAATATTAAGTCTGATCATTCTCTCCTTAAGTCTGATCATTCTCCATTTGTAGTCTTTTAGTTACCAATATTAAGTCTGATCATTCTCTCCTTAAGTCTGATCATTCTCAATTTGTAGTCTTTTAGTTACCAATATTAAGTCTGATCATTCTCTCCTTAAGCCTGATCATTCTCAATTTGTAGTCTTTTAGTTAACAATTTTAAGTCTGATCATTCTCAATTTGTAGTCTTTTAGTTAACAATCTTAAGTCTGATCATTCTCAATTTGTAGTCTTTTATTTACCCATATTAAGTCTGATCATTCTCTCCTTAAGTCTGATCATTCTCAATTTGTAGTCTTTTAGTTGACAATTTTTAGTCTGATCATTCTCAATTTGTAGTCTTTTAGTTAACAATATTAAGTCTGATCATTCTCTCTTTAAGTCTGATCATTCTCAATTTGTAGTCTTTAATTAACAATTTTAAGTCTGATCATTCTCAATTGGTAGTCTTTTAGTAACCAATATTAAGTCTGATCATTCTCTCTTTAAGTCTGATCATTCTCAATTTGTAGTCTTTTAGTTACCAATATTAAGTCTTATCATTCTCTCCTTAAGCCTGATCAGTCTCAATTTGTAGTCTTTTAGTTAACAATCTTAAGTCTGACCATTCTCAATTTGTAGTCTTTTAGTTACCAATATTAAGTCTGATCATTGTCAATATGTAGTCTTTTAGTTACCAATATTAAGTCTTATCATTCTCTCTTTAAGTCTGATCATTCTCAATTTGTAGTCTTTTAGTTAACAATTTTAAGTCTGATCATTCTCAATTTGTAGTCTTTTATTTACCAATATTAAGTCTGATCATTTTCTCCTTAAGTCTGATCATTCTCAATTTGTAGTATTTTAGTTAATAATTTTAAGTCTGATCATTCTCAATTTGTAGTCTTTTAGTTAACAATTTTAAGTCTGATCATTCTATCTTTAAGTCTGATCATTCTCAATTTGTGGTCTTTTAGTTAAAAAATTTAAGTCTGATCATTCTCAAATTGTAGTCTTTTAGTTACCCATATTAAGTCGGATCATTCTCAATTTGTAGTCTTTTAGTTAACAATTTTATATAAGACTGGTCATTCTCAATTTCTAGTCTTTTAGTTAACAATATTAAGTCTGATCATTCTCTCTTTAAGTCTGATCATTCTCAATTTGTAGTCGTTTAGTTAACAATTTTAAGTGTGATCATTCTCAATTTGTAGTCTTTTAGTTACCAATATAAAGTCTGATCATTCTCTCTTTAAGTCTGATCATTCTCAATTTGTAATCTTTTAGTTACCAATATTAAGTCTTATCATTCTCTCCTTAAGTCTGATCATTCTCAATTTGTAGTCTTTTATTTAACAATTTTAAGTCTGATCATTCTCAATTTGTAGTCTTTTAGTTAACAATATTAAGTCTGATCATTCTCTCTTTAAGTCTGATCATTCTCAATTTGTGGTCTTTTAGTTAACAATTTTAAGTCTGATCATTTTCAATTTGTAGTCTTTTAGTTACCCATATTAAGTATGATCATTCTCAATTTGTAGTCTTTTAGTTAACAATTTTAAGTCTGATCATTCTCAATTTGTAGTCTTTTAGTTACCAATATTAAGTCTGATCATTCTCGATTTGTAGTCTTTTAGTTACCAATATTAAGTCTTATCATTCTCTCCATAAGCCTGATCATTCTCAATTTGTAGTCTTTTAGTTAACAATCTTAAGTCTGATCATTCTCAATTTGTAGTCTTTTAGTTACCAATATTAAGTCTGATCATTCTCAATTTGTAGTCTTTTAGTTACCAATATTAAGTCTGATCATTATCTCTTTAAGTCTGATCATTCTCTCCTTAAGTCTGATCATTCTCAATTTGTAGTCTTTCAGTTACCAATATTAAGTCTGATCATTCTCTCCTTAAGTGTGATCATTCTCAATTTGTAGCATTTTAATTAACAATTTTAAGTCTGATCATTCTCAATTTGTAGTCTTTTAGTTAACAATATTAAGTCTGATCATTCTCTCTTTAAGTCTGATCATTCTCAATTTGTAGTCTTTAATTAACAATTTTAAGTCTGATCATTCTCAATTTGTAGTCTTTTAGTTACCCATATTACGTCTGATCATTCTCTCTTTAAGTCTGATCATTCTCAATTTGTAGTCTTTTAGTTACCAATATTAAATCTTATCATTCTCTCCTTAAGCCTGATTAGTCTCAATTTGTAGTCTTTTAGTTAACAATCTTAAGTCTGACCATTCTCAATTTGTAGTCTTTTAGTTACCAATATTAAGTCTGATCATTCTCAATTTGTAGTCTTTTAGTTACCAATATTAAGTCTGATCATTCTCTCCTTAAGTCTGATCATTCTCAATTTGTAGTATTTTTGTTAACAATTTTAAGTCTGATCATTCTCAATTTGTAGTCTGATCATTTTAGTTAGCAATATTAAGTCTGATCATTCTCTCTTTAAGTTTGATCATTCTCAATTTGTAGTCTTTTAGTTACCAATATTAAGTCTGATCATTCTCAATTTGTAGTCTTTTAGTTAACAATATTAAGTCTGATCATTCTCTCCGTAAGTCTGATCATTCTCTCCGTAAGTCTAATCATTCTCAATTTGTAGTCTTTTAGTTAACAATATTAAGTCTGATCATTCTCTCCGTAAGTCTGATCATTCTCTCCGTAAGTCTGATCATTCTCAATTTGTAGTCTTTTAGTTACCAATATTAAGTCTGATCATTCTCAATTTGTAGTCTTTTAGTTAACAATATTAAGTCTGATCATTCTCTCCGTAAGTCTGATCATTCTCAATTTGTAGTCTTTTAGTTAACAATTTTAAGTCTAATCATTCTCAATTTGTAGTCTTTTAGTTACCAATATTAAGTCTGATTATTCTCTCCTTAAGTCTGATCATTCTAAATTTGTAGTCTTTTAGTTAACAATATTAAGTCTGATCATTCTCTCCTTAAGTCTGATCATTCTCAATTTGTAGTCTTTTAGTTAACAATTTCAAGTCTGATCATTCTCAATTAGTAGTCTTTTAGTTAGCAATATTAAGTCTGATCATTCTCTCTTTAAGTCTGATCATTCTCAATTTGTAGTCTTTTAGTTACCAATAATAAGTCTGATCATTCTCAATTTGTAGTCTTTTAGTTAACAATCTTAAGTCTGATCATTCTCAATTTGTAGTCTTTTAGCTACCAATATTAAGTCTGATCATTCTCAATTTGTAGTCTTTTAGTTAACATTTTAAGTATGATCATTCTCAATTTGTAGTCTTTTAGTTACCAATATTTAGTCTTATCATTCTCTCCTTAAGCCTGATCATTCTCAATTTGTAGTCTTTTAGTTAACAATCTTAAGTCTGACCATTCTCAATTTGTAGTCTTTTAGTTACCAATATTAAGTCTGATCATTCTCAATTTGTAGTCTTTTAGTTACCAATATTAAGTCTGATCATTCTCTCCTTAAGTCTGATCATTCTCAATTTGTAGTATTTTAGTTAACAATTTTAAGTCTGATCATTCTCAATTTCTAGTCTGATAATTTTAGTTTGCAATATTAAGTCTGATCATTTTCTCTTTAAGTTTGATCATTCTCAATTTGTAGTCTTTTAGTTACCAATATTAAGTCTGATCATTCTCTCCGTAAGTCTGATCATTCTCAATTTGTAGTCTTTTAGTAAAAAATATTAAGTCTGATCATTCTCTCCGTAAGTCTGATCATTCTCTCCGTAAGTCTGATCATTCTCAATTTGTAGTCTTTTAGTTAACAATTTTAAGTTTGATCATTCTCAATTTGTAGTCTTTTAGTTACCAATATTAAGTCTGATTATTCTCTCCTTAAGTCTGATCATTCTAAATTTGTAGTCTTTTAGTTAACAATATTAAGTCTGATCATTCTCTCCTTAAGTCTGATCATTCTCAATTTGTAGTCTTTTAGTTAACAATCTTAAGTCTGACCATTCTCAATTTGTAGTCTTTTAGTTACCAATATTAAGTCTGATCATTCTCAATTTGTAGTCTTTTAGTTACCAATATTAAGTCTTATCATTCTCTCTTTAAGTCTGATCATTCTCAATTTGTAGTCTTTTAGTTAACAATTTTAAGTCTGATCATTCTCAATTTGTAGTCTTTTATTTACCAATATTAAGTCTGATCGTTTTCTCCTTAAGTCTGATCATTCTCAATTTGTAGTATTTTAGTTAATAATTTTAAGTCTGATCATTCTCAATTTGTAGTCTTTTAGTTAACAATTTTAAGTCTGATCATTCTATCTTTAAGTCTGATCATTCTCAATTTGTGGTCTTTTAGTTAAAAAATTTAAGTCTGATCATTCTCAATTTGTAGTCTTTTAGTTACCCATATTAAGTCGGATCATTCTCAATTTGTAGTCTTTTAGTTAACAATTTTATATAAGACTGGTCATTCTCAATTTGTAGTCTTTTAGTTAACAATATTAAGTCTGATCATTCTCTCTTTAAGTCTGATCATTCTCAATTTGTAGTCGTTTAGTTAACAATTTTAAGTGTGATCATTCTCAATTTGTAGTCTTTTAGTTACCAATATAAAGTCTGATCATTCTCTCTTTAAGTCTGATCATTCTCAATTTGTAGTCTTTTAGTTACCAATATTAAGTCTTATCATTCTCTCCTTAAGTCTGATCATTCTCAATTTGTAGTCTTTTAGTTAACAATTTTAAGTCTGATCATTCTCAATTTGTAGTCTTTTAGTTAACAATATTAAGTCTGATCATTCTCTCTTTAAGTCTGATCATTCTCAATTTGTGGTCTTTTAGTTAACAATTTTAAGTCTGATCATTTTCAATTTGTAGTCTTTTAGTTACCCATATTAAGTATGATCATTCTCAATTTGTAGTCTTTTAGTTAACAATTTTAAGTCTGATCATTCTCAATTTGTAGTCTTTTAGTTACCAATATTAAGTCTGATCATTCTCTCTTTAAGTCTGATCATTCTCGATTTGTAGTCTTTTAGTTACCAATATTAAGTCTTATCATTCTCTCCATAAGCCTGATCATTCTCAATTTGTAGTCTTTTAGTTAACAATCTTAAGTTTGATCATTCTCAATTTGTAGTCTTTTAGTTACCAATATTAAGTCTGATCATTCTCAATTTGTAGTCTTTTAGTTACCAATATTAAGTCTGATTATTCTCTCTTTAAGTCTGATCATTCTCTCCTTAAGTCTGATCATTCTCAATTTGTAGTCTTTCAGTTACCAATATTAAGTCTGATCATTCTCTCCTTAAGTGTGATCATTCTCAATTTGTAGCCTTTTAATTAACAATTTTAAGTCTGATCATTCTCAATTTGTAGTCTTTTAGTTAACAATATTAAGTCTGATCATTCTCTCTATAAGTCTGATCATTCTCAATTTGTAGTCTTTAATTAACAATTTTAAGTCTGATCATTCTCAATTTGTAGTCTTTTAGTTACCCATATTACGTTTGATCATTCTCTCTTTAAGTCTGATCATTCTCAATTTGTAGTCTTTTAGTTACCAATATTAAACCTTATCATTCTCTCCTTAAGCCTGATCAGTCTCAATTTGTAGTCTTTTAGTTAACAATCTCAAGTCTGACCATTCTCAATTTGTAGTCTTTTAGTTACCAATATTAAGTCTGATCATTCTCAATTTGTAGTCTTTTAGTTACCAATATTAAGTCTGATCATTCTCTCCTTAAGTCTGATCATTCTCAATTTGTAGTATTTTTGTTAACAATTTTAAGTCTCATCATTCTCAATTTGTAGTCTGATCATTTTAGTTAGCAATATTAAGTCTGATCATTCTCTCTTTAAGTTTGATCATTCTCAATTTGTAGTCTTTTAGTTACCAATATTAAGTCTGATCATTCTCAATTTGTAGTCTTTTAGTTAACAATATTAAGTCTGATCATTCTCTCTGTAAGTCTGATCATTCTCTCCGTAAGTCTGATCATTCTCTCCGTAAGTCTGATCATTCTCAATTTGTAGTCTTTTAGTTAACAATTTTAAGTCTGATCATTCTCAATTTGTAGTCTTTTAGTTACCAATATTAAGTCTGATTATTCTCTCCTTAAGTCTGATCATTCTAAATTTGTAGTCTTTTAGTTAACAATATTAAGTCTGATCATTCTCTCCTTAAGTCTGATCATTCTCAATTTGTAGTCTTTTAGTTAACAATTTCAAGTCTGATCATTCTCAATTAGTAGTCTTTTAGTTAGCAATATTAAGTCTGATCATTCTCTCTTTAAGTCTGATCATTCTCAATTTGTAGTCTTTTAGTTACCAATAATAAATCTAATCATTCTCAATTTGTAGTCTTTTAGTTAACAATCTTAAGTCTGATCATTCTCAATTTGTAGTCTTTTAGCTACCAATATTAAGTCTGATCATTCTCAATTTGTAGTCTTTTAGTTAACATTTTAAGTATGATCATTCTCAATTTGTAGTCTTTCAGTTACCAATATTAAGTCTGATCATTCTCTCTCTTTAAGTCTGATCATTCTCAATTTGTAGTCTTTTAGTTACCAATATTTAGTCTTATCATTCTCTCCTTAAGCCTGATCATTCTCAATTTGTAGTCTTTTAGTTAACAATCTTAAGTCTGACCATTCTCAATTTGTAGTCTTTTAGTTACCAATATTAAGTCTGATCATTCTCAATTTGTAGTCTTTTAGTTACCAATATTAAGTCTGATCATTCTCTCCTTAAGTCTGATCATTCTCAATTTGTAGTATTTTAGTTAACAATTTTAAGTCTGATCATTCTCAATTTGTAGGCTGATCATTTTAGTTAGCAATATTAAGTCTGATCATTTTCTCTTTAAGTTTGATCATTCTCAATTTGTAGTCTTTTAGTTACCAATATTAAGTCTGATCATTCTCTCCGTAAGTCTGATCATTCTCAATTTGTAGTCTTTTAGTAAACAATATTAAGTCTGATCATTCTCTCCGTAAGTCTGATCATTCTCTCCGTAAGTCTGATCATTCTCAATTTGTAGTCTTTTAGTTAACAATTTTAAGTCTGATCATTCTCAATTTGTAGTCTTTTAGTTACCAATATTAAGTCTAATCATTCTAAATTTGTAGTCTTTTAGTTAACAATATTAAGTCTGATCATTCTCTCCTTAAGTCTGATCATTCTCAATTTGTAGTCTTTTAGTTAACAATTTCAAGTCTGATCATTCTCAATTAGTAGTCTTTTAGTTAGCAATATTAAGTCTGATCATTCTCTCTTTAAGTCTGATCATTCTCAATTTGTAGTCTTTTAGTTACCAATAATAAGTCTGATCATTCTCAATTTGTAGTCTTTTAGTTAACAATCTTAAGCCTGATCATTCTCAATTTGTAGTCTTTTAGCTACCAATATTAAGTCTGATCATTCTCAATTTGTAGTCTTTTAGTTAACATTTTAAGTATGATCATTCTCAATTTGTAGTCTTTCAGTTACCAATATTAAGTTTGATCATTCTCTCTTTAAGTCTGATCATTCTCAATTTGTAGTCTTTTAGTTACCAATATTTAGTCTTATCATTCTCTCCTTAAGCCTGATCATTCTCAATTTGTAGTCTTTTAGTTAACAATCTTAAGTCTGATTATTCTCAATTGGTAGTCTTTCAGTTACTAATATTAAGTCTGATCATTCTCTCCTTAAGTCTGATTATTCTCAATTTGTAGTCTTTTAGTTACTAATATTAAGTCTGATCATTCTCTCTTTAAGTCTGATCATTCTCAATTTGTAGTCTGTTAGTTACCAATATTAAGTCTGATCATTCTCCCCTGAAGTCTGATCATTCTCAATTTGTAGTCTTTTAGTTACCAATATTAAGTCCGATCATTCTCGCCTTAAGTCTGATCATTCTCAATTTGTAGTCTTTTAGTTAACAATATTAAGTCTGAACATTCTCAATTTGTAGTTTTTTAGTTACCAATATTAAGTCTGATCATTCTCTCTTCAAGTGTGATCATTCTCAATTTGTAGTCTTTTAGTTACCAATATTAAGTCTGATCATTCTATCCTTAAGTCTGATCATTCTCAATTTGTAGTCTTTTAGTTAACAATCTTAAGTCTGACCATTCTCAATTTGTAGTCTTTTAGTTTTCAATATTAAGTCTGATCATTCTCAATTTGTAGTATTTTAGTTACTGATAGCACTAGAATATATGCATTTTAGGCAACCTCTACGCTTATTGTTTCGATCATTCCTCTACGATTTCACTTGCTATTTGATGCTTTGTTGTTCATTTCCGGTCGATTACAGAGATTTAGCTGAGAACACAAGTGAGCAGTGATTCTGGAGCAAACCGAGCACTCTGGAGCGAAAAAAGAGCAAAATGGAAGTCGGAGCACAAAATTCCTCAAAGGCATGCGCTCGCATGATGGGATCATGCGCTCGCATGGACCACTAGACGCATGGATTATTCGTGCGATCGCATGAAAGGCTCCCCAGAGCTCGCACACAAGACCAGACGCATGTGAAACTCATGCGATCGCACAAAAGGACCATGCGATCGCATAAACAGATCATGCGATCGCACAAGGAAAATTAGACGCATGGATTATTCATGCGGTCACATGAAGTATCATGCGAGCTCGAAGACTGATCAACCTTGTCCAAGAGCATGCGTTCGCATAAGGTCATTTCATGCGAACGCATGAGCCTAACCAGTCGCATAAGAATAGCATGCGAGCGCATCATCTCCAGCCACGATCGCACAGACCGAACTTTCAGGCAGTCATGCGAGCGCATGAACTGATCATGCGAGCGCATGACGTCGTAAAGTTTGGGTTTTTACGGAAAAGTATAAATAGGAAGCTAGGTTTTTTTTCAGAGAGAGCTGGGACTTCTGGGATTTTGCTGGGAATTTTGGGAGAAGTTAGCTTGGAGAAAAAGCCAGATTTTCTAGAGTCATCAACAACACTTGGATCGGATCATCCTTCGTATCGAATCTCCATATTGGTTCTAGATTCCTAAACTCCATCATCTACATGTTTTTCTACTCATCTATTGTTGTTTTTGATTGTAATCTCACCATGAGTGAGTAGTGACCTTGGTTGGGGATCTATGGACCCCTTAGACATGTTTGTGATATTGTAAATATTATGGATGCTATTGATGAATGATTTGCATATGACTCTTCTTCATTTGAACCTAATGTTTCGAATTGCCTATAAGGTGTTTGTGAGAAGTCCTCAATAGCAATTATGCTTGATTTCATGTTTGATGTAACTTGCGTTGAAAAGCATGATTTCAATTGATCTAAATGAAGAAGCATTAGAGTTTTTGTGTTACATGGCGACACTTTTATTCTAATGAGAATGGCTCGGACCTAACAAGAGTATGATCATCTAGTCAATAGAGCGTGAGTGTGAGACTAGATATTCATATTCTATAATGCCAATAGAGCGTGAGTGTGAGGCATTATGCGAGATGCAACCTCTTTATACTAAGTTGTAGCGTGAGTTGAACTTGATATTAATGTTGCAATAGCCAAATTCTAAACATGTGCATGTGATTTCATCGTTGGCATCCCCATTTACTATCACAATAATTGTCTAGGTGGAAAATTAGATCCCTAGTCATCTTTGAATTGATTGTATACCTCTTTTGTTGATCACATTTCTCTTTTGGATAGTAAATCCTGCTATCATCCTTTTTAAAGGAACAAATCCCCCCCCCCCAAACCATTAGACATTCTAAATAAACTGTTAGCATTATTGGTTTTATCACCTGTCCTTTGGGTACGACCTCGGATTTCCCGAGTCTTTACAAATGTTTTGATTACCGTGACTAGCAATAGTATTTGAATTCTATTCGAATATTGACGCTAAATTACAACCGATCAAATGGCGCCGTTGCCGGGGACATGTTAATTAACTAGGTGCTAATAGATTGTTTAGTTTGTCTACTTGTGAATATTTTTCGTTTTCTTATACTTGTATATTCTTCTTTTTCTCTCATATCCCTTACTAACTTACTCTATCTTGTTTTGCGAGGATGGACCATTACAACCAACAAGTCATGCACAATGGAGATTATTATGAAGATGATCAACCAAATGCCCATTGTGAAGACTATTGGATGTACAACCACAACCAACAAGTCTATTCTAATGACGGATACTATCAAGAGGAGGAGCACATAAATTCTTATTGGCAAGAACATGGTTATCCGACAAGTTATTACACTCCAAATTGGGATGATAGCCAATGTTTTGAAGTTGAAGACTCCTACCCTCCATACCCTCAATCTCCTCAACCTTCAAGTGAGCCCTCCAATATGGAATCCATGTTTGCTATACTTCTAGCAAACCAAGAGAAGATGGAAGCCCGACTGAATAGATTGGTGGCTCAAAGCCATGAGTTAGAAAGCACAATAGCTCAAGGAGCCATTGAAATTGGGAACTTGGACGAGGAAGAGGAAGTATTCGAAGAAGAAGTCCTTGAATCTAATGTCTCAAGGGAAGAATGGGATCAAGAAGGGGAGGATGAATTTTGGAGAGCCGGCACCGAAGCTCATTACAACCAAAGGGATGATGAATCTTGTAACGAAGAAGAGATGGAATGCAAAAGTGAAGCTTCCTTCACCACTAGCACATCTCAAGATCATTTAGATGAGAACACACAAGAGCTCGACATCCATTTGACGCTCTCCGATGAGGAATTCTTCAATGATGATGCCTCATGCATAGAAGAAACATCGTTGGTCAATGAAGAAGAATTCTTTCCTCCCGGCACTAGCAAGCTTGAATGTGAACCCCAATTCCTTGATGAGGATAAGATAGAGGAAGAGCGTATAGAGATTGAAAGTCTTCAAGGGTATAGAGACTTTGTTGAGGTTTTCATGGAAGACACTAAGGAACCATCTCGCACTCAAGAAGACAGAGGTCTAGAGAGGGATATTGAGGAATGGGCACCCAAGGAAATATTTGAAAAACTTAAGGAGGGGATGCCCATCATTCTCGAGACAGGTTATGAAGATCCTTTCTTCACTACTTCGTCTCGAGATAAGTTTTGGAGCTTCTTGCTATATTTTCCAAGATTATTCGGAAAAAGCTCCCATGGCCCCTTAATTTTTAAGGGATTTTCATACTTGAAGGGGTCATGCTCCCAAAGGAAAGTCCATTGTAGGCTTGATGGGAGGAAATTCAAATGGGATTTGAAGGTGGTTTGACACGATCAAGTGCAAGGCCCCGCTTGAGGAGGGATCTTAGCAAAAGACTCCTCAAGCGTGCTTCTTATCTCCCAAGAGGAGAATCGGCTCCGTCTTAGCCAAGACGTTAAACTAGGCTTGTGAGTGTCTTTCCCATGTTCCTCAAAATGTCTATGTTGATTGGATTTCTATTTGCCTCGTTGATTGAGCTATTCATGTGAAACGGTGAAAATTTGAACTATGAATGTGCGTGTGCATATATTTGATGATTGATGAAGGTTGGGGCGTCCTTATGATAGTGTGCTTGATGGACTGGATGTTTTAATAAGACATAAGTGTGGGGTTTCGAAATTTTGTGCAGGAATGTTGATATACGTTTTGAAATCGGCTTCGAATTTTCTTTCCATAACTCCGTGCGTTCGCACAGATTTTTCGTGCGTTCGCACAAAGAGCATTTCCTTCATTCGGTTGAGATCGCATAAATTCCGTGCGCTCGCACAAAATTTTCATACCTCTGTCCAGTTTCATGCGCTCGCACAAACCTTTTGTGCGGTCGCATGCCAGGTCAAATCCTCGTTCTTCAAGCTCGCACAACTTTCATGAGCTCGCATGAAAAAGTTGTGCGTCTGTTTTTTTCTTGTGCGCTCGCACAAAATATTTCATGTGTTCGCACAACATTCATTCCTTCTCAAAGTCAAGCTCGCACAGAATTCATGCGCTCGCATGAAAAACTCATGCGACTGTTTTATTATGTGCGCCCGCACAAAACCGTCACGCGCTCGCACACCTGGCCAATTTTCTCCTAGTTCCGCGATCGCATGAATTTCATGCGCTCGCATGAAATTCCCATGTCACTGCCCGCATCTGTGCGTTCGCACAGAACCTAACATGCGTTCGCATGCCATTCTATTGTAATCTTGTGACGAAATTTTGAGTTAACTTTCTTACCATTGACATGTTTACGATGATGATTTCCCCTACCTCGTATGCTTAATACTCTCATTTTCAGTTTCGTATCCAAAAGAAGAACAAGGGGGAATCATCAATCGAATCTTTTGAGCAAGACCAACTCGACAAGCAAGCGACATCTCTTGCATTTGAAATGGCTACCTCCAAACGAGAGAAGTTTTTCTTAACTCTCTTTTTGCTTTTCATTCTATTCATTGCTTAGGGACTAAGCAATTGCTAAGTGTGGGGTGGCCTATGCTTGACATTGTCTATACTACATGAGATGTTTGTGCTTGCTTGATATGCTTTCACGTTTAAAATCCAATCGACGTATGCTTAAGGAAAAACACTTGCACAATTGCACAATTCATCCAAAAATTTCAAATTATTAATGAAAACAAAAAGTCTAGGCAAGGCTACATTTTCGAAAAACTTCATCTCTAAATTCAACTAGTCGTGCATGATTTCACTTGATTGATCCTCTAAATGACTAATGGATTGGATTGTTGACCTTCATTCTTGAGAATCAAAGCATCTACTAGCATTTCTTTATCTTTTATTCTAAGCTTTTTCTCATTTAGACTAAAGAGTTGATCTTCGAAAGCATAAAATCGAAAAAATTTAATTTCAAAACCCTTGCATGCCACGATTGCCTTTAGGTGACCTTAGTGACCTTGCTTATTTCGTGGATTTGTCCTGTTGGTTGTCATGCTCCATTTTTAACACTTAGCCCTTGTCAAAGTTCTAAGTGCGGGGTCAAAAGAGGGCGAAAAATAGGCCCCAACAAAAAAAAATTATACTCTATTCTTATGGTCAAAAGAGGGCAAAGCCCCGACTAAAAACCCTCTCGATGTACACGAGAAGTTTTGAGCAAAGTATACAAATGTCGGGGGTTAGGAAGAAAAGTTCCCCCTCGAAAGCATTTGTAGGCCAAAGGCCATTTGAAAATAAGAAAATACGAAGCACTTAGACTTGACAATCGGCTATCCCACCATCCTCTAGCATGAAAACCAATAAGACAATAGACACTCTCTAGCAAGAATTCACTAAGGGACGAACCTCGTATTCTTTTAAACTTAGGCATGAAATGATTTGCAAGGGTATACGAAAACCTTATTGTTGGAACTCCGCCTCTCTTATGACTAAGTGACCTATGCGTCCTAGGCTTGAGAGTGAGTTCTAAGTTCACAAGCCAATGGACTAGCCCCCTTGCTAGCATTTGCAAGTGAGCCAACAAGATTTCTTTGCAACTATTGGATTGTCTTCTTGAAGTTACTGATATAGAAAACGACTAGAATCCTTGATTAAAGATTTATTAGTCTTTGCTTTGATTTACTTGAATGTCCTAATTCATGAATTTCCATAAGGAATCGAAAAGGACTCATGTAGTGATTGAAATGCACATATCTAGTTGAATACATTATGAACTTCATGAAAAATTCCTTGCCTAGTACTTTGAAAATTGTGAGTTTAAAATGCCTATTTGGATGATTGTTATCTTTGTGGGATTTCTGAGTATTCCCGTGTCTGAAAACTCTCAGGAGACTATAACTCCTCCACTAGGGTAGCCTAGGGGTTTAAAGGCTTGGTGCATTCGCTAAATGCACTCGTGTCACCTACGAAAGTGGTTTATCCAAAGTAGTGTTTATTTCTTAGTTAGTGTCATAACCATATGGAGTCTCTTTAGAACAGATCCTGAGGAGTCTAAATGTAATATTGTTGATGGTGTATATGATTAGTTTGCTCGGGACGATCAAACGTTAAGTGTGGGGTGATTTGATAGCACTAGAATATATGCATTTTAGGCATCCTCTACGCTTATTGTTTTGATCATTCCATTACGATTTCACTTGCTATTTGATGCTTTGTGATTCATTTCAGGCCTATTACATATTTTTAGCTGAGAACACAAGTGAGCAGTGATTTTAGAGCAAAAGCGAGCGTTCCGGAGCAAAAATATGGTTTTTCAGGCATTACGGGACGTGCAGACTTCTCCGGAGTATTTTGGACCTAGAGAGCTCATTTGGTGTCCGATTTGGTCGATTCAAAACTTTTTGGAAAGCTAACTCAAAGGGATACAACTCTCTAGTTGACGCCGAGGCCAAATTCGGACAGGCAAGAGGTCATGCGTTCGCATGAATCATTCATGCGAGCGCATGACACAAACCAGTCGCATAAGAAAGTCATGCGAGCGCATCATCTCAAACCACGATCGCACAGGACCAACTTTTAGGCATTCATGCGAGCGCATAACGTCGTAAAGTTGGCATTTTTACGGAAAAACTATAAATAGGAAGGTAGGGTTTTTCAGCCGCCATCTTGGATCAGCTTGGATTTTTCTGGATTTTTGCTGGGTTCTCAGAGAGAAGATTGCTTGGGGAAGAAACCGGATTTTTCGAGTCAATATAAATGTTTTGATTAATCGTGACTAGCAATTAGTATTTGAATTCTATTCGAATATTTACGCTAAATTACAACCGATCAGTTACCAATATTAAGTCTGATCATTCTCTCCTTAAGTCTGATCATTCTCAATTTGTAGTATTTTAGTTAACAATTTTAAGTCTGATCATTCTCAATTTGTAGTCTTTTAGTTACCAATATTAAGTCTGATCATTCTCTCTTTAAGTTTGATCATTCTCAATTTGTTGTCTTTTAGTTACCAATATTAAGTCTGATCATTCTCAATTTGTAGTCTTTTAGTTAACTATTTCAAGTCTGATCATTCTCAATTAGTAGTCTTTTAGTTAGCAATATTAAGTCTCATCATTCTCTCTTTAAGTCTGATCATTCTCAGTTTGTAGTCTTTTAGTTACCAATATTAAGTCTGATCATTCTCTCCTTAAGTCTGATCATTCTCAATTTGTAGTCTTTTAGTTAACAATTTTAAGTCTGATCATTCTCAATTTGTAGTCTTTTAGTTACCAATATTAAGTCTTATTATTCTCTCCTTAAGTCTGATGATTCTCAATTTGTAGTCTTTTATTTAACAATATTAGTCTGATCATTCTCTCCTTAAGTCTGATCATTCTCAATTTGTAGTCTTTTAGTTAACAATTTCAAGTCTGATCATTCTTAATTAGTAGTCTTTTAGTTAGCAATATTAAGTCTGATCATTCTCTCTTTAAGTCTGATCATTCTCAATTTGTAGTCTTTTAGTTACCAATATTAAGTCTGATCATTCCCTCCTTAAGTCTTTTTTTTATAGCAAACACCGATACAGAGAAAACACACGAGGGAAGCCTCGGAAAAAGAACTACGGCAATAAGCCTGGAAGTGTAGGAAGAGCCTCGGCAAGGGACCAACTCCACGCCTTTTCTCTCGCTAGCCTTGCCAGATTATCCGCGCTGCGGTTTGCTTCTCTTCTGATCAGTGCCACACACCAGAAACGCCTGGGAAGCAACAAAGAAATAATCTCTCGAACAGCAGCTGGGCGGTAGGTGGGGCTGTGACTCCTCAGCGTGATGAGGGCATAGGCTTCCGAGCAGTCCGTCTCAAAAATACAGTGAGTCTGACCTTGCTCAATCGCCTAGCGCATGGACTTGAGGATCGCTAGACACTCAGCCTCCAAAACTGAACCAACTCCTGCTAGAGGGACCGCACAAACACCCACTATGATCCCTTCGGCATCCCTGCAAATACCACTGAGGCCTGTAGACTTTGTTTCTTTCTCCCATGAACCATCAGAGCTGTTCAAATATTTAGTTGAGAACATTTGGAAAAAGATCATGGGGTGGAAAGAGCTGCAACTTTCTATTGCTGGGAAAGAAGTTTTGGTGAAGTCGGTTCTACAGGCAATGCCCTTATATGCTATGATGTGTTTTAAGCTACCAGATACTATTTGTCGGAGGCTTGCTGGGATTATCAGAAAATTTTGGTGGGCAGGGGAAAAGGAGGAGAAGATGATCTACTGGACAAACTAGAGAAAGCTGTGTATGCCAAAGAACCAGGGTGGCCTAGATTTTAGAGATCTCGCTATGTTTAATGATGCTTTATTGGCCAAACAGTATTGGAGGCTGCTGGAGCATCCGTATTCGATTATTTGTAGGACCCTGAAAGCCAAGTACTTCAAACATTCAGATTTGCTCAGCTCTAATCTGGGTCAGAATTGCTCTTTAGCATGGAGGGGGATCTGGAGAGCTGGAAACAGGGTGAGGAAATGGATTTCTTGGGACCAGAATAGGGGATGTCCAGTTTGGGAGAGAGATCCGCATGGCAAGTTCTCCACTAAGTCAGCATATTTGGGCCTTCGAGAGGAGTACATGAGAGATGTGAATGACAAAAAAGGGGAACCATCAGATCTCAGCAGAACCAAAGCTTTTTGGAACAAGGTGTGGAGGCTCAAGATTCAGGGTAAGGTCTAGTTATTTATCTGGAGACTTTTCCACGAGTTTATGCCGACGTCCAGTAATCTTCTGAAGAAAGGCTGTCAAGTGGATCCAAAACGTGTGGTTTGCGGCTTTAAGCTGGAGTCTTCCAAGCACTTGTTCATTGAGTGCTGGTGGGCGAGAGCTTTGTGGGAAAAGTTAGATTTGGGGCGAGTCTGTCTCCCTATGCAATGGGACAATATCAGCGAGTGGGTTTGGTTCTGTTTTGATACTATCAAAGAGGAGGAGCTTGTTCAGTTTTGCTAAGCAGCTCGATCCATCTGGTTTAACCGGAATAAATGTGTACATGAGGGGCGAGGAATCCATTTGGATAAAAATTATCTATCTATAAAGGCCCTCGCTACCGCCCACACTAGGCCAAGTTTTTCTTTCACGATTTCTGATCTGGATGGGAGTTTTGTTTGGACAGCGCCTCATAAGCATTTTTTGAAATTCCCTCCTTAAGTCTGATCATTCTCAATTTGTAGTCTTTTAGTTAACAATTTTCAGTCTGATCATTCTCAATTTGTAGTCTTTTAGTTACCAATATTAAGTCTTATTATTCTCTCCTTAAGTCTGATCATTCTCAATTTGTAGTCTTTTAGTTAACAATATTAAGACTGATCATTCTCTCCTTAAGTCAGATCATTCTCAATTTGTAGTCTTTTAGTTAACAATTTCAAGTCTGATCATTCTCAATTAGTAGTCTTTTAGTTAGCAATATTAAGTCTGATCATTCTCTCTTTAAGTCTGATCATTCTCAATTTGTAGTCTTTTAGTTACCAATATTAAGTCTGATCATTCTCAATTTGTGGTCTTTTAGTTACCAATATTAAGTCTGATCATTCTCTCTTCAAGTCAGATCATTCTCAATTTGTAGTCTTTCAGTTACCAATATTAAGTCTGATCATTCTCTCCTTAAGTCTGATCATTCTCAATTTGTAGTCTTTTAGTTACCAATATTAAGTCTTATCATTCTCTCCTTAAGCCTGATCATTCTCAATTTGTAGTCTTTTAGTTAACAATCTTAAGTCTGATTATTCTCAATTTGTAGTCTTTTAGTTACTAATATTAAGTCTGATCATTCTCTCCTTAAGTCTGATTATTCTCAATTTGTGATCTTTTAGTTACTAAAATTAAGTCTGATTATTCTCTCTTTAAGTCTGATCATTCTCAATTTGTAGTCTTTTAGTTACCAATATTAAGTCCGATCATTCTCTCCTGAAGTCTGATCATTCTCAATTTGTAGTCTTTTAGTTACCAATATTAAGTCTGATCATTCTCTCCTTAAGTCTGATCATTCTCAATTTGTAGTCTTTTAGTTAACAATTTTAAGTCTGAACATTCTCAATTTGTAGTTTTTTAGTTACCAATATTAAGTCTGATCATTCTCTCTTCAAGTCTGATCATTCTCAATTTGTAGTCTTTTAGTTACCAATATTAAGTCTGATCATTCTCAATTTGTAGTCTTTTAGCTACCAATATTAAGTCTGATCATTCTCAATTTGTAGTCTTTTAGTTAACAATTTTAAGTCTGATCATTCTCAATTTGTAGTCTTTTTTACCAATATTAAGTCTGATCATTATCTATTTAAGTCTGATCATTCTCAATTTGTATTTTTTTAGTTACCAATATTAAGTCTGATCATTCTCTCCTAAAGTCTGATCATTCTCAATTTGTAGTCTTTTAGTTACAAATATTAAGTCTTACCATTCTCTCCTTAAGCCTGATCATTCTCAATTTGTAGTTTTTTAGTTAACATTCTTAAGTCTGATTATTCTCAATTTGTAGTCTTTTAGTTACTAATATTAAGTCTGATCATTCTCTCCTTAAGTCTGATTATTCTCAATTTGTACTCTTTTAGTTACTAAAATTAAGTCTGATCATTCTCTCTTTAAGTCTGATCATTCTGAATTTGTAGTCTTTTAGTTACCAATATTAAGTCTGATCATTCTCTCCTGAAGTCTGATCATTCTCAATTTGTAGTCTTTTAGTTACCAATATTAAGTCTGATCATTCACTCCTTAAGTCTGATCATTCTCAATTTCTAGTCTTTTAGTTAACAATCTTAAGTCTGATCATTCTCAATTTGTAGTCTTTTAGCTACCAATATTAAGTCTGATCATTCTCAATTTGTAGTCTTGTAGTTAACAATTTTAAGTCTGATCATTCTCACTTTGTAGTCTTTTTTTCCAATATTAAGTCTGATCATTATCTATTTAAGTCTGATCATTCTCAATTTGTATTTTTTTAGTTACCAATATTAAGTCTGATCATTCTCTCCTAAAGTCTGATCATTCTCAATTTGTAGTCTTTTAGTTACCAATATTAAGTCTTATCATTCTCTCCTTAAGCCTGATCATTCTCAATTTGTAGTCTTTTAGTTAACAATCTTAAGTCTGATTATTCTCAATTTGTAGTCTTTTAGTTACTAATATTAAGTCTGATCATTCTCTCCTTAAGTCTGATTATTCTCAATTTGTAGTCTTTTAGTTACTAAAATTAAGTCTGATCATTCTCTCTTTAAGTCTGATCATTCTCAATTTGTAGTCTTTTAGTTACCCATATTAAGTCTGATCATTCTCTCCTTAAGTCTGATCATTCTCAATTTGTAGTCTTTTATTTAACAATTTTAAGTCTGAACATTCTCAATTTGTAGTTTTTTAGTTACCAATATTAAGTCTGATCATTCTCTCTTCAAGTCTGATCATTCTCAATTTGTAGTCTTTTAGTTACCAATATTAAGTCTGATCATTCTTTCCTTAAGTCTAATCATTCTCAATTTGTAGTCTTTTAGTTAACAATCTTAAGTCTGATCATTCTTAATTTGTAGCCTTTTAGCTACCAATATTAAGTCTGATCATTCTCAATTTGTAGTCTTTTAGTTAACAATTTTAAGTATGATCATTCTCAATTTGTAGTCTTTTTTACCAATATTAAGTCTGATCATTATCTATTTAAGTCTGATCATTCTCAATTTGTATTTTTTTAGTTACCAATATTAAGTCTGATCATTCTCAATTTGTAGTCTTTTAGTTACCAATATTATGTCTGATCATTCTCTCCTTAAGTCTGATCATTCTCAATTTGTAGTCTTTTAGTTTACAATTTTAAGTCTGATCATTCTCAATTTGTAATCTTTTAGTTACCATTATTAAGTCTGATCATTCTCTCTTTAAGTCTGATCATTCTCAATTTGTAGTCTTTTAGCTACCAATATTAAGTCTGATCATTCTCAATTTGTAGTCATTTAGTTAACAATTTTAAGTCTGATCATTCTCACTTTGTAGTCTTTTTTTCCAATATTAAGTCTGATCATTATCTATTTAAGTCTGATCATTCTCAATTTGTATTTTTTTAGTTACCAATATTAAGTCTGATCATTCTCTCCTAAAGTCTGATCATTCTCAATTTGTAGTCTTTTAGTTACCAATATTAAGTCTTATCATTCTCTCCTTAAGCCTGATCATTCTCAATTTGTAGTCTTTTAGTTAACAATCTTAAGTCTGATTATTCTCAATTTGTAGTCTTTTAGTTACTAATATTAAGTCTGATCATTCTCTCCTTAAGTCTGATTATTCTCAATTTGTAGTCTTTTAGTTACTAAAATTAAGTCTGATCATTCTCTCTTTAAGTCTGATCATTCTCAATTTGTAGTCTTTTAGTTACCCATATTAAGTCTGATCATTCTCTCCTTAAGTCTGATCATTCTCAATTTGTAGTCTTTTATTTAACAATTTTAAGTCTGAACATTCTCAATTTGTAGTTTTTTAGTTACCAATATTAAGTCTGATCATTCTCTCTTCAAGTCTGATAATTCTCAATTTGTAGTCTTTTAGTTACCATTATTAAGTCTGATCATTCTTTCCTCAAGTCTGATCATTCTCAATTTGTAGTCTTTTAGTTAACAATCTTAAGTCTGATCATTCTCAATTTGTAGCCTTTTAGCTACCAATATTAAGTCTGATCATTCTCAATTTCTAGTCTTTTAGTTAACAATTTTAAGTCTGATCATTCTCAATTTGTAGTCTTTTTTACCAATATTAAGTCTGATCATTATCTATTTAAGTCTGATCATTCTCAATTTGTATTTTTTTTAGTTACCAATATTAAGTCTGATCATTCTCTCCTAAAGTCTGATCATTCTCAATTTGTAGTCTTTTAGTTACCAATATTATGTGTGATCATTCTCTCCTTAAGTCTGATCATTCTCAATTTGTAGTCTTTTAGTTTACAATTTTAAGTCTGATCATTCTCAATTTGTAATCTTTTAGTTACCATTATTAAGTCTGATTATTCTCTCTTTAAGTCTGATCATTCTCTCTTTAAGTCTGATCATTCTCAATTTGTAATTCAACTTACCATGGTTTCACTCTGCAGCAAATGGATGTGAAAACGGCCTTCCTGAATGGAGTTCTGAAAGAGGAAGTTTACCTGAGCCAAACACCAGGGTTTGAGGATCACAGCCACCCTGATCATGTCCACATCCTAGACAAGGCGCTGTATGGGCTGAAGCAAGCACCTCGTGCTTGGTATGAGAGATTGTCACAGTTGCTATTATCTCACGAATATACCAGAGGAGAGGTGGACTAAACTCTGTTCCTTTTGAAGGAAGGAAAAGACACTCTGGTTGTTCAGGTATATGTAGATGATATCATTTTTGGTTCAACTAACCCTAGACTTGTCAAGAAGTTTACCGATTTGATGTCAAGCGAGTTCGAGATGAGCATGGTGGGATAACTGAAATACTTTCTTGGCCTTCAAGTTGCTCAAGGAGAGGACGGCACCAGAATCCATCAGGAGAAATACATAAAGGAGATCCTAAAGAAGTTTGGAATGGATTCTGCCGAGACGTGTGCCACACCGATGTCCCCGAATGACACCCTGACAAAAGATGAGTCCTCACCACTGGTGGATCCAACTCTCTACAGGGGGATGATTGGTTCGCTTCTGTATCTCACTGCTAGTAGACCTGATATCTTGTTCAGTGTTTGTCTGTGTGCAAGGTTTCAGGCTGATCCCAGGGAAACCCACGTGAAAGCAGTAAAGAGGATAGTGAGATATTTGAAGGGAACAGATGACCTATGCCTGTTCTATCCAAGGGGAGGAGACCTACGCCTGTCAGCCTACACAGATGCAGATTATGCGGGCTGCAAGATAGATAGGAAATCCACGTCAGGGATGGCTCAGTATCTTGGACCATGTCTCATCTCTTGGGCGTCAAAGAAGAAGTCCTCTGTTGCTCTTTCTACCGCTGAGGCGGAATACATTGTCGCTGCTGCTTGCTGTGCGCAGCTTCTATGGCTCAGGCAACAGCTAAGTGACTACGGTGTTATTAATGATTGTGCTAGAATCATGTGTGATAACACTAGTGCTATTAACATCTCTAAGAATCCTGTGCAGTTTTCACGCACTAAGCATATAGAGATTAGATACCACTTTCTACGAGAATGTGTTGAAAGAGGATCAATAGAGATGGATTATTGCAGAACTGAGGAACAAATAGCTGACATGTTCACAAAAGCACTGCACAGAGAACCCTACGAAAAACTGAGGCTTGAACTAGGTATGGTTTCTCTTCCTTAGAACTGTGTTCATATGTTGCTCCCTCGGTGATTGGCTAGACCAGATGCATACAAGTCATGTTTGATGGAGATTATGACATGAACATTCTGTGCTAGTAAGTAAATAGGTTGTATTCACATCGTATCCATGCATGCTAGCTATGTGATTGATGATTGCATTAGAGGTTGAAAAACATGAAATTCTATATTCTTTCTGCCCAAAAGAGACCTCCATAGTTGATCCCTCGTTATAAGCCCGAGAGGTACTCTAAGACTAACCTTAGCCTATCTTCATGTGGAATATTCCTATGAGCCCGTTGGTTGCTAGTCTTCTTCCTGGAAATATTCCACATGAGGTATGAAACTGATGAAACATGTTTGGATGATCTTATATGCTTTTGGCTTGATTGTGTGTGTGGTGTTATTTGTACCATTTGGTAAAGTCAGCACACCATACCAAAACCTTGTGTACCCATGAGACAAGTCAGATTGAGCTATCACTATGGAAGGTTCAACTTTGGCTAGAAAAACAATCGCAGTGACAGTTAAGGTTGTGGGCATCTGTGTCTACCAATAATGATGTTTAGTATTGGGATAAGTTTAATTAGCGCAGAAAGGTGAACAGTCGTGTTGCAGGCGTTATCCCGTCTGACGCATTTATGGAGGGAAACACACACCTTGAGATGAGGCCACGTGCAGTCCACCTCACGCACAGAGCGGCTTATCGTGCGGTTGGGTGAATTTGGCAAGTTTATATGTGCGGAACTATTTTTGGAAGGGGTGCAACTGATGAATATTGCTAAAAATCCGGTGTGAAGTTTTCACTGCTAAAAACTAGGAGCGGCGACGTTTAGTCATCCGAGTCTCTCAAATAAATCCTATGGTTTGTAGGCGATATAAAGAGAGCGGACGGCGAGTGGTATGGCTCAGTTTTTCAATATTGCTCTCACCCAAATCAGACTGCTGCGCATCTCAATGGCTTCCCAAAACCCTAACTCTTCCATCACACCTGCGGCCGCTGCCGAGATTCTTGCTCAGTTGATTGCTCAAGGGGTCAACCCTCAGGGCCTCCAAACTATTCTCTAGTCCGCCACACCTTCTGTCTCCACCCCGACTGACTCCGCCGTGGCTTGAGAAGTCATTATGCTTGAGGAGCTTCAGGAGGATTCCCACTCCCAGAGGCGTGTTCGAAAAGGATCTTCTATTGCTGAGCGCTCAGCTGGTAAGCGTTCAAAACCCTCTGCTCCATTATCTGCTCGTAAAAATCTCAGATCCACTCGTCAGCCTGCGCTAACGATTACCGAGGAAGGAGACTCAGATGGGAGTGCGGGTGAGTCGGAGGAGGCCGAGAGGGCCATTGTTCAAGAGTTGGTTCTGGATCGGGAGTGGCTTGTGGAATACAAGCTTGGGATTGTTCAAGAGTTGCTGATGGCCCAAGGGTGGGGCGAGTTGTTCAGAAGCCTGTTATTGTGGATGAGAAGCTAGTCAGAGAATTTTACTCAAAGCTGAAGGTAGTGGAGAAAACCAAGGGTAATTTGGAGTTGTTGGTAATCATGGGGGTGACCTATTCACCTTGAATCTGAGGGAGCTGGCCACCATTCTGCGGGTGCCAAAAGGTGGATACGCTGAGTACACAAAGGGAACGTGGCCAAGCTCCGTGGCGAAGTTGGACGTGTTCGAACGACTTGGGATGGATCCAGCCTTGAAAGGGCAGAGGGAAGTGTTTGGCATGTAGGTGCTTCCAAGGGTTCTTCACAGAATCCTGGTGTCTAACATCACTCCAAGGAAGTAGAAGCATAATCTGGTTGTCTTTCAGGACATATTGCTCGTAGACCAGATTCTGCAGAAGAAGCAATTCAGCTTGGCCTTTCAGGTGATGCGTCACATGGATTACAACAAGGAGAACCCCTCAAATGGAATGCCCTTTCCCGGGTTTGTGAAAGAAATTCTAATATATTGGGAGATTTACAACCCCACCTCGGAGAAAGCCTTCTCTTCTGTCCTTGGTGATGAACAGATGATCAAACTAGACCTGGAGTATGTGGCTGGTGATGGTTGGATCATTCCGCGAGTTAAGTCGCCAACACCTACAGGACCAGTTGAGACTGGGGTGTCTCCCATTGCTGAGCCTGTGAGCCAGGTGACTGTTCTCCATGCTGATGATCTGAGTGAGTTGTTGTTGTTAAAGGAAATAAAGTCTGAGTTGAAGGAGGCTAGGTCAGAGTTGAAAGAGGTGAAGTCTGAACTGTAGGTTGTGAAGGAGAAGTTGACCGCCCAGGAGGTGGCTGTAGAGGTTGACTCAAGTGCGGTGTCGGCTGCAATTGAAGGGTTTCCTGCGCAGATCAAGGGCCTTGCCACAGAGATCGTGGAACAGTTGAAGGTTCCGCTTCAGAGTGTTGCCCAGTCTGAATAGTCTCATGGGTCCCCCTCCTTGATAACCCTCCCATAACTCCCCCTGTTTTTTAACTGTTTTTTGAATTTCATGTTTAAGACTTCTATGCATTTTGATGTCTCTGCTGCTTGTGTGGTGTCCGCGTGACACACTTATAACTTGTGAGCATGAATGACTTGTTTTTTCTTTCCATCACTCGTGCTCTTCCTTGCAATTCTTTTCGATGATGCCAAAAGGGGGAAGAGATATATGTGCATACACTAAGGGGGAAAACAGTACCATAGTTTGAGCGAATGTCTATCTGAGGGGGAATTGCGCTTGCTAGACTTAAATAAGAATCGATTGAATAAGCTCTGCTGCTGTAGGGAATTGTAGATGTAATTTCCGTGTCATTGCTGAGTGTGATTTCTCATTTGTGAAGAAGTGTTTGTCATCATCAAAAAGGGGGAATTTGTTGGACCCTTTGTGTTTTGATGATAACAAGCACTTAACTAATAATTGACTTGAGTATGCAGAAATCACTGTCTGACAGAAATGATAACTGAACATCTCTGAGAGAGCGTGGAGCTACGAGAGAGATGAGTCTGCGTGAGGGACGAACCGACATTATGACGAGATCAAATCGGCGAAGATATACTCGATACGAATCAAAGATGCACGAGTATATAAGCAGAATATTTGACCAGAAATATTGATGTGGAAATATATACAATATATACAACTCGTATAAGTGATGGGAATATACGCGCCAGATTTGGAAAGGAATTAAGTGCAATCACATCTGCAGGATAGTGATCGGATCTTTGACAGATCACAACTGCAGATTGAAGACGACTATAAAAGGAGGAGCTGTTTTCAGATTGAAGCTCGGCTTTTTGGAGAGTGCAATCGGAGAGTGCAATCGGAGATTGACGAGATACTCAATTCCGGAGCTGACGAAGTGCTGCTGTGTGCGGACAAGACCAAGATCGTGTTAGTTGACTTTTGAATTGAGTAGAACTGTTAACTGTCACTGAGTGAGACAGGTTGTAACATTCTACAAGTATATTCTTTCATCAATAACATCGATCTTGAAGCCCTTCTGGAACTGTCCAGAAGGCAAGTAGTTTTCAGCCTGTTGCAAGGATTGCAATAAGGTTTTGACGGACCATAATTATACGAATCAAAAACACAGTAAAACCCACCAAATTAGACTGTTGGTCTATTTAACTTTTGCTTGTTAGTTCCGATATATTTCTACAGGGTATTTCAGAGCTTAGAGAGAATACATGCTAAAGAGGAGCTTTTAAAGCATAAAAGATGTTACGAGTCATTCCAAGGTCAAGATCATATGCCGACTGAAGAAATATCAAGGATCCTGACGTTGAATCACTCATAACAAATAAAGCAGAAGAGGAATCAAAGTCAGACGGAGCGAAATTGGACTGATAGTTTTGTGAAAAGACTGCACAAAACTGTCAAAATACACTCATGGACCAAGGTGACCGGCCACCTTGCTTGGAGGTGGCCAAGGGAGGAGCTCCTCCCCTCATGGTGACCGGCCACCGGCGGCTCCTCCCCTCATGGTGACCGGCGGCTTTTGCTCCTCCATGGAAAGCTTGCCATGTGGTGGCTCCTCCACCACATCTTCACCTCCTCCTCCTCCCTTGGATCAAAAACACATGGAAGCCATCTCCACCCTCCATTTCTCCTCCCTTTGGCTATAAATACAAGCCATTCTCCTCTCATTTGTATCATCCAAAAATCAACATTTCACTTATCTCTCTAAGTTTTGTAAGTTTGGCTTTGGAAATAAAAGATTGCTCCCTTTGGCGCTTCAACGGTTGTAAGTATTTTAATATTTATTTACCGTCTTTAATTTCCAATTCCTTAGTTATAATGTTTAGCGCGATAAATAGTAGCTAAACTAGTCGTTCAGTAGAAGGGGTGGACTTGTATTATAAAATGTTTTAGACTATTAATTTAGTGTCTCGTCTTTGTATTCAAAACTTGTTCTATGTGCCATATATTAGATCAGAACTTCCAAGGTTGAGTGGATGCTTGAAATGGCAAAGCTCCTCTGTGGAAGTTCGCAAACAGACTCGGGTAAGTGGATGCTTGAAATGGCTAAGCTTATCTGAGGAGTTTGATCTCTCTCAAACAACATTTTGGGTAAATCGGAAAAGACAACCCAAAATGGATGCACATAGGCTAGTATACCTTGAAATGGGGTGCTAGTCTAAGTAGAACAAGGGCTTTACGTTTTTTGCAAAAGATTAGACAGTGTTGCAAGTCGAGTGCTTGAAATGGCCTTGATTCACTTTCGAACACTTTTGCAAAAGACTAGACAGTGTGGCAAATCGAGCGCCGGAAAAGGCCTTGATACACGTTTGAATACTTAGAAGATTCACTAAGGGTCAATGATAAACAGGATATAATACAAGGCCCCTGAAACCGAATGCTTTCTTTTAATTGTAATAATTATCAGTTACTTTCCAGTACTAAAACCAACCAACCAATCAATCACTTAGCTGGTAGCTTTAAAACCAACCAACCAACCTAAAACACGCCCTCCCGCTGAATAATCCCCTCAAAGAACAATTATCCCCCTAATTCCCTTGGGTTCGACCCCTACTTACCACTTACTACCCAGTAGTGTAGTCGCGAGTAGCGGAAAATATAAATTTATTTTGCACAGAGAACATTGCACCTTAACGACAGTGCAGTGGGCTCTGTCAAAATTGGCGCCGTTGCCGGGGAATTAGTCATCGGATAAGTTCTTTAAATCAATACGCGCTTGAAACAACCATGTCTCGCGAAGAAAGTCACCATGACTACCAGGATGACGACGAGATAAACCTGTACGATCGAAACAATGAGGTGCCACTTCCATTTATGGATGATCCAGAGCAACTCATCCGAAGCAGACGAGCTCGTGATAGGGAAGCCATCAGAAGAAACCAAGAACCACCCGAGGATCGAAATGCAGCTGGTCCAGTACGACAACCCCTAGATATCCACCACCCCCACAACCTAGACAAGTGCCGAGACAAGAACCCGCTTTCAATGACTACTACGGAGATAACAACAACTACCGTACACCTACTATGGGAGAACTAAATGCCCCAGAATTCGAAACGCAGCCATGGTGCATTTGCCAGAGCCCTGAGCTGGAAAACATTGTCGTCGACATCAACAATTTGCCAAAGTTCTCAGGAACTAATGAAGAATTTGCAACGACTCATCTCCAACGCTTACATGGCATTTGCCAAAATCTAAAACCCAATCGAGTGAATATAAACGACTTCAAGTTAAAGGCGTTCTATTTTTCCCTCGTTGACTCGGCAAGCGACTGGTTCCTTTCATTACCTTCAGGAAGCATCAGAACATGGGTGCAGATGCAAAGGAAATTCCTGGACAAATACTGCCCAGCAACAAAAACAATGCAAGTAAGAAGGCAATTACAGGACATAAGGCAGGAACCTAACGAAACCATGTACGATTACTTGGAAAAATTCAACCGTCTGGAGAGAAGCTGCTGTACTCTAAGACTACCTGAGAAGCTCAGCATCGAGTACCTAATTAATGGACTAACTAAGATGCACAAAATGTTCCTGGATGCCTCAGCTGGAGGATCCATGATGAATCTATCATTAAATGGCATAAGGAATCTCATCACTAACGTTGCTGAAAATGCTCGGTTTAGAGAAGAGACTACTCGTCAAGATGAATCCTTCCAAACAAAAAACGTCTCACTAGCCGATGCACCAGTAAACTCTATGCCTGAAGAGATGAAGCAGCTAAAGGAGATGATGATTCAAATCCTACGAAGGCAGCCAGTTCCGGTAAAACCTTGCGAGTTCTGTGGTTCTGCAGACCACAAAACTGACGCATGTCCAACATTAATAGAAGAGGAACCGGCAGAAGTGAATGCAGTAGGAGGATACCAAGGATACAACGACAATCGGCAAGAACCAACCAAGTCGCTCGATGACACAATAAAGGAGCTCGCAGGAAGCATAAATCAATTGGGTACTTCGCTACACCAACATCAGGAAAAAACTGACAGGGCAATTTCAGAATTAACCAAACAAATGTCCCAGCTCGCCACGGTAATTTCAACACTTACTAATGAACCTGGCAGACTCCCTTCACAAACCATCCAAAACCCAAAGGCGAATCTTAGCATGATAAAAAGGTCAAACGAAAAGGCGACGCTAGGAAAAGTAACACGATCCCCAACTTACAAATTTACGAACAAGCACTTCGCCCGTAGGCATCGTCCTGATTGGAATCAAGAGGAAGACGGACCCAATGATGGCAAAACATGGGTCACGCATGCCGACAATGGACGATATGCATTCACCGTTTGTATAACACCACCGCCAATTGTACACTCCGACGTACCAACATCTGGATGGGATAACACTGACAAATTAAGGTGGAACTCTCAAACTGATACTTATGCGTCTGAGCAAAATATTAGGGGATCCAGTTATACTAATCCTAAGTCAAGGAGTGGGCAGAGTGACCCGACAATTACAAAAGCCCTCACTTCAGATCATGAGTCACAACCGGAAAGAGATAAAGACCCAGGGGCTTTCACAGTCACCTGCGGTATTAGTGAAACTCAGATTCATAAGTGCCTGGTCGATCTTGGAGATGCTGTCAACGCCATGCCCTTCTCCTTATATTACTTGTTAGGACTTGGTCCATTGAAGCCACCCAGGACAAATATCGAGCTAGGAGATAAATCGTGCATCCGTCCGGTTGGAGTGCTGGAAGACGTAATACTCCATGTGGGAGAGCTTGTCGTTGCTGCAGACTTTTATGTGATACAAACGGGAGAGACCAGCGAAGACGACCCTCCAACAATAATCTTGGGACGACCATTCCTCTACGCTACTAAGGCAAGGATCGATGTGGGCAAGGGCTCATTATCACTTAAGTTAGGCGGCAAAATTGCATATTTCTACATTGACAATAGCCGCACGGATGCGAAGAAACCGCCAAATATAATACCTATCTCAGATCGCGGTACGCAGATTTCCGACCTGCCAAAAGAGACCGAAAAAGTAACAAGACCAGCAGATATGGTCAAAGTTCCTTCACCTTCTCAGAAGCAATGGAGAGAAAAAATACCAAAACCATGGGGTTCTAACACGCACAAGAAATCGGGAAAAGGCAAGGCAAGAAGCAACACAGGAACGGTGGCAAAATACGACCTGAGCCACCCATGGGACCCAAACCAGTAATCCACAAACGAGGTACTGTCGAGCCAATGACGTTAAACAAGTGCACTGGTCGGGAGGTAACCCGACACTATCTTACTTTCTGTCATTTAAATTCTGTCATTTAATTTTCTGTCTTAGTCATTCTCACATATATATATTAGCTTGCATGACTTTTGAACTAAGGCACGCCTTCGTTCAAAAGTGTGGGGTGAGAACCACCGTTGTATATAAATAACATGCTTGCTGTTTTCTTTTTTTAGTAATAGTATCTTTTTGAAAATATGAACTTAAGAATGTGAAAAAGATAGATCTTAGTTCATGCATTAACCTTGTGAAAATTCAAACTGTTTAAAAGTTTAGAATGTAACTTTTCATTTGTCCTTTGTGCTGAGATAAACTAGGGATGTGGAGTTGACATAAACCGCCCTAGAGAGGCTTGGCAAGCAATCGAAGGATCGAATCAAACTATATGGTTTTCGAAGTCAGTGGAGGCTGCACTTCGGGTTTCAGTGAAGATTGAAGTCATCTCCGCCATGCAGTGTTTATGCAAAAAAGAAAAAAGGCGAGGACAGGAATCAGACCGTCCTCTCTCTAGTTAAAGTAGCCGAGAAAATAGATGAGCGACCCTCCTCTTGACCCGCGCGAAACAACAACGATGAGAGGAGCGGGGAGGTATTTCCATAGGCTTGCGGGCGATGATTGGACCTCCCAAAAAGGCTTGAGAAAATGGACTAGCAAAGCCACAAAAAGGCGAAAAGCTCGAAGAAGCAAATCAAGAGGCCAAAGGCCCAAAATTGTGAAGGTTTTAACCAAACAAAAAGTGAAGTACTCAAAGAGTCAAATCAAAGGCCAAAGGCCGATTCACTACAAAAGCAGTCCCTCGCCAAAAGAAAAATCAAAGTACTCAAACAAGTGAAACCCGAACCAAATCACGTGCTAGAGAAAGCTACAAGGAAACCATATAGTGAGAGACAATCCCGAGGTTGCAGTCCAGGAGCCTAAAAAGGGCTATCTCCCGAAACATCCAATATAATTTGCATCTCAGCACGGAGGTACAAGTATTAAGTTTCTTCTATTTATTTACGCAGTTTAATTTGGTAATAAGTAGTAATGCATGAATTAGGATAGATCAAGTACCACAGTCTAACTTTCATATTCCAAAACCAACTTAGAGTGCCGCCCTTTAATAACATTGTTCGGGACGAACAACTAAAAGTGTGGGGTGATCTGATGGACCATAATTATACGAATCAAAAACACAGTAAAACCCACCAAATTAGACTGTTGGTCTATTTAACTTTTGCTTGTTAGTTTCGATATATTTCTACAGGGTATTTCAGAGCTTAGAGAGAATACATGCTAAAGAGGAGCTTTTAAAGCATGAAAGATGTTACGAGTCATTCCAAGGTCAAGATCATATGCCGACTGAAGAAATATCAAGGATCCTGACGTTGAATCACTCATAACAAATTAAGCAGAAGAGGAATCAAAGTCAGACGGAGCGAAATTGGACTGATAGTTTTGTGAAAAGACTGCACAAAACTGTCAAAATACACTCATGGACCAAGGTGACCGGCCACCTTGCTTGGAGGTGGCCAAGGGAGGAGCTCCTCCCCTCATGGTGACCGGCCACCGGCGGCTCCTCCCCTCATGGTGACCGGCGGCTTTTGCTCCTCCATGTAAAGCTTGCCGTGTGGTGGCTCCTCCACCACATCTTCACCTCCTCCTCCTCCTCCCTTGGATCAAAAACACATGGAAGCCATCTCCACCCTCCATTTCTCCTCCCTTTGGCTATAAATACAAGCCATTCTCCTCTCATTTGTATCATCCAAAAATCAACATTTCACTTATCTCTCTAAGTTTTGTAAGTTTGGCTTTGGAAATAAAAGATTGCTCCCTTGGCGCTTCAACGGTTGTAAGTATTTTAATATTTATTTACCGTCTTTAATTTCCAATTCCTTAGTTATAATGTTTAGCGCGATAAATAGTAGCTAAACTAGTCGTTCGGTAGAAGGGGTGGACTTGTATTATAAAATGTTTTAGACTATTAATTTGGTGTCTCGTCTTTGTATTCAAAACTTGTTCTATGTGCCATATATTAGATCAGAACTTCCAAGGTTGAGTGGATGCTTGAAATGGCAAAGCTCCTCTGTGGAAGTTCGCAAACATACTCGGGTAAGTGTATGCTTGAAATGGCAAAGCTTATCTGAGGAGTTTGATCTCTCTCAAACACCATTTTGGGTAAATCGGAAAAGACAACCCAAAATGGATGCACATAGGCTAGTATACCTTAAAATGGGGTGCTAGTCTAAGTAGAACAAGGGCTTTACGTTTTTTGCAAAAGATTAGACAGTGTTGCAAGTCGAGTGCTTGAAATGGCCTTGATTCACTTTCGAACACTTTTGCAAAAGACTAGACAGTGTGGCAAATCGAGCGCCGGAAAAGGCCTTGATACACGTTTGAATACTTAGAAGATTCACTAAGGGTCAATGATAAACAGGATATAATACAAGGCCCCTGAAACCGAACGCTTTCTTTTAATTGTAATAATTATCAGTTACTTTCCAGTACTAAAACCAACCAACCAACCAATCAATCACTTAGCTGGTAGCTTTAAAACCAACCACCCAACCTAAAACACGCCCTCCCGCTGAATAATCCCCTCAAAGAACAATTATCCCCCTAATTCCCTTGTGTTCGACCCCTACTTACCACTTACTACCCAGTAGTGTAGTCGCGAGTAGCGGAAAATATAAATTTATTTTGCACAGAGAACATTGCACCTTAACGACAGTGCAGTGGGCTCCGTCAGGTTTCCACTATAAATCTGTGAGCAATTACTTTCCGTACTATTTCCTGTACTTGTGATAATTTCCGCTGCCATCTGTCAGAGGGATACCACACTGGGATCCCCCACATATAGACGGCTAACCTAACGATCCAACAGGACCAGCTTGGAATTTGGATTGTTTACTTCTGCATTTTGTAAAATTGTGTCAGAATCAAATTGTAACAGATGGGTCTGTTGGACCCTTTGTGTTTTGATGATAACAAACACTTAACTAATAATCCACTTGAGTGTGCAGAAATCACTGTCTAACAGGGAAGCTTGCTGGACATCTCTGAGAGAGAGCAGAGCTGCGAGAGAGATGCGATCTGTCCGAGAGACAAACCGACTTATGACGAGATCAGATCGGCGAGAATATACTAGATACAAATCAGGAGATATTCAAGTATATATGCTGGTTAATTGACGAGAAGAATTAACATCGATATATATGAATCAGTATATACGAGGTGAAGATCAAAGCCAGAATTGGAAGGGAAATATGTGATGTGGTTAAGATATGGAAATATCTTAACTATATCATATCTGCTGGATAGCAATCAGATATCTGATGGAGATCAATCTCAGCCGACTTGAAGAACACTATAAAAAGAGGAGAAGCCTCCAGTTTGAGGTTCGGCTTTTAGAGATAGCGATCGGAGATTGAAGAGTGTTCAATTCCGGAGCTGACAAGGTGCTGCTGTGTGCGGACAAGAAGATCGTGTTAGTTGATCCTTCGAATTGAGTAGTTTTGTTAGTTGTCACTACGTGAGACAAGTGTAACAAACTGCAAGCATATTCCTTTATCAATAACACGGATCTTGAAGCCCTTCTGGAACTGTCCAGGAGGCAAAGTGGTTTTCAGCCTGCTGCAAAGGTTGCATTAAGGTTTCCACTCTAAATCGTGAGTATTTACTATCTGTTTATATTTCCTGCACGAGAGTTAATTTCCGCTGCCATCTGTCTGAGGGATACCATTCTGGGATCTCCCTCACATAGTTGGCTAACCTAACGATCCATCAATTGGTATCAGAGCGCGGCTCTAGATTGTGTGTTAGCCTTTGCAGGAAATCATGTCTGGCGGAAACGACTCGTTCTGAAGCCGCCGGTGCTGAGCCCGGGAGAGTATGACTGGTGGAAGGATCAGTTCGAAGCTCATGTTTGTTCCCTGGATGGGAAGCTGTGGCGTGTGTTTGAAAAGGGTAACTTCCCTATTCTGGATGTGACAGATCCCGCCAATCCAAAGGAGAAGGAGAAGGACAAGTACACCGAAGCTGATTACAAGTCTCTCCAACAGAATGCCAGAGCCAAGAAGGCTCTGTACATGGCTCTCTCACAAGGAGATCAGGTGAAGATGGCTGTGTACAAAACGGCGAAGGAACAGTGGGATGGCCTTGCAAGACTGTACGAGGGAAACGAGGATATAAAAAGGAACAGAATTCTAGCTGCCACGAAAGACTACGAAACAGTCGAGCAGCGAAAGGACGAATCCCTGGAGGACTTCTACACCAGATTTCAAATAATCATCGCACAGCTGAACTCCCTGGATGAGAAACTCCCACAGTGGAAAATAACTCATCAGTTCATGCAAGCTCTCAGCTCCAGATGGGACACAGTGACTACAGCCCTTCAGGCTCAAAAAGGAATCAAAGACATTACCATGGAAGAGCTGGTGGCCAATCTACAAAGCCAAGCTGGGATATCAGAGAGAAAGATGGCCAGAAGACAAGCTGGAAAATCTAAAGCTATAGCACTGAAAGTGGAGAAGGCTTTGGACATAGCCCAAGTAAGCCTACCATCCAAAGGTGAGGACGAGGAGATAGCTCTTCTCTCGAGAGCCTTCAAGATAGCTACAACAGGGAGAACACAAAACAGAGGTGTCTCAGGCGGAGGACGAAATAACCAAAAAGGGAAAAAGGGAGCCACCTCAGAGGAAAGCAAGACAAAGGCGGGTGCAAAGGAAGAAAGAACATGCTATCACTGCCAGAAAAAGGGGCATCTTGCTAAAGATTGCTACAGCAAGAAGAAGGGTGAACCACCTGCCCCGAAGGAAGCTCAAGCCATGTTCGCCGCCTGGGGTGACTCAGACGAGGAACCCAGCGACAGGAAGCGAGCTAAGAAGCCATGTCTGATGGCAAGATCCACGAACGATGAGGTACATGAATCTGATTCTTATATCGATCAAGTATTTAGTGAATCTGACTTTGCAGAAACTACTACCGAACTGCTGAAGAAGATCACAAACCTTAAGGAACAGCTTGAGATCATGAAAGAGGAACATGAAGACGACATGGAAAACAGCCGACTCTGGTCAACCAAAGCTATGCGACTTGAGGGGGAAAAGAAGGAGCACGTCTGCAAATGCTACACTTGTGACGAAAGAGACACACAGATCAGCAGTTTGAGTAACGGACTGAGATGCATGCGAATTGACGACACCAAGCCGATAGACGTCGGAACAACTATGGTAGGATCAATTGAAGAATCAGTCAGGATCCAACTGGATAACGAAGAACTCCATCAGACTGTCGCAGATCTCAGACAAAAAGAGACGGAATGCAAGAAAATCTGGCTACGAGAACTAGAAGCCAAGAAGGCTGAAGAAGTAAAACAAGATTACAAGAGAAGGTTTGCCAGACCCGGACTTGGGTATATGGAAGAGACTGACAAACAGGAAGCAAACAGAAGAATTGACAAAGGAAAGGGATTGATGACTGAAGTCGGCGAGAGCTCGCACCAGGTGAGAAAGCCGGAAGCCACATCCCCTAAAGAGAGCCATCTCGATGACAGAGACTCTGCACCTTTCAAGGCTGGGAAAGCCTTTGAAATCTGGAATAAGATGAGCTCCAACCGTTAACCTTTCACGATTGACCCTCAGGCCCAAAGAAATAGGAAACCTACTCCCTTAGAAAGAAACAAGAAAGCTGGAGTGCTTTACTATCGTGTTTGCTGGCACTGTGGTCACACTGGTCACTACAGATCGGACTGTAAGAGACTGGAGAAAGCCAACGAGAAGTATCACAGTGATCAGAGAAAAGTTCCTCCCCACAACAGGGACGACAGAGGTGAAGGTGCTCGTCTTTACCACGACACAGCCACCTACGGACGACCCAGGAGAACTCCCAGAAGGCGAATCAACCTTGCTGATGATAACGATTTCCGACCTTTAAAGTCTCCCCCTGTTGTTAAAACTGCCCCAAAACCCAGTAAGCCCAAGCTTGTCTGGGTTCGTAAAAACTGATTTTTCTCTTGCATGATGGAGTGAGGAGCAAGCCATGGTATCTAGACAGCGGATGCTCCAAACACATGACAGGAGATCCAGGATGGTTCATCTCACTCCAAGCCTATTCCGGAGGAAGCATTATCTTCGGAAACAAGAGTACAGGTAAGGTCGTCGCAACAGGAGAGGTAAGAATTTCAGAAACAATCAAAGTTCGACAAGTTAGTCTGGTTGAAAACCTGAATTATAACCTGCTGAGTATATCACAATTGTGTCAACATGGTAAGAATCAAGTGATATTCAACTCTAATGACTGTTTTGTGAAGTGCATTGAGTCAGGAAAGGTAATACTCAGAGGTGTCCGGGAGAATCAAATATACACAGTAGACCCAGAGTTCGTCCCTGAAGAGGAGCTGTGCTTGGCTAGCATAACAGCCGACACACTGCTGTGGCACAAAAGGTTTGGACATGCAAGCACGAGACTGATTCATAAGCTGCATCAGAGTGAACTAGTGATCGGTTTACCCAAGGTAGAAAACTCAATTGATCAGGTGTGCAGTGCATGTGCCACAGGTAAGCAAGTACGTACTTCGTTCAAATCAAAACAATCAGTAAGTACTTCAGGTCCTCTTGACATGATCCACATGGATCTCTACGGACCAGTGAACGTCGTCAGCCGTGGAGGCAACAGGTACATATTAGTCATCGTAGACGACTACTCCAGGTATACTTGGACAATTTTCTTGTGCTCTAAAGATGAAACATACTCTGAATTTGTCTCATGGATGAAACTGATTGAAAATAAATTGAGCAAGAAGTTAGTATCCATTCGTACTGACAATGGAACCGAGTTCCGGAATTCCCAGTTTCTCTCCTTGTGCAGGACTGCTGGAATTGATCACAACTTCGCAGCACCACGAACTCCTCAGCAGAATGGGGTGGTAGAAAGAAAGAATAGGACATTGGAAGACATGTCCAGAACAATGTTGATTGCCAGTGGCGTTCCCAAGGGGTTCTGGGCAAAGGCTGTGCATGCGGCCAGCCACATACTGAACCGAGCATCTCTACGTTTTCTGATAGGAAAAACACCGTATGAGCTGCTGCGGCGAAGAAAACCTAACATTGGCTATTTGAGAGTGTTTGGCTGCAGGTGTTACGTACATAACAATGGAAAGGACAATCTGGGAAAGTTCGACCCAAGGAGCGATGAAGGTGTGTTCATAGGATATTCAAGCCATAGCAGAGCCTACAAGGTGTACAACCTAAGGATGGAACGGGTGGAGCATCCACGTAACCTTTGATGAGGGCGCTATGACAGGGCATCTAGTAAAAGATCCTTCATCACAGGATGACGGAGAACTTCAGTTCACTGATAGAGCTGACCCCGACTGGGAACCCTCTCAAGGTGAAGTCATAGAACCCGCTCAAGTGACTGCTCAGGAAGCCGGTCAGGAACCCGTAGATGCTCAAGCTGAGTTGCCCACTCAAGAATTTGTTCCTGATGCCCCTGCGACAGACATCATTGCTGGGGCTCACAACGAAGAGGAGACTGACAACAATCCCCCGCCTACAGGTACAGCAGAGGAACCCAGAACCACAAGGAGCGGAAGAGTTATGGAGCCTCCAGCCAGGATGAGGGACTACCAGTGCTATACATCGCAGGATCAAGTAAGTCGGGATGACCTGTGCCATTTCTGTGAATTTGCGTCTTTTGTCTTTGTTACAGAACGAAGGACAATAGCTGAAGCATTGAAGGATCCGGAATGGGTAAATGCCATGTAAGAAGAACTCCATCAGTTCGAGAGGAACAAGGTATGGCGACTGGTCCCTAGGCCGAAGGACAAGAACGTGATTGGAACGAAGTGGGTCTTTCGCAACAAGATGGACGACAAAGGAGTCGTTGTAAGGAACAAAGCCCGCCTGGTAGTAAAAGGATACAACCAATAAGAGGGGATAGACTACGATGAAACCTTCGCCCCAGTTGCAAGGTTAGAAGCAATCAGATTACTAATTGCTTATTCGACTTACCATGGCTTTGTTCTACAGCAAATGGATGTAAAAACGGCTTTCTTGAACGGAGTTCTAAAGGAGGAGGTATATGTGAGCCAGACACCAGGGTTCGAGGATCACACCCACCCGGATCATGTCCACATCCTTGAGAAGGCGATGTACGGGCTGAAGCAAGCACCTCGTGCCTGGTATGAGAGACTGTCACAGTTCCTACTATCTCACGGATATACCAGAGGAGAAGTGGACAAAACTCTCTTCCTTCTGAAGGAAGGAAAGGAAACCTTGGTGGTGCAGGTATATGTGGATGACATCATTTTTGGTTCAACTAACCCTAAACTTGTCAAGAAGTTTACAGAATTGATGTCAAGTGAGTTCGAGATGAGCATGGTGGGAGAACTCAAGTACTTCCTTGGACTTCAAGTTACTCAAGGGGAGGATGGCACCCGAATCCATCAACAAAAGCTGACCCCAGGGAAACGCACGTGAAAGCTGTAAAGAGGATACTGAGATATCTGAAGGGAACAGATGACTTGTGCCTGTTCTATCCAAGGGGAGGTGAATTACGGCTGGAAGCATATACTGACGCAGATTATGTTGGGTGCAAGACAGACAGGAAGTCCACGTCAGGGATGGCTCAATATCTTGGACCATGTCTCATCTCTTGGGCTTCAAAGAAGCAGTCCTCAATTGCTCTCTCCACCGCTGAGGCAGAATATATTGCCGATGCTGCCTGCTGTGCGCAGTTGCTGTGGATCAGGCAACAGCTAAGTGATTATGGTGTTATTACAAATTGTGCTAAGATTTTGTGTGATAACACTAGTGCTATTAACATCTCTAAAAATCCAGTGCAGTTCTCACGCACTAAGCACATTGAAATCCGATATCACTTCCTACGAGACTGTGTAGAAAAGGGAACAATTGAGATGGAATATTGTAGAACTGAGGACCAGATTGCAGACATATTCACAAAAGCTTTGCACAGAGAACCCTACGAGAAACTGAGGCTCGAACTAGGTATGGTTTCTCTCCCTTAAAGCTATGCTCAAATATTGCTCCCTCGGTGATTGGCTACTAGAGGCATATAAGTCACGTCTGATGGAGAGCCTAACATGAATGTTCTGTGCTAGTAAAAAAGTAAGTTGTGTTCATAATGTAGCCATGCATGCTTGCTATGTGATTGATGACTGCACTAAGGACCGAAAAACATGAAATTCTGATCTCTTTCTGCCCAAAAGAGACCTCCATATTTGATCCCACACTATAAGCCAAGGAGGTACTCTAGACCAACCTTAGCCTACCTTCGTGTGGAACGCTCCTATGAGCCCGTCGAGATGTTCCTTTTCCGGAGTTTTGTGTGTGGTGTTATTTGTACCATTCGGGTAAAGTTGCACACCATACCAAAACCTTGTGTACCCATGAGACAGTAAGAATGAGCTATCACCATGGAAAAATCACCTTTGGCTGGGAAACAGTCCTTGTGCCAGGCAGGTACACATCCTCTGTTGAAGTTGGGTTAGCTTTGGGAAGAAGTAAAGTTAAAATTGAAAGGTGAACAGTCTCTGCAGCATGGAGTTGTCGCGTCGGTTGCTTATGGGGCAACACGCCTAATTACAGATGACACGTGTCCTTCAGTTGATTTGATTTTGGCAAGGGTTTATTACGAAACCGTTTTTGGAAGGAAGGAAAAGATGGCAATTGCTAAAAATTGAAGGCGGTGTATTTATTGGAAAGAGGCGACGTTTGGGGTTTCTATTGTCTCACAACCCCTAGGGTTTGCAAAGGATACTTAAAGCAAGCAGACCGAGCGATATGTCTCATCACTCTCGGACTATTATTCTCTCTCTCTCAAAAATTTCAGAAGTTCAGAAATTCTCCATGGCATCTTCAAACTCTAACTCCAGCCTCTCTCCTGTCGCCGCCGCCGAGATGGCTGCAAAGTTGATCGCAAGTGGAGTCAACCCCCAAAACCTGAGACCATTCTGCAGTCGGTCTCGCCCACTGGCTCCGTTCCGTCCAACTCGGCAGTAGCCGCAGATATGGTAAAATTAGAAGGACGGCTTGAGGATCTTCGAGCGGATTCCTCCGCCCTGCGCCATGTTAAGAAGGAGACCTCGGTTGCTACCAGGTCGGCAGGCAAACGAGCGAGGAAACCCGCTCCTCAATCTGCCAGGAAAGGTCAGAGATCTACCCGGACCTCCGCTCCGCCCGTTGAAGAGGAGGCCGAGTCAGATGGTAGTGCCGAAGAATCAGAAGATGCAGGGAAGGGGTTTGTGCAGGAGTTGGTGCTGAATAACGAGTGGATGTTGGCGAACGGTTTGGGAGAAGTTTTGGAACTCCTGGAGGCCCAAGGGTGGGGCGCTCTGTTTAAAAAGCCTGTTGTAGTTGATGAGAAGTTGGTGAGGGATTTTTATTCAAGAATGAAGCTGGTTGAAAAGGAGGAGGGAAAAGGTAACTTGGAGCTATCAGCTGTTGTCGGAGGTGAGGTGTACTCCGTGAGTCTGAGGGAGTTGGCCACTGTTCTGGGGGTGCCCAAAGGCGGGTATGCCACTGATGGACCATAATTATACGAATCAAAAACACAGTAAAACCCACCAAATTAGACTGTTGGTCTATTTAACTTTTGCTTGTTAGTTCCGATATATTTCTACAGGGTATTTCAGAGCTTAGAGAGAATACAGGCTAAGGAGGAGTTTTTAAGCTGAAAAGGTATCAAGAGTCATTCCAAGGTCAAGATCAGACGCTGACTGAAGAAATCTCAAGGATCCTGACATTGAATCACTCCAAATCAAACCAAAGAGGATTTTAGGCCAAAAATATCACATTGAAGACTCAACCGACCGGGTAGGAAAATGCCTCAGAACCACCCGATCGGTTGAAGCAATTCCAGGCCCTCCGCCGAGCTGACCAAACACTCAATTCAAGTTGCGCGAGCAAATCACCTCTTCTAACAATTCCGCCTCGACCAAAGTGTTTAAAATGGAAAATAAGGTGGAAGATGTCGGAAAACCAAGGAGAACGCCCGAGCCGATTAGCAGTTGGCTCAAGTCCAAAGCAAAAGCCTCGCGCATAGGCACCAAGACCAAATTGCTCGACCAAACCATGGAATTTGGAAATTCTGGCTCGACCATTAGTCTTAAAATCACTTGGCCATTCCAAATCAACTATCAAATGCACTCATGGACTTGGTGACCGGCCACCTTGCTTGGAGGTGGCCAAGGGAGGAGCTCCTCCCTCCATGGTGACCGGCGACCGGCGGCTCCTCCACTCATGGTGACCGGTGGCTTTGCTCCTCCCCCATGTGGCGGCTCCTCCTTGCTCCTCCTCCTCCTCCCTTGGATCAAAAGACACTTGCCCCTCATCTCCACCCTCCATTTCTCCTCCCTTAGCCTATAAATACAACCCATCCCCTCCTCATTTGTATCATCTCACCATCATCCTCAAATCAAAATTTCACTTATCTCTCTAAGTTTTGTAAAGTTTGGCTTTGGAAATAAAGATTGCTCCCTTGGCGCTTCAACGGTAGTAAGTTTTTAATATTTATTTTCCGTCTTTAATTTCTAGTTCCTTAGTTATAATGTTTAGCGCGATAAATAGTAGCTAAACTAGTCGTCCGGTAGAAGGGGTGGACTTGTATTATATAATGTTTTAGACTATTAATTTAGTGTCTCGTCTTTGTATTCAAAACTTGTTCTATGTGCCATATATTAGATCAGAACGTCCATGGTTGAGTGGATGCTTGAAATGGCAAAGCTCTTCTGTGGAAGTTCGTAAACATACTCGGGTAAGTGGATGCTTGAAATGGCAAAGCTTATCTGAGGAGTTTGATCTCTCTCAAACACCATTTTGGGTAAATCGAAAAAGACAACCCAAAATGGATGCACACAGGCTAGTATACCTTGAAATGGGGTGCTAGTCTAAGTAGAACAAGGGCTTTACGTTTTTTTGCAAAAGATTAGACAGTGTTGCAAGTCGAGTGCTTGAAATGGCCTTGATTCACTTTCGAACACTTTTGCAAAAGACTAGACAGTGTGGCAAATCGAGCGCCGGAAAAGGCCTTGATACACGTTTGAATACTTAGAAGATTCACTAAAGGTCAATGATAAACAGGATATAATACAAGGCCCCTGAAACCGAACGCTTTCTTTTAATTGTAATAATTATCAGTTACTTTCCAGTACTAAAACCAATCAACCAACCAATCAATCACTTAGCTGGTAGCTTTAAAACCAACCAACCAACCTAAACACGCTCCCTCGCTGTACAAAATCCTTAAAGAACGACTATCCCCCTAATTCCTTTGGGTTCGACCCCTACTTACCACTTGCTACCCAGTAGTGTAGTCGCGAGTAGCGGACTATAAATTTATTTGTACATTTGCTCTGACGACGAGCATCTCGTCAGCCACTTACTCCAAAGGTACGTGGCCAGGCACCGTGGCAAAGACAGAGGTCTTTGAGCGTCTCGGGCTAGACCCCACACCAAAGGGACAAAGGGAAAACACTCACATAAATGTGCTCCCTAGGATTTTGCACAGAATACTCGTCTCCAATATTTCCCCGAGGAAGCACAAACACAATCTAGTTACCTTCCAGGATCTACTGTTGGTCGATCAAATTATGCAGAGGAAGCCAGTGAACTTGGCATTTCAGATCATGAAGCATATGGAGAACAACAGGGACAACCCGTCAAATGGACTCCCCTTCCCAGGGTTTGTGAAAGAGATAATGAAGTTTTGGGAGATTTACCTTCATGAGTCGGAGCGAGTGCTTTTGTCTGCACTGAGTGATGAGCATCTTACCAAACTGGGGTTGGAGTTCTCTGAGGGCGTTGGATGGATAGTTCCTGCTGTGGTGGAGGAAGCTGATGATGAGGATGATTGAAGTGACTCCTCTCAATGTTGCTGCTCCTGTCGGTGGTGACGAGGCAACCCCCTCTGAGGGCTTAAGTGAGATGCTGGCGCTGCTGAAAGTGCTTCGTGCAGAGATGAAGGAGTTAAAGGGTGAGCTGAAGGAGGTAAAATCAGAGTTGGTAGAGGCAAAGATCGAGTTAGTGGACGTAAAGGGGAAGATGACTGCCTTGGAGTTGGCCATCACTGTTGATTTAGGTGCCATGTCGGTGGCAGTAGCAGGGTTCCCAGATCAGATGAAGGACCTTGCCGCAGTGATTGTTGAACAAATGAAGGCTTCGTTCACAATTGATGCCTCATCTTAACTGTCTCATGGAACCCACATCCTTGCAATTCCCTCCCACATCTGCCCCCTCTTTCCTGTTGAACTTGTTTTGTTTTGAATTTCATGTTTAAGACTTCCATTCTTTTTGATTTCTCTGCCGCATGTGTGGTGTCTGAATGACACGCTTCTGACTTGCCAGCATGAATGAAGTGTTTTCTTTCCGTTACTCTATGTTCTTATTTGCTAACCTTTTTGATGATGTCAAAAGGGGGAAGAAATGTATGAGCATTACACTAAGGGGGAATAACTGTTACCAAAGGTTGAGTGGATGTCTATCTGAGGGGGAACTATGCTAGCTAGACGTTAAATAAAATACTCAGTGAATAAACTCTGAAACAGCTAGCTGTCCTAGAGAAACGCATGTGAAAACTCTTTGTGTGATTTCTTATTTGTGAAGAAGTGTTTGTCATCATCAAAAAGGGGGAATTTGTTGGACCCTTTGTGTTTTGATGATAACAAACACTCACATCTTTCTGCATGATTTGAATGGCTTGTGAAAGGAGTCTGCCGGACTCATTAGCGAGTGCGGATACTGAGGCAACGAGTTGAGAGATGTATTTTTCAAGTCCTTTGTTTCGGCTTGGTTTTGATGCATAGTAGTATTCACTTGCTGCACAGTACCTGACAATTGCATTAACATGTCCTCAAGAGATTTGTTTGGTCCCTCTTGTTGGTTTCTCGAGTTTGCTTGATACTGTCCAGCTGGATGGGCGTCCTGGTTGTACTGTTGGTGGAGAGGTTGATAGAATGACTGGGCTAGTTGAGGAACAGCTGGTTGTGTTTCTTGGTATCCTCCTAGCATATTTATTTCTGTCGGGTTCTCAACGAGTAGTGTTGGACATGCGTCAGTCTTGTGGTCCGTAGAGCCACAAAACTCGCAAGGTCTTACTGGAACTGGCTGTCTTTGCAGGATCTGAATCATCATCTCCTTTAACTGTTTCATTTCTTCAGGAATAGAGCTCATCGGTGTTTCAGCTCTTGCCACATTCTTTGTTCGGGAAAATTCTTCCTGCCTAGCTGTCTCTTCTCTAAATCGGGCATTTTCAGCAACCTTGGTGATGAGATCCCTTATGCCTCTTAATGATAGATTCATTATGGATCCTCCAGCTGAGGCATCCAGGAGCATTTTGTCTAAGGGTCTTAATCCGTTAATGAGATACTCAATTGTGAGTTTCTCGGGTAGTCCAAGAGTGCAGCAGCTTCTCTCCAGGTGGTTGAATTTCTCCAGGTCGTACATGGTCTCATTAGGTCCTTGCCTTATGTCCTGCAGTTGTCTTCTTACTTGCATTGCTCTTCCTGCTGGGTAGTATTTGCCCAGGAATTTCCCTTGCATCTGAACCCATGTTCTGATGCTTCCGGAAGGCAATGAAAGGAACCAATCGTTTGCTGAGTCTATGAGGGAAAAATAGAATGCCTTCAACTTGAAGTCGTCCATATTCACTCGATTGGAATTTAGATTTTGGCAAATTCCATGCAGGCGTTGGAGGTGAGTTGTGGCAGATTCTCCTTGAGCTCCTGAGAATTGTGGCAAGCTGTGGGCCACTGATGCGTTGATGGTTATGTTTTCTAGTTCAGGGCTCTCGTAAATGCACCACGGCTGTGTTTCGAAATTGGGGGCGTTTAATTCTCCCATAGTAGGTTCATGGTAGTTGTTATCCCCATAGTAGTTATCGTAGACAGGTTCTTGTCTTGGCATTTGTCGAGGTTGGGGGGGTGGTGGATATCTAGGGGGTTGTTGTACTGGACCAGCTGCATTTCGGTCCTCGGGCGGTTCTTGGTTTCTTCTGATGGCCTCCCTATCACGAGCTCTTCTGTTTCTGATGAGTTGTTCCGGATCGTCGATAAATGGAAGTGGCACCTCATCATTTTGATCGTACAGGTTTATCTCGTCGTCATCCTGGTAGTCATGGTGGCTTCCTTCGCGAGACATGGTTGTTTCGAAGCGCGTGTTGATTCAAAGAACTTATCCGATTAATTAACTAATTCCCCGGTAACGGCGCCAATTTTGATGGTTGCACAGTCGTTGTGTGCAAACGTCAAGAATAAATTTATAATAGTCCGCTACTCGCGACTTCACTACTGGGTAGCAAGTGATAAGTAGGGGTCGAACCCAAGGGAATTAGGGGGATAGTTGCTCTTTGAGGTGATTTGTACAGCGAAGGAGCGTGTTTTTAGGTTTATTGAGGTTTTAGCGCTAACAACTACGTGACTTTTTGATTGGTTTTGGTTTTTTTGTGCGGAAAAGTAAATGACAGAAAATTAAATACTGAAAATACAAAGAAGACTTACAGCGGGTGATGCGGGATTGGTAAGTCCTCCGGTTGATGAGTGCAGTTGATGAAGGCAGTTATACTAAGAAAGTAAATACAGGTGGTGTTTGATAAAACATTCAGTTTCAGGGGCTTTGTATCATAGCCTGTTTATCATTGACCTTTAGTGATCCTTCTAAGTATTCAAACGTGCATCAAGGCCATTCCAAGCACTCGATTTGCCACACTGTCTGGTCTTTTGCAAAAGTGTTCGAAAGTGTATCAAGGCCATTCCAAGCACTCGATTTGCACACACTGTCTAGACTTTTGCAAAAAAACGTAGAGCCCTTGTTCTACTTAGACTAATACCCCATTCCAAGGTATATTAGCCTGTGTGCATCCATTTGATCAGTCATTCCCGAGCAATCAAATGGTGTTTGAGAGAGCTCAAACTCCTCAGATAAGCTTTGCCATTCCAAGCATCTACTTATCCGAGTATGTTTACGAACTTCCACGGAAGAGCTTTGCCATTCCAAGCATCCACTCAACCTTGGAAGTTCTGGCCTAATATATGGCACATAGAACAAGTTTTGAATACAGAGAAAAAATACTAAAGCAAGTCTAAAACATTTTATGATACAAGTACACCCCTTCAACCGAATGAAGAGTTTAGCTACGAATATCCATAGAGGTGGATACCATAGCTAAATACTCGGGGGTTTTTGAAAGACAGTAAGTAAAGGGGAATACTCAAGAACCAACAGGAGTATTCCCAATTCCTACTTGAATACTCAAGAACCAACAGGAGTATTCTCTAAAACTGTTATAATACTCAAGAACCAACAGGAGTATTATTTCAAAACCAAACTTACAAGTTGCCAAACTTAGAGAGATAAGTGATTTGTGATTTTTGGGATGTTGATTACAAATGAGGAGGCATGGTATTTATAGGCTAAGGGAAGCCATGAGGAGCCAACACTTGTCACATGGAGGGAGGATGAGCTTTGAGATGATGACACATGGGGGAGGAGCTCTAGCCGCCGGCGGCTTTGGGAGGAGGGAGGAGGAGCCGCCAAGTGGAGGAGAGGAGTTGTGAGGGAGGAGCCGCCCATGTGAGGAGGATGCTCCTCCCCTTCTAGCCGCCCATGTGAGGAGGAGCCTCCCTTGTGAGGAGGTTTTGTGAGTTTTGTGAAGTTTTCACAAAACTATCGGTCCATTCCTACCCCGGACTGACTTTGGTTGCTCTTCGGTTTGATTTGTTTTGAATGATTCCATGTCAGGATCTTTAGATTTCTTCAGTCAGTGCCTGATCGTGACCTTGGAATGACTCGTAACATCTTTTCTGCGTAAAATCCTCTCCTTAGCGTGTATTCTCTCTAAGCTTCAAAATACCCTGTAGAAATATATCGGAACTAACAAGCAAAAGTTAAATAGACAAACAGTCTAATTTAGTGGGCTTAACTGTGTTTTTGATTTGTATAATTATGGTCCATCAATAGCGTTGCTTAGCAACTGAGTTGTTGCATAAAAACCTGTTGCAATATCCATGTTTCTTAAAAAATAGCAACAAACCAGATAACTGTGTTGCGAAAGAATAACTCTAAGGCAACGCAGTAATGTGTTCCATAAACGATGTTGCTTAGTACTTTTACAACAACACTGTTGTTGTATAAAGACATGTTGCGTAGGCGTTATTGCTTAAAATATAGCAACAAGTTTCAATTTGTATTGCAAAAGATAAACTCTTATGCAACATAACCAGTGCAACAAGTATACTCTACGTTGCATTAGATAAAAACTTATGCAATACAAATTGAAACTTGTTGCTATATTTTAAGCAATAACGCCTACGCAACATGTCTTTATGCAACAGCTGAAACGTTGCGCAAGTTCGAAGCAACACGTTTTTGCCTTAAGCAACGTTTTATTTCCTGTTGCATTAGTGTCAAAATGGCGTAGTGATCGCTGGCACGTGCACCAAAACCTTCAATCGCCGCCTCCGAAAGCACAGCAGCTCAGCAAAGGAAGGAGCAAACATACAGATCCAGAAAAGGGAGAAGGAATCGCCACGGAAGGAGGTGCGGTGGGGGGAGACTGTGAGAGACAGTGGAGAAAGGAACAGAGGAGAAGGAGAACTTGGAGGATCAGGAGCCGGAGGATGAAACTCAGCCCATGGAGCAGCCAGGAGAGGTGGTCGTCGGCGGAAAACGAAGTTGGGAACTTAGGGCGCTTCTAGAGAATTGGAGAAGAGAGGAGAGAGAAGATACCCTTATATTAGTCATCAGTTTTTGTTGCCTCAGCTTCTGCCACATTCTTCTTTGTTCTACAATAGTTATATATAGTCTAAGCTTAGCTGCGTGATATAATTGTGGTCTCTCCAACATTTGTCTGAAAAAGAACCCCTTTAATGATCCAGATCTTTTTTTTCTGAAAAATAAATATTCTTTCAACTGTGGATGATGGCGGGTGCAGTTGAAAGTAACATTATGAAAAATCAGATTTAAGAATGTGTTGTCTATGAGTGGCTGTCTATATCTTCGGCTACTGATATTTTTGTGATTTCTTTTATTTCATTGTAGAGCTTGGCTGCGTGGGCTCATAGATGCCGCAGTCACACGTGTTGGTTTCCGGTTTGTGGAGTTGTGAATAAATGCAGTGAATGGATTTTGTTGACAGGTTTGAGAATTTAGATATTTTGTGATGCCTTAGCTTTTTGAACGTGCTTGTTTAATTGAGCCTGTCAGGTTATTATTCAATAAACAGGTGTCAATTAAGTAATGGAATTGGAGGATGTAATTTACGTTGAGTGCATTTAAATCATTTATAATTACTGGATAAAACATCAGGAATTATCATTTACGCTGAGAATTGACCTTGGAAGTGAACATAGTGAACCGTTCCATGCCTTGTGTGCACAAAGTGGTATTATTCACGAACTAACTCCACAGAATCACCTCAGTCTTATGGTGTAGCCAAACGAAAGAATATCACTCTCAAGGAGATGATGAATGTAATATTGACAAGCTTTAGGCTACCCTAAGAAATGTGGGGAGGTCAACTGAATTCCTTGATGGAAAGATGCCATAAGAAGAGAAATCTTATGGACATAATTTCCCAACCTATATGCTTGATGAGGCTGAATCTCAACCCTATAAAGAGGATGAGTTCAACTGAGTTCCTTGATGGAAAGATGCCATAAGAAGTGTGATAGACTCCATATTACAAAATTACATGTGGGGGTTGGTTGACCTTCCTCTGAGAAATAAACCACGTAACTCCAAATGGGTCTTTAGAAGGAAGATAAATGTGGATGGACTTATTGAAAAGTAGAAGTTCTACTTGTGATCAAAGGATACAAAAAAAAAAGAGGAATAACTTAATGACAATAAATCTTAATTGAGGTTATATTAGTCAGTTACAAAATTTAATCACACGGTCTCAATCCATAAACTCCCATGATGTTAGAACCATATTTTTCCAGATCACTGTCTTACCTAGGAAAACAAGGTCTCTACACGTTTAAGAGATGATGTTGGCATTATTTGATTAAAATATATTATCATTCCAATTATATCCTTATGAGTGATTAAATTGATTTAACCACTAATTATTTCGAGAAAAACTTGATCAATGTTAACTGTTTAAATTATTAGATGAACACTTATCGTTATGCCCATATTCTTTCTTAAAATATAAAATGGTTTGTGAATTCTTCCTCCCATTCTGATTTCTGAACGGTTTACAAATTGTTAGTGTCAAGAGTTTGGTAAATCTGGACCGAAGTTTATGCGAAGCATTTAGGGGATCGAGAAGGTAGCAAGCAGAAGGTTCTATGTTGATTTCGAAATATACACTGTGCTTCCAGCAGCGTAATGGAAGACTGTGGGGTGAGTCTCAGTTGTATTGTTGAAAGCCTTTGGTAACCAATTTGACTTCTTCTTATGCCTGTAAGTTTACTCTCATATTTCTGACATTGCTATGCTTAATGGTCAGTAGTTTAAATTCATCTATCAATTGGTTATACTAATGTCTTTGTCACTGTTCTGTGTTTAATTGCTTTAGGCTGCAGGTGTTATTTTTAATAATGCGCACAAAATTGATTGAGATGCATGCAGTGTTTGAGGCTGTATGTGTTCAGAGATGTTTGTGTGAGAAACACATTGCACATGCTGATTTACATGAAGGATAGGGGAACTAACTCATGGAAATCTGACCGTCACACAGTTTTGACGGCAGAAAATAAGTGTAAGATGACATTTCGGAACTTGATGTGGAGGTATGTGCTGATGTTGAGTTTTATATATCACAGTTTCATGGTTTTCTCTTCCTATTTACTATTTATAACCTGATTGGCAACCCATACCTGAACCTGATAGTCTAGTTGACTTCTGCCAAGTTCTGTATTGATTATTCGGCAACAGTGTTGCTTGTTCTTGGAGATGTGTATCTCGACTCTTCCTGTTCCACTTAGTTGGGTCACAGCATTGTAACAATTTGATGAGGTACAAGTCTTCGCTTATCAGCTGAGCTTGACTAGTCCTGTAAAAGGCTGACTTAAAACTGCTTAGGCAATGATTACTTTTCACAATCTAGTTGATGTTGTGTAGTATGAGCTCAAACTCAAACAATTTTGAATATGTCCCATTCGTAATTTATATGAAGAAAACTGTTGAAATGTGGTCGACTACCTGCATTATCTTTCATAGCATATTTTTGTGAACCAATCTAAAGGTTGCCTTTCATTTCTCAATTTTGACTTGGTGCAAGATGTTGGTATTGTCTGGTAGGTCTTTAGTGATTCCCTGCCCCGCAGCTTGAAGCCTCAAAGTCTGATGGATTCATGCGTTTACAATCTATCTCATCATTACCCTATATTCTTTCTGTTCCTGGATGTTTGACTTCTATCATTCAGTTCAAGCTGCAGCAGAATTCAAGGAACAGGTAGATTCCGGTTTTTATGATATGCGTGCACTGGAATTTCAGACAGAGAACTGTAACCCAAAGATTTCAGTATTAGGAAGCGTAATCTTTTTGTAGAAAATTACCATAAAGTGATTTGAGACTATACTGTAAGCCAGTAGATCACAAAACCTCTTACGATGACGTTTACCTGCCTCGAATTTATATTTGAAGGAATGGTATGTGTATATATAAGGAATGATATCATTCTTTTGATGCCAGTGCTAGGGTTTCATAAGATTGTGCCGTCACATCAGATGGAGAAACCGAGAATTTGAAGAAGCGAAGAGCAAGCATACAATAAAGAATCATACTGAAGTGGCAGGACAACACGAAGGACCTCTTTGCCGTTCTCTATCACGGTAAGTTTGTTTCTTCTCCATTCTGGAAACATGAATTTATAGAGAGTCAAATGTTGATGACTGCTACACTTGCTTTGATGGAGAATTCTTGATCATCTGAAACATTGAGCATTTGATGTCTAGGATATAGCCATGGCTGCCACATTTTAAGCATTATTGGTTCTATCATTCTATGTGTTCTCCGCATATCTATAAGCTGCCTTCTGCATTAACTCTGCTCCTTTGTTTTCCTTTGTATCAATAATAGTAATAGCATTCATTATTTTTTTGAAAAGGTATGGCTGATGGTGATGATACCAGAAAGAGCAATAATAATGTCTTGGTTGACAGAATCAGCAATCTCATTGATGATGTAACAGACATAATTTTGGGTAATCTTCTGGTCCCCCGAGGTTGTTAGAACAAGTATTCTATCTAAAAGATGGAGATATTGTTGGAGAAGATGCAAAAATTTAGACTTCGGTGAAGATTTCTTTGAGAGATATATTAGACGTAAGGATTATAAGTTAGATAACACCATAAGGACAGTTCTTTCACATCACAGTGGGCCAGTTGATAAGTTTCGATTGAATCGTCAGATTGGTCTCCGTGAGGGCATCACATTCGATCCTTGTGAATGGATACCTCTCCTACCACTAACGAGGATCCATCTTTTTTATGCAGATAATACTTCTCCCTATCCTCACATACCCTCAGGTATATTCACATGCTCTGATCTTCAACACTTGGAGTTATCATGTTGTGAGCTTGGTCCTGTAATTAATTTTTACGGATTTCCCAAGCTCATCAACCTCAGGATTCAGAGATGTTTAATGCCAGATGATTTGCTGAAAATTATGATCTCTAATGCCCCACTTCTTAAACAATTCGTAATTGATCTCTATCACAACGGCAACCCTGTTACTATCAATTCTCCACAGCTGGAGCGTTTATCTGTGGACTTTGAGCAGTGTATGAGACCTGTTTATTTGGAGAACTGTCCTGAACTGAAATATATGTTTCTCGCGACAAATGTGGTAGTACCAGTGAACCGAATCAGGAAATCAAAACTAGAACAGTTTGTCTGCCTTCTGCCAAAGATTGAGACACTTCACATTCTTGGAAATGCTTTGTCGGTAAGTATTCTCGTTGTTTACTTAATTCTATATTACATTGCTCCATTACTTAATCCTATATTACATTGCTCCATTGAGTTTGTGCTTAACATTATACTGGCATCGTTTGGAAGTCAATGGTTGCAGGCCCCATCCCATCGAAGCTTCCGACAACTCTACAAAACTTGGATCGTCTGGATGTGATTTGGTTACATATTTTTTCTCCAGAACAAATAGCATGCGCCTTCTGTCTTATTCGTAGCTCACCATCTTTGCAGTCATTGGAGTTCAGTGTAAGTCATTTGAGCCTGTTCAAAAATGAAATTTTTTCTTCTTATAAATATAGTCTCTTAGTTTAACTTGCATTGGCTATAGTTTGATTACTTACTCAAAGACCGAGGCATACAAACTGCTGCACAATATTTGGAATCTCAAAGGCAAGAAGTCGACCAATGGCCTGTCCGGACTCTTACACTTGACAACTTTAGTGAGCCCGAACTCGGAGTTTTGTACGCCCATACTGGTACTTGATGGATGCCCACTTCTAGACACAATGATAATTATGCCACAAGGTAGTATGGAACGTGATGAGGAGGTGGAGCTTTTAATAAACTTGATGGATCATCCCCGGTCATCAATTATGATTGTGCATCCCGCACATGAAGGCATCATGGAGCAAATTCTCGTGGTATCGGATTAAGATTGACATCATACCAGATGGATGTTTTTATACCAGATTGACATCGGATTAAGATTGACTTCATTAAGACTGATACCATGAAGACCCATTACTGTTTTTATCCTGACCTTTGCAACTTTTATATTATTATTTGTCCCATTGTCTACCAAATTTTGTATCTTGCCAGTCTTGTTATTTTTTTTTTGATAAGTTAAAGTCATTACATGTATACTAGACAGTTGGGGCTCCAAACACTTAGGCTCATTGGATGCCTCAATTATCATCCTCATCTCTTAGATGTTTTACACAACCTTATCCCTTCGCCCCCTTTCAGATTTTCATCAGATTCTCTATCCCACTCCCGCCGACTTCTTGCGCGCGCCTCTCTTGCTGTTATGCTGTAATGGCTTTTTTGCTTGTTATTGGTTACTTCTCACTTCTACAATACATCTCCGCATGGTTGTGATAGAGTAGGGACTCCCTGAGTTCCTAAACTTTATTCGTCAGGCTAGTCTTGTTATCACTAGTTCCCCAGTCTCCTCTATTGTTATTTGCTGGTTAGAAACATCTTTTATTCCTCTCTTCCCAAATGGTCCACTTAATCGCGTAGCTTAATGTCTTCCAGAATCTCTTGTATGTCTTCGAGGTTTTTGGAATCACCCAGTCTTGTAGAAGGCCTTTCATAGTAGGCGGCACAACCCAATAGAATTCCCACCACCTTGGGCACCACGTTTGTAGCCTCCATCTCAATTTGCAGTGGAGTAGTAGGTGGTCCGCCGACTCCACATACTGATCACAGAGATTGCAATTCAAATTCCGTCTCTTCTAAAACTCCCTTCCATCTCAATGCTAATGTCTTCGCTTGGCGCGGATTCTGCAGGTTCGTCGTGCCCTATGTTGGCGATAACTTAGACGCGTCGTAACTTAAAGTGTACACTAGGCGCGAGCTTAAAGTACAGGCAGGGCGCACGACGTCCAGTAGTCATAGGCGGATGCTCAATCATGGGGCACACCCATTGCTCGTATCCGATTGCTCGTCTATAAATATCATATGTTTCTACGATATTGGACATTCCGAAATAATCATAAACACTCGAGAAATCCATCTTTGATTCTCAAATCCACCTCAAACCCTAAGCATGCTGTTATATCCAATGCGTGCAGTACCAATGTACTCAATTGGATGATCCCACTTTGAATTTCCTGTAACCCAAGGCTAATGATACGAAGGTGGAAATATCGATTTCAGAAAGTGAATTTACGCAATCCAATTTGATATCCAAGCGACCCTTTTACTCCTACTAAAGTTTTACAGCTTTTCGGAAGATTTCAAGAACAAAGACGAAGCTGCTATCCTCACCCTGTTGTCTTCTCCTGAGTGACTACAAGAAGAAGACGACCCAAAACCTACATATCATGTACATGGCTATTATGGAGTATGCCGGAGGGTGTCACCCAGAATGTTCCATGTCGGCCGTCTCTTGATAGACAGATCACATCAGTCACTGAAGATGAGATTTTTAAAAATAATAGTGGGGCCAACAACAAGCATGATTACTCTGTGAGCGAAGAGTGTTGGATTTAATTGTAATAAATGTGTGGGATAAAGGATGGCATATATTGTGAAAATGAGTGTGGTTCAGGTAAAAATAATTATTATATATGAAAACAAAAAATTGGATTTTAGCTGACACGTGTCTAATTTCGTCGAAATTTCGGATAAAACACGGAGGGGCATTATAGTCATTTCACATATCTCGAATTTCATATCAGACTTCAATTGGAATGATCGGACTTAACTTGGAATGATCAGACTTAACTTGGAATGATCGGACTTAATAATCAGACTTAAAACAGCAATATCCCGACTTAAACAACAATATCCAGACTTGCAATGATCAAACTTAACTTGGAATGATCAGACTTAATTGGAATGATCAAACTTAACTTTGAATGATCAGACTTAAAACAGCAATATCCAGACTTAAACAGCAATATCCAGACTTAACTTGCATTGATCAGACTTAACTTGGAATGATCAGACTTAATAATCAGACTTAAAATAGAAATATCCAGACTCAAACAACAATATCAAGACTTAACTTGCAATGATCAGACGTAATTTGGAATGATCAGACTTAATTGGAATGATCAGACTTAACTTGGAATGATCAGACTTAACTTTGAATTATTAGACTTATTAATCATACTTAAAACAGCAATATCCAGACTTAAACAATAATATCGAGACTTAACTTGGAATGATCAGACTTAATAATTAGACTTAAAACAGCAATATCCAGACTTAAACAACAATACCCACACTTAACTTGCAATTATCAAACTTAACTTGCAATTATCAGACTTAACTTGGATTGATCAGACATAGTAATCAGACTTAATTGGAATGATAAGACTAAACTTGGAATGATCAGACTTAATAATCAGACTTAAAACAGCAATATACAGACTTAAACAGCAATGATCAGACTTAACTAGTAATGATCAAACTTAACAATCAGACTTAATTGAAATGATCAGACTTAACTTGGAATGATCATACTTAACTTGAAATGATCAGACTTAATAATAAGACTTAAAACAGCAATATCCAGACTTAAACAGCAATATCCAGACTTAAAACAGCAATATCCAGACTTAAACAACAATAACCATACTTAAAACAACAATATCCAGACTTAAAACAACAATATCCAGACTTAAAATAGCAACATCCAGACTTAAAACAACAACATCCAGACTTCAAATAGCAATATCCAGACTTAAAACAACAATATCCAAACTTAAGTTAAGTCTGGATAGGGGAGCACTCGGTTGAGGCAAGATTGTAAGAATGAGGCAAGTGAGGCATGATCTTGGCCATTGATCATATTGATCTAATGGTTGGTAGTGGGATTTTACTGTTGGTAGTGAGTTTTTACTATTTGCCACGTGGCGCGCCCACAATGCACGGGGGGTTGATGGATGGATGAGATCGTGCCTCACGTTGCCACATTCTTATTTGCCTTGCCTCATTTGAACGCTCCTCAGTCTGGATATTACTATGTAAATTTTTAGGACGATTATACCCTCGCATTTGTTATGTATTTTTAAATAAGTCCGTTGTAATTTTTTTCTTTACAAAAAACGCCCCGAATTACGATTGGTCGAAATATACACGTGGTAATATTTTATTGGATTTTTAGTTTTTTGTTTATAACCCTAGTTTTTATTAGATCCATTTTCTGTGAAAATTATACTAACAATTTAATAGTTGACACAAATGTAGACGATGTTATGAATATTATTGGATAACCTTTGGCCATTCACATGGCTATGCCCTTTAGCCTTTCATGTACCTCTTTTTAATTCTTACATTGATTCCTAGTCTATCCATATATCCCATGTAACCCTATATAAAGGGATCATTTTGTAAAGATCAATATCAATAAGAAATACTTCTTCACTCTACTTTCATCTCATCATATATTCATGTTCTTCATTTGAGTTCTCACAAATCCTTATATTTCACAACACGTTATCAGCACGATTTCTCTACGAAATCCAAGGTAGTTATACACCATCTTCTCTTCTTCATCCTTTTCTCGTTGTGATGCTATGATGGCAACATTGAATCCTCTTCGGAAAAATCAATTCCTTGATGCCATGGCGCTTGGAGATGCAATCAAAGAAGGAAATAAAGCATCTAAACAAAACAAGGCGAAAGCCATGATTTTCCTTCGCCACCATCTTCATGAGGGGTTAAAATATGAGTACTTGACCATCAAGGATCCTTCAATCCTTTGGAAGGAATTAAAGGAAAGGTATGATCACCAAAAAACGGTGATACTCCTAAAGCCCGCTATGAATGGCACCACCTACGGTTGCAAGATTTTAAAAGTGTGAGTGAATACAACTCGGCTATGTTCAGAATTACATCGCAAATGAAGTTATGCGGTGATAAGATCACTGACAAAGAAATGTTGGAAAAAACTTTCTCCACATTTCATGCCTCAAATATGGTCTTGCAACAATAATATCGTGAACGAGGTTTTACAAAGTATGCTGAACTTATTTCATGTCTACTTGTTGCTGAACAAAATAATGAATTGTTGATGAAAAATCATCACTCTCGCACGACTGGGTCAGCGCCCCTTCCTGAAGCAAATGCTATATTTAGCAATGACTATGGGCGTAATCAGCAACATGGATGTGGACGCGGTAATAAACGCGGACGTGGTCGTGGGCGAAACTTTGGAAGTCATCGTCGTTACAATACCCAACATACCCCAAACTTCAAGAAAAAGACACACTACCCCATGAAGTCAATGGATAATGATGGAAAGCAAAAGGGAAAAGTGACTTTCAAAAGGCCTGAAAGTGCTTGCTTTCGATGTGTATGAAAGGCCATTGGGATCGTACTTGTCGTACTCCGAAACATTTTGTTGATCTTTATCAAGCATCTTTAAAAGAAAAAGGGGTTGAGACAAACTTCATTGAACAAAAGGATGATGATCCTATGAATCTTGCCCAGTTGGATCCCATGAACCTTACCCATCTGGATGTTAGTGACTTCTTTGAAGATGTCAATGGGATCCCAATCAACCAAACAATGATGAAAATATGAATTAGAAAATGATGTCTTATTTATTTATGTTCAAGTTTTATTTCAGAAGTATTTGAATTTCAATTTCCTTTATGCTTTGTTTACTTTATCATAATAAAATTCAACTTCTAATTTTATTTATTTATTTGTTTTCAAGAGATGGATGCCGGCCTCTCAATTAAAACGAAAGATAATGATGAATCTTTATGTTTGGCGGAAAGTGCAACAACGCATACAATTTTGAGAGATAAAATTTATTTTTCGCATCTTAAATTAGTTGAAGCTAATGTTAATACAATATCTGGTGCATCAAGTCTTATTGAAGGCTATGGAAAAGCCCAAATAGTGTTACCGAATGGTACACAATTTATTATTGATGATGCCTTATTCTCAACCGGATCAAAAAGAAACCTATTGAGTTTCAAAGATATACATCGAAATAATTATCATGTTGAGACGACAAATGAAAATGACGTTGAATATTTATATATCACGTCAATGGTCTCAGGAATGAAAAAAGTGATGGAAAAACTTCCATCATACAACTCTGGTTTATATTATACTTTCATAAATCCAGTTGAATCATATATGGTGATAAATCAGAATTCAATTGACCCGAAAAACTTTCTAATATGGCATGATCGATTAGGCCATCCGGGTTCAATAATGATGCGAAGAATCATTGAAAATTCACATGGACATTCATTAAAGAGTAAAAATATTCTCTTGTCCAAAGATCTCTCATGTATTGCTTGTTTTCAAGGTAAACTGATTACAAGACCATCTCCACTGAAAGTTGAGACTGAATGTCCAACATTTTTAGAACGGATTCAAGGAGATATATGTGGACCTATTTCCCCATCAAGTGGACCATTTCAGTACTTTATGGTAATTATTGAAGCTTCGACCTGTTGGTCGCATGTTTGTTTATTATCCACTCGTAATATGGCATTTGCAAGGTTGCTTGCTCAAATTATTAAATTACGAGCGCAATTTCCAGATCATACAATTAAGAAAATCCGTATGGATAATGCGGGAGAATTTACATCTCAGTCTTTTAATGACTATTGTATGTCAACTGGAATTATAATTGAACATCCGGTTGCTCATGTCCATACTCAAAATGATCTAGCAGAATCTTTTATCAAGAGACTAAAATTGATAGCTAGCCCATTACTTATGCGATCTAAATTACCAAGTTCTGCTTGGGGACATGCAATTTTGCATGCTGCATCACTAATTCGTATAAGGCCAACAGCAAATAATAAATATTCCCCTTTGCAACTTGTTAGTGGCCAAAAACCAAATATCTCTCATTTAAGAGTTTTTGGGTGTGCAGTCTATGTTCCAATATCTCCGCCCTAACGTACTAAAATGGGACCCCAAAAAAGATTGGGGATTTACGTGAGATTTGAATCTGCATTAATTATCAAATTTTTGGAACCTATGACAGGTGACATATTTAAGGCACGATTTGCCGATTGTCAATTTGATGAGACAAATTTCCCTGCATTAGGGGGAGATAAAATAAAGCCTGAAAACAAAAGACAAGTAATATCTTGGGATGCAGAGTCATTGTCTCATTTTGATCCTCGTACAAATCAATGTGAACTAGAAGTTCAAAAGATTATCCACTTACAAAGTGTGGCAAACACATTGCCTGATGCATTCACAAATGTTAAAACAGTGACAAAATCACATATACCAGTTGTCAATGCTCCTTGCAAAATAAATCTTCCTGATGAAGATATTGGAAATAAATTAGCATGTGAGTCTAAAACACGACAGAAACGTGGTAGACCAATTGGGTCCAAGGATAAAAATCCTAGAAAAAGAAAGGTTCAAGATAACCAAATTAATGCATCAACCACTATTCCAAAAGAAAATGATATGAATCATGAAGAGACTTCTTTGAAAGATAATGAGATAACTGAAACTGATGACAATGAAGAAATTTCGATCAATTATGTCATTTCAGGGAAAAGGTGGAATAGAAAAGAAATTACAGTGGATAATATATTCGTCTATTCTATGGCTCTAAATATTACAGAAGAAGATGAGGATCTTGAGCCAAGATCGGTTAATGAATGCCGACAAAGAAATGATTGGCCAAAATGGAAAAGTGTCATCGAGGCAGAATTGAATTCACTTGAAAAACGCCAAGTCTTTGGAAAAATTTCCATAACACCCGAGAATGTCAAACCTGTTGGTTATAAATGGATATTTGTGCGCAAGCGAAATGAGAAAAATGAAGTCGTAAGATATAATGCACGACTTGCAGCACAAGGCTTCTCGCAAAGACCAGGCATTGATTATGAAGAGACCTATTCACCGGTCATGGATGCAACAACATTCAGATTTTTATTGAGTTTGTCGGTCTTAGAAGGACTCCAAATGCATTTAATGGATGTCGTGACAGCATATTTATATGGGTCACTTGATAATGGCATTTACATGAAAATTCCCGAAGGATTAAAATTACTTGAAGCATGTAGCTCAAAACCACGGGAAATGTACTCAATAAAATTACAGAGATCATTATATGGATTAAAACAATCCGGTCGAATATGGTACAATCGTCTAAGTAAATATCTTTTGAAAGAGGGATACATCAACAATGCAATTTGCCCATGTGTTTTTATTAAAAAGACAAAAACTGGGTTTTCTATTATTGCGGTTTATGTTGATGATTTAAATATCATTGGGACCCCTAATGAACTTACTGAGACGATTGCATATCTAAAAAGTGAATTTGAAATGAAAGACTTGGAAAAAACAAAATTTTGCCTTGGCTTACAAATTGAGCATTTATCGAAGGGCATTTTTGTTCATCAGTCCTCATATACTGAAAGGATTCTCAAAAGATTTAATATGGATAAATCACATCCGTTGAGTTCGCCTATGGTTGTTCGATCACTTAATGTGACAAAAGACCATTCCGTCCTCGAGAAAAGGATGAAGAACTACTTGGTCCTGAAGTACCATATCTTAGTGCTATTGGTGCACTAATGTATCTTGCTAACTATACACGACCCGATATTGCATTTTCGGTTAATTTACTAGTAAGACATAGTTCTTCTCCAACTCGAAGACATTGGAATGACATTAAACAAATTTTAAGATATCTTCGAGGAACAACTGATATGGGCTTATTTTATTCGAAAGACTCAAAATCAGGATTAATTGGATATGCCGATGCCGGGTATTTATCTGACCCTCATAAAGCGCGGTCACAAACGGGTTATGTATTTACCTATGGTGATACCGCCATATCTTGGCGATCTACCAAACAGACCTTTACAGCCACTTCTTCTAATCATGCTGAAATATTAGTACTTCATGAAGCAACTCGTGAATGTGTGTGGCTTAGGTCTTTAATCCATCATATCAGAGGATCATGTGGTCTTTCAGGCGACAAAGAAAGCCCTACTGTTATATTTGAGGATAATGCTGCTTGTATAGCTCAAATTAAAAATGGCTATATAAAAGGGGACAGAACGAAACACATATCTCCAAAGTTCTTCTTTACACATGAACTTCATAAGAACGGGGAAATTGATATTTGTCAGATTCGTTCTTGTGACAACTTAGCCGATTTGTTTACAAAGGCACTTCCCACAACTCCCTTTGAAAAATTGGTCTATAAAATCGGCATGCGAAAACTTAGAGATTTATGTTAAAGGCCACATTGAGGGGGAGAATACGCGTTACACTCTTTTCCTTGTTTTAGGTTTTATCCCTTTGGGTTTTCCTAAATAAGGTTTTTAATGAGGTAACATGTATGCGTAATGGACAGTTGTGCACTCTTTTCCCTTCACTAAATTTTTCCCACAGGGTTTTCCTAGTAAGGTTTTAATGAGGCATAATATCTGTACGAGTCATCCAAAGGTGGAGTGTTATGAATATTATTGGATAACCTTTGGCCATTCACATGGCTATGCCCTTTAGCCTATCATGTACCTCTTTTTAATTCTTACATTGATTCCTAGTCTATCCATATATCCCATGTAACCTTATATAAAGGGATCATTTTGTAAAGATCAATATCAATAAGAAATACTTCTTCACTCTACTTTCATCTAATCATATATTCATGTTCTTCATTTGAGTTCTCACAAATCCTTATATTTCACAACACAAGGAATAATATACAATCCATTGGACTTTCTATGTAGTCCCTCATTTCACAAGATCAATTATCAACTATTTTTAGGCAAATTTCACTTTTCAGTGCTATTGAAAATGTGAATTGTCCTCTCATTATTGCATGGTCAAATACCAAGGCTAGCCATGTTCATGTTTCCATGTCACAAGAAACTATTATTATGCCACCATTATGTCATGGTCATTTCCAAGACAACCTTTCATGGTCAAATCCTTGATCATTGTGAGATTAAATGCTCTCTAGAATTTTGAGCATTTTATTTCATTCATTTTGGTTCTATTTTAGACATATAAATAATTGGATTTTTCCATTCTTTACATCAAAGGAATTTAATCTCAATTAAATACTCATTTTCTTCACACTTAGCATACTTTCCAACAAAGAATTAGGAAGAAAAAGATTTTATGATGGTGGATTAAACTGCAGCAAAAAAGAAAGGGTAGATGGTTGTTGACGACTGCATGCAGAAGTGATTTCACCAGTGTCTTATTAATTTTCGCAAGGCATCGATCAGCAACATGCTCTTTGGTTTTGTGGGCTAGATCTGAATGTGTTCAAATCCATATGAGGTAATGTTGTTCAACAGTCCTACTCTGTCTCAAATGAAGGTGCAAGGCCCAGTGCTTTATGGACCTAATCCCAGTCCCGATCTAATTGGGCCTACTCTAAAGATTGGAGAGCGAGGAAACAAGGCGGAAAAGCTAAGACAAAAATCAAAACTCAAGCAACTGACACTTACCATGTGGCGACTCAAGGTGATGGGGTTAAGAAATTCCGCATAATTTAAGAGAAAGCTAAGGTTTATTCAATTTTGTTATTTCTCATACAGATGGAAGATGGCATTGGAGATAGATTTATACACGAGTAGAATAAATTTGTTCTAGCCAAAATGCATACATTCATGCTAACCAGGATGACGTCGTTCGCCGATCCTAACTAACGTACGAATCAATTTGATTTTTCATCCAGTAATCTGTAACTACTTTTACGAAGAACCCTGCATTAATACACATAAATAAAACCACCAATATGCCCCCTCAAGTTGCAGAATGGAGGAAACTAGTTACTCCTTGCTTGGAATACAAGTGTTGGAGTTGCTTTTGCTGCAAAGACTTCATGAACATATATGTTGGTTATTCACTAATGTTGGCAAGAATGGGCATGCTGAACATGGACAAAACATGAGTTCTCACAAGGTGACAGTCAAGTTCCACATGCTTGGTGCGTTCATGGAAGACACGATTATGGGCTATATGTATGGCTCCTTTGTTGTCACATTGAATAAGATCGAAGGAGCAACTGAAACACCCATATGACTTATAAACTATTATTTTTAGCCTCTAAATAGTATCAATTAAGAGAGGATCGAATGTAGTAAAAACATTTATAATACCGGTAAAGTACCAGGTCGAACCCAAAGGAGCAAGCCAAACACATGAACTATATAAGATTGTGTTTCCATTCAGCTATTCTAGTAAAAAATGTATAACGGTGTGTGTCTAATTCCTAGGTGGCTGGTAATTAGAGATAAAAGATAGACTAAGGGCATTTCAAGGGGTTACTCCCCTCCTTGGCATTTCCCATTGATCATGTATACAAGAATCATGCATATCAAGGTGTCAAATAGTTTAGAACCTAGCTTATACTAAGGTAGACCAATTCTCATGTGAATCTATTCCTAGTCAAGCCATCTTAGTTAGAACCTCACTTCATCAAGGTATTGGTTCACTCTATAGCCTTTATTATCCTTGGAACATCTCCCAAGGTAATATGATATAGGCATAACGCATTAGTTCACTTCAATCATAGAAATGATCATATTCACTACATCCAAACCTTTCATAAGGTCTCGATACTTAGGTCAAGTTTTAAGATCAACATGTTACTTAGGCATTTCATCAAACACTTGATAACATGTCAAATATGAAGAGCTTAGTGAACATGAATTTAACATCATAGAATATAGAATCAAATATATATACATGATCATAGAGTACCAAGAAGGGTTGTAAGACCCTCAAAACACAAGATCACTACTCACACATCATGTAAGACAACATGGTATAAGTAGGGTTTAATAGCAAACAACAAAGGGAATGGAAAAGGTGTAGAGGAAGTAGTATGGTTAGTCCTAGAATCTCCCTTTGATCTTCTATTCTTCTCCTTGGTTGAATCCTTGTTGATGATCTTGGTTGAGCCGCTTTTTCTGATCTTCTTCTCCCAAAAACCCAGCACACCTAGGTCAAACACCCCTCTTCCTATTTATAGCCTCGGGTAGAAAATCCTAAAGTAGTAGATCCAGCCGGTCGGTTGGCCTGATCCCCAAATTCTAGTCGATCGGCGGGTGGCTTAAATCCAGTATGTTTCTGTTGTGAACGTCTAGTCGACCCGTTTGCCAGGAGAGCCGACCGGTTGAATATGTGCTTGGGCAAGTATTCTGATATCTCTTCTGCAGCTGACCGGTTGACCTCTCAGCCGACCGAGTCAATGTGGGCGGTTGTGGCATTTTGAGGCCTTTTTCCAACCGGTCGGCTGGTGATTCTGATGGACCATATTTATATGATTCATTAAATCAGTTAAACCCACCAAATTAGACTCTTTGTCTATTTAACTTTTGCTTGTTAGTTCCGATATTTATCTACAGGGTATTTTGAAGTCCAGAGAGAATACAAGCTAAGGAGGAGTTTTAAAGCTGAAAATGAATTACAAGTCACTCCAGGACACGAACAGATTCCGACTGTACAATTTTTATGAACCTAACATGGAATCACTCAAAACAAGTCCAACCGAAGAGCAACCAGAGTCAGACCAGAGCTGAAAGGACCGATGGCTTTTGTAAAAGATCACAAAAACACACACTCAACCACTCCCTCCACCTCATGGCCGGTGGCTAAAGCCACAAGCCTCTCCTCCATTGCCATGTGGCCGGCGGCTAAGGGAAGTGCCACCTTGCTCCGATGGCTTTTGCTTCTCCTCCCATTTCATGACAAGTGTTGTGATCTCATGGCTCCTTCATGCCTATAAATAGAGCTCCTCCTTCCCTTTGTAATTCATTCAAAAATCAAAAACACAATTCACTTATCTCTCTAGAGTTTGGGCACCATCCATGTAATCACACTACTTTGATATTGAAGTTTGATCTTGAGTACTCTTGTCGGTTCTTGAAGTACTCAAGCTTTTCCTTACTGTTCCTGAGTACTCTTGTCGGTTCTTGAAGTACTCTCCTTTTACTTTCCTGTCTTTACTTTCGAAAACTTTACTTTACTGTCTTTCAAAAACCTTTACTTTTCAAGTACTTAACTATGATATCCACTTCCATGGATACTCGTAGCTAAACCCTTCATTCGGTTGAAGGGGCATACTAGTATCATACAATGTTTTAGACCCTTCTCTTAAATGCCTCTTTGTGTTCAAAACTTGTTCTATGTGCCACATATTAGGTCAGAACTTCCAAGGTTGAGTGGATGCTTGAAATGGCAAAACTCTTCCGTGGGGTTCGTGAACATACTCGGGTAAGTGGATGCTTGAAATGGCAAAGCTTATCTGAGGAGTTCGACCTCTTTAAAACACCATTTGGTTGATCGGAAATGATTGATCAAATGGATGCACATAGGCTAATATACCTTGAAATGAGGTATTAGTCTAAATAGAAGACAGTGTGGCAAGTCGAGTGCTTGAAATGGCCTTGATACACTTTTGAACACTTAGTATGATCATTAGAGGTCAATGATAAACGGACTATGATACAAGGCCCCTGATACCGAATCTTTCCTTTAATTACAATATCACCTGTTACTTTACTTTCAGTACCATATCAACTGCTTACTTTCAGCACTTTAATTTCTGCAAGACGTGTCCTTCAAGCACTTTAATTTCTGCAAGTCTTGTCCTTCAAGCACTTTAATTTCCGCAAGTCTTGTCCTTCAAGCACTTTATTTTTCAGTTATTTACTTTCAGTACTAAAATCACAACCAACCCACGCTACTCTCAGTACTAAAATCACAACCAACCCCCAACTGTCCTAGTTAAAGAACAACTATTCACCTGACTCCCTTGGGTTCGACCCCTACTTACCCTTTACTACCCACTAGTAGAGTACGAGTAGCGGAGATATAAATTTATTTTGCACAGAGAACATCGCACCTTAACGACAGTGCAGTGCGCTCCGTCAGAGTCCAATCGACCGACTCAATGTGAGCGATTACTCTCAAGTCTGCCTTTTCCTCCAACCGACCGGCTGGTTCAGGGTAATTTCCGAACCGGTCGGCTGGTGGTCCTTTTTACCACTTTTTGCTCTAAATCTTTGGCTTTTCCCCAAGTGTTCGTATTTAGGTTTTGACTTTGAGGGAGGCTTGTTTTCTACCTGAAACGTAGAGATAGAGGTCAAATGATATCAAAATACTGTCGGAAACGACCCAAAGCTATAGTGAAAATGGCTATTAATAAGTCAAAAACTCGAATTATCAACACTCCACACTACAGCTTTGTTCGTCCTGAACAAAGTAAGCAACTATGTCAAGGTCATGCAAATGGCGAAATGCTAGTGGTACTATGTTTTTCGTCTATTTTCCTCACTAGCTTTCCCAAGGCCTCTATCATTATTTCTAAACATGTTATTGAAAGACAAATGAAAGTATGTAAAACCTAACTAGCTCCTTTTCGTAGGCGTTACGAATGCATTTAGCGTATGCATTAAGCCTTTAAACCCCTAGGCTACCATAGTGGACGAGTTATAGTCTCGTAAGAATTTTCTGAAACGGGAATACTCACAAATCCCAAATGCACCTATCCCATGAGAATGATTCAAGAGTGTTCAACTACTAGGCGAGGGTTTCTCAAAACAAATCCCTCACCCCAAACTAGGACTGCCGTCACGTTCTCATCAAAAGAACTTTTGAACCATTTAAGTACCCATGAGGTTGGGCATTCAAGATCATCAATACTAGGGCTATCAAATGTCTAATCCAATAACCTACTCATTTCAAGATAATACAATAGAAGCAAAGTTGTTAGTTTGCACAAAAGAGTGTCAATCGCTCACCTATGCTAGCTAGGGCTAGTCCATTGGTTCGCGACATGGAACGCATTCCCAAGTCTTAGGCGCTTAAGCCGTAATCCATAAGGAAAGAGGAGTTTGACACTAAGAGCTCTTTGAAAAAGAACATAGACCAAATAAAATGAGAGTTCCCGGGCAAGCACAAGGATCGTCCAAGAGTTAATCCTACTAGCCCACAATGCAAATGATGGGGCATTTGTATATTTTGGACCAAAACTTCTCGTGTACATCGAGGAAGTTTTTAGTCGGGGCTTTGCCCTCTTTGACCACACATTGTTTTAGTTGGGGCTTATTTCTCGCCCTCTTTTGACTCCACACTTAAAACTTGACAACATGTTCAAAAAGTGTATGGGATGTGCGGGAACAATCATAAACAAGGCATTAAATTAGAGAAACTCAAGTCACCAAGGAGCATACCAAAGGTCTAAGTTTCTCGTGAAAATTTTAAAGGTGCTTGCTAAAACTTAATCCAATGTATTTCAATGAAAATACTTAGAAAATTAGATAGACAAGAGATAGTAATGATATTGATTCACAAGAATGCACATTCAAAGGACAAGGTCGGTTCTAAGTTCAAGAGCCAATCATTGTGACACATAGGCTAGATGTGATTTATAGGTATTTAGAATTGATAGTCACAAGTCTTAAATGGTAGGAACACTCTCATGTTAGGGATAGAATACATGAATGAAAGTGTCCATTCACGAATGATAGGCATGGCATGATATGAGTGAACTATGCGACTATCCACTCCACACTTAAAATATAGCTTAGTCCCTAAGCGCGAACAATGAAGAGAATGAGATAAAGGCGCATAGGAACTCCCCTCGTTTGTTGATGTGCACCACCAATAGAAAAGACGTCATTGTGCTAAGCTTGATCGTTCATGATGCAAATAACTTCCTTGATGACTAGAACACATGAGAGGTTAAGAGCAACAAGTGATATACAAGGTAGTACAAAACTCAAGTATGAGCAAGAAAGCATCACTAGTCACATAATAACATCATGACATAAGATTAATAGAGTTCGAACAAGGAAGGTGAGCTACACCCTCCATAATGTGCACAAGGTGTCTTAAGTGCTAAGAGAATGTGAAACTAGAGTCATAGCATGGTATAACAAATAGTTCCAATCAATCAAACTCAAATAAGGCACATGAACACTAAAGGGGCGACATCATTATTCATAGATAAATCTAGGGAGAGGTGGAGGGGATTGGCGATGTGAAGTGGGATTGGAGTGAGTAGAACCTCACTCCACACTTAAAATTTGTCCCACTACTCACAAATTTCACACCCCATACTTAGAGCATAAGCAACTCAAAGTCATGCCAAACACTTAAACATAAAAAAATAAGAATGAACAACTTACAAACCGGGTTACCTCCCGCGAGGGCCTAGTTTTTCATGTCTTGGCAAAGAGGTAGCAAAGCGCCCCTTAGAATCACGTGAGAAGTCCTTTGCTAGGATCCCTTCTCACGAGGCCTTGGATTTGGCGTGTCAATCCACCTTTAAATCCCATTGAATTTCTTCCCATCAAGTCTACAATGGACTTTACTTTGGTAGCTTGACCCCAAGAATTAAGATCCCTTAAGAACTAAGGGGTCATGGGAGCTTCTTTCAAATAATCCTCAAAATAGGGCAAGAAGCTGCAAAACTTGTCTCGAGACGTCGTAGTGAAAAAATGGTCTTCATAACTCGTCTCGAGCTTGATGGGCACACCCTCTTATAGTTTTTCAATCATCTCCTCGGGTGCCCATTCCTCAATCTCTCTTTCGAAACTTTTGTCTTCTTGTATGCGAGAATGATCTTTAGCTTGGTCCGTATAAACCTCAACAAAGTCTTCATACCCTCGAAATCCTTTTGTCTCTATATGCTCTTCCTCTATCTTATCCTCATCAAGAAGTTTGGGTTCACATTTAAGCCGCTTGTACCGGGAGAGAGGAGTTCTTCTTCATCGACCAAAGATATTTCCTCTATGTGGGAGGCATCGTCATTGAAGAATTCCTCGTTGGAGAGCCAAGGTGTTAATGCTAATTGAATGGTGAACTCTTGCACATCCTCACCCGAATGATCATGAGATGTGCTAGTGGTGAAGGATGATGCATTTTTATATTCCATCTCACCCTTGTTACAAGATTACCATCGCATCCTTCGTTAAAGGCTTGGGTAGCGACTCTCCAAAACTTATCTTCCCTTTCTTGCTCCCATTCCTATTTTGAGGCATTAGATTCAAGGAATTCTTCTTCGGAGACCTCCTCTTCCATATCCAAGTTCTCGAATTCAATTGCTCGTTGAGCCAATGTGCTTTCTAACACATGGTTTTGAGCCTCCAATCTATACAATTGAGCTTGCATAATTCGATTTAATTCCATCATTTGAGCTTGCATGTCTCTTCTCACTCTTTCTCGAGCAATAAGAACTCTTTCTTCGTGTGCAAGCATTTCTTGTCTCATCTCCTCTTGGATTGCTAGGAATGTGGCAATCATGGATTCCATATTGGAGGGCTCACTTTAAGGTTGAGGAGGTTGAGGGTATGGAGGGTAGGAGTCTTCAACTTCAAAACATTGGTTATCATCCCAATTCGGAGTGTAATAACTTGTCGGATAGCCATGTTCTTGATAATAAGAATTTAGTTACTCCTCCTCTTCATAATATTCACCATTATGCATGACTTGTTGGTTGTAGGGATCCATCCTCGCAAGACAAGATAAACATAATCTAGCGAGGGATATGAGTGTGAAAAGAATATACAAGTATAAGAAAAAGAAAAATATTTATCAGAATAGTCGTAACTTCCCCACAATCTAAGCTAGGAATGTGCTAATTTGTTACTCTCCGGCAACGACGCCATTTGACAAACTATTCTTTTTAGCCTCTAAATAGTATCAATTAAGAGAGGATCGAATGTAGTCAAAATATTTATAATACCGGTAAAGTACCGGGTCGAACCCAAAGGAGCAAGCCAAGCACATGCACTATATAAGATTGTGTTTCCGTTCGGCTATTCTAATAAAAAATGTATAAAGGTGTGTGTCTAATTCCTAGGTGGCGGGTAATTAGAGATAAAAGATAGACTAAGGGCGTTTCAAGGGGTTACTCCCCTCCTTGGCATTTCCCATTGATCATGTATACAAGAATCATACATGTCAAGGTGTCAAATAGTTTAGAACCTAGCTTAGACTAAGGTAAACCAATTCTCATGTGAATCTATTCATAGTCAAGCCATCTTAGTTAGAACCTCACTTCATCAAGGTATTGGTTCACTCTATAGCCTTTATTATCCTTGGAAAATCTCCCAAGGTAATAAATGTTATAGGCATAATGCACTAGTTCACTTCAATTCTATAGAAATGATCATATTCATTACATCCAAACCTTTCCTAAGCTCTCGATACTTAGGTCAAGTTTTAAGATCAACATGTTACTTAGGCATTTCATCAAACACTTGGTAACTTGTCAATTATGAAGAGCTTAGTGAACATGAATTTAGCACCATAAGTTATAGAATGAAATGTATATACATGATCATAGAGTACCAAGGAGGGTTCTAAGACCCTCAAAACACAATATCACTACTCACACATCATGTAAGACAAAATGGTGTAAGTAGGGTTTAATAGAAAACAAGGAATGGAAAAGGTGTAGATGAAGTAGGATGATTAGCCCTAGAATCTCCCTTTGATCTTATATTCTTCTCCTTGGTTGAATCCTTGTTGATGACCTTGGTTGAGCCACTTTTTCTGATCTTCTTCTCCCAAAAACCCAGCACACTTAGGTCAAAAACCCCTCTTGTTATTTATAGCCTAGGGTAGAAAATCCTGAAGTAGCAGGTCTAACCGGTCGGCTGGCCTGATCCCCAAATTCCAGTCGGTCGGCTGGTGGCTTAAATCCAGTCTGTTCCAGTTGTGAACATCCAGCCGACCGGTTGAATATGTGCTTGGGCAAGCATTCTGATATCTCTTCTCTAGCCGACCAGTTGACCTCTCAGCCGACCGAGTCAATGTGTGCGGTTGTGACCTTTCTGAGGTCTTTTTCCAGCCGGTCGGCTGGTGAGTCCAACCTACCGACTCAATGTGGGCGGTTGCTCTCAAGTCTGCCTTTTCATCCAGTCGACCGGTTGGTTCAGGTTAATTTCTGAACCGGTCGGCTGGTGGTCCTTTTTGACCACTTTTTGCTCTAAATCTTCGGATTTTCCCCAAGTGTTCGTATTTAGGCTTTGACTTTTAGGGATGCTTGTTTTCTACCTGAAATATAGAGATAGAGATCAAATGACATCAAAATAACGTCGGAAACGACCCAAAACTATAGGGAAAAATGGACATTAATAAGTCGAAAACTCGACTTATCAATCACCAATCAATTTTGCAAGTCAGACTAGTTCACAACAGAAAGCTGACATAGCTCTGTACTCAGATTCAACAGATGATCTAGATAGCACATGCTGCTTCCAAGAGACAATACTAGGGCCTATCATCACACAGTGACATGTAATAGACCTCCTTGTAATGGGACAAGCAGCCCAATCTACATCACAGAATGCTTGTAACTGGAGATCAGATGTGGCAGAGAAAAATATACCTTGAGAAGGAACTTCATTATATATCCGAGGAGTCTGTGAGTTTCTATAAGTTGCTCTTCTGTCGGTGTCTGCATGGGACTGGATCAGAATATGCACAAAGTAGGGTAAATAAGGCCTTGTGATGGTCAAATAAATAAGCTTGCATACCAATCTTCTTTAGTTCAAAGGGTCTGACCGAGTGGGTTTGTGGGACAAACTAAGCGTGTGTTTCAGCTCCAATGGGATCTTGGCTGGTTTACAATTGGTCAGATTGTGCTTTTCAAGGAATTTCAAGGCATATTTCCTTTGATTTAGAAAAATGTCATTGTTAGATCCGGCCACTTTCAAGCCAAGGAAATATTTCTGATTGACCAAGTCTTTTATCTATAATTTGTGATGTATGTAGTACTTTACTTCATTATTAACTTCTCTGATGTACCAGTGATAACATACACATAGACCAATAAAATTTGAAATTCTTTATTTTGAGTCAATGTGAGTAAGGAATAGTCATTGAGGCTTCTCTCATACAAGTTATATTTGCTGATTAATTGTGATTACTAGTGTCCCACATTAATTAGATGGCAAGTGTCCTGTTCATAAGTGGATATAAAAAGAGGATGAAGGCCTATGTCATTTACAAACACGAAAATTGTATTTGGGCTTGGCTAGCTTTGGGCTGTTGTCAAGCTAGTCAACGCTTGGACCGTCTGCTCGTTTAAAGCTTGACTAAGGCATAAACTCGCTTAGATATCAAGCCGAGCTTGAATTTCTTAAAACTTTAAATGTGCAAGCTCGAACTAGTTTTTTCTAGGCTCGTCGAGCTAGAGTCAAGCTCGAGCCTAATTTAAAACCAACCGAGCCGAGTTCGAGCAACCCAATACTCAACTCGGCTAGGCTCGTTTGCAGCCCTCTATGAATTTTGTTTTTTTTTTTTGAAGGGAGATTACAAAAACAAACAAACCCACACTGAGACAATCTCAGGAACAAAGCCAGGCCAACAAGCACATTACACCACACTACTAAGACAAATAGGTAATGCACTTTGGTTGGACCAACTCCAATGCTTATCTTTCGCTTCTCTCGCCAGCTTGTCCGCACAATTATTAGCTTCTCTAAGAATAAGCTCCATACTCCATAGAGAATTCTTTTCAAAGAAAGCTCGGGAAATTAGAAACCATGTAAACTTGGGAAAATTTTCCAAATTGCTCCAAAATGAGATTTGCTTTCCAATTTTACTCAATTTTCAGATTGGTTTCCCAATTTACACTAGTTTTCTACGACGTCGTTCGAGACGACGTCTTAACTTTAAAACACCGTTCGAGACGGCGTCTTAAGCTGTGTGGCGTTTCTGCGCGTCAAATACCAGTTATATGACATAATATTGCCAAAAAGGCATTAGACGCTATTCCTAAGAGCGGCCAAAACTAAGCCGCTATAGCTAACAGCGGTCAATATCATTTGAAAAGCAGATGGACTTGGTTGATTGTGAAAGGGACGATGGACATGGAGTCCATACGAGAACTGCTGGAAAACAGATGAAACGGACGGTGGAAGTTGTACCTCCAAAGAAAAGTGATGGCAAGGAGAAGGAGACAGCTGAGAAGAAGGTTGAAGCTGCTGGAGACGGAGGAAAGCAGCCTCCTCCGCAGGCTGAGTTCAACAGGATGACGATGATGCCAATGGCGATACCACCTCAGCCAGGATATGGCTATGGATAAAGATATGGATATGGGTATAACGCCGGGCGATGTTCAAACCTTTTTAAACACAGATGCCATGATATGACGATGATGCCAATGGCGATACCTCCTCAAACCTTACATATGCCATGTTCACCTTTTTAAACACAACTGGGATATCTTCGGACAACAATGGTGAGCAGAGCACGAACCTACAAAATAATCAAGTATTCATTTATGGACAGCAATGGTGAGCAGAGCACGAACCTATAATGGTGAGCAGAGCACGAACCTGCAAAATAAATCAAGTATTCATTTATGGATTGCGCTTCAGGAGAAACTCTTGCGACTAGAGGGAGATTTAACTGCAAGAGAAGCAGAGTGTGCGGAAGATGTGAAACTCAAACATGAGCTAGGTCGCATGAGGAGAACAAATAGTCAACTCCAAAGAAAACTAAAAGATTTTGAAGACGACAGTGATGAATTTCTGAAGATAGTTTTGGACGTTGAAGGTAACCCGAAACTGAAAAAACTAAGGCATGTTGCAAGTGATCTGGGCAGTAGATATGGTAGGCCACGTCCTCGGTACACTATCACTAATAGCTCCATCTCCAAAGAATCAGATTTCTTTGAGGTTTGTATTCTTCATCTTAAGCTGCTACTGCTACAGGTTTGGCCGCTGTTAGCTACATCGGCTTAGTTTTGGCCGCCGTTAATTACAACGTCAATGCCTTTTTGGTAATATTATGCCATATAACTGGTATTTGACGCACAGAAACGCCACGCAGCTTAAGACGCTGTTGCTGAGAGCGTCTTAACGGCGTCTTAGAAAACTAGTGTAAATTGGGAAACCAATCTGAAAATTGAGTAAAATTGGAAAGAAAATCTTATTTTTGAGCAATTTGGAAAATTTTCCGTAAACTTTTCACTCAACAAGGAGTATTGAACCCACAAGCTACGGGTGTGAAACTACGAACTATGTAAAATTTTCATGTGTATGAAACCACAGATTATGTAAATTTCCCAATGAACAAAGAATATGAAACCATTAATTATCGCTATGCACCCACATGCTGTAAAGTTCTGATGCAGGGCAGACAGCAATGCAGATTGAAGATCAGATGGCGCGCAAGACTGCCGGGAAAATCGGTATTTGGCGTTTGGTGTCCAGAAATTTGCCGTAATACCTTATTTCGAGTGGAAATGGGCAAACGAACGCAACTCACTGCTAGTGCTGTGACATATGGGCTTTTTAGGCCTCCCGGGCTCGTTTAGCAGGCCGAATCAACCTATTATTATCTTTTAAATTTTCTATTTATTTTGTTTCCTAATTTCATTTTTATGTTTTCCTATTTAAACCCACCTTAGGTTTTTCTAAAACATCTTTTATCGTATCAATAAACCCTAGTTTTCGTTCCTTGGTGGATTCCAAGCTTTTCACGAATTTATTGCTAGTGAATTAGCATATCGTATTTGTCACGATGCGTCAGTTCTCACTGAACAAAGAATATTGACTTCACAAACTATGGATATGAAACCACAAACTAGGGGTGGGCATGACCCGGCCCGGCCTGATAACTCGGTCTGGCCCTACCAACATAATTTCGGGTTTAACTCAACCCGGTATGAGTTTCGAGTCAGGTTAGGGTCGAGGATCAGTTTAACCGACTCCATAAATAATATAAAATATATTAGATTTTTACCAAGACTGAACCTTCTACCGCTAACGAATGAATGTGACTACCATACCAATTAATCTATTCGTGTTCTTTTCAAATATTGTGTTACATATGAATGCGCAATTGATATCCATTGAAAAAGAAAATTGTAATACTAAATTTTACAATTCACAAATAAGGGATTTCAGCTTATATTTTCAAAGTAGTTGTATCATGATAGATGATGGTGAATGTTTTATGCTTTTGAGGATATTTAAAGTCTTTGTTCTAGGTCGGGTTCGGGTTCTTGTTCAGAAAATTGATCTAGTCCTTCAGGTCGGACTAGGGTTCAAATAATTGACCGTTCACTATTTCGGGTTAGGAACGAGCAAAACCCGTCCCAACCTGTCCCCACGCCCACCCTTAGCACAAACATATGTAAATTCCTAAATAGAGAAGTAGTATATCAGCTAAAAATTCAACACTATTTGATCAAAATCATTTGACACAAAAAATTAAATCTTAATTGAATAGAGGTTGACAATAAAAAAATTTGGTAACCAGTTGATGAATTGATTTTGATAAACAATTGCAAGGGAAAAGATCAGGTCGGAACCATGTGATTTCGTTAGAAATCAGAACTTTTAATATTTGTTCGATTAAATCATCTGTGATTCATAATATAAACAACAAAAATAATTTTTTTAATTATAATATATATGATCTGAGGGCTATATTAGTCAATTTCAAAATAAATCACACGATCAAATCTCCCAAAAAACCAACATTTCGGACGACCCTTTAGCATATCGAGTAAAATATTCTGTGTTTCTCCTGGCGACAGAAAGGTGCAACCCTATATCACGGTTCATAATATAAACAACAAAAATAATTTTTTTAATTATAATATATATGATCTGAGGGGTATATTAGTCAATTTCAAAATAAATCACACGATCACTAGTGTTACAGTAACTCTAGTAGTATGATGTAGATGTGAGTCTTAGAATAATGCTAGGTTTTACTTTGGGATTGGGGTTTAAGTGACTGTATCATTTGTGTTGTAACTCAAGACTGAATTACTAATCCAATTGTGTTGTCATGATTCAATTACAAACTCTAAATTCGATTTGAACTTGAAAGAAATTGCGGAAAAGTAATTAACACACCGATTTTATTGTGGTTCCCTTCTAGGTGAGAAGGTAGTCCACTTGAGCTCACTAGCTCGCCGATTTCACTATGTAAATGCCTCGGAACCGGCCAGAAACGTCGCTGGAGTACAAATCGGGTTACAAGCTTTGGGATGAAGACAACGAACTACGATCTCACGCTGGACCGATTCACTTGCTTCAACCGAGCGCCGGAATGCACGTAATCTCCCTCCGAGAAGAAACCCTCAACCAATTTCCAAATACGCTCACGATTTGGGGTCGAACAAACTCTATTTGTGTTTCTGGTTTTGGATAAAACCCTAACAGAACGAAAGAGAAGCTTAAATATGGATTTGCCCAGATTGCTTCTCGACCGTCCATCCGCGTCTAATCCCGGGCGTCCAATTCGAATCCAATCCGCGCCACGGATTGGCCTGACGTGTCGCGCCTCCATTGGTCCTTGCACCAACGGCTCTTAACGACTTGTAACGTCCTCCTCTAGCAACAACAACGCGCTTGAACTCTTTAGCTACGACACGCGAATCCCGCCTGTCTTCGAATGAGCTTTAGCGACCGCTTGCTCCTGCCTTCAGCGACGACCCGTCTAGCTTTTAGCGACGACTTGAATTTCCAGCAGCAACAATAGCAGCTTTAATTCTTCAATCCTCCACCTAAAGCAGCTATTCCTTTAAGCCGCTCTAGGCCTTCAACTTAGCTCCAGAAACATTTACATAGTGAAATCAACCCAGCTCTTTCATTGCTCAACCTGCAAAACAGATCACTCTACATACAAAAGTTTCAAGCAAAGCTTGAACTTGGTGTGAGTAACAGTTTTTGTCCCCATATCTGCAGGATTATACTCAGTTCCAACTTTATCCACAACAACATCCAGTGAGCTTCTTATATATGCAAATACATGTTTCAATGCCAACCAATGTTCAGGTCCTGGGTTGGACATAAATCTACTTAACAAAGATATGGCATAAGACAAGTCAGGTTTGGAACTAGTCATGACATACATAACAGATCCAATAGCATTAGCATAAGGCACATTTTCCATCTTAGCAAACTCAATATCAGATTTAGGACTTTGTGACTTGGACAGAATAAAATGGGGAGCTAATGGCACTTGCACAGGTTTACAATCAAGACTACTAAACTTAAATACTATTTTCTCTAAGTAAGGCCTTTGATGCAATTTTAGGTAACATTTACTCCTATCTCTATCTATAACCATGCCCAATATTTTCTTAGCCTTTCCTAAATCTTTCATGTCAAATTCTGCGCTTAACTGAGATTTCAGCACCTTAATTTTATCAACTGACTTGCTTATCAACAAGATATCATCAAAATATAATAGCATATAGACAGGACAATTTTCAACAGATGCATAGTAGAAACATGGATCATAATTACTTCTTACAAATCCCAGTTTCAACACATATGAATCAAATCTTTTATACCACAGTCTTGGGCTTTGTTTCAAACCATACAAATATTTTTTTAAATGACAGGCATGTTCAAGATATTTTCTGTCTACAAAACCGGGAGGTTGTTTCATATATATTTGCTCATCAAACTCTCCATGAAGGAAGGCAGTTTTAACATCAAGTTGTTCAAGTTCTAAGTCATTTATAGCAACCAATGCAAGCATGATTCTAATGGTCTTAAACTTAACAACTGGTGCAAATATTTCATGGTAATCAATACCTTCTTTTTGGGTAAAACCCTTAGCAACTAGCCTTGCTTTGTACCTTGGTGGATCCTCATCCTTGATCCTGAACAGCCACCTGCAATCAACCGGTTTATGGTGTTCTGGTTTTTTGACCAGAACCCAGGTTTGGTTAGTCTTATGAGACTCCATTTCATCAAGCATAGCAGCTTTCCATTTCTCACTATCCCTACCTTCAATGGCTTCCTGGTAAGTATCAGGTTCATTCTTAATTTCCTTAGCAGCTATTAGGGCAGTGGATACCATGTCAGCTTGGTAATATCTAGTGGGTAATCTAGGCTATCTTCTAGGCCTATCTCTGGCAAGTTGCCAATCAGCTAACTCATCTTGGGTAGCTACATCATATTCCTCCACCAGATCTAAGTTCTCAGCTTGTTCATCATGTTCATTCTGGTCATTGCCTGGTTCTGGTTGGGGCATATCTTGTTGTATATGGTGATCTACCTGATCTGGCTGCTCATGGTTTTCAGGGGGATCTATATCAAATAAGGTCTTATCAGATGGTGGTGCAGGGGAGCTATCAGAATTGGCTACAATGTTATTCTTATATGGGAAAGTGTTCTCATCAAAAATAACATCTCTACTAATCAGTATTTTAATTCCCCTAGCATTCATATCCCACAATCTATAGCCCTTAGTTCCCATTGATCTCTGATATCCTAAGAGAACACACTTGGTTGATCTAGGATCTAACTTTCCCTCCCTAGTATGAGCATAAGCAGCACATCCAAAAAATTTCAGTTCATTCAAATCAGGTTTCTTACCATTCCACAGTTCCATAGGACATTTAAACTCAAGCATCCTATTGGGACTTCTATTAACAAGATAAGTGGCAGTATATAAAGCTTCACCCCAAAAAGACTTAGGTAAACCAGAAGTAAACAGAATGCATCTCAGTTTATCAAGCAATGTTCTATTCATTCTTTTGGCCACACCATTTTGTTGTGGTGTCAATCTAATAGTCTTGTGTCTCAAAATACCATGCTCATTGCAAAAGTTGTCAAACTCAGAATTACAGAATTCCAAACCATTGTCAGTTCTCAATGCCTTAACCTTTTTATTAGTCTGATTTTCCTCTAACAGTTTCCACTCTTTAAACTTGGTAAATGCCTCATCTTTAGTTTTTAGAAGGAGGGTCCAAACTCTCCTAGAGTAATCATCTATAATGCTCAGAAAATACTTATTTCCACCATGAGTTTCATTAGACTCTGGTCCCCACAAATCAGCATGTAAGTACTCTAAGATTGTCTTGCTTGAGTGAACTCCACTGGCTCACAAAAGGGTAGCTGGGTCACCTTTTCAGCAAGTATGCCTTGCTTATTCAGGCATTCCAGTCCCTTTTGGCTCATGTGTCCTAGTCTAAGATGCCACTTTACAGTTGCATCTTCACAAACAGCAGGGCATGCCTCTTTAGTCCACAGTGGTATGAGCCATCAAGAGTATACACACTGCCAGTCTTATTTCCAGTTAACACTTGCCTATTATTTTTAAACAAAGCAAGCACACCATTTTCAGCATTGTAGGAGCAACCAGAATCATCAAGAGCACCAAGGGAAATCAAGTTTCTTCTCAAGCCAGGGACATATCTTACCTTAGTTAAGGTTACTAATTTTCCATTAGTTAATTTCAAGTTTATGCTACCCATTCCCATGACTTTACAAACATTATTATTTCCCATGTACACATTTTCACTGGCAGTGTGAGCCAAGTCAATGAACCAGTTTTTGTTGGGGCACATATGAAAGGAACAGCCTGAATCCAATACCCATTCATCACTGAGATCCCTACTGGTGACAGACCTCAGGTGATGAATTAGCCTTATCAGATGTCAAGGCTAAGTTAGTTTCAAAGTTCCCATTGGTCTTAGACTTAGCCAACCATTTATAACAGTTTCTCCTTAAGTGACCAACCTTACCACAGTGATAGCACTTAGTTTGTGAGGACTGACCTTGTTTTGAACTGTTATCATTTGAGTTACTGTCATTCTTTTCAGACTTAGGCTTAGACTGGAACTTACGTTTATTATTTTGAGGGAAAGACCTGTTAGACTTAACAAACAAATCAGAGGCGTGTTTAGCTTTTTGATTTTTAAGCTCTCACTCCCTAGTTTTCAAAGCAGTGCAAAACTTGTCATAAGAAGGCACATCACCAGTGTATTGGAAAGCATCTTTCACCACATGATAAGACTCAGGTATATCATTCATCAATATCGTCACAAGGCTAGTCTCATCAAGAGTATGTGGTGTATCTCTAAGCATCAAAGACATTTTCAAAAAACTCATCAAGATTTTCATCTACAGTTCTAGCAAAATTCATCTTATATGCAAACATAGATGCTTTCACATATGACAAGTTAGGAGCAATCTGATTAGCATGCAATGTTTCTAACTTTTTCACATTGCAAGAGGAGTTTTACAATCACATACCTTTCTGATAATACTGTCCCCAAGGCTCAGTATGATCAGGTTATATCCTTCAACCTCTATATCAGACTTCCTCTTCTTCTCATCTTCTGACCACTTTGTGGCTTCCTCTTCAAGAGCTACCAAAACCTTATGCTGGGATAACACAGCCTTCATCTTAAGGCACCAGACTTGGAAGTCACCCTTCCCATCATAAGGAGCGATCTCTATCCTTGCTTGCACCATTTTCACCTCAAAAGCAAAAATAGTCAAGTACGAGTATCAATTCAATCAAATAGGGCAGAATCAACAACAACAACAGCCAAGAATCTATCGAATTTGCTCTGATACCACTATTGTAACTCAAGACTGAATTACTAATCCAATTGTGTTGTCTTGATTCAATTACAAACCCTAAATTCGATTTGAACTTGAAAGAAATTGCGGAAAAGTAATTAACACACCGATTTTATAGTGGTTCCCTTATAGGTGAGAAGGTAGTCCACTTGAGCTCACTAGCTCGCCGATTTCACTATGTAAATGCCTGGGAACCGACCAGAAACGTCGCCGGAGTACAAATCGGGTTACAAGCTTTGGGATGAAGACAACGAACTACGATCTCACGCTGGACCGATTCACTTGCTTCAACCGAACGCCGGAATGCACGTAATCTCCCTCCGAGAAGAAGCCCTCAACCAATTTCCAAATACGCTCACGATTTGGGGTCGAACAAACTCTATTTGTGTTTCTGGTTTTGGATAAAACCCTAACAGAACGAAAGAGAAGCTTAAATATGGATTTGCCCAGATTGCATCTCGACCGTCCATCCGCGTCTAATCCCGGGCGTCCAATTCGAATCCAATCCGAGCCACGGATTGGCCTGACGTGTCGCGCCTCCATTGGTCCTTGCACCAACGGCTCTTAACGACTTGTAACGTCCTCCTCTAGCAACAGCAACGCGCTTGAACTCTTTAGCTACGACACGCGAATCCCGCCTGTCTTCGAATGAGCTTTAGCGACCGCTTGCTCCTGCCTTCAGCGACGACCCGTCTAGCTTTTAGCGACGACTTGAATTTCCAGTAGCAATAATAGCAGCTTTAATTCTTCAATCTGATTCGATGATGGTTGAATTTGGGTGGTCAGAATTGAAGGAAAGTGCCTCACTCATTGAGATTGGTGCGTATGCTCGTGAGGTGCGGAGGATTGTACGAGTTGTGCGCCTAACTATGAAAGTGAGGCGAAAGCTTAATACATTAGTGCTTTCTTCTTTTCTTGATGTCACTCTTACTCCAAGATCTGAAGTTTGTTAGCATTAATGCTGAATTAAACAGGCGGATTTCTAATGAAATTACTGAACAGAAAATTATGCAATACATATTCAATTCAGTTGAAAATAATTGCAAATCGGAGTGGATCGAGTCGCGCTTGACGCTGTCCTTAAAGCAAGATTGCCGCCCTACTGTGCTGGGACTTGCTAGCAGTACGCTTCCCAGGATAAAACGATCCTCGACAACAGACTTAGCACCAAGCTTTGTCGATCGAACCTTTCTGGCATTTGGCTATCACCGATAGACTAATACGAATGAAAACGAGGAGGAAAATTTCTGTGTTTTCTGTGCGTTTTCTCATATCCTTTTGAAAGCACCACACTACCTCCTTTTATAGTGGAGGTTGGTGCAACCCCAATTGCCCTCTCATTATTGCATAGTCAAATACCAAGGCTAGCAAAGTTCATATTTCCATGTCATAGGAAACTATTATTAGGCCACTATTATGACATGGTCATTTCCAAGACCAATTTTTTAAGGTCATTTCCTTGATCATTATGAGATTCAATGCTCTCCATAATTTTGAGCATTTTATTTCATTCATTTTGTTTCTATTTTTGACATGTAAATATATGTATTTTCCTATTCCTTATACCAAGAGAATATAATCACAATTAAATACTCATTTTCTTCACACTTAGCACATTTTCCAACAATCCCCCACATGAAGAAAATCGAGTGGTGAAAATGATAAAACAATCGAAAATCAATAATCTGGACTCGACTCAATGTGGTGATAGCTTCTACTGTAGGCCACGCCGTTGAACATTCCTTTGGGAAAACATGTTCTCTTTACTGACTACTCAGTAGATGTGATTGTCTTTGAATTGTTCATCTTATACTGTAAACGAAAGCTATGTCCCCCACAGATATCTCTTTGACCATACTTGGTTCTTACTGGTGGGTTCATTTTGGCCATGACACCCCTTTCCTGGTTCTGCAAGAGTTTCTAAAGAATTAAGCCCTTTGAATTCTCCTTTGAAGCGGCCTCACTTCTCTCTCACATATGTGATTCTTTCTTAAAGTAATCCCGCGTTACCCATTTGAATCTTCAAATTTCTAGAATCATTAAAAGCTTCAAGCTTAGCCTCGTGCGGGAGTCACTGTTTTATGTAGGATTAGGACTGGGGGTGTTACCCCCACAGTGATCTCATAGTCTTAGCCGTTAGGTGGTCCCTTTGGACCAAGTTCTTGGGATCTCCAGTCACCATGGTAGGGTTTTCCGTTACCTCGACTTTATTTCTAAAAGGGCTTAAGCTTGTGTTTGATATTATCAATCAAAAGGCTTTAGTCCCATTCCCTTAGTCGCCTTCTCTACTTGGTCCCTATTTAACCCTTTGGTTAACGGATTGGCCTTATTTTCTTTGCACCTCACGTATGACTCCAGATGAGAGAAGTTGCCTAAAGGTACTGTGTCTTCGACGTATGTGTCTGGACTTACCATTATACAAGACATTCTGTTCTCTACCAATTGTTGATTAGTTATCCCAATATACACATATTGCTGGCACAGGTGTTTTCCATTCAGGAATATCCTCTACAATATTTCTTAACCACTCTGCTTCTTCGCCACATTTGTCTAGTGCCACGAACCCAGCTCCATCGTGGGTCAGGTTATCACTATTTGTATAGAGGATTCCATACACATTCGCACCTCCCAAAGTGAAAGCATAGCCACTCGTGGCCTTGAAATGTTGTACATAAGATATCCAACTAATGTCATTGAAACGCTCAATGACTTCCTAATATCTTGTATAATGTAGACCATAAATACGAGAAGATCATAGGTACTTCAGTACTCTCACGATCACCGTCCAGTGTGCTCTTCTTGGATTACTCATGAATCTCACCAGTCTACTCATAGTACAGTTCATCAAGTACATTAGACAGCCTATCACTGTAGCATATTCCACTTAGGAGATACATTTGCCTTTATTCTTAGATATGTGTTAATGCATGTCAACGGATTCTCGATAGTCCTGGACTATCTTCTCCCAATTTGTCTAAGAGTTTGTCAATGTAGTTTGTGTAATTTAACTCCTAAAATTAAATTGGCCAGTCTCAAAGCACTTGATGGACTTTATTATTTTCTCATTGCTTTAGCATGTCATCAACATGAAGACATAGAGTCACCTATCTATGTTCAAAGTTCTTAATGTATACACATTTGTCACACTCGTTGATCTTGAAGCCATTTAACCTCATTACATTGTCAAATTTTCCATGTCATTGCTTTGACGCTTACTTTAGGCCATAGAGAGACTTTACCAATTTACAAACTTTGCTCTCTTTCCCAGCAGTAATAACTGAACCATCAGGTTCTTCGGTGTAAATCTCTTTTTCAAGTTCTCTATTGAAAAGACTATCCTTACATTCATCCGATGTATTTTCAGATTGCGCAAAGTACCAATGACCACTGCCATCCTTCATACCATTCTCGTCACAAGAGAATAAGTACCAAAATAGTTGAAACCTTTTTGTCTATACCCTTTGAGCACAAGTCTCGCATTGTACTCATATCTAGACTCATCCAAGTTCATCTTCTTCTTTGAAAGCTCATGAACCAAGTGGTTTACTTCCAACAAGAAGATCAATCAACTCTCAACTGTGGTTCTGAAGGATGGACCCATCATAGCTTCTTTACATAAAGGACCATACACAAAACTGATAGTCTCTTTATACATTTAAGGTTCAGCCTCAGGCATTGAGGAGTCATATTTATACGACTCGTCGAAACAACTTAGCCCATTTATTTCAATACTTTTATATGCGAATATTTACTTTTTAGTATGGTTTTGCATTTCAGGTGTTTCGTAAGCTTTAGGAGGAAAAGCGCATAAAAGACCACATTTCATGCCAAAAACACCACATTGGTAGATCAGACCTTTGGAGATTCGGCGGAGTGTTGAGAATTGATCACTAATCAGAAAATATGAGCTACATGTCATTGCGTAGCGGACTCAATTCTATACAACTCTCTAGTTTACACCGAGAGTATCCGAGGTCATTTGGAAGGTCTAATCGAGAGTCGAAGTCAGAACTGCTGCGCAGAAAGAGGGAAACCAAGTCAGTGGGGACCACGGCCGAGGAAGATATTAGCGCAGTTCTAACGTCAACGGTGGGCGCGGAAATACCGATAACGCCAACACTGGGAGCGCCCGTAATGCCTTCCCTGGGTGGGAGAGTCAGTCAGTCAGTTATGTCAGCAAGTTTATTTTTTTCTTGCATATTGTACTGTGTCAACACGTTTCTTGTGTTTAAAAATATTTGAATGAAAAGTATGAAATTTCTCTCTATTTCCTGGATATGCAGTATTGAATTTTGATGATGTGAAATAGATGATGCTGATTATATTGTATTTCTCTCATGAAATCTGAATTGTGCTTTTACATGTGAATTTAACCCACTACGTGTTTTTGAGTTTAGATAAACAGGGATGTGGAGTTGATAGAAACGTCTTAGAGAGACTTGACGAAGCATTCAAAGGACCAGATTTCTGACTGGATGGTTATACGGATTTAGTGGAGGCTAGCACTTCGAGATTTTATGGTCCAGAGTTTGCTCCGCCACTGCAGCGTTTATGTAAGTAGGCAGGATGGGAAATAGACCGTCCTATCTCTAGTCTGAAGTAACCGGGAAGGTATATGGCCCCTATCTTGACTCGCGTCAAAAAGGTCGAGGATGAGAAGGAGCGGGGAGGTATATCCATATGCTTTCGGGCGATGATTGGAACTCTCTCAAAATAAAAAGAAGAAAAGGACAAGCAATTCACAATCAAGGAGCGAAGCTTAAGAAAAATCAGCCAAATTGTGAAGGTTTATACAGACAAAGTGAAGTACATCATTCATACATCAAGAGCCAAAGGCCAAAGAAAATTCACTACATCAAAAGTTGTCTAACAAAAGAAGAACAAAAGCTCGAATGAATCATTTGCCAGAAAAAGTAATGAAATATAACCATATAGCTAGAGTTCGGGACAACGAATGCATATCATGGGTCTAAAAAGGACTATCTCCCATTCATCCGAAGTAATTTGAATTTCAGCTCAAAGGTAACAAGTATCACGTTAATTCTATGTTGAGCATGATGATTTGAGTAACGATTGAGTTATACATGGAAAAGCTAAATCTAGACTAGAAATTCATGTGCATGTATCCAAGACGTCGAAGAAATTGTGGTGTTGTATTTGTTTTCCTTCTATGACTTGTTCTTGTTCGGGAAGAACAAGTTTAAGTGCGGGGTGGTTTGAGGAGTCGTATTTATACGACTCGTCAAATCAACTAAGCCCATTTACTTTTATATGCAAAAATTTACTTTTTGGTATGGTTTTGCATTTTAGGTGTTTCGGAAGCTCTAGGAGGAAACGGCCATAAAAGACGACATTTCATGCCAAAAACACCATAGTGGAAAATCAGACCTTTGGAGTTTCGGCGGAGTGCTGGGAATTGATCACTGATCAGAAAGATATGAGCTACATGTCATTGCGTAGCGGACTCAATTCTATATAAGTCTCTAGTTCACATTGTGAGTATCCAAGGTCATTTGGAAGGTCTAATCGAGATTCTAAGTCAGAACTGCTGCGCAGAATGAGGGAAACTAAGTCAGTGAGGACCGCGCCCAAGGAACACATTAGCGCATTCCTAACGTCAACGCTGGGCTCGGAAATACTTATAACGCCAATGCTGGGAGTGCCCATAACGTCTTCCTTGGGTGCAGCGATGACATCATCAGCGTACTTGATGACGTCAACATTTCTGAAAATTGGCAATTTCAGCCCAAAAACATATAAATTAAGGTTTTTGAGAAGGGTTTCCACGACTCTACGTCAAATCCTACTTTTAAAAACGGCTCTGGAAGAGAATGCGAAGCTTTCGACGAGAGAAGAGAATTTTCTATTTCATTCAAGAGTATTTGTGTTTTTGTTATGGCTATGAGTAGCTAATTTTCTTATTTCAGTTTAGGGTTTCGTTTATTGTGACTACGTTTTGAGACTCTTTTCTTAATGGAATTTCATGTTTTGCTAGTTCTTGTTCTTCATCCTATGAATTGAATTGTTGGATTAAGTGGTAACTTTGTCTTAAAGCTTAGTTTGACAACCAATTCTTACTGTTAATATCTACTGGATAATTTGTCATAAAGGTAGATCGTAACACCTAGACCTAATAATACATTTGTCGGATTATTGTGTTTAGGAAAGAATTAGAAGTCTAATACCTTTGTCGGGTTAGACTGTGATGTATCACCTTTGTCGGATACTTAGGGTTGTTACCTTTGTCGGAATAACCACACTTAGAAACTTGGAATTTGATCATTAGATGTCTATGATAAACGTGTCACAATAGAAACCCTAAGCTGAATATCTTCTCTGATTGAAACCTTTCTTTTGTTTTTTTCTCTTTTGCGCTCACACTGCTAAACCCCCCCCCCTTCCTTTAATTGTCTATAGATACAACTTCCAAAACTATCTCTCTTGGGTTCGACCCTGCTTACCGCTTGCTAGTAGTTGCAGGAGATTATAAATTTAAGTTTGACGCGTCAGATGACGCTCATCAAATTTTGATGTCGTTGCCGGGGTGCTACGCTTCGGTGAAGTTTTTTCCTTTTTTGTTTTTTCCTATTTTTGTTTTTAATTTTTTGTTGTTTTCTACTTGCTTTTCTATTTCTCGCATAGGCAGTGAGAACGGCAAAGGTGATGATCAGATGGAGCCGTATCAACCTACGATGAAGGAGTTGTGTGCCCCTAATTTTCAGAATATACCTTGGTGCATCTATGAGGGGCCAGACATGCAAGAAGTTGAGATTAAGATTGCGGTAGTGCACCATCTACCAAAGTTTTCAAGTCGGTAAGGAGAATCAGCCACCAGGCATCTGCAGGATTTGCATGGCATCTGCCAGACTCTCTGACCTTATGGAGTCACATTGGAGAACTTTAAACTCAAAGCTTTCCACTTTTCTTTAACTGACATGGCTAGATCTTGGTTTCTGTCTCTTCCCTCAGGTAGCATCAGAACATGGGACCAGATGCATGATAAGTCGAGTTTTCGACTTATTAGTACCCGTTTTCACTGTAGCTTTAGTTCGTTTCCGGCGATAATTCGATGTCATTTGATCTCTTTTCGTACGTTTCAGGTACAAAACAAGATATCTCAGTGTCAAAGCCAAAATACGAAAACTCGGGGAAAATCGAAGACTAGAGAAAAATTTGGGCAAAAAGACCTCCAGTCGATCGACTGGGAAGATCCTCTGAACCAGTCGGTCGACTGGCGAAAGGCCTTAGGAGCTTCACATTCTTCACTTACGCAGTCGGTCGACTTACCAGGAGCTTCAGATGCCCAGTCGCTCGACTAAGGTCACCAATCGGTCGACTGGCCAAGCTACTCAGGAGCCTCACATTCTTCATTTGCGCAGTCGGTCGACTGGGAAGCTCCCCTGCACCAGTCGGTCGACTGGGAAATCACTACACGAGACTGCCTTTTCTACCTCCAGTCGACCGACTGGGCTACCAGCATCCGCCAGTCGACCGACTGGGACTGCTACAGTACGAAATTTCTGCGGAGGCTATAAATAGAAAGAGGCAAGTTTGACCTAGGTACTTGGCATCTTTGGGAGATTTTTCCAGAAAAAGAGATCAAATCAAGGGCATTCATCACCATCCAACCAAGGAGGATTGAAGATCAAGGGAGATAACTAGGATTAACCATCCTATTTCTATTCCTCTTCTCTTCTCTTTGTTTGTGCTTAAACCCTACACACATCATGTTGTCTTACATGATGTGTGAGTAGTTCCCTTGTGTTTTGAGGGTGTTTGTACTCTCTTTGGTACTCAATGATCATGTATACACATCTATTATGCAATTTACGGAGTTGATTTCATTTCACTATGCTCTTCACTCAAGACATGCTACTAAGTGTTTGATAAAATGCCTAAGTTACATGTTTGCACTAGAACTATGATCTAAGTATCGAGAGAGCTTAGTGATGGTTTGGATATAGTAGAAATGAACTCATCAAGTGTTTATGAGAGTAAATGCATGGATGTGAGGTTAACTAAAACTTAATGCCCATAGCATTTATTACCTTAGGAAGAGATTCCAAGGATAATAGTGCTATGGAGTGAATCAATATCTTTAATAGGTGAGATTCTAATTAGGATGGCTTGACAAGGGCTAGACTCACATGATAGTTTGTCTATTTTTAGCCTAAGCTAGGTTTTAAACCTATCAACTCCCAAAATGATTAAATTCTTGTATACATGGTCGTTGGAAAATTGCCAAGGAGGGGAAGAACCCCTCGAAACTCTCTTTAATTGAATTGAAACCCCTTGAAACCATTTCGTTACTTGTTTTCTTGATTGATAATCACCTCATTATTGAATTTGAAGGAATAGCCGAGTTAAAATTTGATTCCCTAGCGTATAATCATGTTTGCTCCCTTGGGTTCGACACCGGTCTTACCGGTCAATTATAAATTCTTTTGACTATATATGCAAAATTACACACGTCAATGCATAAAAAGTTTCTCGATAAATACTATCCAGCAGCTAAGGCATGGCAGGTTCGTAGATAGCTGCAAGATATCAGACATGGGCATAACGAGTCTATGTATGACTATATGGAGAAGTTTAATGCTTTAGAGCTGAGCTGCTGCAACCTAGGAGTGCCTGAGACGCTTCTGATCGAGTATTTGCTAGATGGGTTGAGACATCTTGATAGGATGTTGCTTGATGCATCAGCTGGAGGGTCTGTCTTGAATTTATCTCTAGCTGGGGTAAGGAATTTGATCACTGAGGTGGCCGAGAATGCTAGATTCAGAAAAGAAGTTAGCCGCCTCGAGGAATTCAGCAGGACCAGAAGCATTGCAAAGGCTGAGACCCCATCAAACCAGATGACCGAGGAGCCGAAATAGATGAGGGAGATGAGGCAGAAGCTCATGATGAATCAGGTGGTCCAGGTGAAACCTTGTGAATTTTGCGGTGCAACTAACCATAAAACGGATGCTTGCCCTACTTTACAGGAAGAAACACATGCCATTGTCAATGCACTAGGGGGATTCCAAAACTATAATAATAATGCACCCCAGCAACTTTAGCAGCATTAGTACTACCCTCCACAATACCGTCATCAGCAAGGTAGCTACAACAATCATGGTCAGCATCAGCAGCGAGGGCAGGACTACAATCAAGCAGGCTCCAGTAATCAAAACTCCAGCAAGTCTCTGAAAAAAAGCAAGTCTCTGGAAGATGTGGTGAAGGAGCTGACAGGTAGCACCCAGCAGTTAGCCATCACTATGTAGCAAAACCAGGCTAAGAACGATGGAGCTTTAGCAGAGCTGGCAAAACAAATGTCAAGATAGCCAACACAATTTTTGAGCTAAAGAGAGATCCGGGAAAACTACCATCGCAGACCATCCCTAACCCGAGAGGAAACATCAATACACTAGCAATGGTAGATGAACCAAGGGCAAAAAATAGCAAAAAGGAGCCTGATTCAGTGCCGATCGCGCCCAAGGAAGACATTAGCTCGACGCTAATGTCTAAAGTCGGGCGCGGCCGTAATGTCTGAAACGGATGCAACCCGCACTGATGCACATTCCACAACTAACCCTCCGCTTTCGTTTTCTGTGCAGGTAAGAGCTCCTAGAGAGCATGTGATCGATAAGGATGAACTAGGAGACGAGTTGGAGGCAAGGCATGAGCTAGAAGAGCCAACGATGGAGTACGCACCTGCTAAGAGTCGAGGAGAACCACCAGGAAACTGCAAGGACTCAACTGCTTTCACAGTCACATGTGGTGTTGGTGAGACCCTTATACATCATTGTTTAATTGACTTGGGTGCTGCTATTAACGCCATGTCATATTCTTTATACTGTTCGTTGAAACTTGGCCCATTGAAACCTCCTACGCTTCTGGTAGAGTTAGAGGATAAATCTCGTGTTCGTCCAGTTGGTTTACTTGAGGATCTAGCACTCCATGTAAGAGATTTTGTTATTCATGTAGACTTTTATGTCTTGTAGATTGGAGATGCTAGAGATGACGATCCTCCAACACTTACATTGGGATATCCATTCCTCTTTGCCACTAAGACCAAGATTGACATGGAAACAGGCTTGTTGTCACTAGCGTTTGGTGGCAGGACATCGAATTTTAACATTTATGAGGATCCTGACCGTCCATGCATGAACACATCATACTTTGGTTCCCTACTTCCTGACCCACCAGATGAGGCCAATCATGCAATGAACGGGGCGATTGTGGGCGAAGAGTCCTCGCGGACTCAGAAGGATGTGAAGGCTAACCCGCTCGATCAATGGAGAATATACACGAGAGCACCATTCTATGAAGGCTATGAGCAGAAGGATGGAGTGGCTGAGGCGAAGTCTGACCTCAAACGTCCATGGGATTCCAACCTGTGATCCCTAATGAGGTATCATCGAGCCAACGGCGTAAAACAAAGGCGTTCGCAGGGAGGTCGTCTTTTATGTCTGTTCGAGTCTTGTTCAATTTTTGTCATCTAACCGAGTCTATTTTGACTTAGTTTTTGGGGAAAGAGACATTTTTTATGCAGAAAACAGATATACTCCAGTGCGAATCGCGTCCAGCCTTGACATTAGGTTGGCGCCCTGCCTCGACATTAACGTCTCGCTCCACGAAGACATTAAGGCGTTGACCGTGCCCTAATGTCTACACTGGGCGCGGTAGACCGTTGACCGTCGTTGACTAACTTGTTTGACCAGAATTTTCACCATCACGCAATGAGACGAGGGGAGTGCCTGTTCACTTTAAACTCTATTTTCTTTTTCCCTATAAATGTGTGTCTTGCTTTTTCCGTGAGGACACGACTTGGTTCAAAAGTATGGGGTGGAAGAGTCAGTCAATTTGTTGTGTCATCATGTCTATTTTTTCTTGCATATTGTGTTGTGTCAGCACGTTTCTTGTGTTTAAAAAATTTGAATGAAAAGTATGAAATTTCTCTCTATTTCCTGGATATGCAGTATTGAATTTTGATGATGTGAAATAGATGATGCTGATTATATTGTATTTCTCTCACGAAATCTGAATTGTGATTTTACATGTGAATTTAACCTACTACGTGTCTTTTGAGTTTAGATAAATAGGGATGTGGAGTTGATAGAAACGTCCTAGAGAGACTTGACGAAGCAGTCAATGGATCGGATTTCTGACTGTATGGTTATATGGATTTAGTGGAGGAAAGCACTTCGAAATTTTATGGTTCAGAGTTTGCTCCGCCACTGCAGCGTTTATGTAAGTAGGCGGAATGGGAAAACAGACCGTCCTATCTCTAGTCTGAAGTAACCGGGAAAAGGTGGATGGCCCCCATCTTGACTCGTGTTAAAAAGGTTGAGGATGAGAAAGAGCGGAGAGGTATATCCATATGCTTGCGGGCGATGATTGGACCTCTCTCAAAATAAAAAGATGAAAAGGACAAGCTATTCACAATAAAGGAGCGAAGCTCAAGAAAAATCAGCCAAATTGTGAAGGTTTATACAAAAAAGTGAAGTACATCATTGATACATCAAGAGCCAAAGGCCAAAGAAAGTTCATTACATCAAAAGTTGTCCAACAAAAGAAGAACAAAAGCTCGAATGAATCATGTGCCGGAAAAAGCAATGAAATATAACCATATAGCTAGATTTCGAGACAGTGAATGCAAATCATGGGTCTAATGAGGACTATATCCCATTCATCCGAAGTAATTTGAATTTCAGCTCAAAGGTAACATGTATCAAGTTAATTCTATGTTGAGCATGATGATTTGAGTAACGATTGAGTTATGCATAGAAAAGCTAAATCTAGACTAGCAATTCATGTGCATGTATCCAAGACGTCCAAGAAATTGTGGTGTTGTATTTGTTTTCCTTCTATGACTTGTTCTTGTTCGGGAAGAACAAGTTTAAGTGTGGGGTGGTTTGAGGAGTCGTATTTATACGACTCGTCGAATCAACTAAGCCCATTTATTTCGATACTTTTATATGCAAACATTTACTTCTTAGTATGCTTTTTCATTTTAGGTGTTTCGGAAGCTCTAGGAGGAAACGCGCATAAAAGAAGGCATTTCATGCAAAAAAACACCACAGTGGCAGATCATACCTTTGGAGATTAAGTGGAGTGATGGGAATTGATCACTGATCAGAAAAATATGAGCTACATGTCAATGAGTAGCGGACTCAATTATATACAACTCTCTAATTCACACCAAGAGTATCCAAGGTCATTTTGAAAGTTTAATCGAGAGTCGAAGTCAGAACTGCTACGGAGAAAGAGGGAAACCAGGTCAGTGAGGACCGCGCCCAAGGAAGATAATAGTGCAATGCTAACGTCAACACTGGGCGCGGAAATACTGATAACACCAATGCTGGGAGCGCCCGTAACGTCTTCCATGGGTGCGGCGATGACATCATCAGCATACTTGATGACGTCAGCAGTTCCGAAAATTGGCAATTTCAGCCCAAAAATAGATTTAGAAACCCAAAAACTTATAAATTAAGGTTTTTGAGAAGGGTTTCCACGACTCTACATCAAATCCTACTTTTGAAGACGGCTCTGGAGGAGAACGCGAAGCTTTCGACGAGAGAAGAGAATTTTTATTTTCATTCTAGAATATTTGTGTTTTTTATGGCTATGAGTAGCTAATTTTCTTATTTCAGTTTAGGGTTTCGTTCATTGTGACTACGTTTTAAGACTCTTTTCTTAATGCAATTTCATGTTTTACTAGTCTCTTGTTTTTCATCCTATGAATTGAATTGTTGGATTAAGTGGAAACTTTGTCGTAAAGCTTAGTTTGACAATCAATTCTTACTGTTAATATCTACTGGATACTTTCTCGTAAAGGTAGATCGTAAACTTAGACCTAATAATACATTTGTCGGATTATTGTGTTTAGGAAAGAACTAGAAGTCTAACACCTTTGTCGGGTTAGATTGTGGTATATCACCTTTGTCGGGATACTTAGGGTTGTTACCTTTGTCGTAATAACCACACTTAGAAACTTGGAATTTGATCGTTAGATGTCTATGATAAACGTGACACAATAGAAACCCTATGCTGAATATCTTCTCTGATTGAAACCTTTCTCTTGTGTTTTTCTCTTTTGCACTCACACTACTAAAAAACCCCCCATTTTCTTTAATTGTCTACATATACAACTTCCAAAACCAGCTCTCTGGGGTTCGACCCTGCTTACCGCTTGCTAGTAGTTGCAGGAGATTATAAATTTAAGTTTGACGCGTCAGACGACGCGCGTCAGGCATGTAGGTTAGAAACTCAAATCAATATGATATCTATCCATCCTTTCTTACTTTGTCTCGATTTCTCCGAATCGATCTCATGTTCAGGTTCTACTCATTCTCATGTTCTTGAGATATTTCTTCAATATCCTCCATTAACCGAGAAGAACCCGACATACCTTTCTTATTCTTATAAGGAAATACATTCTTAAAGAACGCGTTCTTTGATACTATTATAATATTCTTGTGTATATTTGAAATTTCCGAATCATACACAAGGAATCTATACGCTTTACCATTTTGCGCATAACAATTGAAATCATTGTCAATGATTTTGGTCATTTCATCAGTCTCTTGGGACCAAGGGTCATTACCATAGCTAGGTACCCCCACACTTGCAAGTATTTATAGGAATGCGTTGTTCCCTTAAATTACTAATAAAGAGACTTACACTCTTTGCGAGGTATCTTACTCAAAAGATAATTTGCTGATAAGATGGCCTCCCCCCACATTCGTTGGGATAACCCGGAGCTTAACATCATCACATTCATCATCTCTGTCAAAGTACAATTTTTCCGTATCGAATCATAGTTTGATTGAAGAGAGTATGATGGAGTGATCACGTTCACCTCCATGATCATTTTTCTCAACTTATCAAGTTGCTACTCAACCTCTGAAGTTGATATTCAACTTCACATGACATGTTTTTCCTTAATTGTCGCCGCTTTACTATTAAGCAAATATTTATAACAATATTTTGTACTATCACTAATGAAAGTCACAAAATACTTGTATCTCAAATCACATAGCTCACATTTACTTCAACGCAAATTTGGCATTTGTGCTCTTAAATCAAATGACATTTGGATACACAATCCAAATTTGTCAAGCACTACAGCGGACGCTAATGACAATTCCTGGTTGTAACATCTCAATTGTGGCTGATGTCGCCCCTGCGGAGCCATCAGAATGATCACAATTCACATCAAATATCATGTTTAGATTGAATGGATGCCCATCTTTGAACCATTTTTCATCCAATCATGCACATCGACCAAATTAAACCTGAAAAATATGTAGAACAACTTATGCAAAAATCAATGCAGTGCGGAAAATATACGACACACAAAGTTGTTACCTAGTTCGGCGTTAACGAGCCTACGTCTGGGGGGCTTTCTCTTCAGCCCGGTGGATAGCAATTCACTAATAATGAGTATTGCGAGTACATGATTTTATGTTTACAGAATCCCTCTTAAACTACCTGAACCTCGGACACTCTAGCAATCGCTAACTAGGTCTCCCCCTAGATCTGAGCCTCGCCTCCGATTCCACCAGAATGATCCTCCACGAGAATCAGCGCCTTCTCCCGAATGCGCAGAAAGAACACCAGTGCGCGTAGCATCAAGTTGTCCTATGATCAGTCTGTCGAGCACTAGAACAGACTGAATCAGAGCGTCGTGAACGATTAGTTCATCGGCCGTTTGCCTCCACCTCCCTTCAGTGAGTATGAGCGTGAGTAATATCTCCAGGAGTGCTGAGTAGAACGAGTCCAACATCCCTCATTATATAGAGCGGTAGAAAACCTAAACCGAGTAGGATTTCTTTTCTCAAGCGCCTATCTCATTAGGAAATCTTTCCTAATATCTTGCCCAAATCTCTTGTAGATAATCCTTCAAAATATCTTCAACTCCGTTTAAGAAACCTTTGATTATCTTCTTTGCTAAGTTATCTTCAAGCGCAAGTCTTCCCTAATATTGCTCAACCGACTTCTCGATATGCATCCTAACATCGACTTGCCAAATCTGTTTTAGGACATCTACTGCGTCTAACTTGTGCTACGTCGGTTGAACAAGTTTCCAAATTTGAATTAGGAAACTTCCATCTGCAACCGCCTTGATCTTCAAAGGTCGACTATGTTGCCTAATCTGAATTAGGAAACATTCCATCTGCTTCAACTTGTTCCAGGACAGTTGCCTCTGCCTTCCTTGAACTCTTCGTTGTACAACAGCTTTAACAACTACACAGAGTTTTGCCAAACTACATGCCGCTTACGTCTGAAGGATTATGGCCGCTTAGGTCTTCTGAATTTCCATAATTGTTAAGACCTCCGCGGGTAGTTAAATTAAGAGACGTCCGCGGAGGCCAGCTAGCAGTCAAATTTCCTAAATTCAGATTTGTAATCTCGGGAGGAAAAACAACAGATTTCGAAGAGTCTTTTCTCGGAAGGAGAAGGCAGAATCCGAGAAGGCTAATTGAAGATTGGGAGAAGATATAAGGAGAAAAGGGAGAAGAGAAAGAGGTGTCTTTTGGCCGTGGGTATTTGGTGTGGTTTTTGACACACGACTGGAGGGAACAAAAAATCAGAAAAGACACACGTTTGAGTTGCAGTTTTTGGGTGAAAAAATCAGATTCGTTTAGGGTTAGTACGTTTGAGGATTGGAGAAGACACGTTAGAGAAGAAAGCTTGGAAGAGGATGAAATTGTTGGAGTAGAGCTGCAGCTTGGTGGAGGATTCGTCAACAGTATTTTCAGTTCATTCCCATTCAAATACTTGATGATGTATTCCATTACGATGAGTAGCTAAACTCATATGTGTAGGCTAGAACTCCAAATTGTGATGTATTGACTTGAGACTTCTATTGATTTCTATGTTTTGCGTCATATTACTATACTATGTTCATGGAATTGATGTGCTAGCATGAGAGGAACCCTAGCGGGGGAGCTTTTGTTTGTTTGTTGATTTCGATTGTGAAGTTTACTAGCAACCTAGCGGGGATAGCAAACTAGGACACGAGTAATATACCACTAGGATTAAACACCCTAGGACAACTTGTTTATATGTTCATGCAACTCTAGCGAGTTAGGGTCTTGATTATCGCTAGCGCGAGATTAAGTACTAGAACAAGAACGGGGAGTGTAACCCTAGCGGGGAAGCTCTAAGTTGTAGAACATTAGGAATCAAAACGGATTTGTCAATGATTTAGTCTTGCATCACAGTCGAAAGTTCTAGCTTGCACTTCTCTTTGATATTACATACCTGAATTCGTGTGACGATTGCTTTCTTAATAAGTGATAACTGTTGCTTGTGTTTTCGTTTTTCATTTACTTGTTTGAATACTTAGTGAACAGATTCTCATATCAATCTCTGTGGATACGACCCGACTTACCACTTGCTAGTCAGAGATAAAAGAAAAAGAATTTATTTTTGACGGGTCCAACGACGCCCGTTAGCTCTCCTTGGGATTAGCTTGATATCTAGCACAAACTCCAACCGCATGGGCAATGTCTGGTCTACTAGCTGTCAGATATAGTAAGCTCCCAATCATACTTCTGTACAAGGTTTGATCCACTCTTGTACTAGCTGTGGATTTAACCATTCTTTGTTTCCGGTCATGTGTCCTGAGCATGCACTATCTATGTACCAGGGACTGCTCCCCTCTCCATCCTGCAAGAAAAATGTATTAGTTTTTACGAACCCAAATAAGCTTAGTCTTACTCGGTTTCTTGGCAGCATGAGTGATTCTGGATCCGTTTGTGTCACTAGTTTCCTCCTTCTTGTCTTTCTCCGGAACGTTCCTTGGCGGGGCTTTTGGTTTTCGACTCTTGTTCTTCTGGCTCTCTGTATAGGGACAAGTCTTTTGGTAGTGTCCAGACTGTTTACACGTCCAGCAGACCTTCTGTCGTCTTCCCGGTGTCCCGTACTTAGATTTTACCCTCTGCTCTAGGTCCCTTCGTAGGGTGCATTCTACTTGCCGATGTCCCGCCTGACCTCAGTGCCAGCAGACTTTGTGATGTTTCAAGTCCACATACTTACTTCTTCCTGGTGGGACAGACTTGTTAGCGACTCGTGCAGCAAAGTCAATGTGGGACGGTTTACTGCTCGCTGCTTGCTTTAGCCAAAGGGTGTAGGCCTTCTTTCCGTCAAACGAAACAGTACCTCTATCAGCAGTCAGGTTTCTCATTCTTTGGGTTGCTCCACATTTGCATTTAGGGGATTTTCAGATATTTGGTCCACCTCCTTTCCTTTCTTTGAGACCTTGTTCTCCATTTCAGAATTGTACCCTAGACCTGGTCGAGATGTGAAGTGCTTGGCGAACCCTTGCTTGATTTCAGAAACCTTTGTGTCAGTGTATTCTTTCTGCCACTTCTTCTTTAGATCCTCTTCATTTGCGTTGGTTACCTCAACTTCCTTCATAAGCTTTGCGTTCACTTCTTTAAGTTGGGTAACCTTACCTTCTAAGGAACGGATATCATCTAACTCTGTCTGCAGACTTTTGTTCTGTGTATTTAAGCTGTTAAGCTTTTTCTCGAGGCTTCGAAGCTGTTTGGTCAGTTTGGTTCCGTTCTGCGATAATTCTTCCTCAAGTTACAAGCCCTTATTAGCCCAGAGGTTGCCATTCTCCTCAAGTGCTGTGGTTGATTCCTCCTGTTCTCTCAGCTCCTGAGTGAGCTCCATGTTTTTCAGCTGTTCGTTAGTTCTATCATTCAAGTACGCAAAAGGATCAGAATCACTTACCTTATTGGTAGCCATTGTGCATACAGCTCCAGTTGGGTTGTCCTCCTCACTGTCTTCATCAGATTCAAATACTGTTAGTTGAATCGGCTATTGAAGATATGAAAACGGCTGCAGTAGTAGTTGATAAACAAAATGATGATGATATTATTTCAGATTTATATCATGCTTTGACCGTGAATGAATCGGTGGTGGTAGGTGTCACTACCAGAGAGGTAACATCTAATATGTTTGCACTTAATAGATGTTTTTTTAGTGTTGAAGGATGCTGAAATTTGGGAATGAAGCTTTAAAACTCAGTTTCATGCTATCAATGGTGCTTTACCACCATGTCTTCTAACCATTTGTGAAAATGACCCAGTGAGATTGCTATCTGTTTTTGTCTCTAAATTGGCTTTTGGTGGAGAAGCTGGTGTTCTGTTGAGTCACTTAAGATTCGTGGACTATTTGCACTACCTCTTGCGAAACCTCCAGATGACTCCTCGAATGAGGTTTTGGAAGCTCATGATGGTGTGAGCAAGGGGAAATATACCATTGGACTTGGACAGGACTGCATGGCATTTTGCTCTGAGGTCGAAGATGTCATCGCCATGAGTTTGACAGCAGTTGGTTACTAACACATGTTCTGGTTTTATGTAGTTACATAACCTAGTCGGTGGGGTGATTTTTTTGCTCCTTTTACTCGGTGGATCGACGAAATCATCATCGTCCGAGCATGGCTGTAAAATCCCTAACATCAGTTATCTTTTGATATAGAGATGCATCTAAAGGCTCCTTCAAGTCGTTTGTGTTATGACAAAAATATAAGGCTCATACAATGTTCAATGATAAATGATATATCAAAGTCACGGGTGTTTCTAAACTATACTGCACATTCGTTTGTCGTCACTGCACATTCGTTTGTCGTCACTGCACATTCGTTTCTAAGTTGCTGCTATTACATAAACATCTTCTACAAATATTGCTCCACAAAGACAAACACTGCTTCACAGAATACTGATTCTACACATAAACACCTTGTACACAAAATACTTGGGATGTAACCAAGTGGCTATTTTGGTAGGTGTACACAATATTTCCAATAATTTCGCACTTATAATGACATCGGAAAGGTTTACAGTTTTCCTAATTATATTGAATACATTTGTGCACGTTTTGCATCAATTACATTTTTTTGAAATAACTATCAAATGAAAATAGCATCCTCCTGGTTGTTTATGAGTGCACTTCATTCAACACTTTTCTGAAAGGAAGGAAAAGTAAAATTAAGCAATGGCTGTCCTTTTATGATTCCTCTCCTAGATTAAGCAATTCAGCAATGGCATTATCAAAAGCCTGGTGAAAACAACCAATACTAATCAGCACAATAGATGAAGACAACATAGGCAGGAGCAGGACCACTACCACTGGAAACAATGACTAGTTATGACTAATGATCAAAATGCCTCAATACATCAGAGCATGATTTATTAGTATTCATGAAAAGATATGTAGCACAGAAACGAAAATCGAGAAACGGAAACCGCAAAACCGCAAATCCAAAAATAAGGAAAAAAGAAACCGTTGGAAACCGCTGTACTTAATATTTATTAAATATATAAATAATTTTATAATTTTTTAAATAATCAAATTTTAGTTTAAAATAATTTAATTTACCATTTAAATTCTTTTTTTTTCGAAAATTTTCCAAAATAAAATGCAAAATTAGGTTTTTAGAGGTTTCCACTTGCCATGTCTTAGAAGTTTTCGATTCGTTGACCGTTTCCGAAACGGTCAACTAAGGTTTTCGGAGGTTTCCAGGTTTTCGAAACCGGTACCGCACCCATGTAGAGGTTTCCGTGCTACATAGATGAAAAGAAACCATTAAAAATCTTCATAGCTGTACCTAAAGCTGTTCGAGCCTCTTGACATTCATTATACATCATCGATGCAATCAAACATAGACACTTGTTGTGTCGTTCTTCACTTAAAACAACATTCAGGCACCACAACTTATTCGGTAAAATTACTGATGCCGAACCTGCCAATGTTGCTCAGACTCATCCAAACAAGTTTTAAAAAGTAAATCAAATACATTCACAGTAGCCACTTCGTATCATCTAAAGGAAATCTAATATTACTGAGGAGCTGCAACCAATATATCAAACAAGAAGACAAGCAAAAAAGAAGAAATTTTTACGATCATGATTCCAATCATAGACGTGGCTCCCATGTTTTCGCAACTTCACCGCAGATCACCCTCTCTCCCATGTCGAACTGCACCAATGTCGCATTGGAATAGTATGCAAGTTAAGGGGTCTGAAATATAGTGTTCTGTTCAAGCTACTATTCCAGAGACTGTTTGAGACAGACCTGGAACTCCGTTGTGACAGTGCAGTAAGCAGAACAAAGTAGAGACAAACAGAATGATACCCAGTTCGGCTAAGCCTACTCTGGGGGGTTTCCCACACCCTAAAAGGGACACAAATCTTTATTACGTGCTTAGAACAATAAGAGGACTTATGCTTACAAAAAACCCTGTGTTCGTAATTGCCCAGCTTCTAAGCCACCGTCTCTCAGATTTGCAATTAAGGATCACCGTGGTTCACCTTGATCCCCTTCGCTCAAACCGTCTGTCTGAACGAACTCGACCTTCGCCTGAAGTCGGAAGCTCTTGGGTGAAAGCTTGTTGTGAGATCTCGTCGTGTGCAGCAATAAGCTTCTATCTCAGACTATCTGAACTGCACACCAGAACAGACAGATCCAGTGCCGATGAATTTCCAATGGGGAAACACAGTCGGCCGTCGCTTTCTCCAATCTTCGATCAGCTAAATACACTCGTGTATTTTTCTCTCAGAAAGCGATGGATGTCTGGTCGCCCTAGCTTCGTATATATATGCATGGGAGCAAGCGACCAAAACTGCAGAAGATATCTCATCAAATATTTTAGGAAATATTCCTAAATATTGTGATGCGTATCTTTATAAAATCGGTGGGAAGAATATTCGAAGACTTCCTTGCCAAGTCAGCCACGCCGCCTTCAATGTAGATATTCATTCGAATATCTGATGATCGAAATCTTCGCTGTCCAGTATCAGATCAAATCGACATTCAATCTTTCGAACATTCCGGAGATCATCTTGACTTCTGCTCTACGCTGAACTGTAGTCCTAGCAAGTGTTCGAACTCCCCCTGAACTCCTGCTTGAACTGTCTAACAATGTTTTGCCAGATACATGCCACTCGAGGGAACATCAATCTCCCCCTTGGCATTTTGGCAAAACCAAATCTACTAGATAACTAGATCTGACTATCTAGACACTAGACAACCTTGAGAGAAACAAAAAAAATGTCACCTCTCAAAATACTCCCCCTTTTTGCCACAAACTGGCAAGGGGTCCAATCTTAGTTCAAACAGTAAGAACCGATGTGCCAGAACAAGCACAAAAAAAACGACAGATTGAGCATTATCCAGATTCAGAGTTCAAAAGAGCAGAAGTGGACCTTCATGCAGATGACTTGTCCTCGGAAACACCATCAGACTCCGCAGCTCCCTCTTCATCGTCGCTAGGGTAGCGGAGAGTGCGAGCCAGCTTGTTAATGCGCTTGCGTTGCTCCTTGTCAGCTGCAATGATGATGTCCAGTTCCTTGATTAGCATGCTCCTCTCATCACGGCCTATCCTGGCACCCCCTTGCTTTGAGGACTCTGGAATGTCCATTCCCCGCTGACATGCCTCCTTGAGATCATTTATGTGCCTCCCTTTGAATAGCTTATGATCGACCAAGAAGTTTTGTGGAGCTTTGGAGAGACGACCATTCGGATCACACAGTTCTGGAGCTTGGTTGATGATCAGTTCATATATGAGAGATGGAAAGCAAATCTGGTGAAGAGAACGGCAGGAGATAGCGTGTTCAGCGATCTGTTTAAACATGACTCGACCCAGATTGAACACCTTCTTGTTCCCAATCTGGTAAATCAGTAGAGCTACATCCTTGCTGACTGTAGAGTGATGGGAAGAAGGTTTCCAGTTGAACACAGCAACGAAGAAAAGCATGGAGTAGAAGGTAGACAGATCAGCTGTGGCCACAGCAGTGTCAGGCCAGCATGGGACAGACCCGGCAGTGATAGTGTCCGCAATTTTGTCATAGTCCTCCACTTCCTCATCAACTACTGGGTCATTCATCTGGAAGTATGTGTTGATAATCTCAGCATTGATGATAATACGTCTTCCCCTCACGTGGACCACCCCATAGTCTTTATCCCCTACAACTCCAAACTGCGGAGGAAGGTTCGCCATGGCTTCACGAATCAGCTGTTCGTTGAACGGCTTGCACTTGGTGAGAGTCCAGATCTGGCAGTTTTGCCTCAGAGTATGCACCACCTCTTTACCTTTGTATCGAGTAGCATCAAGGCGACGTTCGGGGATAATCTTTCGTTTCTGGACAGCCTTCCACTTTCGAGCTGCATCCTTGGAAGCAAACCAGATTCCTTTCTTCACAATCCCGACTGGAGCGTCATCAAACACAGGTACAGAGGATTCACGCTTTCTCTTTTTGGCCCTGATGACCTCTTCCGCAGACTTACTAACTCCTTCCTTGTTTGAACTGACCTTTTTCACGGGACTTTCAACACCATTCTTCTTCTTTATTTTGACAATCTTCTCTTTCTTGAGCGCTGCAAGGGGAATAGCATCTTGAGCATCTTCAGAAGATGAGTCTGACAGAGAGACCATCTGGGCAGCATCCTCCACCGTATCATTCACAGCCTTGTCTGGTATACTGACTGGAACTGCATTTTCTACTGACTCAGCCTCCGAGCCAGATAGTTCATGAGACAAGTCTGTCTTAGCATCGAGCTTATACCCAGTGGGAATACCTTCTGCAGAGCTTGCCTCTTTTCCACTTTCTGAACTGCTGGCAAGAGAGACATCTTCAAGCACCGCTTCTTTGGAATGTGAGAACTGAGAACCCATTGGTACATCAGTGACACGCTCCTTCTGTAGATCCTCTATGACCGTATCAATGTCTTTGAAAAGATCATCAAGCTCTTCATCCTGCTCAGATGCAATAGTCCGACTGTCGTGATCCTTTGTTTGAGGACTGCCACCTGAACATCCTTTCACTTCCCTTATGCCACCTTCTGTATCTTCACCAGCAGACACCTTTCCTTTAGAGGTGGGGACAGGAACCTGATCAGCCACTGGAACTGTTGTCGCTTCTGAGCGTTTCCTTACCGCGCTAATTTTGGCAAGAAGCCTTTGTGCTGATTTGTCTTGACGATTTACCACAAACTTTCGTAGGCCAGAAGAGCGCACATAGCCAGAAGCATGAATCTTCTACTTCCATGACATCGAACGCACATATACCTTAGACGCAGACTTTCCCGTTCTAGCAACATCCATAGTATCACCAGAGGTTTTCACAATGCCATCCCTACTGGCTTCACCACATTCAACAACTATACCAATACTAGCCCTACTGGCTTCACCACCATCAACAACTTGCTTCTTTTCAACAAACGCCTCTTTAATATGCACAGAAGAAACAATAGGAGCAGTAGGGTTTGAAGATACCTTAGATTGGGACAGGATTGTTGGAGGAACGATACTTGATGGTGTCGACCTAGCACCGGTTGGTTTAGGAGGTTCCTCCACAGGCTGCGTAGACACTTCCTTCTGCTTCGCAACAGGTTCCAATCCTTCCCTTTCCACCACCCCAACTTTCTGGTTAGAGGAAACTGCTACTCCGTCTGAGATTTTGACACCAGGTAAAGACGAGGTTTCTGCAACAAAAGGCGACACCTTTTTCTTGATAGGTGATTTCGACATAGTCGGTTTTGGAATCTGAGCCTTTGCCGCCATGGAATCAGATGATTTCTTTTCCGCCTTCTTTGATTCCGAAGAACCCTTCTTGACTGATTTGGAGGATTTTCTGGTGTGAACCATTGTTGCCGAGATGAAAGATTTGGGAGGTTTTGCGAGAAACAGCTGTGCTAGGGTTATCGAGGCGAGACTAAAACTGAATTTTCTTTTCCACTTTCCGAACATGGTATAAAAGGAAACTCCTTTCCTTATAACGGTACGAAAAAATCTCCCAGAAGTATAAAAAATATTCTTCTTCTGAAATTGTACCTTCTAATCCAGCTTCCTTCCTTAAGTGGTCAGTCCAACTGTTTTGCTGGAGTTGCGACTCTGACTGACCACTGTCCTGTTGGGCTTAGTGATTGATAGCACCCAGACCCTGCAAGGATCTAAGGGTCTCAATCTCTGTGGGATTCATTTGCATACGTATAGCACCTAGACCTCGCACAGATCTAAGAATCTCAACCTCTGTGGGCATTAATCGCATACGGATCAGTTTCTCTTGTTTTCCTTTGTGCTCAGAAGGTTTGAGAGGAGTAGCGATATGCGTTCTTTGGAAACTTGCTAGCTTCGCGGCATACTTGCTTTGTAAGGGCACGAATGTTGTCTGGCGTAGATTTGCTAACTTTACGGCATACTTGCTCTGTAAGGGGACGAATCTTGTTTTCCTCTTTGAGCGATTATCAACATGGGTGTGTGCGACTTTGGCCTGTGATATCACTCCCCCTCGAACAGATCCATGATTGATGAGGCGTTTATTCTGAGAGTCGGATGACTGCCCAACAAAACATGCAGAGACATGTTTGGAGCTCCCACAGTGCCCTGCCTTAGGCGAACCACTCAAGTTCTTGTGAAACTGTTTTACCTGCCTTCTAGTACAGTGTTGACAGCTGTTGAGGAATACGCTCTTAGTCAGAGACTTGACACGGCAGGCAACATTGAGTGTTTCAGAATCTCCTGTCTCTTTGGGCCTTGTATGGGTAGGTATCGAGATCTTGTGAGTACGAGGGCCCATGCTCTTGTGTCCTAAGTCCATCTTAGTCCGACGGCTAGGGAGACTGACTGAAGCACCAACAGGTCCAGCTGAGCCAATGAGATAGCAATTGTGGGGGGTCCTGTTACCCTTCATTAATGTGCTTCCTTCCTTACTCAATACGTGACATGAATCGTGAGTGAAGGTGACAAGATATCCATCATCACACAGTTGACTGATGCTAAATAGGTTCATCTTCAGTCCATCAACTAAGAGAACGTCCTTGAGTGCAGGAAGATCCGGAACCTTCAATGTCCCACAGCCGATCACCTGACCTTTTCTTCCATCCCCAAAGATGACAAACTTCTTCTGGACAGGTCGAATATTCATAAGGAATGTAGAGTTACCTGTCATATGAGCAGAGCACCCACTGTCGAAGACCCAGTGATCTGTCCCCATGAAGCATGAGGAGTCGAGCGCGGCCAGACATACGGTCTTGCTCGCCTTTGGTACCCAGATCTGTTGCAGTCGAGGAGTGCCCTTGTGTTCCATAGCTCTTCGTTCAGCACGGAACAGACGACACCTTGGTCTGATGTGACTGATCTTGAAGCAATACCAGCATGTACGAAGGTCTTCCTTTAGTTCTGAGAAGTACCTAGTTTGATCGTTGCGAGTTCTTCCAGCTGCGTTATTTCCTTGAGACAGATATATCTTTAGTCTGGGGTGCTGTCTTACTTTTCCTCCCACATTCTGTTTCGACAGCTTTTGTACAGTTGCTGATTTTGCTGTACCAATCGTTGTATGTTTTGAGCATCCTTCTTCTGTAAACCCCAATCCCCGGTGTCCAGACTCCATTCGTTGTGACCTGAGAATCTCATTTAGATCTTGAGTCCCAGAGTTCAACATCTTCACCGACTGTTTGAGCTGATTTAGCTCTTTCATGGTGGCTGAATGGTCCATTTTCTCAGATTCAACCTGGAGTTCCAGAGACTCTATTTTCCTCAAGAGGAACACTTCTTTGTGCTTCAGATCCGTAACAGTTTTTCTTAGACCCGTCATTCCAGATGGATAGGTTTCACGATCCTTCTCCATGTTAACTTTTAGGGAGGAGATAGTCCCCAGGAGATCCGTCTTCTGACCCAGCAGACAAGACCTATCCTGTTTGATTCCTGTAAGTTGAGTGTTCAGCGAATTGACTTCAGCCTGGAGTTCCACCTTCTGTGCAACTAGAATATCAACTTCCTGCCATAGCTTATCCTTTTCTTCAGTTATGGTGGCAACTGTGTCGTTGAGTTTTTTGTTCAGATTGAACACCAACAGCCATTTTTCGTGCAGGTCTTTGTATGATTCAGCCAGTGACTCTTGAGTGAGTTCTTCATTGTCACTGTCCGAGGAGTCACCAGACAGTAGAGTCGGTTGAGGCGACTTGATGTGACTGGATTCACTGCATACTTCAGTGATAGACGCAAATGCTACAAAGTTGGTAGTTTCATTTTCTTCTTCCTCATCACTGTCGCTGAGATTTGCAACCATTGCCTTTTTCTTCTTGAGGGTGTTAGCACATTCAGCCTTGATGTGTCCGAACCCCTTACACTCATGGCATTGAACTTCTTTTTCCTTTTCCGAGGAGTCTTCATTTTTCTCACTGAACCTTGTTTTACCATTTCTCCAATTACGAAAGTTACCTGAGGAAGACTGGCCTTGATCAGGACTTCGTCTGTTGAGCTTCCGAACCATCCTGCCAAAATTCTGTGCCAGCATTGCAAGTTGTTCAGTGTTGCAATCTGTTTCAGCCACTCCGTCTGATATGTCTGCTTTTAGCGCAATTCCTCTGACTACCTTAGATTCAACATCGTGATTCATTTCATAAGTTCTGAGAGATCCCATGAGCTCGTCCAGTTTCAGTTTGGAGATATCATGCATTTCCTCAATGGCAGTGACCTTCATAGCAAATCTTGGAGGGAGCGATCTCAGAACTTTGCTAGCCATCCTTTCTTCATCAATAGGTTTGCCCAATGCAGCAGCTTCGTTGGACAAGTCTAGAACTCTAGCATTGAATTCAGGGATAGTTTCACTGTCCTTCATCTTCATCTCCTCGAATTTTGTTGTTACAATCTGCATACGTGAATTGCGAACCTTGTCAGTACCTTCATATGCAGTTTGAAGGATGTCCCAGGCTTCCTTAGCAACTTCACAGTTGATGATCAATTTCAGTACATTCTCATCCACTCCAGAGAAGATAGCGTTCATAGCTTTTGAATTTCCGATGGAGGCTCTCTCGTCTGCCTCGTCCCATAGAGTTTCAGGTTTAGGAACGACTTCTCCTGTGAGATTCTCCATCATGGGCTGAGTCCATCCAACCAGTACTGCCTTCCAGGTTTTTTCATCGAGGGATCTTAGAAAGGATTTCATCTTTGGCTTCCATGAGGCATAATTTGATCTTTCCAGAATTGGGGGTCGGGTAATACTTTGTCCTTCCTTCAGAGTCATCTTGAACAGTTCAAGGATCCCACTCAGTGTGTCGAGTGTTTGCTCTGATACCAATTGAAATATAGTGTTCTGTTCAAGCTACTGTTCCAGAGACTGTTTGAGACAGACCTGGAACTCCGTTGTGACAGTGCAGTAAGCAGAACAAAGTAGAGACAAACAGAATGATACCCAGTTCGGCTAAGCCTACTCTGGGGGGTTTGCCACACCCTAAAAGGGACACAAATCTTTATTACGTGCTTAGAACAATAAGAGGACTTATGCTTACAAAAAACCCCGTGTTCGTAATTGCCCAGCTTCTAAGCCACCGTCTCTCAGATTTGCAATCAAGGATCACCGCGGTTCACCTTGATCCCCTTCGCTCAAACCGTCTGTCTGAACGAACTCGACCTTCGCCTGAAGTCGGAAGCTCTCGGGTGAAAGCTTGTTGTGAGATCTCGTCGTGTGCAGCAATAAGCTTCTATCTCAGACTGTCTGAACTGCACACCAGAACAGACAGATCCAGTGCCGATGAATTTCCAATGGGGAAACACAGTCGGCCGTCGCTTTCTCCAATCTCCGATCAGCTGAATACACTCGTGTATTTTTCTCTCAGAAAGCGATGGATGTCTGGTCGCCCTAGCTTCGTATATATATGCATGGGAGCAAGCGACCAAAACTGCAGAAGATATCTCATCAAATATTTTAGGAAATATTCCTAAATATTGTGATGCGTATCTTTATAAAATCAGTGGGAAGAATATTCGAAGACTTCCTTGCCAAGTCAGCCACGCCGCCTTCAATGTAGATATTCATTCGAATATCTGATGATCGAAATCTTCGCTGTCCAGTAACAGATCAAATCGACATTCAATCTTTCGAACATTCCGGAGATCATCTTGACTTCTGCTCTACGCTGAACTGTAGTCCTACCAAGTGTTCGAACTCCCCCTGAACTCCTGCTTGAACTGTCTAACAATGTTTTGCCAGATACATGCCACTCAAGGGAACATCAGGGTCTAATTTGCATTCTCATGAAATGTGTTTGGTATAAGAATTGTAATCGGGTATGAGAAAGACAAGAAATGAATTAATCAATCTCCTCTTCTCTCCCTATCTTCTCTAAAACCCTAACCTTATTCTTCTCATCTTTCATTCATCCCTGCAACTATTCCGTTGCAATATTTGTATCGTATCATTTGGTACTTTCACTGAGAGATGGATATTCTAGCGGCGTACAAAATCAAGACTGAGAAATTTGACAAGGAATTTGACCGGAGGATGAGCATGATCGAGGATAAGCTATGTGGTCAACAAACATCAAATCAGCATCCAGAAAATGAAGTCATCGACTCCCAAACTCCATCACCGAAGTTCTCAAGTCCGAAGCAGGGCTGTGGTGGCTTCGCCCAGACTAGAATCGAAATCACTTGACGTCGGCTTTGACGTGATGATTGAATTAGTTGAATCGGCTTCGGCAGAGATTGATTTGGCTTCGATCGATGTTACAGACAAATCTGATTCGGCTATTGCAACTGGTGTATTTGAGCATGCGATCGAGGTAGTTGTTTATGAAGATTCCGACGATGATGCTCAAATACTGTTAGTTGAATCGGCTATTGAAGATATGGAAACTGCTGCAGTAGTAGTTGATAAACAAAATGATGATGATATTATTTCAGATTTATATCATGCTTTGATCGTGGATGAATCGGTGGTGGTAGGTGTCACTACCAGAGAGGTAACATCTAATATGTTTGCACTTAATAGACGCTTTTTAGTGTTGAAGGATGCTGAAATTTGGGAATGGAGCTTTAAAACTCAGTTTCATGCTATCAATGGTGCTTTACCACCATGTCTTCTAACCATTTGTGAAAATGACCCAGTGAGATTGCTATCTGTTTTTGTCTCTAAATTGACTTTTGGTGGAAGTTGGTGTTTTGTTGAGTCACTTAAGATTCGTGGACTATTTGCACTACCTCTTGCGAAACCTCCAGATGACTCCTCGAAGGAGGTTTTGGAAGCTCATGATGGTGTGAGCAAGGGGAAATATACCATTGGACTTGGACAGGACTGCATGGCATTTTGCTCTGAGGTCGAAGATGTCATCGCCATGAGTTTGACAGCAGTTTCCTCCTTGCTTGATAAATATGGAGTTGATCCCAAACAAATTGGGAGGCTGTAAGTAGGCAGTGAGATGGTGATCGACAAGAGCAAGTCAATCAAGACTTTCTTGATGCAGATCTTTGAGGAAACAGGAAATACTAATATTGAAGGTGTTGACTCCACTAATGCTTACTATGGAGCAACTGCTGCTTTGTTCAATTGTGTCAACTGGGTCGAGAGCAACTCTTGGAATGGACTTGTTGTGTGCACTGACAACGCTGTTTATGCAGAAGGACCAGCAAGGCCCATTGGAGGAGCAGCAGCAATTGCAATGCTGGTTGGACCTGATGCTCCCATTGCTTTTGAAAGCAAACTTAGGGGTAGTCACATGTCTCATGCTTATGACTTTTACAAGCCAAACCTCGCTAGTGAATACCCGGTTTTGGATGGGAAACTCTCACAGACTTGATATCTTATGGCTTTAGATTCTTGCTACAAGCGCTTCTGTGCCAAGTATGAGTTGAGGGGGCATATACGAAGCTTAATCCGTGACAAACGAATTGCTAGTGGTGGTCTAGTTGTGGAATTGATAACGGATATCATACAAGTACTTACGAATCATTGTGGCGGGTTGCTTGGACATCGTATGATTTCTTTTTGCCAATGTTCTTCATTATATTCGAAGACAATGCTTGAGTGGTATTTTGGGGTTTCCTCACATGGAGATGTTGCTGCTCGACTTCCTCTTCCATTGCTTCCTGAAATTGAAAAGGGATATCGAGGTTGTAGTGGGCAAACATCTATGATCTCAAATCATGCTTATTTGCTTGAGTCAGAGCTTCATGCTTCAAAGGATTTTGGAATGATTGCATCAGATGCATTTGGGATGCAGCTTCAGTGGCTTTCACTTAGACGAAATCTTTATGTTCATCAGTTGGCTGCCCTTCTCAGTACCCATCCTCAGCTTGAATTGCCTTTCCTTGGGGTGCTTATCCTCACTAAGACACGAAGTTTCAGCTTATGCGAACAAAAACAACTCCTTGACAGGTATTGATGTCATTGACTTTATTTTGATTCATGGTATTGTGGTTGACATTCGACATCACGAAGTTTATTATGCGGCCAACCTTGTGACGTGGTTATACTGCCTTGCAAGAATTGAATTTATTGACGAAGATGGTTGTTTATATGTGGTATGTACAACCTTTGTTCAGTTTATTGAGTGGATGAGGAAATTGCATATGAACTGTTGCTTTGCATCTGCTGGTTCACACAGAGTTTGGGGTTTTTCTGAGTACAATTCCATATCATTCTTATTTCAGTCTTCACAATTATTCGATCATGATTATATGAAGCTAAAATCCATTCACACTGCCTATATTTTGAGGAAATTTGCACAAAAGTACATGCACTTACCTTATGCTGATATTGAGATGAAAGTGAAAAAAAGGCTTCTTACGGAACACTTGTCCTTGCCAGGGTGTGAGTTTTACCTAGAACAAAGGCAGTGTCAAATTTGTATAGCGGCAACACATATTCTCGGTTTCACTCTTCAGCTTCACAACAGAAATGGAATTGCTTTCTCAAAACCATTTACTGTGATGATTGTGGTGGTTAATTGTGTGAAAGGGATTTTTCTTAACAGCTTTTTGCTTCAATTTGTGGCTGAATAAGTATGGGATAAGGCAGTGTCTGTCCACTTTCAGTACGCTAATTTTGCGGTTCGACGAGTTACATTATGACTTTTCGTGTATGTCATAATAGTTGTGGGAGAAACAATTGAGTGAGTGGGTAAAGACACTTGTGCGGAATGGGGTAAATTCTGGAATTAAATTTGCATGTGAAGCAAGATGGTACTTGCTGTTGCAAGATGTGCGGATTGAGCTGTGCGATGATTATGAATTTTTAGTTCCGGCTTGTGATGAGAGTTGGGATTGCATGTCAAGTCAACAACTGGGCTCAGAAAGTCTATTATTGAATGTTTGCTTTAAGGCCTACAGATTCGATGGTGATTATGATGATCACAGGACACAAGCAGTTTGGAAAGGTGGTGAGGCCAAGATAGTACTTGCTGTTGCAAGATTGTTCAAATAGGGAAATGATATCGTGAGGTTTGATATTTTGGATCTGAGCCTAAATGGAACCAAAGAGAAATTAAATTCCAAAGTAATCAGCCAACCGACTATCTATGTTACTAGCCTTGTTGCTGGACAGTTATGCGGAGCACGTAAAGGGGGTCGGGTTGTCGTTGACTCTGGAAATGGAACTTGTGATTTAAGCTTGGGAGAATATACTGCAATTGTAGTTGCTGAAGCATTTAACTTCGAAGATGGACTCGTGCTCTTAAAGATGAGAGGAGATGCCACACATAATGCCTCATATGCTCCTCATAGTGTCATGGATGGCGGCATTGAGCTGGATTCAGAAGAGGTCAAATTATTTGGTGACTCAACCAATAAAGAAATTGATAACTCTTATTTCGGTTTGGAGGATCATGTCTTCTTGGTGCGTTACATCAACAATTTTTTTGTGTTTTCATTGCCAAGACCACCTGAACAAGCTGACCTTGAGGACAAGGTCAAATTTAAGGGGGAAGGAATGTTACGCATTGGAATAGTATGCAAGTTAAGGGGTCTAATTTGTATTCTCATGAAATGTGTTTAGTATAAGAATCGTAATCGGGTATGAGAAAGACAAGAAATGAATTATTCAATCTCCTATTCTCGACTCTTCTCTCCCTATCTTCTCTAAAACCCTAACCTTCTTCTTCTCATCTTCCATTCATCCCTGCAACTATTCCGTTGCGATATTTGTATCGCGTCAACCAACGTCGTTGAAATCCTAAAAATACATCCGCATCTGACGATTTGACCCACTTCAAACCTACATCCGCATCCAACCCGGATTCGAAGCTAGGGCTCAAAATCAACAAGACGATGAAGAAAACCTAGGGCTACTATCGTTCCCGGAATAGAACTACTGCAGAACTCATGTTGGCTATGAAAATCGAATTGATCCACTGCACAATCGCCAAATCGTAGTTATCGATTTCACCCTCGTCATCCCCCATCGTCTGGGTTTAGTTCAACCAGACGAGAAAACAATCCTAAAAAGCTCAAAATTGCAAACTCTCGAAGGCATCCTGAAAGCTCCGTCGACGATCCCAGATCTCTTGGTGTTCTCGATGTTCCCAAATCTCCTTGAACCTCCAAACTGCTACGGGTTTCGACTGAAAAAAATGAGAGAAATGAAAACTGGGTTTCGATTGAAAATTTGAAATAAGGAGAGAGAAATTAAACAGATGATTGGAATTTCCTGTCAGACTAATCGACTGCACACAGGAGAAAGTTACCAAAACACCCTTTCCTTTTTTTCCATCCAACAATATGCAATATAACCAAGCAGCATGTGTCACCAGATCCATCATCGCATTTCACCAAATTAAGGGTCAAGATCGTGTCTCACTGTCTCATTCTAACACACCTGCCTCAACGGAGCGCTTATATATATATATATGAGCGCTTAAATGAGAACCATTCTTAGACTAGGAACCTAAGCACCAACAAATTTCCTTCATCAATAAAGTGAAAGTTGTTTGTCATTTTGTACTTTTGTCTTTTACCTAAAAGACAAAAAGTGTAAAATGACATAAAAACACTTTATGGACCAATCTACACCTTTAGATGATTTGATCTAAAGGTACAAAATAAGTTCTTAGTTCTTAGCCTAAGAATAGTTCTCATTTGAGCTTGCCTGTGCCCTTAACCCTTTTCAACTATGTCGTATCTTAATTCATATCCTGCGAGCAAGCCCAACATTAAAATCTGCAAAATGATTTCATGTGAAAATACCCACTACACCAGATTGCATATAATACGACTGTGATTGCTGCAGTCGTATATGAAACAGTCGCATATGTTGGGTTATCCGACAGTATTTTGTAGTGAGTGTCGTATAAAACATCCCCAATGCGACAAATCATTCACTGTCGTATATGGTACCTTTTGCGACAGCACCGTAAACGACAGCATAAAACGTGTCACGTAAGTTGGCATATGAGACATCACGTTAAGAGACACAGCAAATAATGTCCCTTAAGTTATCTTATGAGACATCATGTTAAGAGACACAACAAATGATGTCCCTTAAGTTGTCATATGAGACATCATGTTAAGAGACACATCAAATGATGTCCCTTAAGTTGGACATGCTGACACTCTACGTTTATGTGCTCGTTAACATACTCGATTAAAACTTGTTTATATACTTGATTAACACTCTATTATATTGTTCTAAACTCGTTAATGAGCTCGATTAAAGTAATTTTGTACACTTTAAAATACTTTTTCATTGAAAGCTCGACTAAAGCTCGTTAATAGTAAATAATCACAGTGAGTTACTATTTCATTTTGGATCCTCACATATTTTAATCTTCCCCTTTTCATGTAGTTTTAATCTACAAAATTTGTTGTGTTTGTAATATTCTAGATCCTCCAAAGCGTGTGTCACATTTACGAAAAAACAATTTAAAAATCAAAGCCAAGTGTTACTCAAAAAAAAGAGTCAGAGTAGATATTAGATGTCTTACTTCTGCTTGTATTTAGGGAAGCACTTGGTATCTGCTGGATTAAACTTTGCAGTTGAATTCGATGCAAATGCGTTGATGTTGCCTTTACTTGTTCTGGAATTTGGATTTGAACTCTGTAATTGAATTTGATGCAAATGCGTGTATGTTGGCTTTTATTATTTTGGATTTATGGATTGCTGAATTGTGTGCTTGGTTGTGCTTTTGATTCAATAGATGTTTGGAAGAAGGAGCCGATGACTTTATAGTGAAACTGGTGAATCTCGCGGATGTAGAAAGATTGAAGAAGGATTATATGACTAAGGACTTCAAACAAAGTGTTCTTGAAATATTTTGTGGATTATGTTGTTCTATCCGGACCATATGCTGGGAGATGGTTCCGCCACAGCTGAGCTTCTTGCGTCTGAAGAGCTAATACGCCATATGATGTTGTTTAATGCGCCTGTCGCCTGATGTGAAGATGTTGTTAATGTATTATAACAATGGAATCCTGTTTGAAAGACATAGTGTTCATGTACTATGTCATTGAAATATTTTGTGGATTATGTTGTTCCCTTCTATTGGAATGAAACTTTAATTCCCGATATTTTTTATTATGTGCCATAAGGAAAAGGATCAGGTATAAAGTTGATATTTTGGTACAAAATACAAACTAATCATAGCCCTTAATCTTGTGATTGAATGGATGCGATTAAATCTTGATTTTTTGGATTTTTTTGTGTGTGACGATTTATAAATTAAACCTGACGAATTATGTCGTCTTTTTATTTTTCGGCTCGTCTTTTTCATTTTTCGGGATGAATTTTGACGAATTATAAAATGATTTTGACAAATTTTTGTATTTTGTATCAAAAATTTACTTTGCACCAGATCTGGCCTCTGTGCGATAATATCTTATTCAAATGTGTCATATATGTGTAAAATAAAATTAATGATTTACTGTCAATATAAGAAATAATCTTATGTGGCAGTATATTCATTTAAGTGACAGTTAGAAGTGACTGTCACACAAGCTAGCTCTTATATGACAGTGCTTCACTGTAACTGTCGCATCTGACTTATGCGACTCGACATATGAGACTTCGCGAATGCGATATCGTGACAGTCGTATAAGCCTTATACGACTCTTTTTCCACTTAGCCTACTAAAATTCGAAAGTCGTATAATATGCAATCTGGGGTAGTGACCATAAATATCAAACCGGATCTAGATAATCCAACTGAAGATTCCTGCTGGAGATAACTGAAACAAGAAAACTGTGCAACACTTGAGATAAGCCACAAGCAAAATGGGTGGCGCGTTGAACAATAATCTCTGAGATGCAGGATCGGTCCTTGTCGCTAGTCCACAACTTTGATGAAAAGGTCATCCTCTTTCTGATTATTCTAGTTCAAGGCACCATAAAATGAATCCTACGCACACCAACGGAATCATTCATGGATGTTCCCGGTAGATTTGGAATGTTTTTTTTTTAATAAATTCTCCAATTATGGTATCCCATCCTCAATCCTATGTTATTCGTACAACTCAACTCAACTCAATTCATCAAGTAAATTGAGTCTCAATCTGTATCAGCACGTCAAGTTATCATCCCCTAGTCACGAAGGCATACAGCAACATGTGAATTACCAAAATGAAAAGAAGTCAGGTTCAGTAATCGAAAATGTTTTTTGCAGTAGTGAGAGCCCGTCACTACTACATAACCGGCATTATGCATCGGTTTTTTTTGACATTATGCATCGGTTTTTGTTCCGCTGTATAATCAAGCGTTGCATAATGTCAGACATTATGCATCGGTTCTGGAAAACCGGTGCATAAAGTATGATATTATGCATCGGTTTTTTAAAAAACCGTTGCATAATGTCATACTTTATGCATCGGTTTTTTAAAAAACTGATGCATAAAGTCTGAATTTTTTTCTTCATTTTTAGCCTTTAATAGCTCAAATAAACTTTAAAATTCGTAAATAAATTTTATAAATACGCACGTTCATATCCAAATCGTAAAATACTTTTTATTCAACCAAAATACAACATTTCATACAAGATGTCACTTTTGGTGTACAACATTTACCAATTAAATAAAAGTTTCATTAATTGTTTCTAGCAATGTTGAGCCTTTGTCGCCAAGCCCTGCCATATAAGAAACAAAATTCCAATACTATCTCAAGATTGCCAACCCCAGCAGCTGTTTGTCCCATCTGTTTCACACAATGGTTCAACATCAAAACTCTCACTAACCAGTACAGAAGCTAGTCTAAACTAGTATATACACTGGATTCGGATCAATATGATAATTTGCAAGATAAAACATTCAGTACTCTAATGAAAAAAACTAAGCATAAAAAAAAATACAACTCCACACCAACAAGAATACTCACCTTGCCCTCTATTACTGGCTCCTCTACCGTAAACTCATCCATCAATCCTCAAAAAGGGCAAATCCACCATGTCTAAAACAACCTCATTGCATACTGACGGAGCCCACTGCACTGTCGTTAAGGTGCAATGTTCTCTGTGCAAAATAAATTTATATTTTCCGCTACTCGCGACTACACTACTGGGTAGTAAGTGGTAAGTAGGGGTCGAACCCAAGGGAATTAGGGGGATAATTGTTCTTTGAGGGGATTATTCAGCGGGAGGGCGTGTTTTAGGTTGGTTGGTTGGTTTTAAAGCTACCAGTTAAGTGATTGATTGGTTGGTTGGTTGGTTTTAGTACTGGAAAGTAACTGATAATTATTACAATTAAAAGAAAGCGTTCGGTTTCAGGGGCCTTGTATTATATCCTGTTTATCATTGACCCTTAGTGAATCTTCTAAGTATTCAAACGTGTATCAAGGCCTTTTCCGGCGCTCGATTTGCCACACTGTCTAGTCTTTTGCAAAAGTGTTCGAAAGTGAATCAAGGCCATTTCAAGCACTCGACTTGCAACACTGTCTAATCTTTTGCAAAAAACGTAAAGCCCTTGTTCTACTTAGACTAGCACCCCATTTCAAGGTATACTAGCCTATGTGCATCCATTTTGGGTTGTCTTTTCCGATTTACCCAAAATGGTGTTTGAGAGAGATCAAACTCCTCAGATAAGCTTTGCCATTTCAAGCATCCACTTACCCGAGTATGTTTGCGAACTTCCACAGAAGAGCTTTGCCATTTCAAGCATCCACTCAACCTTGGAAGTTCTGATCTAATATATGGCACATAGAACAAGTTTTGAATACAAAGACGAGACACTAAATTAATAGTCTAAAACATTTTATAATACAAGTCCACCCCTTCTACCGAACGACTAGTTTAGCTACTATTTATCGCGCTAAACATTATAACTAAGGAATTGGAAATTAAAGACGGTAAATAAATATTAAAATACTTACAACCGTTGAAGCGCCAAGGGAGCAATCTTTTATTTCCAAAGCCAAACTTACAAAACTTAGAGAGATAAGTGAAATGTTGATTTTTGGATTATACAAATGAGAGGAGAATGGCTTGTATTTATAGCCAAAGGGAGGAGAAATGGAGGGTGGAGATGGCTTCCATGTGTTTTTGATCCAAGGGAGGAGGAGGAGGAGATGAAGATGTGGTGGAGGAGCCACCACATGGCAAGCTTTCCATGGAGGAGCAAAAGCCGCCGGTCACCATGAGGGGAGGAGCTCCTCCCTTGGCCACCTCCAAGCAAGGTGGCCGGTCACCTTGGTCCATGAGTGTATTTTGACAGTTTTGTGCAGTCTTTTCACAAAACTATCAGTCCAATTTCGCTCCGTCTGACTTTGATTCCTCTTCTGCTTAATTTGTTATGAGTGATTCAACGTCAGGATCCTTGATATTTCTTCAGTCGGCATATGATCTTGACCTTGGAATGACTCGTAACATCTTTTATGCTTTAAAAGCTCCTCTTTAGCATGTATTCTCTCTAAGCTCTGAAATACCCTGTAGAAATATATCGGAACTAACAAGCAAAAGTTAAATAGACCAACAGTCTAATTTGGTGGGTTTTACTGTGTTTTTGATTCGTATAATTATGGTCCATCACATACATTAACGGTAAAGGACAGCAAAACATAGCGTACATAAACCCGAAGTAAACACTAACCAAAACAAACACTTTATAGTAGCAAAACATAGCGTCCATGATTGCAGCTAGAACTTTCTAGCAGCTATTGAGCTATAAACCCTTTACCAGGTTTGGCATGGACCATTAAGCCCATTTTATGAAAGTGATTACCCCAATTATCCAAACTCAAAACCTCTTCGTTGCATCAAACTGTGAAAACAAAAAGGTAAGACAACTTAGTCCAAAGAAGAGAAACATATATACGATGAACAGAACAAAATTATTCAAACTTGGAAAATTATTCAACAGAATACAACTTCAACTAAACTTGGAAATAATGTCCTTACTGAAATGTAGACAAATATGTGCATGTTATACAACTAGGAATGAATATCGAAAAGAGAATATAAAGTCTTACTGCTTTGACTGGGTGAATTGCAACTTGCAAGTTGTACCCTCTGTCTAGCAATTTCTTATCCTGCACACCATCAAATTCAAGAATCAACACTACCACAAATCCACATCAAAACCAAATCAGCACTGCTCAAAGATCAACATTCAATACAATTTAATAGATCAACTCTCTGTCCAAAACGTTTACGGCAAAACCTGTGAAAATCGACAACTCATAATCGAAGTTGCTGCTAATTGAAAATCGAAGTTATTGCTAAAGAATGAAAAGATCGGAAACAAAAAGGGTTATCGGTATTGTTCTTCGACAACAAATGCAGAAATCGAAAATTGACAGCAACCCTAAATCGAACTGGACGGCGACAACGAACTGGATGACACCAATCCTAGCCGAAACTTGCTCTTCGTTTTTCCAGGAACGTATCCGTCGACGCTGCTCGAAGCTGTTGCTGCAGTCTCCGACATCAGCCTCTCTATCGAGCTCGGATGGAGAGAGCGGATGGGATTTTCGACACAGAATGAACCCTAATCGCTAATTCTAAAAAATATAATAATAAATCTTACTGATCTTATGCATCGGTTCCATAAAAACCGATGCATAATGTCAAGCTTATGCATCGGTTTAAAATAACCGATGCATAAGCTTGACATTATGCATCAGTTTTGGTCTGAACCGATGCGTAATGTCAAAACCGATGCATAAGCTTAAAAACGGAACCGATGCATAATACATGTTCTGTTGTAGTAGTGCGTGTTAAATTTTCATTGTCTCCTATTTCTGAAGCTTAGCCCTCAGGTCACATGAATAATATAAATTCCCTCCTTCGTATTACATGGGATGCATTCACCTGGATAGGTTTGTACAAGTAATGACATGAGTATTACAACTTGAAGATAAAATCGAAAGCATGATCATGCCGGACTAACACCAAAAAAAATGCACTTGTGTCAGTAATACTCACAAAAAAAAAGTTGATAGGGATAAACTAAGGATATGATTAGTGAGTGCGGTTCAGGTAAAAATCATGATTATATATGAAAACTAAAAACTGGATTTTAAGCTGACATGTGTCCAGTTTCGTCGAAATCTTAGATACAACATGGAGGGCATTATAGTCATTCAACATATCCCGAATTTTAAATCAGACTTAAATTGGAATGATCAGACTTAACTTGGAATGATCAGACTTGAAATGATCAGACAAAACTTGGAATGATTAGACTTAACTTGCAATGATCAGACTTAACTTGGAATGATCAAACATAATAATCAGACTTAAATTGAAATGATCCGACTTAACTTGGAATGATCAGACATAATAATCAGACTTAACTTGGAATGATCAGACTTAAATTAATAATGTCCAGACTTAAAAATAGACTCAATATTGTCCTGACTTAAATTGATAATATCCAAACTTAAATTAGTAATGTCCAGACATAAAAACACACTTAAAATGATATCCAGAGTTAAATTAGTAATGACCAAACTTAAAAACACACTTAAATTGGTATCCAGACTTCAATTGGTAATGATAAGACTCAAATTGATAATGTTCAGACTTAAATAGGTAATGATCAGACTTAAAAAACACTTACACAATAATATCCAGACTTAACTTATGCATCTGTTAAGTCAGGATAATTTTTGGGACGTTTATACCCTCGCATCTGTTATGTATTTTTAAATAAGCCCATTTTTTATTTACAAAAAGTGCTCCGAATTATGATTGGTCGAATGATACACGAGGTAATATTTAATTTAATTTTTAGTTTTTATATATAATGATGATTTTTATTTGATCCGAACTCATGATTAGTTATCTCCACAACGGGTCATTCTCCTCACACCCCCCACACCCCTCAGTGGGTCCCACGATTATTTCTCATTTTATCCCCACACCCCCTCCCACCAAATATAACAATTAAAATATAATTATTAATTTAAAACTATTTAGAAATTAACATTAATATATATATATATATATATATATATATATATATATATATATATATATATGAGTGCGGTTCTGGTGAGAAAGACATATATGGTGAGAAATAAGACATTATAATAGCCGTCAGATTAATTCAGTAAACGGTTCAAATTAATCTAAGATGCGTAATTGTTTAACTAATTAATACGCATGTGAGGGCAAATTAGGAATATAAGGGAAAATCAAAACTGTAATCCCGCTTTTGTCTCGGCCAAATCACACAGCCACGACCGAGTGCTCTGCGATTCGAGAGCAGCGACCAGTAGCGGAAACCCTAATTTTCCACGGAACGAGGGCGGCTGACTACTGACGACGGCACGGTGTAATGGCGAACGAAGGGAAACAGCCGAAAAACTCAAAACATGTTAATGGTACGAAATATTCTACGCATTCTAGGTTTTACTCATGCTGTGGTGTTAAATCGAAATTGTCTATGAATATTGTGGTTGTTACCGTCAATGTTAGGGTCTAGAAGTAACCGAAATCGATTTGGTGGTTATACGATTTCAAGGGTTTATTGGTTAGGGCTTTCGAATTACCGTTGAAGTTACGGATGTTAGGGTTTATTGGTTATGTCTGCTTTCGATTGATATTTATTCAGGGAATTTCGGGGCTAAATGTGAAACCTTAGCAGTTGTGAATGCAATTGTTATAGTATTTCAAATGTTTTTTAAATTTGCTGTAAAATGCGTCACAATTAATAATAAATGCGTAGCCTTTCATGGATAAAACTGCAGTTGGGGCCAATGTGAAACCATTGCAGTTGGGACTGCAATTGTCACATCATTTGAAATTGATTAAATGTACTGTTAAATGCGTCACATTTAATAATAAATGCGTAGCCTTGCATGGATAAAACTGCGCTAAATGCGTATCTTTTAATGCCAGTTTACCTCATTTGAAACCTTTGCAGTTTGGACTACAAACCTTTTCAGAAATTTCATGGCTTTATTGTTGGTGGTTGCATTTGTGCGTTGAACTATAAAATGCGTAGTATTTCATACATAAATGGGTTGCATATCCTGCGTAGTGCTATGACTAAATGCGTAGCATTTGAATTTATACATTATAAACATTATAGATCATCGCATACAAGTCTGTGACATGTACGCAATATACACTTGCTGCAGCTATTATGGTGAAGGGTATGCGCACTTAAAAATTGCTATCAAAGCTTGCTTTCAATTCCAACTCATTGTTTCTATGGTTTATGCTGGTAAAAGCTTCTAATTTCTCTGCAATTAAGCATGCACCATTTATTTCTATGTTTACGATTGCAATATTCATATAGTTGTTCTCCTTTCTGTACTTCTTTTGCTTGAGAAAAACGTACCGGTGCTCACTTATAATGGTATCATCACTATTTTTATTTATTTGTTGCAACAGAATACTGTAAAAAATATGCCAAGCCAGAAGATGCAGCTGCTCCTGAAGAGATATCCAGTGATGAAGAGCTGAGCGAGGATGAGTATAATTCAGGGGATGAAGACATAGCCGGACATGCTGAACCTTAAATGCACGAAACTAAACTAGTCCGCTCTTTCTTTCACTATCTCTGTACATGGACTGGCCTACTCAAAAAAAAGAAGAAACAAAAGTAGAAATCTCCCATCCCGGTGATTAATTATCCTTTGAAAGATTCAAGTCTTTCAAAATATTGTAATGTGGTGTCTGTTGTTGTTGACTTATTGTAATTTATGTAATCAAATTTCATGTAAGCAAATGATTGTCCTAATTTAAAATGAAGTCTCAACTACATGTGCATTCTGTTGTGGCATGTCAGAGCCTTTCATATGCAAGTTGGTGTATCAAGCAGTGCAGAGACAAACGGACCATTTGTTTATGTTTAATATGTGTAAGATTTATTGTAAAATGCGTAAGATTCCTGGTAAAATGCGTAAGATTTAAAGTAAAATGCGTAAGATTCCTGATCTATTACAAAAGCTACGTAGACAACTACTGATTTCTCTTCAGCAATGCCCTTTTGTTGTTGTTCATGAGTTTCATAATCATTCTTATAATCCTCGGAGCCAGATAGTTGCTCCAGAAGCAAGACCCAATGCTGCCACGATCAGCGATGTCTGCTTCATGGTGAATGCCATTGTCATTGCTCTATCTGCAACCAATGTCGAGAAACTCAGATACACCAAAATATGACGACAAAACCTATCTGCACTACAAACCCTCATCACAAAGCAACCCAAGCCGAGTCCAAAACATGCAACTAAAAAGAAGCTAGAAAACAAAACTCAAAAGTTCCTTTACTATAAGGACACTACTAGAGAGGTGAATTTCACATCAACAGTTGAGCACTAAACAGATTCAGGAACTTCGAATTGAAACAAAAACTATACTGAACTCAGAGAACTTGTCCAACACAGAAAGCTTCAACCTTTGGATCTGTTCTGTCACTAACCAACTAGTTACCTAATTCTACAGCTGATAATGTTCCAAAACAGAACCAATTGTTACACATAGGTATAAAAATTGTTACACATAGGTATAAAAATTGCAAAATATTTACACTCACTATACATAAAATGGCTTACATACAAGCTAACACTCTGTAAACATTTATGAATTGCGTACAACTATATATAACAAGCTACGCATTTTAATCAAATGAAACAACTGCGTATCGTACTGCCAAATTACGAATCTGGAGAACATGAATTACCAGATGCGACGACATTTGAGTGCCGATACTGCCGAATTACACAACGACTGTTCAATTAATATGGAATCATAACGTTCGAATCAAACAGATACATCCAATCGAAGCCGTATAACCAACTAATTACCTGGAATCGCATCGCCGGATGTGCTCATTGTTCACACGAAACGGCCGACGAACGAGGGCGACGGATGGCAATAAGGGTACTACAATATCGACGACAAACGACTTTCCAAAAAACATGAAACGAGGATCGAAAAACCGAACGAACGTGTGCGATAAATTAGGGATTAGATAAAATTAGAATAAATAAAAAGACAAATACACCCTTATTCTGGTATTTATTCAGAAAATAAAAGGAAATATATTAGTAAAATCATGTCCGTCAGATGATAAATCGGACGGTTATTAAAATATCTTATTTCTCACCAAAGATGTCATTTCTCATATGATCCTAACTCATATATATATATAGATATATATAGAGGAGCGTTCAAATGAGGCAGCCAAAATAAGAATGAGGCAGTGTGGCACCATTTCAACCACTCATTCATACACATCATTTTCTAACATCCAATCAAACAATGACACCTGCCCCACTAACTAACATTACTTTATAATTCTTTTTTATTCAATTTCAAATTAAATTGTGAATTGAAGGGCAGTTCCGACATTTCATTTGCCCCTTCCTCTCTCATCCATTCAGATTTGCTGTTTATTTCTCTCACATCTTAGAAACCCAGATTATGTCTCTTCTCAAAATCCTTACGACTCATAAATCTCCATCGTTTCTGGCGACCGCTGCTTCACCCACGACGTGGAGGAAGATGATGACGGATGCGTTTTGAGGAAGACGATGGCGGCGGCGGGCTGAGGAAGACGTCGACGAAGACAATGCGTCGCATCTGATAGTACTGGATTTGAAGCTAGGGAGAGAGAGTCGGTCAGATTTTGGGGTGGTTTTGCCGGTGGGATTCAAGGATGTGACGGGATGTGAAGATGCCGCTCGATATGGCCACGGGCGACCAACCAGAATAGGTCGTTCCGCCGTTAAACTTCGCGAAGGTGGAAGATCGATTTGCCCAGCAAGTTCAATTTCACGTTGCTTGAAATCCTAGGGCTTCGTTCGATCATGAAGTTGGATTGGTAATCCCAGTGAACCTAATTTTGTTTTCTTTCATCTTTTTCATGTGAATCATGGATTTGATTTGGGAATTGGAATCACTGGAAACGAAGTGGTGATCATATGTGGATCCGATAGATGTTGGAGTCATTATTTAGTCTTTTGGTTTACAAGTTTGGTACTTGAAGTCAGTTTTATCAGTTGTTTAATTCATTGAAAAGGTGTGACTGCTCTATTGTAAGGGTTTGGACCACTATTGTGTACTTGTTGTTGAAGATTTGAGAATCTAGATTGGTACCCTGCTGATTCATCATGGTTTAGACTTTTAATACAATTCATTTTTGTTGATGGAAAAATCAAGTGTCTATAAAACTGTGTTTATGTTTAGTGGTCATATGCAAATTTGATTCATTTATGGAGCATCTTGATTTCGGTTCTATAAGGAGATTAAAGAGCAGCTGTGTATTGGATAAGTTATAGGTCATCTACTAATTTATGGTCAACTTGAGTTGGCTTGGAAACAACAATTGGAGCTAGGGTGTTCATTTTTTTCATCGGGTTGTTCATAATTTATCATCCGTTAAGGCATCATAATTAGCTTCAGTTGCATATTGTCATGATTTTAGGCATGGAAAGCTTATTTGGTGACTTGCTGTGCTTTATGGTTTTAGGTGTTAATTTCGTATTGCATGGTTCAACTTGAGGACGACGTCGATTACGACAGTGTACACTTTCCTTCGTTTTTCGTCGGTAAGATCCTGCCTAGCCTAAACCCTAATTTAATTTTTGTCTACAGGTTGATTCTGCTTATGTCTACCCTAGTTTAATTTACGTGCCTAGGTTCTGCCTATTCTGTTTAATTCAAACCTGATAGCAAGAAGGATGTGCCAGTTTTAGGTCCTTTGTTGAATTTTGCTTTGAATCTCAAACTGGGGTTTTTAAATTCCCGTATGCTCATCTCAGGTTCTGGCATTGTTGAAGATTTGTCCATGTAGCAACTGAGGCTTTGAAGGAATGTCGCAATGATGGAAGAAGGTCTGGGTAATGTCCATGTAGCTCTCCCGTATCTCCATGAGGCTTTGAAGTGCAATCAGAGGTCTGTTGTAAAGGTTTACAAGAGTATGGACTAGGCAGGTCTCATTGCACATGTTTTTCATAGTATTTTTGTTTTGAAGAACATACATATTCTACCAATCATTATACAACTTATGTTTTTGTTTAAATTCGAGCCGTAATTTGGTTGCTAACACTGATGTATTATGGTTTATTTATCAGGTGTTGCTCTGTTGGTGGAATTGGCCGAGCAGGGAAATCGAGTCTGTTGAGATGAGACTATTTTAGGGGTCATCATATGTATAGATAAATCATGGTTTCATCATATGGTCTTATCATGTAATGCAATATCTTTTGGTAAACTGAATTGTCGCAAATTGTCAAATTTGTAAGATTTGATTACCATTTTCTACATTTTACAATTATGCAAAATAGTGAACACAGCTTGGATTCATATATTCAATTCTTCTTTATCAACTGAATGGATTTTGTAGTAGCGCTTTCCTAATGTAATCTCATTTAATTTATATTTCTCAACGTAATCCCATATTACTTGGTGCATCTTTGTTCCATACCAAGTTCTGAGCGCCAAGTTGGCGTGTTTGAAGTGTGTTAGTGTAATGGATTATTTTATTACCCCATTATTTCAAACGTCATTACCTCTTGTTTCATAAGTCATTATTCCCTTGTTTCATAAGTCATTACTCCTTTGTTAAAATAATACATAAGTCATTACCCCATTGTTTCTCCATTACCCCCTTATTTCATAAGTCATTACCCCCTTATTTCATAAGTCATTACCCCCTTATTTCATAAGTCATTACCACCTTGTTTCATAAATCATTACCCCCTTTTTTCTCCATTACACCGTTATTTCATAAGTCATTACCCCCTTATTTCATAAGTCATTACCCCTTTGTTTCTCCATTACCCCATTGTTTCATAAGTCATTACCCCATTGTTTCATAAGTCATTACCCCCTTGTTTCATAAGTCATTACCCCCTTGTTTCATAAGTCATTACCCCCTTGTTTCTCCATTACACCGTTATTTCATAAGTCATTACCCCCTTGTTTCATAAGTCATTACCCCCTTATTTCATAAGTCATTACCCCCTTGTTTCTCCATTACACCGTTATTTCATAAGTCATTACCCCCTTATTTCATAAGTCATTACCCTCTTGTTTCTCCATTACACCGTTATTTCATAAGTCATTACCCCCTTATTTCATAAGTCATTACCCCCTTGTTTCTCCATTACACCCTTATTTCTTTATTTAATAAATTGCATTACACCCTTTGTAATGCAATTTGATAAATTGAAATTTATTTCATTACCCCCTTATTTCTTTATTTAATAAATTGCATTACACTCTTTATTTAATAAATTGCATTACAACCTTTATTTAATAAATTGCATTACACCCCTTATTTTATATGACATTACACCTTTTTTGATAACACATTTGCACATTCATTTCATAATAAATTGTAATTTATTTCTTTATTTCATTACACCCTTATTTCTTTATCAAAAAATATTACAAAAAAATTACAAAAAAATTGTTCCAAAGACAAACATAATGTTAATTTGAATTACATACAAGTTCGAAAGTATGGAAAAAATAAGTGGCACGCTTTTTAGATACGAATTTAGATGGAAGAAACTCCATTTTGTAGGTGAACATGGTATTTGCTCTTCATTGTCTCTAGATGTTTCTTTGTTGCTTTCTTTGTGATTGTGTCTAAGTGCACTCGATCCATTATTTTCACCTGCATGACATCATTCCTTAAATGACCACAATTCATGTTTAAACAGAGCCAAATATGAACAATAGTTGCCCAAAAAAAATCAGATTTAACCGGCGAGCGCTACAAACAATAAAACTACATTCATATCACACAATCAACACTCAAAAGATTGCAGTTCCCCCTCATTAGCAACAAAAAAACCAGCAGTAGCTGAGGATTTTGTTTTTGAACAAATAAAGCATAAAACCAGATCAAATACTCTTTAAGTACTAAGTTCTGCTGAATTCGTAAATTGAAAAGGCAAGAAGAAGAGGAAAAAAAATTAACGAATAGGCAAGATATTCAACATTCGGCAACCCAAATAAACTAGAATGCTAAAATCTTGATCAGATCACACTCCGCATAAACAAACAAACAGATTGAGAAAACTGAAATTGTAAAGAGAATGAATTAAATTGAAAATCAAATTGGAGATGCCAGAGCTCTAACATGGCAGTACATAATCTTGGCAGTACATAATCTTAAAATTATACACTGACCGACTCTAACATGTTGAACTAAAAACAGTGTGGTTAATCTTAAAATCATGGCAGCACATAAACTGATTGCTAAACAAGTTTCAGCAAGACTGTGAAATTATAGTTTCTAGCAAGCTCCAACACTAAACAGTCGATATGAAGTATAACCAGCATTTGTGATTAAAATTGTGTCAAGCAAGTAAAACCAGTGAGAAAGACAACATATGAAGTCTAACCTTTATTGTGTCAAGCTGGTTCCATCCAACCTCAGATGACAGTCGGCCTAGGCAGAGAGTACTTGTGTCCGGCTTGAAGCCTTAAAACTCTGAGTACCAGAAAAGTAGTATAGATGAGGCAAAAAATTGTCAATTGACAGCAAATAAACCCTAAATCCCTAAATAGAAAATTGAAAGCAACCCTAAAGAGAAAAATTATTCAACCAAAATTCAACATCAAGATCGAAAACCAAATCAGAACCCTAATGGCAATTCATAATCAACTTTTGCTTTGAACGACAACATAATCGAAGCAAAATTGAACGACAACACATTAGGGTTTCGTAGGCGGAGTATGGAACCATAATCTGGATGAGAGTGAGTGAAGAAACGAACAAACACTTATTTGGATTGTTCTTCGATGCGGGCAGAAACGCTTGCCTTAACGAAGAGATTGAAGCCCGATGCGGGAAGGACGAAATCGCAGGAATTGGGAAGTCATTTTAACGTCGAACCAGATCTGGATCTGGATCGAGATCGGAGATGGGTTTCTCTTCAACGACGGACAGAATCTGGATTTCGCAAAATCTGGGTTTCAAAATTTGAAGAAAATGGGTTTCGTTTTTTTCGCCGGAGAGGAGCAAAAATGGGTTTCAATTTTTGATTAAAATACACTTCTCTCTCCTATTGAACATGTCAACTTTTGTTTCAAAATCATTACATTCCAAAAACCCCAAATTACCCCTTAATAAATTCCCACCAACAAATACTTTTTCAATTCCACCTCACCAAAATGATTGGTCCACGTTGTGCCTCACTGCCTCATTCTTATAACACTGTCTATATATATATATATGAATCGGGGAGCACTCGGTTGAGGCATGGTTGGTAGAATGAGGCTGTAAGGCATGATCTTGGCCATTGATGATATTGATCTAATGGTTGAGATTTAAAGATGTGGTAGTGGGATTTTACTATTTGCTTTTTACTTTTTACTGTTGGTAGTGGGTTTACTATTTGCCACGTGGCGCGCCCACAAAGCACGGGGGGGTTAGATTGTGGTTGAGATCGTGCCTCACAGTCTCATTCTAATTTGAGTGCCTCATTTGAACGCTCCTCTATATATATATATAGGGTTCGATTCTGGTACAAACGGCAAATAAGAATGGGGCAGTGAGGCACGATCTGAGCCGTTGATGGAGTTGATCCGAGGCACGTGGCGAAGCCACGTGTCAGCCGCAATTGTTGACTTTTCAAAAGTTAGTGGGTTTACTATTTGGGACACGTGGCGCGCCACAAATGCACGGGGGGTTAGATGTGTGATTGAGATCGTGCCTCACTGCCTCACTCTACTATTCACTGTTTGCACCAGAACCAAATCCTATATATATGTATATAGGAGCGTTCAAATGAGGCAAGCCAAATAAGAATGAGGCCGTGAGGCACGATCTCAACCACACATCTAACCCCCCCGTGCTTTGTGGGCGAGGGGAGCACTCGGTTGAGGCAAGGTTGGTAGAATGAGGCAGTAAGGCATGATCTTGGCCATTGATGATATTGATCTAATGGTTGAGATTTAAAGATGTGGTAGTGGGATTTTACTATTTGCTTTTTGCTTTTTACTGTTGGTAGTGGGTTTACTATTTGGACACGTGGCGCGCCCACAAAGCACGGGGGGTTAGATGTGTGGTTGAGATCGTGACTCACTGCCTCATTCTTATTTGGCTTGCCTCATTTGAACGCTCCTCTATATATATATATATATGGGTCAGGTTCGGGTGAGAACCACCCAGAACTGAGAACCTATGACGTAGATCTGAAAAATCAAACGGTATTTATTAATTAGATTATTCACTGATTATCTTAATTAAGCACGATGATAAGGGTAATTTAGACTAAAAGTATATACTATTAATATTATAATCGATTATTAACGCTAATTGTTAGGGATCTAAACAAATAAAAACTGAAGCTCGCAAATCTCGGTTCTTTCTTCAGACGAATCCAAATCGAAATATATAATCGGTGAAAATGAAAATCGGCGACGAACTCACTGCGAACGACTTCGAATTCGAGACGAACTCACTGCGAATTCATAGTGGACATGGCGAACTTGACGACGGTCTCGCGGCGAACCAGAGCACCTACGAATTCAGACGTAATGGCGACGAATTCACCATTGTTAACAAAGAAGACAACGACGGACAAGCTTCAAGGTATGGCCCTGTTAAACCAAAATTATTATTTGCTGTTGTTTTTTTGCCAAACAAACACATCGGCGCCTCAAGCCGCCTGTGTTCCATTCGTCTAAATAGCAACTACATTCGTCTATATGATTAGTGTAGTTCGCTCCTAAGGCAACAAAGTTCGTCTAAATAGCAACTACATTCATCTATATGATTAGTGTAGTTCCCTCCAATGGCAACAAAGTTCGTCTAACTCTGTAAGGTCTTCTGTATGCCCAGAATTTGAATCCATTTTTGGTAGAAAAAATTCGAGGCAAACACAATTGTACCAAAAATATGCTGTTGATTTTGTTTGTTAAACCAACACATCAGCGCCTCAAATATTTGACAATTTGTTCACTCAAGTGAGGTTTTTGGCCTTATATGATCAGAGTTGAGTTCCATTCGTCTAGATAGGAACTACATTCATCTGTATGACTAGTGTAGTTCACTTATATGGGAACAAAGTTCGTCCAACTCTATATAATCCTTTGTTATACCCAGAATTATAATCCAGTTATTTTTGCTAGTCATGGTGTTCGTTAAAAAAACCCAATAATTTTCAACTTTCGAAAAGTTAAATACCAGCTGCATATGTCAATTGCATGCTCATATATAGTTCGTTCTTATAGTTTTATGGTGGTTTACATTCCTTTTTATGAGTGTTGTTTTCTTGTTTATAAACCTTACATAGTGCTGCATCATAACTTGTTGTGTACTTTGTACAAAACCAGTGTCTAAACGGCCTAAAAGGCGAGAAGTTTCAAACGGCAGAACAACTGAGAATGTCTCGAAAAAAGCCAGGAAGACATTATATAGAACTAGTGTTGAATGTCTTGAAGGTATATTATCTAGTAACCCATATGAACTTTGTTCTGAATTTTTTCTCATTGGCTTGTTGAATAATGTTTTTTCTTTGTCTTCAGGGAATTATAAATCATCATCTGAAATCATGGAATTAAGCTCAGTATCTTGATCTTTCTGCCTACTGCTTCCTTAATTTGTTTTGAGAGTAGTTGTTTGTTGTAAGATTCATTATTCAGTAAAGGATTGCATTCTTAGAAGTTTTTTTTTGATAGGACATTCTTAGAAGTTTGTGGTAGGGAATATTAAGTGAAAGGATGCTGCTTCTTAATTTGCGGTGATCTATTTTGTCGGATTGTCAAATGGATTTGTAAAAGAGTTGTATGTTATACTGATTCTGTATACAATTTTAATCTGTCCTTACTATAGTATTCTAGTATTTAAATTCGCTAACTCCAACTTGATTTTGTTCAAATGAGCTTTTAAATATCAGATAAGGAATACATAGTTCGTCTGCTAGGCTACAAAATGCGAGCCAAGTGTGTTATATTAGCATTGTCTTGCAGTTCGTCTGCTAGGCTACAAAGTTTGTTTGCTAGGGTGCAAAGTTCATCTGCTAGGCTACAAAGTTCGTCTGCTAGGACACAAAGTTCGTCGACTAGGCTATAAAGTTCGAGCCAATCTATTGGTGATATTGGTATACCATGGTTTTGCAGTTCTTATTAGCTGTGATATGTTTCCATTTGCAGGGGGCATGAGCATTGAAGAGGACATGAGTAAGCTGTTGACTGACCAACCCTTTTTCTCCGCTTTCAGGAGTGGACTTGAATGACCCGTTTGTAAAGGATTTGCTTGCTTCTATGCGAAATTAGGCCGAAACCAAGCAAAAGAAAAATGATGATGGCACTTCAAAAGAATATGATGACAAACAGTGGTGGTTGGTGATGCATGATAGGGACCGAAAAATCTTCACCATTTACCATTACAGGCAACTGTCTATGGATTAATTGTGTTTGTAGTTGAAATGTCAATACACTACTATTTCAAACTAGCTTGCAACCGTGTCATTGGAGCACTTAGCACCATTCTAAAAAAAATTGTACATTATTATATAATCTCATATTTCATTAAAAAAAATAAAGTGTGTGCACATAAAATTCGTGTAGAAAATTACAAAAGTTCAAGTTCGTATATTAGGCTACAAAGTTCGAGCAAGATTCTGTAGAAAGTTACAAAGTTCGAGCCAAGTTCTTCTATTAGATTACAAAGTTTAAGCTACGTTCATCTATTAGGCTACAAAGTTCGAGCCACGTTCGTCTATTAGGCTACAAAGTTTGAGCCAATAAAGCCCTGCCTCTAAAATCTAGATAAAGAAGTAACCACTAGTTGTGTGAATTGTATGTCTGACTTTGGGAAAATTGCAGAAGCAACTAGTAAGCATGATGGATAAGGCTTCATTTGAAGACGTGATAAAGTGCTGATAGCATCAAGAAAGCAAGACTTTGCAGCAGTTGTGGACCACTTGCTCTCACCTGGTTGTAAAATCCGGCCTCCCACCTGAAATACCCGCCAAGCATCTACCCATTGATGTTATGGTTAAAATTGAAGAGCTCATCTCAAGGGTCATCCTTATCATGCAACTTGTTATCCTTCCTCAGCAACAATAATACTACCCTCACGAAGTTACAGATGCAACATATGATATGGCTGGACGAACTACTGGAGAAACAATGCCTTGCTATCAAAAAGACAGATGTCATGCCTATGTGTGAAATTGATGCCGCGACGCGCCCATCGTCAGACAATCCTCCACAGCGTTCTGGCTCTCACAAGACGCGGAGGTCGACTTGTTCGATAGAATCACAGTGCTGGAAAGTAACGATTCAACCAAAGGAAACAACTCCAAATCGCCGCCGTCGCACCTTTCAAACGCGAACTCGAAGTCGCAGCGGTTAGCGGCGAAGAAGTCGATTTTGGCTGTTCCGAAGCCGAGTCAAGATCAAAATGTGATAGGAATAATAGTCATAGCCAAACGTTGACTTCAAAATCGAAGGACTCAAAATGGAGAAAATGAAGAAGAAGGGATTCTCAAAATTGCCGGCTCGTTTTTTCAATGGGTGGACTAATTTTTGCATGATCTTAACCAACCTGGTGAGAGAGTTCTAGGGTTTCACCTTAAAGAATTAGTCTACGCAAGAATTAAGGGGCTCGAATTTCATTTTGATTTATCAATTAATTTTAAAACATATGAACGTACGCATATGCCCCCACAACGGATATATATGAAATATCTGATTTATTAAATTATAATTAATACGGGCCTTAGATTGATTTGATCAGACGATTTATATTGGTTCTCAGTTTGTAACTTAAGTATTGGTTCTCATTTGATCCGCTCCCTATATATATATATATATATATATATATAGAGGAGTGTTCAAATGAGGACACCCAAATTTGGTAAGGACGTAGGGACAAATCTCATCCATTAGATCATCATCCATCTAACCCCCGTGCTTTGTAGGTGCGCCACGTGTCCAAGTACCCAAAATCCAATAAAGCAAATAGTAAAATCCCACTACCAAAAAGCAAATAGTAAAACCCACTACCACATGTGACACGTGGCAGCTTGTGGATCATTGGATGAACCTCATCCAATGGCCAAGATTAGTCCCTACACCCTCACCATAAGACATGTCCTCAATTGAACGCCCCGAGGAGCGTTCAAATGAGGCACCAAAATTAGAATGAAACTGTGAGGCACGATCTCATCCACACATCAAACCCCCCCGTGCATTGTGGGCGCGCCACGTGTCCAAATAGTAAACCCACTAACTTTTGAAAAGTCAACAATTGCGGCTTGCCACGTGGCTTCGCCACGTGCCTCGGATCAACTCCCACAGACGGCCGAGATCGTGCCTCACAGTTTCATTCTACCAACCATGCCTCAACCGAGTGCTCCCCTATATATATATATATATATATATATATATAGGAGTGTTCAAATGAGGACACCCTCTTAGGGTAAGGACGTAGGGACAAATCTCATCCATTAGATCATCATCCATCTAACCCCCCGTGCTTTGTGGGCGCGCCACGTGTCCAAGTTCCCAAAATCCAATAAAGCAAATAGTAAAACCCACTACCAAAAAGCAAATAGTAAAACCCACTACCACATGTGACACGTGGCAGCTTGTGGATCATTGGATGAACCTCATCCAATGGCCAAGATTAGTCCCTACACCCTCACCATAAGACATGTCCTCAATTGAACGCCCCCCTATATATATATATATATATATATATATATATATTATAATTAATGAGATATTATCGTTAATTCAAAACAATGTATAAATTAAATATATACCACATATTTTTTAAATATGAATATATTATTGATTAAACAAAAACTAAGTTATACTCAACATATATATAATACATAAATTATGAATCTTGTCAGTGAGTTGTCTATTTTGTGTTTCGTAATGTATCCGTGAGTTGTCTATCGTAATGTATTGTCAAATCTGTTATTACTACCGAAATTGAAGGTTTACATTAAATTACTAGAAATTACATTACGAAATTGAAAGTACATTAAGTTACTAGAAGTTACAACATTAACTCGAAACCAAATGAAATGAAAGTGCATTACCCGACATTACGTTTTTTAGAAGCGGACGAGGTCTCACCATCATGAAACTGTTGACGGCTAGCGCGCCGAGCGGGTTCGTCTTCATACTCTTCAGGCTTCTCAAAGTCAAACGGCCAGTCGGGGATGTGCACTCTGTCCGGATGTTTCAGTTCCTTGCTGCTTGGGTACACATAGTCTTGGTCTAGCGTATACTTCTCTTCTTCTAGCCTATCCTTCTCATTTTCTTTCCAGGCTTCATAGTCGGGATGCACACCAAGTTCTCGAGCGCGCCGAGCGGGTTCTTCTTCGTAGTCTTCAGGCTTCTCGAAGTCAAACGGCCAATCGGGGTTCTCGTAGTCATACGGCCAGTCGGGGATGTGCACTCTGTTCAGTTCCTTCCTGCTTGGGTACACATAGTCTTGGTCTAGCGTATACTTCTCTTCTTCTAGCCTATCCTTCTCATTTTCTTTCCAGGCTTCATAGTCGGGATGCACACCAAGTTCTCGAGCGCGCCGAGCGGGTTCTTCTTCGTAGTCTTCAGGCTTCTCGAAGTCAAACGGCCAGTCGGGGTTCTCGTAGTCATACTGCCAGTCGGGGATGTGCACTTTGTCCGGATGTTTCAGTTCCTTCCTGCTTGGGTACACATAGTCTTGGTCTAGCGTATACTTCTCTTCTTCTAGCCTATCCTTCTCATTTTCTTTCCAGGCTTCATAGTCTTCAGAGTTCTCCTAGTCACCTTTGTGGCCAGAAGAATTAGACATTTCTTTGATGAACGGATAATTGAGATGATTGTTTGAAGATAAAGAAGAGGATGGTACTTGAGATGGATCTTTACAAGTGAAGTGATGAAACTGAAGGAGGTGATATGCATGTATTTATAGATTTTTTTGAAATATATCCGTTATTTAGTAAAACTAGCCGTTAGAATTAGACATTTCTAGTCAGTGAGTTGTCTATTTTGAGTTGTCTATAAATTAGACATTTAATAAAATAAAAAATTATAATGGGAAATTGCTACATGTTGTATTTTTATTTTTATTTTTTACTATTAATTATTATTAATCTAGTCAGTGAGTTGTCTATTTTGTGTTTCGTAATGTACCAGTGAGTTGTCTATCGTAATGTATTGTCAAATCTGTTATTACTACCTTTTATTAAAAGTTAATACATAAATGAATAGTGTAATTTGCTTTTGCCAGAGAATCTAGTCAGTGAGTTGTCTATTTTTTGTTTCGTAATGTATTGTCAAATCAAGTACAATATAATTTTTTTAAAAATTGCTACATGTTGTATTTTTATTTTTATTTTTTACTATTAATTATTATAGAATATTTTCTGATTAATAATAATAAATAAATATGGTACAATTAATTTATAATATTAATTATCATTTAATTGAATTTTGTTATAATTACCTTGGAAAATATGGAAACTTTGGTACTCGTTAGAACTTAAATGCACTGAAATATTAGAGAGAAGTAGAAGGGAAGGTGTATCGTTTCATTCACCCGAACACCTCTATTTATACTAATAATCCACCCAACATTCATCCGTGTTTCACTCAATTGCATTTCAATTTCTTTGGTGTGGGCCCCTCATGTGGGTCCCACATGACACTCTTTTCTTTAGATATGCAGACCATGTTATAACACTCCCCCTGGGATGCACATCAAGCGTTTTAGGCTGCCTCGTTAAAAACCTTAGTTGGAAAAACCCATTGGGATAAAAACCAACTTAAGGGAAAAAGAGTGCAGCGATGCGAAGCTCCCCCTCATATTGGCATGCGTGATGTGCTCATAAATTTTGCAGCTTTCGCATTCCTATGTCGTTGACATGTTTTCGGAATGTTGAGGTAGGGAGAGCCTTTGTAAAAAGATCTGCTGAGTTTTCATCAGAACGAACATATTGTATGCTGATAACTTTGTCTTTTTCCAGCTCTTGGGTGAATGAAAAATATTTGGGATGAATATGCTTTGTTCTATCACTTTTGATAAATCCTTCCTTCATTTGAGCAACACACGCAGCGTTGTCTTCATAAAGAGTGATTGGATCATTTACTGAAGAGAGGCCGCTTGTGACTCTGATATGCTGTGTTATGGACTTCAACCACACGCATTCGCGACTTGCTTCATGTAATGCGATGACTTCGGCATGGTTTGATGATGTTGCAACTACCGTCTGCTTTTGTGAACGCCAAGAGATTGCGGTTCCTCCACACGTGATTGCATACCCGGTTTGTGATTTTCCTTTGTGTGGGTCAGACAGATAACCTGCATCTGCATAGCCAATCAAAACTGGTTTTGCATTGTTAGGATAGAATAATCCTAAATCAATCGTTCCTTGAAGGTAACGAAATACATGCTTGAGTCCGCTCCAGTGTCTTTTTGTAGGGGCGGAACTGAATCTCGCTAATAAATTAACTGCAAAAGATATATCAGGGCGAGTACAATTTGTAAGGTACATTAGTGCTCCAATAGCACTGAAGTAAGGTACTTCTGAACCGAGAATTTCTTCAGATTCCTCGCAAGGGCGAAATGGATCTTTATTAACATCAAGGGACCTTACGACCATTGGGGTACTTAACGGGTTACATTTATCCATATTGAACCGCTTTATGATCTTTCTCGTGTAGTTTGATTGATGGACAAGTATTCCACTCTGCAAGTGTTCAATCTGTAAACCGAGACAGTATTTTGTTCTCCCAAGGTCTTTCATTTCAAATTCTCTTTTCAAATAAGAGATCACTTCGTGAATCTCCTCATTTGTTCCAATGATATTTAAATCATCAACATAGACAGCGATAATTACACATCCAGATATCGTTTTCTTGATAAAAACGCAAGGGCAAAGAGGATCGTTAATATATCCCTTTTGTGATAAGTATTCGTTTAATCGATTATACCACATGCGTCCGGATTGCTTTAATCCGTATAAGGACCTTTCCAACTTGACTGAATATCTTTCCCTAGGTTTTGAACTTGATGCTTCAGGCATCTTAAAACCCTCAGGAATTCTCATGTAGATTTCAGCATCAAGTGATCCGTATAAATAAGCTGTAACGACATCCATGAGGTGCATATTAAGTCTTTCATGTACTGCTAGACTTATGAGGTATCTAAACGTGATTCCATCCATGACAGGAGAATACGTTTCTTCAAAATCGATACCGGGCCTTTGGGAAAAACCTTGTGCAACAAGCCTAGCCTTGTATCTCACAATTTCATTTTTCTCATTTCTCTTTCTTACAAATACCCATTTGTATCCAACAGGTCTCACATTTTTAGGTGTGAGTACTATAGGCCCAAAAACCTTACGCTTATTAAGCGAGTCTAGTTCAGTTTCAACTGCCTTTTTCCACTCAATCCAATCGGGTCGGCTTTTACAATCAGTAATCGACCGTGGCTCGGGATCTCCATTATTTTCATTCATGATATCAGTGGCCACGTTATATGAGAATATATCATCGATATCCTCATTTCGGTTCCATATAATGCCTGTGCTAGCATAATTTATCGAAATTTCTTGATTTTCCTGGACCTGTAATTCTACAGGAATTTGTTCCTCCATTACAGAGTCGTCTCGTCTATCCGTCGCTACAATTTTGCGAGGATTTTTATTCTTAGAACCAGGTGGCCTCCCACGTTTTGGGCGCGTTGTGATTTCATGATTCACTTTGTTTTCAGATTTTTCCTTTGGGATTTCAATCTGAACTGGAGCATTCACAGCTGGTATATGAGATTTTGTTACTCTCTTTGTATCTGTAAAAGCATCAGGAAGTCGATTTGCTATTTCTTGTAAATGTAAAATCTTTTCAACTTGTCTTTCACAATCCCTTGTATAAGGATCAAGATGCATTAATGTTGGTACAAACCAAGTAATTTCTTCTTCCAGCTGTTTTCTTTCATCCCCCAATGTTGGAAAATTTTCTTCATTAAAATGGCAATCGGCAAAACGAGCTGTGAAAATATTGCCAGTTTGAGGTTCAAGATATTTAACAATGGATGGGCTTTCGAAGCCAACATAAATCCCAAGACTCCTTTGTGGTCCCATCTTTGTTCTTTGAGGGGGTGCAATAGGCACATAAATGGCGCAACCAAAAATCCTCAGATGGGATACATTTGGCACTTGTCCGAATGCAAGTTGCATTGGAGAGTGATCATTATATGCACTTGGTCTGATGCGAATTAATGCCGCAGCATGTAATATTGCGTGACCCCATACCAACGTGGGAAGCTTTGTTCTTATTACAAGTGGCCTGGCAATAAGCTGAAGGCGCTTGATCAATGATTCAGCAAGACCATTTTGCGTGTGAACATGAGCAACAGAATGTTCAACACTTATCCCTACTGACATACAATAATCATCAAATGCCTGGGATGTGAATTCACCAGCATTGTCGAGTCTGATTTTCTTTATTGTATGATCAGGGAACTGTGCTCGCAATTTAATTATCTGAGCAAGCAGTCTAGCAAATTCCACATTCCGGGTTGATAATAGACATACATGTGACCATTTACTTGAGGCATCTATTAATACCATAAAGTATCTAAATGGTCCACAAGGTGGGTGAATAGGCCCACAAATATCACCTTGAATACGTTCTAAAAACGCAGGTGATTCTTTTTCAACCTTTCCCGGTGAAGGTCTCACTATTAGTTTTCCAAGAGAACAAGCTTTGCACGGAAAATTATTACTTAGGTGGACCTTTTCATTCTTTAATGAATGTCCATTTGTATTTTTAATAATCCCTCGCATCATTGTTGTTCCCGGATGACCCAATCGGTCATGCCACAATGTTAACATTGAAGGTTTGGCAACTACCACATTTGACTCAATCGCATATATATGCGTATAATGCAATCCAGTAGGAAGCATTGGTAGTTTTTCAAGTATGTGCCTTTTTCCAGATTTATCTGTTGTAAGTAACATATACTTCCTGGCACCCTCAGTTGCAGACTGAATATCAAATCCATGATGATATGCGTCTTTGAAACTTAATAAGTTTCTTTTCGATCTTGGCGAATATAATGCATCGTTTATTTTAAACATCGTGCCATTTGGCAATGTGAAGTTTGCCATGCCAGTTCCTTCAATCAGATCTACTGGACTGGATATTGTATTCACAACAGTTTCTGTTGGTTTTATTTTTGAGAAAAATCTTTCATCCTTTAGGATTGTATGCGTTGTTCCACAATCGAGTATGCAAATTTCTTCAATATTAATCCTTTGCTTGGCTTTGGCTTTGTCCATTTCAAAGCTTTAAGTAAACAAGAAAAATGATAAGATAGATGAAAAAGGTAGACATATTTTATTACATATGAGAAAACATAGTTATGCTTAAAGGAAAAACATACATATAACATAAGAAAATCAAATTAAAACATCGGACCGTTTGGCTTCATTCACATGAGTGGTTACGCATTCTTCTCTAGTTACCACCATCTCCTTGTTCATTTGAATCTCTCGTGAGGCCATGATAGAAATCGGATTCTCCAAGATGGGTGTATTCTTTTATAGGATCTTGGTCGACATAGTTTGTCCCCTTTGCAGTAGTATAGTCACCATCAGTGTCACCAAGATCATTATGAAAATCAGGTGCTCCAAAATGGGCAAATTCATTTAAAGGATTTTCGATGAGGTTAACCTCTTTCCCTTTTCCCTTTTCTTTTCTGTTTCTTGACTCTTGATAGAGTTTGACGAAATAATCTGGGGTACGACAGGTTTTATACCAATGCCCCTTCATGCCGCATCTATGACAAGAAGATCCTTGATTATTTGCGGAATTAGAGCTCCTTTCCCATTTGTTGTAATTTTCTTGATTCCACTCATCTCGATTCCTCTTGTGGTGATGGTTAATAGTCTTAGGTGAGTTATCGTAATAACTACCTCGACCACGTCCTTGTCCACGACCACGACCGCGGCCTCTACCTCGACCCTGAAAATTATTCACGGGTTCGGGTTTGTCGGTTCTTACAAAATTTGCCTCGGTAAACGGCTTAGAGCCTGTTGGACGTGACTGATGATTTTTTATTAATAACTCGTTCTGCTCTTCTGCAACTAAGAGATTAGTGATCAACTTAGAGTATTCTTGAAAACCTTGAAGTCGATACTGTTGTTGCAAAGTAATGCTCGATGCGTGAAATGTGGATAGAGTCTTCTCAATCATTTCTTTATCAGTTATCGTAATCCCACAATATTTCAAGTAGGATACAATACTGAACATTGTGGAATTGTAATCGCTAACCTTTTTGAAGTCTTGGAACCTTAAAGTGTTCCATGCATCGCGGTATTTTGGGAGAATTACATCTCTTTGGTGATCATACCGGTTTTTCAAACTCATTCACAATTCGCTTGGATTTTCTACGGTGAGATGCTCATTTTTCAAGCTTTCATCAATATGTCTACGTATGAAGATTAAAGCGGTTGCTTTATCGCTCTCGGATGAATTGTCTTTATCATCCAATGTTTCAATGAGGCTCTTTGATCTCAAGTGATTTTTGATGTCTACCGACCATGGAACATAGTTACTTCCGGTGACAAGGAGTGGGGCGAAATCGAGCTTTACAAAGTTGCTCATGTTTGATAACTAAAACAAAACAAGTAATTTTTTATTAATTCAAGATATACAAGTCTACAAATAGTGTAAAGAAGAAAAAAGCATACATGAATCCTTGCATTGCTAAACAATTATAAAACTCATCCGGTGTTAGATCCCCGGTGAAAATAAGAACAGTAAGTACAAAAATAATTATGAAAACAAAAACTAGCATTAGACGAGGCATTTTATGGCAAGGTTTTCTTGAGAGGAATATGCAGTAGAAGAGAGAGTGAGTGTGATTTTGTATGGTGAATGCAATCAAATTTATAGGGGAAAATATAGCCGTTTGTTACCGTTGGGCACGTCATGTTACCGTTTGTTACCGTTGGGCACTAAAATTAGCAACGTAATATCATCAAATAAATTATACAGTTCAAAGAGAATGAAGTACTTAAAGTAAAGACAGTTACTTTGCAGATCACAACACTTTACTATGGGGCGGTAATCCGCACATCATAATAATATGTTGTTATACATTAAGAAAGTAAATAGATGTATAAATAAATCAAACAAGCATGTAACTAGTTTAAAGCAAATGTAAATAGTTAACTGATCAAATGTAAATCACATCATTTACTACGACGGTAAAGAAAAACCGTCCATCTGTAGTTAAATGATGTTATACATGTATATAATTAAGTACGGTGTAAATCACATCGTTTTACTATAAGGGATAATCTGCCAATACAGTAAATCGATATTATACACGAATGAAATTATAAACAGAAAAGGTTAAAGTAAATACTACTCAGCTGGCACAGAGTCGTGCTGATAACGTGTTATAATTACCTTGGAAAATATGGAAACTTTGGTACTCGTTAGAACTTAAATGCACTGAAATATTAGAGAGAAGTAGAAGGTGAAGGTGTATCGTTTCATTCACCCGAACACCTCTATTTATACTAATAATCCACCCAACATTCATCCGCGTTTCACTCAATTGCATTTCAATTTCTTTGGTGTGGGCCCCTCATGTGGGTCCCACATGACACTCTTTTCTTTAGATGTGCAGACCATGTTATAACAAATTTTAATTATCATTTAATTTAATTAAATAATATATAATACTTAATGGCATATGAATGTAATTAATCAAAAAGAGGAAGGCATATGAGTCATTGTGCTGGGGGGTTTTTGTCGCCAGGGGATGCGATGAGCAGCTCCCCTCCACAACTAGTACATTCAGAACTGTATTCATCGGACTACGGGTAAATATGTAATCAAAATCTCAGCTCACTAATCAAAGATAATTTAGGAGCGATCAGCTATTTCCTGAATTAATACCTGGAAAAGAAATTTGACCATTTACTTTACTTTTAAAGATCATAATAGTGGAAGCGGACAATTCCCGCCTAAGAGCACTGTAAAAGTTGTAAAAGATGCGCCTGAAAAATATTAAATTGGACCAATCTCAAAGTAAGTGTACTTTTTTATCCATAAATGATAGTAACCTAACCGGTCCTTAAATACAATGACAATTACCATGATGATCAAAGTTATGCCAAGATGTAGACTTAACTATGGAAACCATAACCACATTCCTCAACAATAAATCCAAGGGAAAAGTACATAAAGGGTACTTGAACTATCGCCTAATTTCAATGTCTGGGCTTAACTATAAAAAGTTCCAAAGAGGGGGCGAACTTTGGTTAGTCTTTCCAAAGAAGGGGCACGGTCAAACCTGAACTATCGCCTAATTCCAATGTGTGGGCCGAACTATTAAAAGTTCCAAAGAGGGGGCGAACTTTGGTTAGTCTTTCCAAAGAAGGGGCACGGTCAAACACGCCGTTAACTCCGTCCAATTCCGTCCAACGCGCCGTTAACTCCGTCAAACGCACCGTTAACTCCGTCAAACGCACCGTTAACTCCGTTATTCTTGTTTATTAATTTATATAAATAAATGTAAATTTATAATTTGATTTTAAAAAAATGATAGTAGGAAAATTTAATTCCTCTTACACATTTGCATCAATTTATAGGGAATATAAAATTCAATTTTGTAGTAGGGATATAAAATTCAGATTTAATTCCTCTTACACATTAATTTATATAAATAAATCTGAATTTTATATTCCCTAATCCCTACTACAAAATTGAATTTTATAAAATTCAGATTTTGTACAAAATTCAGATTTATAAAATTACGTTATTCTTGTTTATTAATTCTGTTACAAAATTGAATTTTATATTCCCTAATCCCTACTACAAAATAACGGAATTTTATAAATCTGAATTTTGTACAAAATCTGAATTTATAAATCTGAATTTTATAAAATTCAATTTTGTAGTAGGGATTAAGGAATATAAAATTCAATTTTGTAGTAGGGATTAGGGAATATAAAATTCAGATTTATAAAATTCCGTTATTCTTGTTTATTAATTTATATAAATAAATTTAAATTAATGTTTTGATTTAAAAAAAATGATAGTTCAAGTTTTTATAGTTCGCCCCTCTTTGGAAAGACTAACCAAAGTTCGCCCCCTCTTTGGAACTTTTTATAGTTCGGCCCACACATTGGAATTAGGCGATAGTTCAGGTTTGACTGTGACCCTTCTTTGGAAAGACTAACCAAAGTTCGCCCCCTCTTTGGAACTTTTTATAGTTAAGCCCACACATTGGAATTAGGCGATAGTTCAGATACCCTTTATGTACTTTTCCCTAAATCCAATTCATCAAAACAGCAAACTCCGCCACAAGTCTTAAATTAAGTGCAATAACTAAACACAGTCTTTAGCTTCAGTCTTTCAGCCAAATTCTACCAAAATTCAAGCCTCACAAAATTGTTTTGGAAAATAAAGACTCGTCTTTCACGATCAAGTGGTGTACCCAACTATTAAAATTCATGGAATCAACAAACATGATCCAAATATACATAATAATAATAAAGGAAAAGTACAAATTGGTGCCCGAACTATCGCTCTTTTCCATTTAAAGGTCCAAACTATCCATTTTTCCAATCAAGGGCAAAATAAAAAATAAATTGACCAATTTTCGAACACCGAACACCGTAGATTCACCGTGATTAAATTACAAACTCAATCATGTGAATCCCGTTATTAACGACTCAATAAAAAAGTGTATTGGTGTTAACAGAAAAAGTCGATTTAATACGTTAAGAGTTTATGATGAAAACATCGGGTTATTTTCGACATGGTTCACATTATTGATTTCTCAATTTAATCACGGTGAAGTTATGGTGCTTGGTGTTCGAAAATTGATCACTTTATTTTTTACTTTGCTCTTGATTGAAAAATTTGATAGTTTGAACTTTCAATTAGAAAAGAGCGATAGTTCAGGGCACCATTGTGTATTTTTCCCTAATAATAATAGTAATAATAATAAAAGAAAAACAAGCTGAACCCAGTCACAGATTCCAATTAAAACCCTTAACGAAATAGAAGGCAGTGTTGCTACAGTTGAGACGCCCAACTCACTGATCCAAAACTTGACAACATCATGTTCCCAAGTTGCAAATGACAACACAAATCATATTATAGGGAATACCTCCACACGGCAAATGAAACTTCCGTTACTTTCATAACTTTAGATAATTTTCTGAAAAGTGAAAATGATAATAAGATGGCTCAGCTGTGAAACATAAACTTTTATACATCAACAAAAGGGAGTGCTCGGTTGACAACCCTTAAAAATTTGAGAACCCAAATCTCACCATTAAATCATGATGCATTTTTGAATCTGCATGTGACACATGTCCAAAATGCAAAGTTAAAAAAATGTGACTTTCTTTGCATTAAATGCATCTTGAAAACTGTACATGAGACACGTGTCACCATCAAAATGTCTTGATGATGCATTTTGGAAGGTGAAGATAGGGGTCTCAAGATATTCTGGGCCCTCATTCCTTCCTTACCCTTGTCCACATCTACTGACTGACTTCCTTGGACCACAATCTATTGAAAGGCACATGTCTACATTTTTCACTCGTGTTGGTCTTCTATTATAGAACGAGATAACACCTCCACCGACACTGTATTATAAGTGTAAGGTCCGACGTATGTGGATAACTGGGATGGCCTGATGTTCAAGAAATACCGAGGTCTAATTTACAACCATATACATCTAATGAAATATTGTAATGGAACATCAAACCAGTGAATGAACTCAACTACAAAAAATAGCGGTCAATTAATATTACCAATTTGGAATAAGCATTTAAACAAATACCTAGCGCACAATATTAATATTACAGGACCACTTCGCTATACTCCCATTTCTCAAGAGTTCCAACTAAAAATTTTCATACCCAAGTCAACACGTACTAAAATTAGTAATGCGATGTTCATCTGACAGAGGCAACATGTTCTGTGAGCAAGGCAGACATTATAATCTCAAATATCATTTCATGTGAAAAACCTTGGAAATAAAATTAATAGTATCTTTAATCATCAGCCACACATCATTCTACCTTAACCAGTATATGAAAAAAAAACGCTGTGAAGCCTCGGGTCAGCATAAACTTAAGCAATTGCAAATTGACAACATTGAACTCATACGAACAGAAACATATGAAATGCTTGCATAACACTATGTAATCCTCAAAACATTTATATTTATCACAATTCATCAAGTAAAGTGATTTTCGGCCGGCCCTTTAATGAAAAATGTTTCATCAAGATACAGGGTTGAGAGAGTGATGTCATTAGTACTGCAACTTTGAGGAAAGCATAAAATTGAGCATTGATAGATATGATTGACTATGCCGAACTAACACCATAAAAACGTGTTGGTGTCAGTATCAGAAGTCGGTAACGCTAAATGAAGGACGTGACCATTTATTTCCACAAGTTTAGAACATTCAGAAACCATGGAGTTGGGGTAAATATAATCTAACCCCGCTTCACTTATCTAAAAAAAATTGAGAATGAAGAACAATTTATACCAGACGAATTTTTTGAGCATCCTAATTATGATTTATAATCATAAATTGGAACCTGTACAGGATTATGCATGGAAACTATACATGTACATCATGTAAAATACTCACACAAGGGACCCTTTTGACAGTAACTACAAAAACTGAACAAGAATGAGCATAACATTTTCAATGTTATTATCTTAGAGCAGGCAAATACATGTCATGAAACATAAGAGACAGACCCTTCTATAAAAACTGAGTACCAAAAGTCAATGCACAAATGTCGAGTGTTACACTCTTGCAGACAAAATGCACATTGAAAGATGATAAAAGAGGTTATGGCAGAAGCAAATTTATCTCAATCAATTAGTCAATCATAGAGATTATATGGTTTAACGAAACTTCGTAACTGAAACATGTTTTGCACAGAAAATTGAGTGACATGGACAGCATCAAATTTTGCAGAGCTTGCAGTGGCCCAATGTCTTTTGAATATGTTAAACCATAAAATCAATAGCAGCATCACTTTCACCCCTCAAGGTATAATCAAACAAACATATTTCATTTAGCCTTGACAAACTTTGCATGCTACAAGCAACATTTATTAGTAGTGAATACGACAAATAAACACACCATCACCAAATTGGGAAATTCAAAGGAATATTATCAAGGTCCATATTTTATTAAAGGCTCCAGTTTTGATTTGGGTCCTTGAAATAAGCTACGAGCATAATTAGTAGAGCAGAGGTAAACAGTAATTACCTCAATGATCTCTCTAAAGTGCAAGAAGCACAATCTTTGAAAATGCTCATCCTGTTTCCTGATTCTCCCGACACAAAAAAACCTGTAGGAATATACGAAGAGCATGACAAGTTCTTTCGCCACACTTGGTACATTCTGAAACAGTAGTCAATGGACTTTGGGTGAATAAATATTAAGAATCTCAAAGCACTAATTACAATAAGTTGAGAATGATAAACAACGCCCTGAACAACTACCTGGAAAATTTAAGCATCTTCCTTAATTTAAAAATCATATATTGGAACCTGTCAAAAGAATCTGCACAGTAATAGATGCGCAGGAGAGTATTTAACTAAATCAATAACAAAGTAACAATATATTTGATCCATAAAAGGTAATGACCAGTCCTTAAAAATACAATGGCAATCAAAAGGATGGTCAAATTTATAGTCAGGAAATCAGTCTGATTCTTCAAGGTGTCAAACCAAGATAAGATAAATCCTATTGTATATGCACAGTAAACATGTAAGCGTCAACATCATGTACCTTTGGCCACAACAAAAGGATCAAAATTTCTTCCGAATCTTCTAATATGATAAGAAACTGCTAGATTGACTATGTTGAACTAACACAGCAAAAATTATGAAATGTTTGCATAATACTATGTCATTGTTAAAAGAAATTATTCATCAAGCAAAATGTGTTTCAGCCTGCTTTCAGCATGCCAAGTTATATCACGTGATCAGAAAGGCATAAAGAAACATATGAATTTCATCAAAATTCAAATTTAAATAAGTCAGGTCGACCTATGGAAAATGCTTTCTTGTGGTAATGAGTGAAACTGCGAGAACATCGAACACATTCATCAGCATAATGTCATGTCATAGTACTGCAATATAAAGATGAGGAATAAGTTTGTCATTCTCAGATTCCTTATTGCCCCTGGAGTTTTATCTTTATGGCCTAAAATCGAGCAGTCTGGCCTTGAAAAGGGCCCTTCAGATCACGCTGTGATAGCCTTAGGTGAGGAGAAACATCGCTGGGGGATCAAACCTTTCAGAATTTTAAATGCGTGGCTGGACCAACCAGGACTGAAAGGAAAGGTTAAGGAAGCTTGGGAGTCAGTGGATGATGAGGGTTGGAAAGGATTCACCCTTCAAAGAAAACTCTCGAGGGTCCGGAGTATGATGTCTCATTGGAATAAGAAGAAGTTTGGGGACATTAGAGTGAAGTTATGTAAAGCTAGAGAGGAATGGGAAAGGCTAGGCTTACTTCAAGATTCCAGAGTGTTATCGGAGGAGGAAGGTCTCAGAAAACTTGCATTGCAGAAAATAATCTGGCTATTGGAAGTTCAAGATGAGAGAATTTGGCGTCAAAAATCAAGAATTAACTGGCTTCGGTTGGGGGACCACAACACCAAATATTTCCATAGGATGGCAACGTGGAGAACGAAAAGAAACAGTATTGCTGGGTTATCTATTGGTAGTAACTGGGTTGATGATCCAGGCCAGATCAAACAAGCTGCGCGTGAATATTTTTCAAGTATCTTCAAGATGTCTGCACGGTGTTCTTGGTCCTTGGCAGAACTGTCCTTTGATTCCCTAAATGTTGAGCAGAGAAGGTCACTGGAAGCTGATATATCTGAGGAGGAAATATTTATGGCTCTGAAAGAAAGTGATGGGAACAAGACGCCGGGTCCCGACGGCTTCAACATTAACTTCTATAAGAAATATTGGCCCATTGTAGGGGAAGAAGTGATCGGGTTCATCAAAGAGTTCTGTATGAACGGAAGGCTATCGAGGGGTATAAGCAAAACTTATTTGGCCCTGATCCCAAAGTTTGTAAATCCCCAAAGCTTGGCAGACTTCCGACCGATAAGCCTGGTGAATTCCATGTACAAAATACTTGCTAAATGCCTGGCTAAGAGACTGAGTTCAGTCATGCCTCAGATCATTAGTCCAAATCAGTCCGCTTTCATAGCACATAGGAACATCCTTGATGGAATAATGATAGTCAATGAGCTCATCCATTCGGTGAAGATGGAAAGGAGAGGTGCTTTGGTGATAAAGTTGGACTTTAAAAAGGCTTACGACTCTATATCGTGGGAATATCTGAGAGCGATTCAGGGGAGCATGGGGTTTGGCACGAAGTGGATTGAGTGGATGGAGGAGTGTTATACCACAGTAGAGCTCTCGATTCTTATTAATGGGTCTCCAACAAAAGAGATCACGATGGAAAGAGGTCTTCGCCAAGGGGATCCACTGTCCCCTTTCCTATTCTTGCTGGCGGCCGAGGGTCTCTCAAGACTATTCAACAATGCTGTCCAGGCAGGATTGATCAGCGATGTGAAGTGGGTGAAGAATGGCGCCAAACTGACACACCTTCAGTTTGCCGACGACACCATTCTCTTCTGTAGGCCTGAGGAACATGAAGTTCGCAATATCAAGATAATACTACAATCTTTTGCGGTATGCTCAGGGCTAGAGATAAATTTCAAGAAAAGCAGATGTATCGGAGTTGGCCTGGAGGTTGCGGAGGTGCAGAAGCTCGCGGAGGTGCTGGGGCGCTGATGGACCATAATTATACGAATAAAAAACACAGTAAAACCCACCAAATTAGACTGTTGGTCTATTTAACTTTTGCTTGTTAGTTCCGATATATTTCTACAGGGTATTTCAGAGCTTAGAGAGAATACATGCTAAAGAGGAGCTTTTAAAGCATAAAAGATGTTACGAGTCATTCCAAGGTCAAGATCATATGCCGACTGAAGAAATATCAAGGATCCTGACGTTGAATCACTCATAACAAATTAAGCAGAAGAGGAATCAAAGTCAGACGGAGCGAAATTGGACTGATAGTTTTGTGAAAAGACTGCACAAAACTGTCAAAATACACTCATGGACCAAGGTGACCGCCCACCTTGCTTGGAGGTGGCCAAGGGAGGAGCTCCTCCCCTCATGGTGACCGGCGGCTTTTGCTCCTCCATGGAAAGCTTGCCATGTGGTGGCTCTTCCACCACATCTTCACCTCCTCCTCCTCCTCCCTTGGATCAAAAACACATGGAAGCCATCTCCACCCTCCATTTCTCCTCCCTTTCGCTATAAATACAAGCCATTCTCCTCTCATTTGTATCATCCAAAAATCAACATTTCACTTATCTCTCTAAGTTTTGTAAATTTGGCTTTGGAAATAAAAGATTGCTCCCTTGGCGCTTCAACGGTTGTAAGTATTTTAATATTTATTTACCGTCTTTAATTTCCAATTCCTTAGTTATAATGTTTAGCGCGATAAATAGTAGCTAAACTAGTCGTTCGGTAGAAGGGGTGGACTTGTATTATAAAATGTTTTAGACTATTAATTTAGTGTCTCGTCTTTGTATTCAAAACTTGTTCTATGTGCCATATATTAGATCAGAACTTCCAAGGTTGAGTGGATGCTTGAAATGGCAAGGCTCTTCTGTGGAAGTTCGCAAACATACTCGGGTAAGTGGATGCTTGAAATAGCAAAGCTTATCTGAGGAGTTTGATCTCTCTCAAACACCATTTTGGGTAAATCGGAAAAGACAACCCAAAATGGATGCACATAGGCTAGTATACCTTGAAATGGGGTGCTAGTCTAAGTAGAACAAGGGCTTTACGTTTTTTGCAAAAGATTAGACAGTGTGGCAAATCGAGTGCCGGAAAAGGCCTTGCTACACGTTTGAATACTTAGAAGATTCACTAAGGGTCAATGATAAACAGGATATAATACAAGGCCCCTGAAACCGAACGCTTTCTTTTAATTGTAATAATTATCAGTTACTTTCCAGTACTAAAACCAACCAACCAACCAATCAATCACTTAGCTGGTAGCTTTAAAACCAACCAACCAACCTAAAACACGCCCTCCCGCTGAATAATCCCCTCAAAGAACAATTATCCCCCTAATTCCCTTGGGTTCGACCCCTACTTACCACTTACTACCCAGTAGTGTAGTCGCGAGTAGCGGAAAATATAAATTTATTTTGCACAGAGAACATTGCACCTTAACGACAGTGCAGTGGGCTCCGTCAAAATTGGCGCCGTTGCCGGGGAATTAGCCATCGGATTAGTTGTTCTTTCCCTCCTATGTCCTCATGACGCAACCCCCTTCGTATGCATGGACAACACGATATATGCCCCTGTTCGGAGGAACGGAGGGAGAAGACCCAGTACAGCACTGCCGAAACTTCCACCACGTTTGCCACCACATCAAACCTGAAAATGAGGTGTTAGAGGAATTTAAGCTTAAATGCTTTAAATTCTCTCTAACTGACTTTGCCACGATATGGTACTACACATCCACCGCTTGCAGTGCAGAACGTTACGTAGATCTCTGCGTTCCATTCCTGGAGGAGTTTTCCCCACCATCCTTTGAACTTGAAATCCGCGAGAAGATCAACAACATAAAGCAATCCCGGGACGAAACATTGGACGAGTACTTATGGTACTTCGATTCCATTGTGACGAGCTGCCCGCACCATGGATTCACCAACTTCGATCTTCAAATAAAATTTCTCTGTGGGATGTTGCCACATGAGTGGAAGTGGCTAAATGATGCTACAGAGGGAGGCTCGGTGAGTAACTTGGACACGGATGAGCTTTGGAAATTAATAAATGATTTGGCCGCAAGGTCAAGACCAAGACAAGATCAGGCCGAGCCACTCGAGGACGGTATGACGGAGCTGGCATCTAGCAACCAGCAGTTGGCCAACACAATAGACCAAATCAGGGCCAAAACTGAATTATGGGCGGCAGAAAAGGAGCTGGCAGCTAGCACCCAACAATTGGCCGCAAACATGCAGCAATTGAGTGCCGCGATGCACCAATTCACGGCCAAAACCGAATCATGGGCAATAGAAAGGGCGGCTGAACCCGAGGAGCCGACTGAGGATGAGGACCAGCGAATGACCGAAGAAGAACCAGCCAAATCAGGCCCGGTCCTTATCACCAATCCATCCGAGGAAATCACAGTCCTAACTGCCGAGCCTACAGAAGTCCCGGACCTCATTGCCGAACTGTCCGAGAAAGACCTGGTCCTCACTGTCGGAGCACCTGGAACAGACCCAGTCCTCATGGTCGAAGTGCCTCAACTTAACCCTTCGTGTTTCATGCCGATCATAGCCACCGAAGATCATATAATCAATAATGATGAGGTGCAAGGGGAGTTAGAGGAGGAGCATGAGCCAAAAAAGCCGACAAAGGAACTCTCACTCATCACAAGCCAAGGAAAACTGCCTGAAAACTCACTCGTTCCAAGACAATCATCCATCACTGCCACAATGAAGAAGATTGGCAGAGGCGCGTGCTCAATGTCGCCTACATTTAATGGCACAAAACCAAATTTCCAAACTCGCAAAGGTGCCAACTATTCAAACATGAAGAAGCGACAAAGGCATGGGCCGAAGGAATGGAAACCCGGAAGGAGTAACAAGCAAGCACGACTCACTGGACCAGCAGCTATGGTCAAAGAGGCCTCACCCTCTCGGAGCAAAAGGGCAGCCGAGAAGAAATTCGACCTCAAGCACCCATGGGATCCCTACTTATGATCCAGGAATGAGGTATCGTCGAGCAAACGACGTTAAACAAATGCACTGGTCGGGAGGTAACCCGACACCTATCTTACTTTCAGTACTTTTATTTCTGTCATTTAGTTTTTTCCAATAAAGTCGCTCTTACCCACTTGGTGCATAGAATGAAATGACTATGTCATTTCCTTCTAATAATTGTCTGCTTGCATGACTTTTGAACTAAGTCTTGCTGAAAGGCACGCCTTCGTTCAAAAGTGTGGGGTGAGAACCGCCTGTGTACATAACATGTTTTCTTTTCCTTTTCCTTTAATATTATCTTTTTGAAAATATGAACTTAAGAATGTGAAAAAGATAGATCTTAGTTCATGCATTAACCTTGTGAAAATTCAAACTGTTTAAAAGTTTAAAATGTAACTTTTCATTTGTCCTTTGTGCTGAGATAAACTAGGGATGTGGAGTTGACATAAACCGCCCTAGAGAGGCTTGGCAAGCAATCGAAGGATCGAATCAAACTATATGGTTTTCGAAGTCAGTGGAGGCTGCACTTCGGGTTTCAGTGAAGATTAAAGTCATCTCCGCCATGCAGTGTTTATGCAAAAAAGAAAAAAGGCGAGGACGGGAATCAGACCGTCCTCTCTCTAGTTAAAGTAGCCGAGAAAATAGATGAGCGACCCTCATCTTGACCCGCGCGAAACAACAACGATGAGAGGAGCGGGGAGGTATTTCCATAGGCTTGCGGGCGATGATTGGACCTCCCAAAAAGGCTTGAGAAAATGGACTAGCAAAGCCACAAAAAGGCGAAAAGCTCGAAGAAGCAAATCAAGAGGCCAAAGGCCCAAAATTGTGAAGGTTTTAACCAAACAAAAAGTGAAGTACTCAAAGAGTCAAATCAAAGGCCAAATGCCGATTCACTACAAAAGCAGTCCCTCGCCAAAATAAAAATCAAAGTACTCAAACCAGTGAAACCCGAACCAAATCACGTGCTAGAGAAAGCTACAAGGAAACAATATAGTGAGAGACAATCCCGAGGTTGCAGTCCATGAGCCTAAAAGGGCTAACTCCCGAAACATCCAATATAATTTGCATCTCAGCACGGAGGTACAAGTATTAAGTTTCTTCTATTTATTTACGCAGTTTAATTTGGTAATAAGTAGTAATGCATGAATTAGGATAGATCAAGTACCACAGTCTAATTTTCATATTCCAAAACCAACTTAGAGTGCCGCCCTTTATAATAGCATTGTTCGGGACGAACAACTAAAAGTGTGGGGTGATATGATGGACCATAATTATACGAATCAAAAACACAGTAAAACCCACCAAATTAGACTGTTGGTCTATTTAACTTTTGCTTGTTAGTTCCGATATATTTCTACAGGGTATTTCAGAGCTTAGAGAGAATACATGCTAAAGAGGATCTTTTAAAGCATAAAAGATGTTACGAGTCATTCCAAGGTCAAGATCATATGCCGACTGAAGAAATATTAAGGATCCTGACGTTGAATCACTCATAACAAATTAAGCAGAAGAGGAATCAAAGTCAGACGGAGCGAAATTGGACTGATAGTTTTGTGAAAAGACTGCACAAAACTGTCAAAATACACTCATGGACCAAGGTGACCGGCCACCTTGCTTGGAGGTGGCCAAGGGAGGAGCTCCTCCCCTCATGGTGACCGGCCACCGGCGGCTCCTCCCCTCATGGTGACCGGCGACTTTTGCTCCTCCATGGAAAGCTTGCCATGTGGTGGCTCCTCCACCACATCTTCACCTCCTCCTCTTCCTCCCTTGGATCAAAAACACATGGAAGCCATCTCCACCCTCCATTTCTCCTCCCTTTGGCTATAAATACAAGCCATTCTCCTCTCATTTGTATCATCCAAAAATCAACATTTCACTTATCTCTCTAAGTTTTGTAAATTTGGCTTTGGAAATAAAAGATTGCTCCCTTGGCGCTTCAACGGTTGTAAGTATTTTAATATTTATTTACCGTCTTTAATTTCCAATTCCTTAGTTATAATGTTTAGCGCGATAAATAGTAGCTAAACTAGTCGTTCGGTAGAAGGGGTGGACTTGTATTATAAAATGTTTTAGACTATTAATTTAGTGTCTCGTCTTTGTATTCAAAACTTGTTCTATGTGCCATATATTAGATCAGAACTTCCAAGGTTGAGTGGATGCTTGAAATGGCAAGGCTCTTCTGTGGAAGTTCGCAAACATACTCGGGTAAGTGGATGCTTGAAATGGCAAAGCTTATCTGAGGAGTTTGATCTCTCTCAAACACCATTTTGGGTAAATCGGAAAAGACAACCCAAAATGGATGCACATAGGCTAGTATACCTTGAAATGGGGTGCTAGTCTAAGTAGAACAAGGGCTTTACGTTTTTTGCAAAAGATTAGACAGTGTTGCAAGTCGAGTGCTTGAAATGGCCTTGATTCACTTTCGAACACTTTTGCAAAAGACTAGACAGTGTGGCAAATCGAGCGCCGGAAAAGGCCTTGATACACGTTTGAATACTTAGAAGATTCACTAAGGGTCAATGATAAACAGGATATAATACAAGGCCCCTGAAACCGAACGCTTTCTTTTAATTGTAATAATTATCAGTTACTTTCCAGTACTAAAACCAACCAACCAACCAATCAATCACTTAGCTGGTAGCTTTAAAACCAACCAACCAACCTAAAACACGCCCTCCCGCTGAATAATCCCCTCAAAGAACAATTATCCCCCTAATTCACTTGGGTTCGACCCCTACTTACCACTTACTACCCAGTAGTGTAGTCGCGAGTAGCGGAAAATATAAATTTATTTTGCACAGAGAACATTGCACCTTAACGATAGTGCAGTGGGCTCCGTCAGGCGCCCAGTGGGTAGTCTCCCGTTGAATTACTTGGGGATGCAGGCAGGGGCGAATCCAGGGAGGCTTAACACGTGGAGGCCTATCTTGCAGAAATTTAAACAGAAATTGTCCTCATGGAGAAGTGCTAATTTATCAATGGCCGGAAGAGTAGTTCTCATTAAAGCGGCGCTCTGCAACCTTCCCCTATACTACGCTTCGATGTACAAGATGCCTATTTCGGTCGCTAGAGAAATGGAGAAAATTCAAAGGAGATTTCTTTGGGGCAGCTCTGAGTCGACAAAAAAAATGCACTACGTTAAGTGGTCAAAGATAGTAAGACCAAAGAGATATGGTGGCTTGGGTATCCAAGGTATGGTCGACAAAAACCTTGTGCTATTGGCTAAGTGGTGGTGGAAGCTAGTGTCAGGCAAAGGTGGCCTTTGGAGGATGGTGGTGGAGAAATACTCTATCAAGAGGGGGCACGAACCGAGAGGAGTATTGATTCCATCAAACAAGATGTCTAAGATTTGGAAGGATATCCTCAAGATTGTACAAGGTAATTTTGAGGTGGCCATGGCTTTTAGAGATGGTCTGAAGTTGAGATTGGGTAGTGGCGGTGGAACATCATTTTGGCATGATGCCTGGTTGGGAGACAGACCATTTAAAGAACAATATCCTAAACTCTTCAGGCTTAGTTTGGATCCCCAAGCATCAGTCCGACAGATGGGAAGTTGGGTTGGGGAAGTTTGGAATTGGCAATTGAAGTTTAGACGCCCACTTTACTAATGGGAAGATGTGACCAAAAATGAATTGGAAGTCGGACTGAAGCATATCCAGCTGAAAGGTCAGGAAGAGGACAGAATAGTCTGGTCTTTCTCGCCGGATGGGTCTTTCAGCACAAATTCTCTAATGAAGGCAGCCTTGGGTATTAGAATGAACAAGAAGAATTGGGATCAACTTCCTTTCCAACTGTGGTCGGGGCGGGCACCACCAAAAGTGGAAATGTTGGTCTGGCGAATATATCTAGAGAGTTTACCTTGTAAGGCGTTGCTCCAGAAGAGGAAAATTCTTAGAAGGGAAGAGGACCTCATCTGTGTGCTCTGTGAAGCGGAACTGGAAACAGCTGACCACCTGTTAATTCATTGTAGTTGGAGCTGGAAACTATGGATGCAGAGTCTAAGTTGGTGGGGAGTATGGTGGGTGTTCCCTGAATCTGCAAGAAGCCTTCTTGAAAGTTGGGTGATAGAGGGAAAACTAAAGAATATAGGAGACTTTGAAAGACACTAAGCTTTGCGATCCTATGGACAATATGGGAAGAGAGAAACAAGAGGTGTTTCAAGAATGAGAAGAGGTCAGCAGGGGAGGCTCTCGAATTGGTCAAGGCTCGCCTGGCGTGGTGGGCGAAGTATCGCAGCTCAAAATGGCCATATTCAGTGACCACGACCTACAGATGCATGGAAGAGGTAAGGGACAATTGCTAAAGAAACCTTAGTCAAGGGGTAAGGAATGCTAAGCGACTCTAAGAGGCGAGTAGAGGGATCTCAAATTTATCCAGCCATGCCAGGATATGCCCCAAGTCAAAGAAGCTTCGAGATAAGAGTTATGCTAAGACTTTTAGTTTGACTTGTTTAGTATCCAGGTCCAGTAGGAAAGGCTGCCTATTTTCAGTGTCGTAGACAGTGTTTATCTCTTTAATTTGCGGTTTGAAAGGCTGTAAGAGTCGCTTCATTTTGTTGGAAGCCAGTGTTTTTTTGGTGGCACTTGACCACTTATGAATCAAAAAAAAAAACATTGAGCATTGTCAGGGATAAGATTGAGTATGCAGAAGCAAAACCATAGAAACATGTTGGCGTCAGTAGTACCTAGTACTCACTAAATCCAGTAGGGAAAGGCGATCGAACATGACTAGTACTTTATTACCATAAGATTAGTACGTTTACAGATTGTATCTCATACACTTCGGGTAAATTTATAATCTATAGTGCATGGAATATACCCGGCAAAAGAACATGGACATCAACTTTTCATTGTATCAGTTACAAATTAAATGTAGTTTTTATCAAGAAAAGATAGTAACCTCCTTAAATACAATGGCACTAACCAGAATGGTCAAAATTATACTCATGAAAATATTTATCCAAGGCACTTAAAAAGTAATTATACTTTAGACCAATAACAGATAGTAACGAGTCCTCTAAAATATTATCTAGGTTGACATTTGACACCATCATATATTGAGACATCATAACAATACCACTCACAAACCTTATTGATCAACACAACAGTGGACAGTTTTAAATGGAATAAGAAACTCAGACTGATCATGCAAAATATTATCAACTCTCTCAATCATTCAGGTAGAACACGCTGGCATTAATGGGTCATTTGGATTTTTATGCACCAAAATTATCACTTGTATATCGTATAAAATAATCACACAATATCAAGGGAAACGCACATCTATCATCACTACGCCATTTTACACTTTATACGACATGCTCATTTTAGTCGCGTAAGAGACACAATACGTCGCATAAGACTTATACGACAGTTATTGTGTCGTAAATGCTGCGTCGCGTAACCTCATGTGGCGTAAGTCTTATACGACAGGCTCAGAGACGAACTGTCGTATAAGAGATAACTTAAGGGACAGTCGGATTGTCATGTCTTTTATGTCACTTGACTGTCGTGTAAGAAGTTACTTACGTGACTACATATTCTTGATTACAGGACTTTTATTTGACTGTAGCTATATACATACGCGACATAAATAACTTAAGACATGTCGCTTACATTGTGTCGTGTTAGTGGTGTCGTGTTAGTGGTGTCGTGTAAGTTATGTCGTGTAAGTGCAATTGTACGCCTGCTTTAACCTCATACGCGACAGGTCAAATTGTTTGACAATTTCAAATTTTACTGAACCAGAAAGGTAATACATAAACCTGCCATTCAGTTTACATTGTTCTACATCAAAAAAATATAAAACATCCGCTAGCATAAAACACATAAAGTTGTAGTGTCTACATCGTTTTGGCTACCAACAGCCCCAAAATAACCAAAAGTAAACAAGTTCAATAGCAGAAAATGTTACCACCAGCACTTGCGCATTCCTAAGGCATCAAGCTTGTTGCACCATCTGATGCATTGCTTCCACCAGCTGCATTGGACCCTCGCATCATGGCTTCCAGCATTTTTACGCGCTCTTCCAGCTCTTTTACCTTGACGCGATCATCCGCCTTTGCTTGGAGTTCAGCTTGCACTTCAGCGCTCAGTTTATAGCCCCCCTTTGGACGAGCAGGCTTCTTCATGCACTTGCCGACACCAGATATGTATCGGCCTCTCTTCTGGCCCACTGCCTCCTCGATAATACTGAACTGAAGGTCCATGGGCAAAGGATCATCCACCCCACTACAAGCCGGGTCACCAACAACTTCACTCAACTTGCCTTTCATTTTTTCCTACACATTATAAACTCAATCAGAAGTAAATATATGCATACCTGAACAAAAGAAAACCTGAACAAGAACTAAACCAAAAACCTGAAACAGGAACAAAACTGAAACTGAAAACAGAAGCTAATCAACTTTCAAAAATTCTCATAAGCCTCAGCCACTTGATGTCTTCCTTCGAACAGGTATCGGAATTTTTCAAAGTATCAGAAATTTTCAAAATCTCATAAGCCTCAGCCAATTGTCAAAGTATCAGAATTTTCATGCATAAGAAGTTAACAATTTATCATGCAGTAACTATCATGCAGTAACTTATGCATAAGAAGTTAACAAGTATCAGAAATTTTCAATTTCAGAATGGCAATAACTAATAGCAAGTTTAGTGACTATAGACATAAGAAGTTAACAAGTTCAGAATGGCAATAACTACTAACAAGTTAACCACAGTCACAAGTAAACAACTACTAACAAGCTAACCACTGTTCAATATCCACAGTTTCTCAATATCGGATTGATGAAAATCAGAAACAATTTATCACAGTCAATATCCACAGTTTCTCGAATTGATCAAAATAAATACAAAGGGTGAGAAAGTACCACTAAAGCTGCACCAGCCGGCTCGACACCGTAAACATATGCAAATGTTGACACGTAAGGTCTAATTTGTGGATAGGTAATGTGCCATAAGCAAATACAGATATGGTTTAATTTGTGGTTCAAGTAAGGTCTTCATCCATAGCATCCTCTTCATTTTCACCCTTCTCTTCATCATCATCATCTTCATCCTAATCCATATCTTCATCCTCCCCTTCTGATTCATCTTCATCATCCTCAAATTCATTCTCATCATCGAAATTGACATCATCCATATTAAATTGAGGTGGTGATCGTGGAAGACTTCCCAAATCAACATATAGATCATCAAGAGGTACGTAATTAGGTATGTTCACGAACGTGTCTTCTTGATACGCATTGTTAGCATTTTCATCGCGCGCAAGTGAAGCATCACTATAAATACCTATAAATTGACATCAACCATATTAAATCGAGGTGGTGATCGTGGAAGACTTCCCAAATCAACATATAGGTCATCGCGCGCAAGTGAAGCATCACAATAAATACCTCTATGTGCGACCATATTAACCACTTTCCAATTATCTCCGGCCTTTGGATCATCTAAATAGAAAACTTGAACGACATGGATTGCAAGACAATATGGAGAATGCTCATACCAAATACTCGACGTATCCACAGAGATTAATCCGTGATCGTACTTTATCCCTCCACCGTGGTATGGACTGGTATTAAACCACTTGCATTTAAAAACAACTACCGGCATTCCTTGTGCATACTTCAACTGGATAATATTCTCAAGGACACCATAGTATGTTTGGTCGTCATCTGTACATCAATAAAAAAAATAAAAATGTAATTGCAATGCCTCACTAAATTTTAAACTTGTTAACATAATATTAATACTCACCAGTCTTAACCATCAATCCACTATTCTGTGTTTTTAAATGGCGATCTCGATCATAATCACAAATTTTACGCCGTTCACGTGACATTGCGAGTAACAAGCATATGTTTGCGGTCGATACGCTAAGTTATGGACTTCATGGTTATAATATTCATGTCCATCTTGTTGTAGCTCATTCATCTGCGATTAAAAAAATTCACAGTTAGTGTAATTAGAAAAAAAGGAACATATCAATCAAAAGATGAATTATTTATGCATACCCAATCAAGAAAGTGTCCATGAAAATCTTTAACGTATGCGTCATGGCTACTGTCTGGGAATTTGTCCCAGAATTGAATCTTGTGTGACTTAAAGTAATGGCTCACTTCAAAACAATTTTCCACCACACACCAGTGAGCAGTACCCAATTCTGACTTACTGAGTTTCACTCTAGGAAGATGTCCAAATGGCTTGATGAGCTCAGAAGCAGCTGACAATTTATAGGTGGCTTGACCCCCAGGATCGACATTTGTTACTGCTATATTAGTATCATCCATGTATAACTTACAATATGTCACACACTCGTGTGCAATGTACTGCTCAGCGATGCATCCCTCTGGATAACGTGTGTTTCTAACATATTTCTTGTACTCACCTAATTGCCTGTAAAAAATAAATATTAGCTCTCGTACTATTATTGAGAAGAAAGCTCGTAATTAAAAAAATATAACTTATTTAAATAATATGCATACCTTTCCATAGGATACATCCAATTATAATGTACGGGACCTTTGAGTAACACTTGATCTGGAAGATGAATCAAGAGATGTACCATTATGGTGAAGAAAGCTGGAGGAAAAATCTACTCCAACTTGCACATGATTATCACTATATCTGTCTTCATCTGCATAACATCCTTCTTCTCCAACTCTCTACAACATAACTTTTGGAACCATATGGATAACGAGATCAGCGGGTCCAGTACAGTCTTAGGCAAATAGGGTCGAATGACAACAGGCAGTAGGCGTTGTAGCATGACATGGCAATCGTGGGTCTTTAACCCGATAAATTTTTTTCAGCCACATTAATCTTATTTTTCAAAGATCCGGCATAACCTGCTGGATATCTTGCATCCTTCATCATCTCTAGTATCTCAACCTTCTCATTTGGCAACACAGTGTAAGTTGCTTGGGACACTTTCTCTTTCCTGGAAGATGATCCGGTGAACTTCTGCCATAAGTGCTTACGCACCCCTTGTTTCTGTAAACCTGCCCGTGCTTTTGGATCGTCCTTGGTTTTTCCTTCAAGTCCAAGTACCGTGCCAATTATGTTATCAAATACATTTTTTTCAATGTGCATGACATCTAGTGAATATGGCTGACTAAAAGTTTCCCAATAAGGCAACTCATAAAAAATAGTCCTGTGTGTCCAACAAAGCCTCTCTGAAGTGCCTCTAGCCTGAAACTTTGGATGCAAGCTAAGTGTCGGGAATTCATGACGAAGTATCTCATATAGAATTTGTGAACCAGAAAGGGATGAAGGGGCATTCCTATGCTCAACTGCACCATTAAATTTTTGAGCTGCATTTCTCCAAGGGTGAGTACTTGGAAGCCACCTACGGTGCCCTTGATACGACATTCTACCACATAAATGGTAAGCGTCGATTTCATCTAAACATAATGGACAAGCTTTGTAGCCTTTACTCTTCAGGCCACCGAGCATACCCAAACCTGGAAAGTCACTTATGGTCCACATTACTGCAGCTTTCATCATAAAACAAGATCCATCGTGGCGATCATAAGTGAGAACCCCAACATCCCATAACATCTTCAACTCATCGATTAATGGTCTCATGAATACGTTTAAACACTTTCCAGGAGATTTAGGACCAGATACCAACAAAGTGAGAATGTTAAACTCCTTTCTCATACACATCGAAGGTGGCAAATTATACGGAATGACCACAACAGGCCAAGTACTGTGAGATAGGCCCGATGCTCCAAAAGGGTTAAACCCATCAGTTGATAAACCGAGACGCACATTTCGCCCCTCATTTGCAAAATCTGGGAATTCCCTATTAAAAGTTTGCCATGTATCTCCATCTGCAGGGTGCCTGAGATAATCACCTTCACCAACTTCTCTTTCCTCATGCCATCGCATTTCTTTTGCAATGTGTGGTGACATGTATAGACGCTGCAACCTTGGAGTCAACGGAAAGTACTTAACCACCTTCTTAGGAGCTTTGGAACCTGTATCATCATATCTCGCTTCATTACACACGAGGCAGTTCTGAAGGTCTTTATTTTCTTTGTAGAATAACATACAACCGTGCTCACATGCATGTATAGTCTCGTAACCCAAACCCAGGTTCTTCAAAAGTTTTTTAACATCTCGATAACAATTAGGGAAGTTGTTATCCCGAGGAAGTACTTCTTTACACAGTCGTAGATGATCATTGAAACTCTTATCCGACCATCGATTGGCAACCTTCACCTGCATTGCTTTTAAAATGGCCTCTAATACTGTTATGTCACTACCACTGTATATAGGAGTCTGGGCTTCGGCTACAAGTGTACGATACTTATCATAAGCCTCCTTCCCAAAAGGATCAGTATTGTCCTCATTCAACATATCATCATATACACCCGTCTCATAGTCGAATCGGAAAGGAAAAGCATCATCCAACATTTCCATGGTTGGATTTTCATAATGGCTGCCACTAGAGTATTGGGAGCTTGATTCTTCATTCATTTGCATAACATATTGACGCCTTTGCGTATATAATGATGGCAATGGAGGTCTATCATCAACTTCCCCGTGTAATGTCCATATGGTGTAGTCTTGCTTCATCCCATGTCGTATCAAGTGTGCTTTTATTTCACCCAATGTAATCGTTGGTTTACGCAACTTACAACGTTTACACGGGCATATATGCGTAGGGTGGTCAGCCCTATTGTCGTTCACAAAGCCAATAAAACTTTTAATCCCTTCGTAGTAATGTTTAGAACCTCTATCCATTTCCATCCAACTTTTATCCATATGTGCCTGAACATACAAGGAGAAGCACACACATAAAGTTACATTTCCATTATTTATGAGCAAATATGTTTCACAAAAGATCATATATAGGGAAATAATCCATACTAAAGCTTGCAAATTGTTTGGAAATTCAATAATTTCTCACCATTATTGTCAAAAGCTCTAAGGAGCCTTACAAATCGAAAATGGAATCCTCAATATTGTGTACTCTTACACAACAACTATGAAGTTTCAAGCTCCATTAGCAAATCTATCACAAACAAAGCAAAACTTCATGAGTTTATGTATATATGGGTATACATATATCACAAACATGCGGCAAGCTCCATTAGCAAATCTATCACAAACATAACAAATTGGAAGATTAAAAAAATAAAGTGGGGACTCAAAAACTTACTATTCCGAACTGAGAATGTGCAGAGAATGTGCTGAGTTATGCTGAGAATTTGCAGCTGCTATTGGGAAGAGATGAAGAGGAAATCTGATTTGTTCATTAAATGTGATTATCTTACGCGACTGTTATTGTCATATATAGTCGTATAAGTGTAAAGTTGTTGACCGAACAAGTGTACGACACAGTTAATGTCCCTCGTTGTCTTTATTGTTCAAAAAGTACGGTGTCCGAAATTTGAAACATGTCTTCTTAAGGTATTCGATGTGCCGCTTTAGCATATGTCTCATAAGTACACGCACACGACAGTAATTGGTGTGTCGTTTTAGCTGTTATCGTCTAAGTAGTCATATGCGACAGGAGTTCCTATGTCGTTTTACGGATGTCGCTTAGGATTTTCTTAAACGACATCACGGAAATTACATGTCGCGTAAGTTGACATATGCGACTACTTCATATACGACAAACTCAATGATAGTCGTATAAGGTGTAAAATGGCGTAGTGCATGTGAATAACTTCATATTAGCATACATATGAGTAACGTTTGTTTTTATCCAGTTTATACCCCTTTCGAAAAAAACTTCCCTAAAATGGAACCACCATGTACTCCTATCATAAAAGAATAATAAACATAAACCAAACTCACCAACAAATGGCGGACAGTTTCAAACGTGATATAAAACCAAAATCAATCATAAAAGAGACTATCACCTCCTGATGACTAGCATACAGTCTCAAACCCATATTTGGGAATATGATCATCTGAGAAGAACAAATACCCGACATTAATTGGTCATCTGAATCCTATCAAATTTATCCCACGTCCACCATGTAAAATAGTGGCAGAATATCAACTTAGCAGACACTTGATCAAAAATCTGCATTAAGAAAATAACATCATATTAAAATTTAAAAAAACAAAACAGTAGAGGATCTTGTAGAATGAATTGGTTTAGATGACCCCTCTTCCAGACGAACTGCCATTGAGATCGCCAAGAAACCATCCTCATAAGTCAAGGCTGGCGTAGGAAAAATACCAAGTTCCACAGTCTCCTAAAAGCCTCTGGTCAAATTAGCAACACTAAACTATAGAGCAACAAGCAGACCACTCCGCATTGTGGGTGCAAGCTAATTGCAAGATCCACTAAGAAAGATACAGATTATCTTATGAAAATTTTCAATATCAATGGCTTAGAAGATATGGATGAAAGAAGCAATTGGTTAAGTGATTCCCTAACATATATATGAACAACACAACATAAGGCGGTCACACTTGTGAAAGATATGCAAATAAACTAAAAAAATCAAAACATTTTCATTCAAGTCAGTATCAAAAAAATTTGTCATTCTCAGAACACGTTTATCATACAACTAAATAACTAAAATATTAATCTTCACCAAATTTCATACCAACAAATACAGGGGAAAAACATGTTTTCAAGAACAGAAAGGTGATCAGTGAGCTGCTGAAGATCCATATCACAGCCCTAATCAACATTTTAAAAAGAACTTGAATCCGATTATGAAATAAAAAAAGAAATCAGCAAAAAGAAACTTTCTTGCTATGAACCTTTATATTTGAGAAACAATCCATTAACTGAAACAATGAACAACTGTAAGATGGGAATGACTAGCAGGATATTGACGGCTCGGACGTCGACCGGGAATACAAGCCTCGCAATCGCCTGGTCAAAATGGCAGAAAGAAACATGTTAAATATCAAAATCCAGATTTAATAACCAACTCCAGCCGCCAGGTCCTTTAACGGAAAATGTTTCTTGTAGTAATGAGAGAACCTCCAGCAACGAGGGATGCGTTCATCAGGATAGGTTGGAAAAGTGATTTCATGAGAACTGCAACTCAAAGATAGAGAGCATAGCATAAAACTGAGAACTGACCAATAATATCGACTATGCAGAACTAACACCATAAAAACGTGTTGGTGTCAAAAAAATAGTCTGCTGCGGTAAATGAAGGATTTGAGTATTTCTTTCCACAAGTTCAGTGATTTCAGAAACTGTAATTCATGGACTTCGGGCAAATATAATCAATCAAAACCAAGCTTTACCGTTTAAAAAAAGAAAAGAGAATGATTAACAGGGGCACTAAATTAATACCAGACAAATCTTTTGAGTATCCTCGTTATGTTTTATAATCATAACGGGAACCAGTAAAGATTGTCCGCTCTCAGCTTAAGAGCAGATTCTAAAAGCTTCTGTCTAAAGGATATACTTACTACAGTTGGGAAGGCATGAAAAGGAAGAGAAGATTGTAAGCGAACGAGCGGATTAAGATTCCCTTGGTCCAAAAAAGAAGACACGTTGTTGCAAAGGCTAGTTAACAATTATGGGCAGATCAAATGGGCACAAATTGCTCACCATATACCAGGCAGACACGGCTAGCAACGCCGTGAAAGATGGAACATTTACTTACGACCAAACATTAAGAGCATCAAAAATGAACCGTGGACTGAGGAGGAGGATGAGTTGCTGAAAAAAGGGTACCAAGGATTAGGAGCGCGGTAAATGGGTGAAAATCATGTCAACCTACCTGCCTTAGATCAGAAAAGGTGATTAAAAATCATTGGTATATTTCGGTAAACGGGTGCGGAAACTTGATATTTTTCATGCCAACCGTCACTCCTGCTTGGAGAGGTACATCTGGCTCCTCTTCAGATCTGTCAACAATCCAACATCGTTTATGAGCAAAGCAAGTGCGTTGAGTATTGAATTGGAGGAACTATTTTCTCTCCAAATTGTTAAACATATCATATTTCAAGATCAAGTCAATAAACTACTAGATTATGGTAAACAGTTCCATTCTTTTTCTCTTCTCAAAAATAAAACAAAAAACAAAACAGGTGCACATGCATACTACCAAAATACTAATTGAATCAATCACAATGTATCCGTATAGCTTTTATCTAAAAGAGATAGTAACCAGTTCTTAAATACAATGACACTTACCACTTTACCAGGATGGTCAAAATTATAATCATGAAACCAATCTAATTTTTCAGGTGCAAAACCTTGATATAATGAATGCTAACAATAACTGCTACAGTAAGCAGGTATGCCCAAACAAATCATAGTCGCATAATAACTTCCAGTTTTAATCCATCGTCAATGCTATCATTAAAACTAACTCCTTCAAGTAACCCTTGCCCACAAGGACAATAATTAGAAAACATGAATGAAAGAATCAAAAGACCATGTACTTCCCTAACACATCAGTGAACAACACAACATAGGTAGGCCACATACTCTCATTAAAGGTCACCATCAATTCAAAGCCCATAATCAAAACAAGTTTATCATACAATGATACAACTAAATACATTTAATACTCAGCTTCACCTTATTTTGTACTGACAAATACAGCAAATAAATAACAACCATGTTTGCTAGCACAACAAGGTGATCATTAAGTTGCTGAAGATCCATATCACAGCCCAATTCACCACAAAATGATGTGATACCAAGTGGTAAGCAGTTCCAAATACAATAAGAAATCAAGGCTGATTATGGAAGACACTACCAACTCCATTATGATCAGTCATATATTGTCAAGCCGGCTTTAGTGAGCAAATGTATTATTTGAGAGGAACAAGATAGCTAGCTTTTATTGGTCATTTGGATCATTATGCGTGGAAAATATCACAAGTATATCATGTAAAATAATCACACAAGGGACTCTTTTACTAGTAACGAAGAAAATTGAACAAGAATGAGCATAACATTTTGACTGATATTAACTTAGAGCAGGCAAATACATGTCATAAAACATAAGAGACAGAGTTAGCTACAAAATCTTAATGCACAAATGACGAATGTTACACTCTGCAGACAAAATGCACACTTTGAAGGATGATTAAAAGGTGAAACTCACATGGGTCAGTTCTGAAATCCTGAAACTCGTTTGGTTCATTTTAAAAAAAAACTCCTAAAGTCCAGGGATAGCTAATCTGAGCATATAGAAAAAGAACTTGCTCATCAGTTGCACTAGTGTAATTTAAGAGAAGAAATTATGTGGAAGCACATAGCTTTTATTAACAGGCTATGATACGTGCTTGGAAGGTAAAGTGATACGTCATTAGAGTTTATTGTCATTAATTAAGCATCTTTTAATTACATGTGATTGAGTATAAAAGCGCAGCTTGTAACCTAGAAAGGTATATCATTGAATTAAACAATTTCCTCGTCTACTCTTCTCCTCAATTCTTCTTATCTGCTCCCAAACCCTAATCTTCATCTTCTCTTCTCCCCTCATATCCTTCATCGTGGCCTTATTGTCTGTTGCAGATTATCTCATCTGCATCATTGGTGCTTTTATCGAGCTGGATTCATCATGACCGGATTTTCCATGTCCAATTTCAACTCCACTTGTGCTGAGATCTTCAACACAATCCGAGAAATAAAAAATCCCTCGCAAGACAAGATATACAGCGAGGACTCATTCCTTGGTTCGATGAGTTCACAGGCGAGACCACAGAAGAGGGACTAAAAAATGGCCTCTCGCTAGATACGGTGGTTCCTCACGGTGACACTCATAAGTCGTCGGAACATGATGTTGCTGATGTTTTTGCGGATATCGCTGCTCAACATGGATCTGTGGATGCATGTACCTCTGACCCTATCCGTTTAGAGTCTCCGGAACTTGAACTTAAAGATGTTGAGTTCACTGAAAAAGAGATTGTTGTAGAAATGCTCGCGGCCTGCGATGGTATGAGCTCTGATGTAGAGGAGACTTGTGATTCTATTTTGCGTCCATCCCAAATTAGGTTTGATCTCAAGTCAGATGCCGTCGTCACCACGATTGTTAGGGCAATTCCTGGACTGTGACCAACGGTATCAGTCAACTTCTATGATCAGTGTTATTTTTTCTTAAATAGCAACATGAGTGTTGCTGGAAAGAAAGAAGAAAATTGTTCTGACATACAGATTTATGCCTTCAAATGTTTATTATCTTCATGCCTTCAACCTGCTTGTGATAATGTCAACTGTCAAGACAAGCCTACCTGTTTATTTGCCAACAACATGGAGTTTATTCACAAGTAAGTATGACTTCTTCTATTTTAAGAAGGTGAAATTTAAATATTTCGAACCAGGTGAACCTCCTACATTACCTCTTGATATCACTAAGTATTTTATCATATATAAAGATGTCAAGCTGATGTTACTTGTCCACTACATTGGAGAGGAGAAGCAGTGTGCATCTAAAAGCATTTCATCAATTGTTTTGATTAAATGGGGGAACTTACTGAGGTATATCATTGCATTAGTGTGAGGAATCCTTTGGACATTGTTACTGCTTACTTCAATGGCTCGAGACGCCAGCTCACTAAGAATGCGGGAATGATTGTGGGGCTTAATGAACCGACTACAGCTGTCATAGTTTATGGAGTGAACAAAAAGGCTACAAGTGTTGGTGAGAACAGTATTCTGATTCTTTATCTTGGTGGTGGCGATGTGTCCCTTTTAAATATTGAAGAGAGTATTCTTGAGGAAAAAGATACGGCGTATGATATTCATATCGGCGGGGAGGATTATGATAGCAAAATGATCAATCGTTTTTATTTGGAGTTGGGAGAATACAACATTATTGAAAACCTTAAAGTTCAGCTACACGTTACTGATTTTGACAGGACCAATGATACAAGCATAAATGGGCTTATTATTAGTATTGGATAAATGGGATGAGATTATATGAGTATAAAAGGAAAGGAATTGTAAGAAATGAAATCAATGAATGAATATCAATTTCTTATCTCAACTTCTCTCTCGCTTCTCATCTCTTTCTTCTCAAAACTCTAATCCCCTTCGTCTTGTCTTCCCCAAATCTCTCCTTCTACTTGTAACTATCTGTTGCAGATTATGGAGTCTGCGTCGTTGGCGCTTTCATCCAGAGTTGAACTCAAGATGTGGACCATAGACGAACAACAACGATCGGCGTTACGTATTGCTATCAACAAAGTAAAGGTTTCGGTGGATAAAAAATCAGGGGGTGAGATGCAAATGAACCTCAAGTAGACGCAGGAAACACTACAGTCATATCAAAAAAATCCGGTCCGACCAAGTACAACCACTGCTCCTTTGTTGAAATATTTTGGGAACTCCGACAACGAGGTTCCGACTGAGGATGGAGATGTTATTAGCTACAACGTATCATCCTACACAACTCAGGTTACTGTTGAAAATGTTTATGCAGACCATGACATTGACACAGCAGTTGATAGTGTGTTTCCCGTACTGCAACCAAAGGTAATCGTCGATCTCTATGAGATTTTTTCTTATTTAGATAGTTAGGCTATTGTTGTTGACTGGAATCGTCAAGAATATTTTTACGTCACGCCTTCCACCTATTTGTGAAAATGATTCAGTGAAGGTGCTTTCCTTGCTTGTCACAAAAATCTGGTGCTGTATTCAGCAATTTGTAATTGCTACAAAACCTCCGCCAAAACCTCCTGAAGCCTCCTTGAATATGTTGGGACAGACAAATCAGGTGTTAACAATAGTTGGTAAAATCTCATGTGACATGTTTAAGTCAATGGTTCGCTTCACATGAAGCTCGAAGAAGGATGCTACAACTACAAAGTGTCTTGTTTGTGTTGGCTTGTTGCTATCAGTTTACGTCATTGAGCTAACAAGGTCTCAGTTGGCTTTGATAGAGTGAGTGAAGAGTAATGCTTTTGCTCAATTGGTTGTCGTCGCATTTGCTGAGTCTATTGATGGGTATGTCACTCATAATGGTGTGGGTCTGAAAAAGGGCGACAAAGATGAGTTAAGCTATTATGTTCGACATGAGGACAATAATCAATGGCTCTTTGCCATTTTCATGAGATCAGAACCCAAGTTATTACAGTTCATTAGGGCGAAACGTGCTTCCGAGGTTATACTATTGCACCAATAGGGTGCGCGTGCAAGGATTCTTCAAGGGAGTTGTTGCATCAGATCATTTCATGAGGCTTTTAGCGATTTTGATTTTATGATGAAGGAGCGTAACTCATTTAAGAAATCAATTATTATTATTGAGAGTTTTAATGTCATGGTAGATGGATATTGTGCGCGGCCGGAGATCAAGAAGTTTATGGAGACTGTTAGGGGAGTCATGGAAGTATTAATCCTTGAGAACACGACCATTTCTATCACAAAGGAACATGTGTTCTCTTCTTACTCAAACAATCGGTTGGGCCTATTGGTTCACAATTTTAAGGGTGAGAGGCCCTGGATGAGGGATAAGAATTTGTTGAACAAGTTTACATTGTATAGAACTCCTCCAGCGCCTAGAGGAGTCCCTCGAAGCAAAGATCACTTTAATATTGATGCGAATGGTGAGAAACAGGTACGTTTCTTTATACACTCTAATCCACAAGAACCAACGCTTCTCTGGAATGGATCTGGTGTGATCCACTAACACTTCATGTCATCAAATGATTTGAACAATTTTCTGATCCTGGAGGTAGTGATGCTCATTCAGCTTGGCATCAGAAATTTGCTCACACTGCCAATATTTTGGAGAATTTTGCACATCAGTTTATGTACTTCTATTATATAGATATTGGGATACAAGTGAAGAGAAGGCTTCTTATGGAACATATTTCCTTGATGATATGTGATTTTCACCTTGAACAAACGCACTGTGAAGCTGATGTTGTGACAACACCTATTTTAATTTTTACTCTTCAACCCAAGTGACGAACTATTCTTTTTCACCTCTAAATAGTATCAATGAAGAGAGGGTCGGTAGTAAGTCAAAACATTTATAATACCGGTAAAGTACCAGGTCGAACCAAGAGGAGCAAGTGACGTGCAATATTTTTCGTTTAGTCAAAAAGAATTTATTATTTGACCGATAAGACCGGTGTCGAACCCCAAGGGAGCAATTGGATTATACGCTAGGGAAATCAAGTTTTCTATCTCCGCTATTCCTTCAGATCAATTACGAGGTGATTATCAAACAAGAAACAAGTAATGAAATGTTTTCAAGGGGTTTCAATTCAATTAAAGAGAGTTTCGAGGGGATACTCCCCTACTTGGCAATTTCCCGATGATCATGTACACAATAGTTAAGTCATTCATAGGTGTCAATTGGCTCAAAACCTAGCTTGGACTAAGGTAGATAAACTCTCGTTTGAATCTAGTCCTAATCAAGCTCTCTCTATTAGAATCTCACTTTCTCAATTTATTGATTCACTCTATAGCACTATTATCCTTGGAATCTCTCCCTAAGGCAATAAATGTTATAGGCATTAAGTTCTAGTCAACCTCACACCATGCATTTACTCTCATAAACACTAGATATGATTATTTCACCTTATCCAAATCATCACTAAGCTCTCTTTATACTTAGATCAAAATTCTAACACTAACTTGTCACTTAGGCATTTTCTCAAACACTTGGTGACATGTCATAGAATAAGCATAGGAGGAAATGAAATAAACACTATAGATTACATGTTCAATGTGTATACATGATCAAAGAGTACCAAGGAGGGTTGTAAAACCCTCAAAACACAAGGGGACTACTCACACATCATGTAAGACAACATGGTGTGAGTAGGGTTTTTGCACAACAAATGAGAATAGAAGAGGGATAGAAGAAGGATGGTTAATCCTAGTGTCTCCCTTGATCTTCAATCCTTCTTTGTTGGATGATGATGGATGACCTTGATTTGATCTCTTTTTCTTGTATTTTTCCCCAAAGATGCCAAGTCCCTAGGTCAAACTTGCCTCTTTCTATTTATAGTCTCGGCAGAAAAATTCGTACTGTAGCAGTCCAGTCGGTCGACTGGGAAGTGCTGGTAGCCCAGTCGGTCGACTGGAGGTTGAAAAGGCAGTCTCGTGTAGTGATCTCCCAGTCGACCGACTGCGCCAATGAAGAATGTGAGGCTCTTGAGTAGCTTGGCCAGTCGACCGACTGGCGACCTCAGTCGAGCGACTGCGCAAGTGGGCAAGTCTGGGCATCTAAAGCTCCTGGTCAGTCGACCGACTGCGGAAACACAGTTTTTGAGGCTTCTGAAGCCTTTCGCCAGTCGACCGACTGGTGCAGGGGAGATTCCCAGTCGATCGACTGGAGGTCTCTTTGCCCATATTTTGCTCTAGTCTTCGATTTTTCCCGAGTTTTCGTATTTTGGCCTTGACACTGAGATATCTTGTTTTGTACCTGAAACGTACGAAAAGAGATCAAATGACATCGAATTATCTCCGGAAACGAACTAAAGCTATAGTGAAAATGGGTACTAATAAGTCGAAAACTCGACTTATCAACACTCCACACTTAAGCTTTGTTCGTCCCGAACAAAGTATGCAAATATGTCAAGGTCGTGCAAATGGCGAAATACTAGTGGCGCTATGTTTTTCGTCTATTTGCCTCACTAGCTTTCACAAGGTCTCGATCATTATTTCTAAACATGTTATTGAAAAGTAAATGCAAGTATATACAACCTAACTAGCTCCTTTTCGTAGGCGTTACGAATGCATTTAGCATATGCATTAAGCCTTTAAACCCCTAGGCTACCCTAGTGGACGAGTTATAGTCTCGTGAGAGTTTTCAGAAAAGGGAATACTCACAAATCCCATATGCACCTATCCCATGAGAATGAATGCAAGAGTGCTCAACCAAGGCGAGGATTTCTCAAGACCAATCCCTCACCCCAAACTATGATTACCATCACAATATCATCAAAAGAAATTTTGAACCATTTGAGTACCCATGAGGTTGTGCATTCAAGATCATCAATACTAGAGCTATCAAATGTCTCATCCAAAGTTCCACTCATTTTCAAGGCAATACAATATAAGCGAAGTTACTAGTTTTGCACAAAAGAGTGTCAACCGCTCGCATATGCTAGCTAGGGCTAGTCCATTGGCTCGCGACATGGAATTCATTCCCAAGTTTTAGGCGCTTAAGCCATAATCCATAAGGGAAGAGGAATTCGACACTAGAGTTCTCAATAAACATGCATAGACCAAATGGTAACTCCCGTGCAAGCACATGGGTCGTCCAAGAGTCATTCCAACTAGCACACAATGCAAGTGATGAATCCCGCACAAATGAAAAATGGAGGAAAACATAGAGTCAAGTTTTAAGTGCTTCTTATTTTCTTTTTGAAATGGCCTTTGGCCTACAAATGCTTTCGAGGGAGAACTTTTCTTTCTAACCCCCCGGCATTTGTATCATTTTTGAAGCAAAACTTCTCGTGTACATCGAGAAAGTTCTTAGTCGGGGCTTTGCCCTCTTTGACCACAAAAACTTTTTGTTGGGGCCTATTTTTCGCCCTCTTTTGACTCCACACTTAAAACTTGACAATATGTTCAAAAAGTGTATGGAATGCGCGGGAAACAATCATAAGCAAGTCACTAAATTAGAAAACTCAAGTCACCAAGGAGCAAACAAAAGGTCTAAGTTTTTCGTGAAAATTTTAAAAGTGCTTGCTAAAACTTAATCCAAGGTATTTCAACGAAAATACTTAGAAAATTAGATAGACAAGGGATAGCAATGATACTGATTCACAAGAATGCACATTCAAGGGACTAGGTCGGTTCTAAGTTCAAGATCCAATAAATGTGACAAGTAGACTAGATGTGATTTATAGGGATTTAGAATCGATAGTCACAAGCCTATGTGGTTGAAAACACTCTCATGTAGGGATAATGTGCAAAAGATGCAAGTGTCCATCTAAAAATAATATGCATGGCATGCAAACATGTGAACTATGGGCATCAAACCACTCCACACTTAATTCAAGATTAGTCCCTTAGCGCAAAGAATGATAAAATAAAGGCAAAGGCGCATAGGAACTCCCCTCGTTTGCAGAGCCGATGACATAACTCTTGGGAGTGAGAAATAACCTTTTGGTTGCAAATGTAGACAAAGAAGGTGAAGTTGGACATGATAAGAACATGGAAATGTATATCCTGTAGATTGAACAACAGAAATGGTAAACACCGGTAATATCATAGAAAATGTAGCATACAACCAAAGACAAGTCAAGAGTATATCACACAAAATGGCATACATAATCCAAAATTGCGCCAAAAGGCGACTTAACATCCAAGTACATGATCTAAGCAAGAAAGCATCAAAGCATAGACAAAAGTAAGAACAACATGCAAAACAAGCTCAAGATGTAGCCTCATCGCCTCCTCGAGTGATCTCTCTAGCACAATCTCCAACTCCCTCCTCTCTAATAGAACTCTCCCGCTCCATCGTGGCACCAGTGTATCGCGAGCCCTCCGCTCTAATGGAACTCTCTCGCACTATCTTGCCCACAGGGAGTGGCGTGCCTGCCTCCCCTACTCTAGAAGCTGGCGTGGTAAGCAAAGGGGAGGCGCCACGAGGGGCAGAAAACTCTGGAGCAACTGGACCACCAGAACCTCTGACCATGGATAAAACTGTAGACCGGAGCCACTCCCACTCCTGGAGAGCTCTCGCGTCAGACTCTCTAACAAAATCCTCTAGCCGAGTCAAGCCACTCCTCAGGTCGGAAATATCAGAGGAGATCCTCTGTCTCAACTCAGCTGAATCATCCGTGGCAGGAGGGGGACTCTCAACAGCAAGCTCTTCTGTGGGCAGCTCCTCATCCATGCGTGCCTCCTCAGGAATGGGAGCTGCGGGCTCGTCAGCTGGAGGAGGGGAAGGAATAGGAGAGGAAGGAGGGGATGGGGTGAGGTTGGCTAGGCAATAAAGGGGTTTGACTCGCTTGAAGAACCTCCTCCGATACGTCACATAATCCTGAAGCTCCTTCTTGTGAGGCTTCCTGTCTGTCTCCCAAGGCTTCCCATCCTTCTTGAGGATATGCATGTGCTTCATGGTGGCCAAATCAAGTGTGCTCCTGGACGGCTTGGGAGATCCCTCATGGCCAAAGGTGAAGTTACACCGTAAGGCTATCAATGTAATCAAGGATCCACCTCCCAAAGCACGATTCCTCGTACCCTTCTTCACAATGGCCTGAAATCTGGTGGCAAGGATAGCAACCCAATCAATGACCTCTCCGTGATCAATAGCTAACATGAGGTCCATGTCGGGGAGGGTAAACGACCTAGCCTTCGCCGTCCGAGTGTTTATCCCAATCGCTATGAGGTGGTGGATGACCTTCCAAACTGGGTCGGTGATTACCGAAGAGTTGTAGGATGAGATAAACCACTCATTCCTCCCCGAAATCCTCTTCCAAAATCTGCACTGCTCATGCTCAGTGAATTTCCGTGCTGTAGCATCATGAGGAGGGAATTCTAGCCAATCACGGATCACACTCTCCTTAATCTTGAAATCCCGTCCTCCCAAAACAAATTTCCACGCAAATTCACTACTCGCCCCCTCGTCCTCCTTAAACCACTCAAAGGAGCAAAGAAACTCCTCCACTACCCTCTGGTAGGATCCCGGATCATCATTAAACAAGAAATGCAAGCCACTATGTGTAAGGCGAGAGTGTACCTCATCCGTGACTGCACTATCAATCTTCCGAAGGAGCCTGATGAGCCGTATTTATACGACTCATCGAGTAATCAATTCCCACCAATTCCGGCACTTTATTATACGAACAGTTACTTCTTAGTGTTGTTTTGTATTTCAGGTGTTTTGGAAGCTCTAGGAGGAAATGCGCGTTAAAGATGGCATTTTGTGCCAAAAGACATCGCAAGGCAGTTTTTGGCCACTCTGGCCCGAGCAGATCCAGGCCCCCAGCCGAGCTGTCCAGCACCAAATTCAAGTTGGTCGGGCAAACGAGCTGATCTGACGAATCCACCTCGAGCAAAGTGATCAAAATAGCAAATAAGGTGGAAAATGTAGGAGAACCAAGAAACACACCCGAGCAGATTGGCAGTTGGCTCAATTCCAAAGGTCTTGCGCGCGCTGATAGGTACCGAAATCAATTCGCTCGGCCAGACGGACTTTGATGACAAATCTGACTCGACCAAGTTGCTTAAAATGGAAAACAAGTCCGACAATGTCACCAAGCCAAGGAGAACGCACGGATAGAACGGTCCAGGAGCAGCCGAGCAGAGTTCCAGGCCGCGCCCGAAGGCCCTGTCGAGCAGACCAGTGCTGAATCCAAGTTGCTCGACCAGACGAACGAATCTTGCAATTTTGGCTCGACCAAAGTGATCGAAATGCCAAATTACTCGGACGATATCACTAGCCAAGCAAAACGCATGAGCAGGATTGGCCGAGATGAGCAAAACGACGTTGAAGGCCCCGCGCGTTGGGCCAAATCAGTGGGCTCGAGTGAGGCGGTTTAGAGGCTTCTATGAAGTTCCTAGAATGTCCTGGAAGGCCCTAGAAGACGCTGGAAGACTTGCACAAGAAGTTAACTTGAAGATCAAGCAAAGTCGGTTTTAGGATATGTTTCCTAAAACCGTTTATGGGCCAACCTCAATTTGGAAACTTCGAAGCCCCATTCTACTCTATAAATACAGCCTCTCCTCAACCTTTCAAAGCATCCCATCATCCCAAATTTCGAACTCATCCATCATCCATCAGAGCACTCCATCATCTCGGCGCCTCTCCCCCTTTCGTTCGGCAATAGAGAAGAAATCTCTCCCCCTTTTTCATTATTGTCTTGTTTTAATGGCCATGTGTAGCTAAACCCATTATTCGGGCTAGGGTTTAATACATTGTGACGTTGTTTTTGAGACTTGATACTTAATGCTATTTTCGTTGTTCTACTAGTTCTTGTGCTTATTTATCTCGGATTGAATTGCGAAGCTAAGTGGATACTTGGAATGGTAAAACTTAGCCGAGCAATTCAATTCCCTTATTTACTGTTTGTTTGATACTAGACCGTTGAGAACGAATAGAGCACTAATCTGATATATCTTGGAATGGAGTATTAGATTGCTAGGACTAGAATTCTACAATCCGGAAAGGAAGTAGATTGTGGTGTAGGCGTCCGGAAAGACCCTTGATGGATGCACAGTCATTGTGTGCAAACGTCAAGAATAAATTTATAATAGTCCGCTACTCGCGACTACACTACTGGGTAGCAAGTGGTAAGTAGGGGTCGAACCCAAAGGAATTAGGGGGATAGTTGTTCTTTGAGGGGATCGTACAGCGAAGGAGCGTGTTTTTAGGTTGATTGAGGTTTTAGCGCTAACAACTACGTGACTTTTTGGTTGGTTTTGGTTTTTTTGTGCGGAAAAATAAATGACAGAAAATTAAATACTGAAAATACAAAGAAGACTTACAGCGGGTGATGCGTGATTGGCAAGTCCTCCGGAAGGTGAGCAGTTGATTACGGCAGTTATACTAAGAAAGTAAGTGCAGGAGTTGTTTGATTTCAAGGAAAACATTCGATTTCGGGGGCCTTGTATCATAGCCTGTTTATCATTGACCTTTAGTGATCCTTCTAAGTATTCAAACGTGCATCAAGGCCATTCCAAGCACTCGATTTGCCACACTGTCTAGTCTTTTGCAAAAATGTTCGAAAGTGTATCAAGGCCATTCCAAGCACTCGATTTGCACACACTGTCTAGACTTTTGCAAAAAACGTAGAGCCCTTGTTCTACTTAGACTAATACCTCATTCCAAGGTATATTAGCCTGTGTGCATCCATTTGATCAGTCATTCCCGAGCAATCAAATGGTGTTTGAGAGAGGTCAAACTCCTCAGATAAGCTTTGCCATTCCAAGCATCCACTTATCCGAGTATGTTTACGAACTTCCACGGAAGAGCTTTGCCATTCCAAGCATCTACTCAACCTTGGAAGTTCTGGCCTAATATATGGCACATAGAACAAGTTTTGAATACAGAGAAAAAAAACTAAAGCAAAGTCTAAAACATTTTATGATACAAGTACACCCCTTCAACCGAATGAAGAGTTTAGCTACGAATATCCATAGAGGTGGATACCATAGCTAAATACTCGGGGTTTTTTGAAAGACAGTAAGTAAAGGGGAATACTCAAGAACCAACAGGAGTATTCCCAATTCCTACTTGAATACTCAAGAACCAACAGGAGTATTCTCTAACACTGTTATAATACTCAAGAACCAACAAGAGTATTATTTCAAAACCAAACTTACAAATTGCCAAACTTAGAGAGATAAGTGATTTTGTGTTGTGAATGAGATTGTTGGATGATACAAATGAGAGGTGAAGGCTTGTATTTATAGCCAAAAGAGAGGAGAATGGAGGGTGGAGATGGAAGCACATGGCAAAGGATGAGAGGAAGAGTTTTGAGATGATGCCACATGGGGGGGAGGAGGAGCCGCCGGTGGCCGGTCACCATGGAGGAAGCCGCCGGTTGTGGTGGGGAGAAGGAGGAGAAGGCCACCCATGAGTCATCCTTCTCCCCAAAGCCGCCGGTCATCAATGGATAAGAGTGAGCTTGTGTGAGTTTTGTGAAGTTCTCACAAAACTATCGGTGTATTTCAGCTCCGGACTGACTTTGGTTGCTCTTCGGTTTGATTTGTTTTGAATGATTCCATGTCAGGATCTTTAGATTTCTTCAGTCAGCGTCTGATCGTGACCTTGGAATGACTTGTAACATCTTTTCTGTGTAAAATCCTCTCCTTAGCGTGTATTCTCTCTAAGCTTCAAAATACCCTGTAGAAATATATCGGAACTAACAAGCAAAAGTTAAATAGACAAACACTCTAATTTAGTGGGTTTAACTGTGTTTTTGATTCGTATAATTATGGTCCATCAACCCTACTTTATGTTATAACTTGGAATGGAAGTAACCACACTTAGGAACTTGAAAGTAGATGATTAGAAGTCGATGATAAAACAAGTCACAATAGAAACCCTAGTCTGAATATTCCCTCTCTGATTGACATCTTTCGTTTTATTTCCTTATTGCACTTGTTTCCTAAATTGCTCAAAATCCAATTGTTTCCTTTTTCAGAACAACAAGTAACCATCTAGCTCCCTAGTGTTCGACCCTTGCTTGCCGCTGTACTAACCCATAGCCAAGAGTAAGGAATTATAAATTTAAATTTGCAGGTACCGACGACGCCTGTCAAATTTTGGCGCCGTTGCCGGGGAGCTACGCACGGTGAAGTTGTTCTTTTGTTTTTTAATTTAGTTTTGCTTTATGGTTCGCTATGTCTTCCTATTACGGAAGAGAGCCTTGGAACGACGAGGAGTTTTCCCCACCATCCTTCAAACTTGAAGTCCGCGAGAAGATCATCAACCTTGAGCAATCCCGGGACGAAACATTGGACGAGTACTTGTCGTACTTTGATTCCATTGTGACGAGCTGCCCGCACCATGGATTCACAAACTTCTATCTTCTTCAAAGGTTTCTCGGTGGGATGATGCCACATGAGTGGAATAGGCTTAATGATGCTGCGGCAGGAGGCTCGGTGAATAATTTAACCATGTCCGATCCGTGGAACTTGATAGAAGATATGGCAGAAAGCTCGAAACAAGATCAGGCCAAGCGGCTCGAAGAACTAGCCAACATGGTGCACCAAATTCAGGCCGAACTGGCCAACACGGCTCACAAGCCAATGGTCATCAAAGAAGAGCTTACAATGGAGCCCACGGAGTCGGCAGAGGATGAGGACCCATGGTTGACTGAAGAAGAGCTCAATTCAGATTGCCCCGGGCATTTAGAAGAAGACGGCCCACTGGCGCCTGAAGAAAAGCCGGCCGAGCCACTCGAATCGGACCTCATTATCGAGCTGCCCGAGACAGTCCAGGTGCTCGCTGCCGAAATGCCCGAGACGTGCCCAGACTTCATTGCCGATCTGGCCGAGACATGCCCGGTCCTTACTATCGGAGCACCCGAGGCAGAACCGATCCTCATTGTCGGAGCACCCGAAGCAGACGCGCCCCTAATGTCTAAGCCAGACGCGGTCGCCACTGATGCATAATTGATGGACCCAAATTATACGAATCATAAACACCGTAAAACCCCCTTAATTAGACTGTTGGTCTATTTAACTTTTGCTTGTTAGTACCGATATATTTCTACAGGGTATTTTGGCGCTTAGAGAGAAAACACGCTAAGGAGAGGAGTTTACGCTGAAAAGATATTAAGAGTTATTCCAAGGTCAAGATCAGACGCAGACTGAAGAAATCTCAAGGATCCTGACATGGAATCACTCCAAACAAATCAAACCGAAGAGGAATTTGCATTGAAGACTCAACCGACCGGGTAGGAAAAATGCCTAAGAACCACCCGACCGGTTGAAGCAGTTCCAGGCTCTCCGCCGAGCTAACCAAGCACTCAATTCAAGTCGCTCGAGCAAACCACCTCATCTGACAATTCCACCTCGACCAAAATGTTCCAAATGGAAAATAAGGTGGAAGTTGTCGAGACTCCAAGGCAAATGCTCGAGCAGATTGGCAGTTAGCTCAATGCAAAGGCAAAGGCCCGGCGCGCATTGGCACCCAAACCAAGTCGCTCGACCCAACGGATGCATCTGGAGATTCTGGCTCGACCAAGATGTTTGGAATGCCCAATAAGTCGGACAATCTCGCTTCCCGGACAAAACGCTCGAGCAGATTAGCAGATTGGCCCAATTCCAAGTAAAAGCCTCGCGCATAGGCATCAAGACCAAATTGCTCGACCAAACCATGGAATTTGGAAAATCTGACTCGAGCATTAGTCTTAGAATCACTTGGACATTCCAAATCTACTATCAAAATGCACGTTTGGACAAGATGACCGGCAACCACCCTTGAAGGTGGCCAAGGGAGGAGCTCCTCCCCATTCCACCACCTGCTACCGGCGGCTGCTCCTCCATGTGACCGGCTGCTCCTCCACCCCCCATGTGGCAGCTCCTCCTTGCTCCTCCTCCTCAACCCTTGGATCAAAGGACACTTGCCACCATCTCCACCACCCATCTCCTCCCCTTTTGGCTATAAATACAACCCTCCTCCTCCTCATTTCAAACATCCCAAAAATTGTAATTCACTTATCTCTCTAAAGTTTGGTTGTGGAAATAAAGGTTTGCTTCCTTGGCGCTTCAACGGTTGTAAGTCTTTCTTTGTATTTAATTTACTGCTTTTATAATGTTTAGCGCGATAAATAGTAGCTAAACCCATATTCGGTTGAGAGTTCTCACCCTTGTGCCCACAACTTGAGACTCTTGCACCTTATGTCATTTTGCACTTCTCTAGTCTTTGAGATCTAGTTTGAGTAACACCTTTGTCGGGTTGTTCAAACTAGCGAAAGACCAGAAGCCTAAAGCTTTGTCAAGCTTGTTGTGGAATACCACCTTTGTCGGGGTATTTGGGTTGTCACCTTTGTCGGGACAACCACATCACAACTTGACAGGTTAAGGGTGTGGAGTGCCACCTTTGTCGGGGTATTTGGGTTGTCACCTTTGTCGGGACAACCACACTTAGAAGTGTAAAAGAAATCATTTGGAGTCAATGATAGATGTGTCACAAGAAGAGTCCCAAAACCGAATGTTTTCTTTTAATTGTAATAATTACCAGTTACTTACCAGTACTAAAACAAACCCACCACCCAATCAATCACTTAGCTGGTAGCTTTAAAACCAAACAACCAATCCCAAAATTATCCAACTTAAGGAACAACGTATCCCCCTAATTCCCTTGGGTTCGACCCCTACTTACCACTTACTACCCAGTAGTGTAGTCGCGAGTAGCGGAAAGTATAAATTTATTTGTACAGAGAACATTGCACCTTAACGACAGTGCAGTGCGCTCCGTCAATATTCCAAAACTGATTTTTTCCCTCATTTTATATGCAGGTAATAGCTCCGGAAAAGCACGTGATAGACCAGAATAAGCTAGATGGCGAGTTGGAGGTGAAGCATGAGCCAGAAAAGCCAACGATGGAGCACTCACTCGCTATGAGTCAAAAAGAGCCGCCTGAAAAGTGTAAGAACTCAGGTGCCTTGACAGTCACCCGTGGTGTTGGTAAGTGACAGGCACTGCCTTGTCGCGAGGCAATGTGTACAAATAATATTTATAAGTCCGCTACTCGCGACTTCACTATTGGGTAGCAAGTGGTAAGTAGGGGTCGAACCCAAATGAATTAGGGGGATAGTTGCTCTTTGAGGTGATTGTACAGCGAGGGAGCGTGTTTTAGGTTGGTTGAGGTTTTAGAGCTAGTAACTACGTGACTTTTTGGTTGGTTTTAGTTTTTTTGTGCGAAAAGTAAATGACTGAAAAATAAATACTGAAAAATAAAAATAGAAGACTTACAGCGGGTGATGCGTGATTGTCAAGTCCTCCGGAAGGTGAGCAGTTGAAAGAGCAGTTTATACTAAAATTAAAAGTAAGTGCAGGTGGTGTTTTTAATTTAAGGAAAGCATTCGATTTTGGGGGCTTTGTATCATAGCATGTTTATCATTGACCCTTAGTGATCTTACTAAGTATTCAAACGTGTATCAAGGCCATTCCAAGCACTCGATTTGCCACACTGTCTAGCCCATTCCAAGGTCGTAGAGCACTTGTTCTACTTAGACTAATACCCCATTCCAAGGTATATTAGCCTGTGTGCATCCATTTGGTCAGTCATTCCCGAGCAACCAAATGGTTTTTTAGAGAGGTCAAACTCCTCAGATAAGCTTTGCCATTCCAAGCATCCACTGATCCGAGTATGTTTACGAACCCCACGGAAGAGTTTTGCCATTCCAAGCATCCACTCAACCTTGGAAGTTCTAACCTAATATATGGCACATAGAACAAGTTTTGGATACAAAGAAGAGGCACTAAGAGTATAGCCTAAAACATTTTATGATACAAGTACACCCCTTCAACCGAATGAAGAGTTTAGCTACGAATATCCATAGAGGTGGATACCATAGCTAAGTACTTACAGTTTTTGAAAGACAGTAAGTAAAGGAAGGGGTGAGTACTTCAAGAACCGACAAGAGTACTCAAGAATAGTGAAAAGCTTGAGTACTCAAGAACCAACAGGAGTACTCAAGACCGAACTATAATACTCAAGAACCAACAGGAGTATTATTTATATCAAAACCAAACTTACAAAGTAACAAACTTAGAGAGAGAAGTGTTTATTGATTTTTGGGCTTATGAAATGAGGAGGAGGAGCTCTCCTTTTATAGCCAAAGTGAAGAGGAATGGAGGGCTAGGATGGGAGCACATGGCAAGCCATCCATGGAGGAGGAGGAGCCTCCCATAGCCGCCGGTCCTCTTGGCTTCTTCCCCAAAGCCGCCGGGTAGCCGGTCATGGAGGAGGAGGGGAGGTGGCTTTGGCCACCTCTTGCACAAAGTCGCCGGTCACCATGGGAGAAGGGAGAGTTTTGTGAGTTTTGTTCAGTCTTTTCACAAAACTATCAGTGTATTTCAGCTCCGGACTGACTTTGATTGTTCTTTGGTTGGATTTGTTTTGAGTGATTCCACGTCAGGATCTTGAGATTTCTTCAGTCAGCGTCTGATCGTGACCTTGGAATGACTCGTAATATCTTTTCTGCGTAAAAACTCCTCCTTAGCATATATTCTCTCTAAACTCCAAAATGCCCTGTAGATAAATATCGGAACTAACAAGCAAAAGTTAACTAGACAAACAGTCTAATTTGGTGGGTTTAACTGTGTTTTTGATTCGTATAATTATGGTCCATCAGTAAGACCCTCATACACCACTGTTTAACCGATTTGGGTGCTGATAGTAATGCTATGCCATATTCTCCATGCCGTTTGCTGAGAGTAGGACCATTGAAATGTCCTAAACTGTTGGCAGAGTTAGGAAATACATCACGTGTTCACCCTAATGGTTTACTTGAGGATCTAATGCTCCATGTTGGAGATCTTGTTGTTCCTGTAGACTCTAATGTTTTGCAGATAGGAGATACTGGAGATAACGATCCTCGATCACTTAGTGTTGGACGACCATTCATCTCTGCTACAAGGACAAAGATTGAAATGGGAACATGCTTGATGTCGCTTGTGTTTGATGGCAAGATGCTGAACTTCAAATTTTACGAGGATGCCAAACGTTCATACATGAAGAAGCGACAGAGACATGGCATGTTTGAATGGAAACCAGGATGGAGAAACACTAGAGCACGACTCGATGGACCAGTAGCTATGAGCAAGATGTCCCCACCAACTCGGGAGTATGTGAAGGCGAACCCGCCTGATCGATGGAGAGCAGACACGAGCACATCATTACACGGTGATTTTGGGCAGATTGAAGGAGCAGCTGAGGCAAAATTTGACCTCACACGTCCATGGGATCCTAACTTGTGATCCCTAAAGAGGTAACGTCGAGCCAACGACGTAAAACAAAGGCGCTCGCAGGGCGGCAGCCCGGCATTTCTTTTCGTTTTTCAGTTTATTTTCTTGTTTTGTTTATTTGAGTCTTGAGTCTTATTTGTCACATTGTATTCGGGAAAGAGATGCTCTTTTTGCAGGAAACATGCACCTCAGTGCGGAGTCGTTGAGAGGGTCCCGACCGAGCGAGCCTTGTGCACGTAGAGTGGACCAACCCGCTATCCTTCTTTGCGTAAGACTGCTATCCATCGGGGGTAGTTTCGCACTTTGAATACATTATGTCAAGAAAAATTAAGCTTTTGAAGATTCTGTCACCAAGACTTACGAGTCTAAGGAGATTGGTTCTTAAGTGAGACCGTTTGTGACTCCACCAATCTCCTGGGAATTCTTTACTTGTCTTAATTTCTTCGACATAGTCCTTTCATTTTGTGACGACCTCACGTTGCGATACAAGTCTCTACCAAAAGAAGGCAGGCGCAATGGTGCTCTCCTTGGACTCAGAGGAGAATGGCCCACCCAGTTGCGAGCCATGTGTGCGCAGAATCGGAGCATTGGAGGAATCCTCGACCAAACTTGCCCAACTTTAGATTCTGACTCGGCCATTAGTCTTAGAATGGCCCATTTATCGAGACATGTGAGAATCCCACAGCGTTCTGGCGAAGTCGTCCGGAGGCCGTCCAACCGATAGGGGCACTGTGCGCACAGAATGGGCACACTGCCAGAATCCTCGACCGAAGTTCATTATCTGGAAATTCTGGCTCGACAGAAGTATTTAAAATGTCAAATAACCTTGGAAGAGCGATTCGCATCACATCACACGAGGGAAGCGCCTCATTATTTCGACCGTACAGGTTCCCCTCGTCGTCATTCTGATAGTCATGGTGGCTTCCTGCACGAGACATGGTTATGCAGCGAGTACAAAATTAAATAACTTTATCCGATTGCAATTCTAATTCCCCGGCAACGGCGCCAAAATTTGACAGCGCGTCGTTGTGCGCTGCAAAATTTACATTTATAGTTCCACTACTTTAGTGGCTCACTATTGGCTAGCAAGCGGTAAGTAGGGGTCGAACCCAAGAGAGTCAGTGTGGAATGGTTGTTCTTTGAAAAGAAAGAAAATAAAAGTAAATACAGGTTGGGTTTGAGTGGTTTAAACTGAAAGTAATACTGTAAAGTAAATTGCTGGAACAGTCGAGTTCAATATCAACCAAACAACATACTTTTGGTTTGTCGCTCGCTGTATTTCAAGCGCAATACGTGCCAAAGTTATGTTGGATTGATATTGAGCAAGTCTGTAGTAAGCGTACGGAAATGTAAAGACTGAAAAGTAAAGGTACTGAAAATAAGTGCGGAAAGTAAAGTACTGAAAGTAAACAGTTGATATTGAGACTGAAAGTAGAATGAAGAGTTGGTGTTTTATCAAAGGAAAGGATTCGATTTTAGGGGCCTTGTATCATAAATCTGTTCATCATTGACCGCTAATGATCATACTATGTGTTCAAAGATGTATCAAGGCTATTTCTAGCACTCGACTTGCCACATCGTCTAGTCCTTTTCAAGACATAGAACACTTGTTCTACTTATGCTAATTCCTCCTTTCGAAGTATCTTAGCTTATGTGCATCCACCTGATCAATCATTTCCGATCAACCAAGTGGTGTTTAAGGAAGGTTGAACTCCTCGAATAAGCTTTGCTCTTTCGAGCCTCCACTTAGCCGAGTATGTTCACGAACCTCATGGAAAAGCTTTGCTCTTTCGAGCCTCCACTCATCCATGAATGTTCTAACCTAATATGTGGCACATAGAACAAGTCTGAACACAATAGAAGCACTAAGAAAAGGGTCTAAAACATGTTTTGATACAAACACACCCTTTCAACCGAATGAAGGGTTTAGCTACGAATATCCATGGAAGAGGACATCATAGCTAAGTGCTTGAAAAGTAAAGGTTTTCGAAAGACAAAAAGTAAAGTTTTTGAAAGTAAAAGACAGGGAAAAGCTTGAGCACTTCAAGAACCAACAAGAGTACTCAAGAACAAGCTTGGAGCTTTCAATATCAAAGTTGAGTGTTTACAAGGATTGTGCCTAAAATCTAGAGAGATTCTCTACAAGGATTATGAGACTTGAGACTACAATTTTGGACATTGAACAAAGGAGAGGGAGCTCTCTATTTATAGGCAAAGGAGAGAGGCAAATCAACAAGGCATGGGCACTCCAAGTCAAGCCGCCGGCCATAGGTGGATTTGATGGGCCGTATTTATACGACTCATCGAGTCAACTAAACCCACCAAAAACGACCCTTTATCCTTTGAACATTTACTTGTTAAGGTCGTTTTGTATTTCAGGTGAATCTGGGGTTTACGGAAGAAACAAGCTCAAAAAGGGATTTTTGTGCTAAAAAAGGATCGCTTGCAATTTCTGGCCAGCCAAAGACCGAGAAACCCAGGTCACGCCCGAAGCCCAGCGCGCCTGCCGAGCTATTCAAGTCCAAAATCAAGTCGCTTGGGCAAACGATCTAATCTGACAAATCCACCTCGACCAAAGTGATCAAAATGGAAAATAAGGTGGACAATGTCGAAAAACCAAGAAGAATGCCCGAGCAGATTGGCAGTTGGCTCAATCCCAAAGCAAAGGCCCCGCGCGCATAGGCACCTAAACCAAGACGCTCGACCAAACCATCGAATCTGGAAAATCTGGCTCGACCAAGTTGTTTGGAATGCCCAATAACTCGGACAATCTCACTTCCTAGACAAAATGCTCGAGTGGACCCAGCTCAAGCTCCTAGCTCAAATTGCGGCTAACTTAAGGATAAAGGAAGCTCCAAGAGGATGGCACTTGGCACCTACTTGCTTGGGCGGCAACCCTTTTGAAGAGGAGAAGTCAGCCGCCTCCCATGCCTATATATAGAAGGCTTGTGCCTTGTGAAAAAAAGGAGAGCTTGGAGTGACAATTTTAAGGGAAACTCTAGAGAGGGAAACGAGAGCTTGTAGGGTCGAAAACACTTGTAACACTTTGCACTTGAAATCAAAGGCTAAATTCCTCTGTACACGTTCTTATCTTTACTTTTACTTGCAATAGTTATGGTATTCACTTCAATGAATAGTCGTAGCTAAACTTCCATTCGGTTGAAAGAGTTCCTGTGTTTTTTGGGGGATGATGGGCTTGGGTCCAGTTCCCATGGTTCTGCCAGTTTCTCCTTTCGTACCTCCGAACAGAGGAAGATATCGTGTTGTCCATGCATACATAGTGTGTAGCGTGATGAAGAAACGAGAAGGGAAAGGAAAGAACAACTAATCCGACGGCTAACTCCCCGGCAACGGCGCCAATTTGACAGATGCTTGTCGTCAGAGCAAATGTACAAATAAATTTATAAGTCCGCTACTCGCGACTTCACTACTGGGTAGCAAGTGGTAAGTAGGGGTCGAACCCAAGGGAATTAGGGGGATAAGTTGTTCTTTGAGGGATCGTACAGCGGGGGAGCGTGTTTTTTGGTTGATTGAGGTTTTACTACTAACAGCTAAGTGATTGGTTGGTTGGTTTTGGTTTTTAGTGCGGAAAAGTAAATGACATAAAAGTAAATACTGAAAGTAAAAAGAAGACTTACAGCGGTTGTTGCGTGATCGGCAAGTCTTGCGGAACGTAGCAGTTGAAAGGGCAGTTTATACTAAGGAAGTAAGTGCAGGTAGTGTTTTAATCTAAGGAAAGCATTCGGTTTATGGGGCCTTGTATCATAGCATGTTTATCATTGACCTTTAGTGATCTTGCTAAGTATTCAAACGTGTATCAAGGCCATTTCAAGCGCTCGATTTGCCACACTGTCTAGCCCATTTCAAGGTCGTAGAGCACTTGTTCTATTTAGACTAGCACCCCATTTCAAGGTATACTAGCCTATGTGCATCCATTTGATCAATCATTTCCGATCAAACCAAATGGTGTTTTAGAGAGGTCGAACTCCTCAGATAAGCTTTGCCATTTCAAGCATCCACTTACCCGAGTATGTTCATGAACCCCCACGGAAGAGTTTTGCCATTTCAAGCATCCACTCAACCTTGGAAGTTCTGACCTAATATATGGCACATAGAACAAGTTTTGAACACAAAGAAGAGGCACTAAGAGTATAGCCTAAAACATTTTATGATACAAGTACACCCCTTCAACCGAATGAAGAGTTTAGCTACGAATATCCATAGAGGTGGATACCATAGCTAAGTACTCAAGGGTTTTTGAAAGACAGTAAGTAAACGAGAATACTCAAGAACCAACAGGAGTATTCTCAAAGACTACTAGAATACTCAAGAACCAACAGGAGTATTATAGATTTCAAACAAAAGTATTACAAGGATTGTTGACAGATGCTCGTCGTCAAAGCAAATGTACAAATAAATTTATAGTCCGCTACTCGCGACTATACTACTGGGTAGTAAGTGGTAAGTAGGGGTCGAACCCAAAGGAATTAGGGGGATAGTCGTTCTTTAAGGAATTTGTACAGCGAGGGAGCGTGTTTAGGTTGGTTGGTTGGTTTTAAAGCTACCAGCTAAGTGATTGATTGGTTGGTTGATTGGTTTTAGTACTGGAAAGTAACTGATAATTATTACAATTAAAAGAAAACGTTCGGTTTCAGGGGCCTTGTATTATATCCTGTTTATCATTGACCTTTAGTGAATCTTCTAAGTATTCAAACGTGTATCAAGGCCTTTTCCGGCGCTCGATTTGCCACACTGTCTAGTCTTTTGCAAAAGTGTTCGAAAGTGAATCAAGGCCATTTCAAGCACTCGACTTGCAACACTGTCTAATCTTTTGCAAAAAACGTAAAGCCCTTGTTCTACTTAGACTAGCGCCAATACCCCATTCAGGATATGCTAGCCTGTGTGCATCCATTTTGGGTTGTCTTTTCCGATTTACCCAAAATGGTGTTTGAGAGAGATCAAACTCCTCAGATAAGCTTTGCAATTTCAAGCATCCACTTACCCGAGTATGTTTACGAACTTCCACAGATGAGCTTTGCCATTTCAAGCATCCACTCAACCTTGGAAGTTCTGATCTAATATATGGCACATAGAACAAGTTTTGAATACATAGACGAGACACTAAATTAACAGTCTAAAACATTTTATAATACAAGTCCACCCCTTCTACCGAACTACTAGTTTAGCTACTATTTATCGCGCTAAACATTATAACTAAGGAATTGGAAATTAAAGACGGAAATAAATATTAGAATACTTACAACCGTTGAAGCGCCAAGGGAGCAATCTTTTATTTCCAAAGCCAAACTTACAAAATCTAGAGAGATAAGTGATTTTTGGATGAGAATGGGATGATGGTGAGATGATACAAATGAGGAAGGGATGCATGGTATTTATAGGCTAAGGGAGGAGAAATGGGTGGTGGAGATGAGGGGCAAGTGTCTTTGATCCAATGGAGGAGGAGGAGGAGCAAGGAGGAGCCGCCACATGGGGGAGGAGCAAAGCCGCCGGTCAAGGGAGGAGGAGGAGGGCTGAGCCGCCGGTTGCAGGTCACCATGGAGGGAGGAGCTCCTCCCTTGGCCACCTCCAAGCATGGTGGCCGGTCACCTTGGTCCATGCTTGCATTTGATAGTTGATTTTGAATGGCCAAGTGATTCTAAGACTAATGGTCGAGCCAGAATTTCCAAATTCCATGGTTTGGTCGAGCAATTTGGTCTTGGTGCCTATGCGCGAGGCTTTTGCCTTGGAATTGAGCTAACTGCCAATCTGCTCGAGCATTCTCCTTGGTTTTCCGACATCTTCCAGCTTATTTTCCATTTGGAACATTTTGGTCGAGGTGGAATTGTCAGATGAGGTGTTTTGCTCGAGCAACTTGAATTGAGTGTTTGGTTAGCTCGGCAGAGGGCCTGGGACTGCTTCACCCGGTCGGGTGGTTTCTGTGGCATTTTCCTACCCGGTCGGTTGAGTCTTCCATGTGATATTTTTGGCGTAAAATCCTCCTTGGTTTGATTTGTTTGGAGTGATTCAATGTCAGGATCCTTGAGATTTCTTCAGTCAGCGTCTGATCTTGACCTTGGAATGACTCTTAATATCTTTTCAGCGTAAACTCCTCACCTTAGCGTGTTTTCTCTCTAAGCGCCAAAATACCCTGTAGAAATATATCGGAACTAACAAGCAAAAGTTAAATAGACCAACAGTCTAATTTGGTGGGTTTTACGGTGTTTATGATTCGTATAATTTGGGTCCATCAATTGTGCTCTCAACTTAGAGAGATAAGTGATTTGTGTTTGGAATGAGGATGGATTTTGTGGATGATTTATAAGTGAAGAGAAGATGTCTATTTATAGGCTAAGGGAGGCAAGGAGAGCCATACACTTGTCAAGGGAGGAGAGGCTTGTGGCTTGAGATCTCAACACATGGCATAAGGATAGCAAAAGCCATCGGGGTGAGTCACAACTCCAAAAGCCATCGGAAGATATTTGTTTCTCAAAAGCCATCGGTTTGACCGGAATTTGACCGGAGCTTCTCGGATTTTGGAGAGTGTTTTCTGAATGAAAATGTCATTCTAAGATGATCTCAAGAAGGAACCTAAGCCAAATTCTGCTTGGAACATGGTCGAAATCCCAAATCGGCTGAAATTGCCCTTGTTTGGCTTTTACCGGGCTTGGTGCCTTTGCATTGCGTTCTTGTCCAAACGCCGACTGTTCTAGCATATTTGAATGATTCCAAGTCGGTTCCATGAAAGTTGTACAGTCGGAATCTGGTCGTGTCCTGACTCGTAATTCATTTTCAGCTTTAAAACTCCTCCTTAGCCTGTATTCTCTCTAGACTCCAAAATACCCTGTAGATAAATATCGGAACTAACAAGCAAAAGTTAAATAGACAAACAGTCTAATTTGGTGGGCTTCACTGTGTTTATGATTCATACAATTATGGTCCATCAGATCACCCCACACTTTTAGTTTTTTCGTCCCGAACAATGCTATTAAAGGGCGGCACACACTATCTAAGTAAGCTTTTAAAATATGAAGGTTAGACTGTGGGACTAGATTTATCCTAATTCATGCATTACTTACTTATTACCAAATTAAACCGTGTAAATAAATAGAAGAAACTTGATACTTGTACCTTCGTGCCGAGATGCAAATTAATTCGGATGTTTCGGGAGATAGCCCTTTTCAGGATTCTGGACTGCATTCTCGGGACCGTCTTGCACTATATGGTTTCCTTGTAGCTTTCTCTAGCACATGATTCGGTTCGGGTTTCACTGAGTTGAGCCTTTTGATTTCTTTTTGGCGAGGGACAGCTTTTTTTTGGTAGTGAATCGGCCTTTGGCCTTTGATTTGACTCTTTGAGTTCTTCACTTTTGTTCGGTTAAAACCTTCACAATTTTGGCCTTTGGCCTTTGATTAGCTCTTTGAGCTTTTGCCTTTTTGTGGCCTGCTAGTCCATTTTATCAAGCCTTTTTGGGAGGTCCAATCATCGCCCGCAAGCATATGGAAATACCTCCCCGCTCTCTCTCATCCTTGCCATTTTGCGCGAGTCAAAATGAGGGTCGCTCATTTATTTTCCCGGCTATTAGGACTAGAGATAGGACGGTTTGATTCCCGTCCCGCCCTTTTTTTTTTGCATAAACGCTGCATGGCGGAGATGACTTCAATCTTCTCTGAAACCCGAAGTGCAGCCTCCACTGACTTCGAAAACCACATAGCGAAATTCAGTCCTTTGAGTGCTTGCCAAGCCCCTCTAGGGCAGTTTCTATCAGCTCCACATCCCTAGTTTATCTCAGCACAAAGGGACAAATGAGAAGTTACATTCTAAGTTTTTAAACAGTTGAATTTTCACAAGGTAAATGCATGAATTATGATCTATCTTTTTCACATTCTCAAGTTCATATTTTCAAAAAGATAATATTAAAAAATAAAAACATGTTATTTAACTAATGTACACAGGTGGTTCTCACCCCACACTTTTGAACGAAGGCGTGCCTCACAGCACAACTTAGTTCAAAAGTCATGCAAGCAAATATTTACAGGTAAGGTGAGAATGACTTAAGGCAAAAACTAAATGACAGAAATTAAATGACTGAAAGATAGGTGTCGGGTTACCTCCCGACCAGTGCATTTGTTTAACGTCGTTAGCTCGACAGTACCTCATTCCTGAATCATAAGGTGGGATCCCATGGGTGGCTCAGGTCGAATTTTGTCGCGGTTCCTGCGTTGATTCTAGGTTTGACTCTCCCCGAGTTCTTGTGGGATGATGTGCTCGGGTCAAGACTCCTTTGTTTCGGTGGTTTTTCTTTCCATTGTCTCTGAGAAGGCGAGGGATTTTTGACCATAGCTGCTGGTCCATGGAGCCGTGCTCTCTTGCTTCTCCTTCCGGGTTTCCATTCCTTTGGCCCATGTCTTGGCCGTTTCTTCATGTTTGAATGGGTGGCACCTTTGCAATTCTGAAAGTTTAGTATTGTGCCATTGAACACGAGCGACCTTGAGCTTGTTCCCATGCCAAGCCTCTTCTTTGTGGCAGAGATGATTGGCCATCCTAGAACGAGTGAGTTTTCAGCCGGCTTTTCTTGGCTCATGACGAGTGAGTGCTCCATCGGCTCTTCTGTCCCTTGATTTGCCTCTAATTCCCCTTGCACCTCATCATCATTGGTCTCATGATCTTCGGTGGATGTGATCTGCATTAAACATGAAGGGTTAGGTAGGGGCTTCTCGGCCATAAGGATCGGGTCTTTCTCGAGCAGCTCTTCAGTGAGGACCGGGCCTGTCGTGATTTTCTCGGTCAGCTCGGTAATGAGGATTGGCTTTGTTTTGGTCAGTTCGGGCGCACCCTGGTCTATCTCGGCCAGCCCGACACTGAGGTCCGGGGCTTCTGCCGGCTCGGCAGTGAGGACTGTGTTTGACTCGGCTGGTTTGGCAATGAGGTGCTGGACTGGCGTGATTTCCTCGGGTAGATTGGTAATGTGGACCGGGCCTGAATTGGGCAGTTTTTCTTCTAACTCCCAGGGATAATCTGAGTGGAGCTCTTCTTCAGGCAACCATGGGTCCTCATCCTCGTCATTTATTTTGTCTCCGGGGGCAATCACACTGGGGTCTGGGTCTGATTTGGACATCTCGGCAGCGAGGACAGGGCCTTCCTCTTCTGCCAGCTCGGTAGTGAGTTCCCATGAAGGCTTTTCCTCGTCCCATACTGGACCGGTTTCTTGCTCTAGGTCTTCTGATGGCTCGGGAGTGAGGTTCGGTTCTAGTAGCTCGGCCGGCTCCGTGGGCTCTTCTTTGATGACTCTTGGCCAGAGCATCTCTTTGATCCGGTCAAAAGCTTCTTTTTGAGCCGCCCAGAATTCCTCGTTTTCGACCTGGTTTTGGTGTACCATGTTTGCCAGTTCTTCGAGCCGCATGGCCTGATCTTGTTTCGCGCTTCCTGCCATATCTTCTATTAAGTTCCACAGATCATCCGCGCTTAAGTTATCCATCGAGCCTCCTGCCGCAGCATCATTAAGCCTATTCCACTCTTGTGGCATCATTCCACCGAGAAACCTTTGAAGAAGATCGAATTTTGTGAATCCATGGTGCGGGCAGCTCGTCACAAGGGAGTCAAAGTACGACAAGTACTCGTCCAATGTTTCATCGCGGGATTGCTGATGGACCATAATTGTATGAATCATAAACACAGTTAAACCCACCAAATTAGATTGTTTGTCTATTTAACTTTTGCTTGTTAGTTCCGATATTTATCTACAGGGTATTTTGGAGTCCAGAGAGAATACAGGCTAAGGAGGAGTTTTTAAGCTAAAAAGATATTACGAGTCATTCCAATGTCACGACCATGCTACACTCAAAATCAGCCTTAACATCCTTCATGGAACCGACTTGGAATCACTCAAACATGATAAATCCATCGGCATTTGGACAAGAACGCAATGCAAAGGCACCGAGCCCGGTAAAGGCCAAACAAGGGCAATTTTAGCCGATTTGGGATTTCGACCATGTTCCAAGCAGAATTTGGCTTAGGTTCCTTCTTGAGATCATCTTAGAATGACATTTTCATTCAGAATACACTCTCCAAAATCCGAGAAGCTCCGGTCAAATTCCGGTCAAACCAATGGCTTTTGAGAAACAAATATCTTCCGATGGCTTTTGGGAGTGGTGAGTCACCTCCGATGGCTTTCTCCCCTCCCCCATGTGGCTTCATCTCCTTGCTCTCCCTCTCCCCATGTGACAAGTGCTGCCATCTCCCATCTCCTCCATGGCTATAAATAGAGCTCATCTCTTCCCTTTGTAAATCATCCAAAAATCCAAAAGTGGGGAGAGCTCATCTCTCTACACATCCACAATCCACAATCCCAAAATCCCACAATCCATACAACACTTATCTCTCTAGATTTTGGCACTTTTGTAAGCTTGGTTTGAAATCTATAATACTCCTGTTGGTTCTTGAGTATTCTAGTAGTTCTTGAGTACTCTTGTCGGTTCTTGAAGTACTCAAGCTTGTCTTACTTTTCACTGTTCTTGAGTACTCTTGTCGGTTCTTGAAGTACTCACCCCTTTCCTTTACTGTCTTTTACTTTCGAAACCTTTACTTTCCTGTCTTTCAAAACTGCAACTTTACTTTCCTTGTCTTTACTTTCAAAACCTTTACTTTTTAAAGTACTTAGATATGATGTCCTCTTCCATGGATAATCGTAGCTAAACCCATATTCGATTGAGGGTTCTCACCCTTGTGCCCACATCTTGAGACTCTTGCACCTTATGTCATTTTACACTTCTCTAGTCTTTGAGATCTAGTTTGAGTAACACCTTTGTCGGGTTGTTCAAACTAGCGAAAGACTAGAAGCCTAAAGCTTTGTCAAGCTTGTTGTGGAATACCACCTTTGTCGGAGTATTTGGGTTGTCACCTTTGTCGGGACAACCACATAACAACTTGACAGGTTAAGGGTGTGGAGTACCACCTTTGTCGGGGTATTTGGGTTGTCACCTTTGTCGGGACAACCACACTTAGAAGTGTAGAAGAAATCATTTGGAGTGAATGATAGATGTGTCACAAGAAGAGTCCCTAAACCGAATCTTTCCTTAGATTGATGCTTGAAATGGCAAAGCTCTTCCGAGTAGTTCATTCCCTCTTTAGCCATTTGGTGGATCGGAAATGATTGATCAAATGGTTGCACTTAGGCTAATATACCTTGAAATGGGGTATTAGTCTAGTTAGAACTAGGAAGCTATGTCTTGAAAGGGACTAGCCGGAGGTGCAAACGCTTGAAATGACTTTGCTTGGAGTTATATCTTGAAATGGAATAACTCACTCCCTAGAACACTTAGTTAGATCTTTGGAGGTCGTTGATGAATGGAGACAAAATATAAGGCTCCTAAACCGAATTCCTTCTCTTAAAAACCACCCTTTACTTTCCTAAGACTTGGACCTTCAAGCATTTACTTTCTTCGCATCTTTACTTTCTTGCATATTTACTTATTGTCTTACTTTCCTAAGACTTGGACCTTCAAGCATTTACTTTATTCGCATCTTTACTTTCTCGCATATTTACTTATTGTCTTACTTTCCTAAGACTTGGTCCCTCAAGCACTTTACATTTCCGCACTTTACTTTCTCGCACATTTACCTTCAGTCATTTACCTTTCAAGTACTCAATTTCAGCACTAAAACCTCAACCAAAAACCCCAATTGTCTTACTTTATTTTTCGCTTTCAAAAGAACAACTGTTTCCAACCAAACTCCCTTGGGTTCGACCCCTTGACAGATGCTTGTCGTCAGAGCAAATGTACAAATAAATTTATAAGTCCGCTACTCGCGACTTCACTACTGGGTAGCAAGTGGTAAGTAGGGGTCGAACCCAAGGGAATTAGGGGGATAAGTTGTTCTTTGAGGGATCGTACAGCGGGGGAGCGTGTTTTTTGGTTGATTGAGGTTTTACTACTAACAGCTAAGTGATTGGTTGGTTGATTTTGGTTTTTAGTGCGGAAAAGTAAATGACATAAAAGTAAATACTGAAAGTAAAAAGAAGACTTACAGCGGTTGTTGCGTGATCGGCAAGTCTTGCGGAACGTCAGCAGTTGAAAGGGCAGTTTATACTAAGGAAGTAAGTGCAGGTAGTGTTTTAATCTAAGGAAAGCATTCGGTTTCGGGGGCGTTGTATCATAGCATGTTTATCATTGACCTTTAGTGATCCTGCTAAGTATTCAAACGTGTATCAAGGCTATTTCAAGCGCTCGATTTGTCACACTGTCTAGCCCATTTCAAGGTCGTAGAGCACTTGTTCTATTTAGACTAGCACCCCATTTCAAGGTATACTAGCCTATGTGCATCCATTTGATCAATTATTTCCGATCAAACCAAATGGTGTTTTAGAGAGGTCGAACTCCTCAGATAAGCTTTGCCATTTCAAGCATCCACTTACCCGAGTATGTTCACGAACCCCCACGGAAGAGTTTTGCCATTTCAAGCATCCACTCAACCTTGGAAGTTCTGACCTAATATATGGCACATAGAACAAGTTTTGAACACAAAGAAGAGGCACTAAGAGTATAGCCTAAAACATTTTATGATACAAGTACACCCCTTCAACCGAATGAAGAGTTTAGCTACGAATATCCATAGAGGTGGATACCATAACTAAGTACTCGAGGGTTTTTGAAAGACAGTAAGTAAAGGAGAATACTCAAGAACCAACAGGAGTATTCTCAAAGACTACTAGAATACTCAAAAACCAACAGGAGTATTATAGATTTCAAACAAAAGTATTACAAGGATTGTGCTCTCAACTTAGAGAGATAAGTGATTTGTGTTTGGAATGAGGATGGATTTGTGGATGAGGATATGTGGATTGTGGATGAGGATATGTGGATGATTTACAAGTGAAGAGAAGATGTCTATTTATAGGCTAAGGGAGGCAAGGAGAGCTATACACTTGTCAAGGGAGGAGAGGCTTGTGGCTTGAGATCTCAACACATGGCATAAGGAGAGCAAAAGCCATCGGGGTGAGTCACCACTCCAAAAGCCATCGGAAGATATTTGTTTCTCAAAAGCCATCGGTTTGACCGGAATTTGACCGGAGCTTCTCGGATTTTGGAGAGTGTATTCTGAATGAAAATGTCATTCTAAGATGATCTCAAGAAGGAACCTAAGCCAAATTCTGCTTGGAACATGGTCGAAATCCCAAATCGGCTGAAATTGCCCTTGTTTGGCTTTTACCGGGCTTGGTTCCTTTGCATTGCGTTCTTGTCCAAACGCCGACTGTTCTAGCATATTTGAATGATTCCAAGTCGGTTCCAAGAAAGTTGTACAGTCGGAATCTGGTCGTGTCCTGACTCGTAATTCATTTTCAGCTTTAAAACTCCTCCTTAGCCTGTATTCCCTCTAGACTCCAAAATACCCTGTAGATAAATATCGGAACTAACAAGCAAAAGTTAAATAGACAAACAGTCTAATTTGGTGGGTTTAACTGTGTTTATGATTCATACAATTATGGTCCATCAGATCACCCCACACTTTTAGTTGTTCGTCCCGAACAATGCTATTAAAGGGCGACACACACTATCTAAGTAAGCTTTTAAAATATGAAAGTTAGACTGTGGGACTAGATTTATCCTAATTCATGCATTACTTACTTATTACCAAATTAAATCGTGTAAATAAATAGAAGAAACTTGATACTTGTACCTTCGTGCTGAGATGCAAATTAATTCGGATGTTTCGGGAGATAGCCCTTTTCAGGATCATGGACTGCATTCTCGGGACCGTCTTGCACTATATGGTTTCCTTGTAGCTTTCTCTAGCACGTGATTCGGTTCGGGTTTCACTGAGTTGAGCCTTTTGATCTCTTTTTGGCGAGGGACAACTTTTTTTGTAGTGAATCGGCCTTTGGCCTTTGATTTGACTTTTTGAGTTCTTCACTTTTGTTCGGTTAAAACCTTCACAATTTTGGCCTTTGGCCTTTGATTAGCTCTTTGAGCTTTTGCTTCTTTGAGCTTTTGCCTTTTTGTGGCTTGCTAGTCCATTTTCTCAAGCCTTTTTGGGAGGTCCAATCATCGCCCGCAAGCATATGGAAATACCTCCCCGCTCTCTCTCATCCTTGCCGTTTTGCGCGAGTCAAAAGGAGGGTCGCTCAATTATTTTCCCGGCTATTAGGACTAGAGAGAGGACGGTTTGATTCCCGTCCCGCCTTTTTTTTGCATAAACGCTGCATGGCGGAGATGACTTCAATCTTCTCTGAAACCCGAAGTGCAGCCTCCACTGACTTCGAAAACCATATAGCGAAATTCAGTCCTTTGAGTGCTTGCCAAGTCTCTCTAGGGCAGTTTATATCAACTCCACATCGCTAGTTTATCTCAGCACAAAGGGACAAATGAGAAGTTACATTCTAAGTTTTTAAACAGTTGAATTTTCACAAGGTAAATGCATGAATTATGATCTATCTTTTTCACATTCTCAAGTTCATATTTTCAAAAAGATAATATTAAAAAAAAGAAAAACATGTTATTTAACTAATGTACACAGGTGGTTCTCACCCCACACTTTTGAACGAAGGCGTGCTTTTCAGCAAGGCTTAGTTCAAAAGTCATGCAAGCAAATATTTACAGGTAAGGTGAGAATGAAAAAACTAAATGACAGAAATTAAATGACTGAAAGTAAGATAGGTGTCGGGTTACCTCCCGACCAGTGCCTTTGTTTAACGTCGTTGGCTCGACAGTACCTCACTCCTGGATCATAAGTAGGGATCCCATGGGTGCTTGAGGTCGAACTTCTTCTCGGCAGCTCTTTTGATTTGCCCAAAGAACACATATGGCAGCGGGCTTGGTTCTGCTCTCCCTTGATCCGGAGGCTTCTTTTTCACATATCCCCGAGAAGGCGAGGACTCCTTGACCATAGCTGCTGCTCCATCAAGTCGAGCTCTCTTGCTTCTCCTTCCGGGTTTCCATTCCCTTGGCCCATGTCTTGGCCGTTTCTTCATGTTTGAATGGGTGGCACCTTTGCAATTCTGGAAGTTTAGTATTGTGCCATTGAACACGAGCGACCTTGAGCTTGTTCCCATGCCAAGCCTCTTCTTTGTGGCAGAGATGATTGGCCATCCTAGAACGAGTGAGTTTTCAGCCGGTTTTTCTTGGCTCATGACGAGTGAGTGCTCCATCTTCGGCTCTTCTGGCTCATGTTTTGCCTCCAACTCCCCTTGCACCTCATCATTGACCACTTCATCTTCAGGGGCTGTGATCCGCATACAAACCGAGGGGACAAGTTGGGGGACTTCCACCACAAGGGCTAGGTCTTTCTCGAGCAGCTCTTCAGTGAGGACCGGGCCTGCCGTGATTTTCTCGGTCAGTTCGACAGTGAGGTCCGGGCATGTCTCGGCTGGTTTGGCAGTGAAGTCCGGGACCGGCATGATTTCCTTGGGTACTCCGAGCGCAAGGACCGGGCCTGGATTGATTTGTTCGGCCGCATTATCCTCTAGAGTTTCGAGAAATTCGGGCCTCATTTTCTCTTCTCCGGGCAACCTTGGGTCTTTGTCCTCCTCTTGCTCCAAAGGTTTGCCGACAAGCATTTTTCCACTCCTAAGAGTCAAGGCACTCACATCTTTCTGCATGATTTGAATGGTTTGTGAAAGGAGTCTGCTGGACTCATTAGCGAGTGCGGACACTGAGGCAACGAGTTGAGAGATGTGATTCTTTAAGTCCTTTGTTTCGGCTTGGTTTTGATGCATAGTAGTATTCAACTGTTGCACAGTACCTGACAATTGCATTAACATGTCCTCAAGAGATTTGTTTGGTCCCTCTTGTTGGTTGCTCGAGCTTGCTTGGTACTGTCCAGCTGACGGGGCGTCCTGGTTGTACTGTTGGTGGAGAGGTTGATAGAATGAATGGGCTAGTTGAGAGACAGCTGGTTGTGTTTCTTGGTATCCTCCTAACATATTTATTTCTGCCGGGTTCTCTTCTATTAATGTTGGGCATGCATCAGTTTTGTGGTCTGTAGAGCCACAAAACTCGCAAGGTTTTACCGGCACTGGTTGTTTTCGTAGGATCTGAATCATCATCTCCTTTAATTGTTTTATCTCTTCTGGCATAGAGCTCATTGGTGTTTCAGCTTGTGCCACATTCCTTGTTCGGGAAAATTCTTCCTGCCGAGTTGTCTCTTCTCTAAATCGGGCATTTTCAGCAACGTTGGCGATGAGGTTCCTTATGCCGCTCAATGATAGATTCATCATGGATCCTCCAGCTGAGGCATCCAGGAGCATTTTGTCTAAGGGTCTTAATCCATCAATGAGGTATTCGATGATGAGTTTCTCGGGTAGTCCAAGGGTACATCAGCTTCTTTCTAGGTGGTTGAACTTTTCCAGGTAGTCGTACATGGTTTCATTGGGCCCTTGCTTGATGTCTTGTAATTGCCTTCTTACTTGCATTGCCCTTCCTGCCGGGTAATATTTGTCCAGGAATTTCCTTTGCATCTGAACCCATGTTCTGATGCTTCCCGAAGGCAATGAAAGGAACCAGTCGTTTGCCGAGTCAATGAGGGAAAAATAGAACGCCTTCAACTTGAAGTCGTTTATACTCACTCGATTGGGTTTTAGATTCTGGCAAATGCCGTGTAAGCGTTGGAGGTGAGTTGTCGCAGATTCTCCATGTGCTCCTGAGAACTTGGGCAAGCTATGGGCAACTGATGCGTTGATGGTAATGTATTCCAGTTCAGGGCCCTCGTATATGCACCATGGTTGCGTTTCGAAATCTGGGGCATTCAGCTCTCCCATCGTAGGTGCGCGGTCGTTGTTATTCGCATAATAGTTGTCAAAGACAGGTTCTTGCCTAGGCATTTGTCGAGGTTGAGGGTGTGGGGGACGTATAGGGGGTTGCACTGGACCAGCTGCATTTCGATCTTCGGGTGGTACTTGGTTTCTTCGAACGACCTCCCTATTACGAGCTCTTTGGTTTCTGATGAGTTGTTCCGGATCTTCAATAAATGGAGGTGGAGCCTCATTATTTCGATCGTACAGGTTTATCTCGTCATCATCTTGATAGTCATGGTGGCTTCCTTCACGAGACATGGTTGTTTTGGAGCGAGTATCGATTCAAAGAACTTATCCGATTAGGTAACTAATTCCCCGGCAACGGCGCCAATTTGACAGATGCTTGTCGTCAGAGCAAATGTACAAATAAATTTATAAATCCGCTACTCGCGACTTCACTACTGGGTAGCAAGTGGTAAGTAGGGGTCGAACCCAAGGGAATTAGGGGGATAAGTTGTTCTTTGAGGGATCGTACAGCGGGGGAGCGTGTTTTTTGGTTGATTGAGGTTTTACTACTAACAGCTAAGTGATTGGTTGGTTGGTTTTGGTTTTTAGTGCGGAAAAGTAAATGACATAAAAGTAAATACTGAAAGTAAAAAGAAGACTTACAGCGGTTGTTGCGTGATCTGCAAGTCTTGCGGAACGTCAGCAGTTGAAAGGGCAGTTTATACTAAGGAAGTAAGTGCAGGTAGTGTTTTAATCTAAGGAAAGCATTCGGTTTCGGGGGCCTTGTATCATAGCATGTTTATCATTGACCTTTAGTGATCCTGCTAAGTATTCAAACGTGTATCAAGGCTATTTCAAGCGCTCGATTTGCCACACTGTCTAGCCCATTTCAAGGTCGTAGAGCACTTGTTCTATTTAGACTAGCACCCCATTTCAAGGTATACTAGCCTATGTGCATCCATTTGATCAATCATTTCCGATCAAACCAAATGGTGTTTTAGAGAGGTCGAACTCCTCAGATAAGCTTTGCCATTTCAAGCATCCACTTACCCGAGTATGTTCACGAACCCCCACGGAAGAGTTTTTCCATTTCAAGCATCCACTCAACCTTGGAAGTTCTGACCTAATATATGGCACATAGAACAAGTTTTGAACACAAAGAAGAGGCACTAAGAGTATAGCCTAAAACATTTTATGATACAAGTACACCCTTTCAACCGAATGAAGAGTTTAGCTACGAATATCCATAGAGGTGGATACCATAACTAAGTACTCGAGGGTTTTTGAAAGACAGTAAGTAAAGGAGAATACTCAAGAACCAACAGGAGTATTCTCAAAGACTACTAGAATATTCAAGAACCAACAGGAGTATTATAGATTTCAAACAAAAGTATTACAAGGATTGTGCTCTCAATTTAGAGAGATAAGTGATTTGTGTTTGGAATGAGGATGGATTTGTGGATGAGGATATGTGGATTGTGGATGAGGATATGTGGATGATTTACAAGTGAAGAGAAGATGTCTATTTATAGGCTAGGGAGGCAAGGAGAGCCATACACTTGTCAAGGGAGGAGAGGCTTGTGGCTTGAGATCTCAACACATGGCATAAGGAGAGCAAAAGCCATCGGGGTGAGTCACCACTCCAAAAACCATCGGAAGATATTTGTTTCTCAAAAGTCATCGGTTTGACCGGAATTTGACCGGAGCTTCTCGGATTTTGAAGAGTGTATTCTGAATGAAAATGTCATTCTAAGATGATCTCAAGAAGGAACCTAAGCCAAATTCTGCTTGGAACATGGTCGAAATCCCGAATCGGCTGAAATTGCCCTTGTTTGGCTTTTACCGGGCTTGGTGCCTTTGCATTGCGTTCTTGTCCAAACGCCGACTGTTCTAGCATATTTGAATGATTCCAAGTCGGTTCCAAGAAAGTTGTACAGTCGGAATCTGGTCGTGTCCTGACTCGTAATTCATTTTCAGCTTTAAAACTCCTCCTTAGCCTGTATTCTCTCTAGACTCCAAAATACCCTGTAGATAAATATCGGAACTAACAAGCAAAAGTTAAATAGACAAACAGTCTAATTTGGTGGGTTTAACTGTGTTTATGATTCATACAATTATGGTCCATCACCCCTACTTACCGCTTGCTAGCCAATAGTGAGCCACTAAAGTAGTGGAACTATAAATTGTAAATTTGCGGGTCACAACGACAGGTCGTCAAATTTTGGCGCCGTTGCCGGGGAGTTAGTGTATCGGATAGTTGTTCTAGTGTTTCTTTGTTTTAAGTTTTTGTGCTCGCTTCAGCATAACCATGTCTCATGCAGGAAGCCACCATGAGAATGAGGAGATTAACGACGAGGTGAACCAGGTTGTCCAAAACAACGAGAGACCGCCTCCATTTATAGACGACCCGGAATAGCTCATTCGGGACCGCAACCGAGCCATTAGGGAAGCAGCCCGGCTAAACCAAAGGCTGCCCGAAGGCAGAATAGGAGCCGCGCCGAGGCAACACCCTAGACCGCCACCGCTATATCAACAAGCGCCAAGGCAACAACCCATCTTCGATGAATACTACGCAGACGAAGTCCTCCGCGAACCTACCATGGGAGAACTCTCGGCGCCCGACTTTAGGAACCAGCCGTGGTGCATACACGAAGGCCCAGACCTTGAGAACATTGCTATAAACACGTCGGTGGTGCATAATTTGCCCAAGTTCTCGGGAAATCAGGGAGAATCCGCAACTACTCATCTTCAACGTTTACATGGCATTTGCCAAAATTTAAAACCTTATGGAGTAGATGTAGAGGATTTCAAACTAAAGGCCTTCTATTTTTCCCTTATTGACTCGGCTAATGATTGGTTCCTTGCCTTACCTTCAGGTAGCATTCGAACATGGGCTCAAATGCAAAAGAAGTTACTAGACAAGTACTATCCGGCAGGAAGGGCGATGCAAGTAAGGAGGCAACTGCAAGAGATAAGGCAAGGACCTAATGAAACCATGTACGAGTACCTAGAAAAATTCAACCGCTTGGAGCGAAGTTGCTGCACTCTTGGGCTGCCCGAGAAACTCATCATCGAGTACCTACTTGATGGACTGAAGCCCCTCGATAAAATGCTCCTAGATGCCTCGGCTGGAGGATCAATGATGAACCTATCATTAAGCGGCATAAGGCAGCTCGTCACCAGTGTTGCGGAGAATGCCCGATTTAGAGAAGAGACAACTCGACAAGAAGAGTTTTCCCGCACCAAGAACGTGGCGAAGGCCGAGGTACCAATGGATTCCTTGCCCGAGGAAATGAAGCAGATGAAGGAAATGATGATTCAGCTCCTACGAAGGCAACCAGCTCAAGTGAGGCCTTGTGAATTTTGCGGTTCTTCGGACCATAAAACTGATGCGTGCCCGACGTTAATGGAGAACGACCCGGAAGAAATCAACGCAGTGGGTGGGTACCAAGGGTACAACAACAACGACCGAACGGGACCGAGCCAACAATATGGACAAGCCACCATATAAAACTGGGCGAACGACTTGAGGCAAGACTGGCGAAATAACAACAATCCCCCGAGGAAAACGCACCAGGACGCTTCCGAACCAGCTCAGCAATTCTATCAACCGCCTCACCGGCAATACAACCAGGGCGGGGCAGGCCAATATCAGCCGAAGGGACCGAATCAATACCAGGCCGGTCCAAGCCAGCAAGGTCCGAGCAAACCACTCGAGGATGTTGTGAAGGACTTGTCCAGCAAGGTGCATCAATTCATGGCAAAAACTGATGGGGCAATAGCAGATTTGGGCAAACAAATGTCCCAGGTGGCTACCATGGTTTCCAAGCTCACAAATGAATCCGGCCGGCTCCCTTCACAAACCATCCAAAACCCAAGGGAAAATGTGAGTGCCATGACACTTAGAAGTGAGCAACGGCGTGTCGTGGAACCCATGGAGCCAGAGGAAGAAGACGACCCGAAAATACCCGAAGAAGAGCAGGGAGGGCCCGAGACACTTGAGCAGGACGCGACCAATGCACGCGAGACGCGCCCAGCACCAGCAACCGAAGCACGTGAGACGCGCCCGGCGCCCAGGACCGAGAAATCCAGAACCAGCGCCACTCTTCCATTCCCCGTGCCAGCCCGAGTTCCAAAACATCACGTGATGGATAAAGATGTGTTCGAGCTATTCAGCAAGGTGGAGATCAACATCCCTCTCTTGGAAGCCATCAAGCAAATACCAAAATACGCAAAATTCTTGAAGGAACTTTGTACCAATCGAAGGAGAGGAGCTCGAATCGATCAAGAACTGATGAGTAGGAACGTGTCGGCCATCTTACAGCGAAAGGTACCCCTCAAATGTGGCGACCCAGGAACTTACACGATACCATGCACAATTGGCAACATACGACTCGAGAACTGCATGCTAGATCTTGGAGCCTCAATCAATGTCTTGCTCTACTCCATTTACTCGTGCCTTCGGATTGGGCCTCTCGAACCCACCGGTCTCACGATTCAACTGGCAGACAGGTCATGCAAACAACCCGAGGGAAAGATCGAAGACGTGCTAGTACAAGTGGGAGAACTGGTGTTCCCGGGGGACTTCTACGTCCTAAAAATGGAGAACTGCGGACCAAAGGACCATGCGCCTATCCTGCTAGGCCGACCATTCCTCAAGACATCCAAAATGAAGATCGATTGTGATAATGGCACGCTATCCATGGAAGTTGAGGGAGAAGTATATAGCTTTGACATATTCAGGGCAATGAAGCATCCCATGGAGTTTGAGGAGGTGCATACTCTTGACACTTTGGACGATCTTGTCCAAGAGGTTCGACCAGAGCTAAGGGTGGACCCGCCTCTTGAACTCACACTCAATGGAACCATCTACTCGCACGAGAACTCTTACGAGTTTGCCAAGGGCGTTCATGAGGCGCTAACCCACTTGATGATCTCGGAACCTCTTGCGCTAAGGTATGAAGTAAATGAGGTACGATTGTTTAAATCTAATGCCTTTTTACCTTCAATTGTACTGGCACCTGAAGTGGAATTGAAGCCCCTACCAGGACATCTTAAATACGCATTCCTAGGGGAGAATGAAACACTCCCGGTTATCATCAAGAGTGACCTGGAACCCGACCAAGAACGTCGTTTGGTGGAAGTGCTAAGTCAGCACAAGTTGGCGATTGGATGGACCTTAGCAGACTTGAGAGGAATCAGCCCGGCAGTATGCATGCATCGCATCTTGCTCGAGGACGGAGCAAGGCCACCGAGAGAGCCTCAACGCCAACTCAACCCAATCATGATGGAGATTGTCCAGAAGGAGATACAAAAGTTATTAGACGCAGATGTCATCTATCCAATCTCGGATAGCCAGTGGGTCAGCCCGATGCATGTGGTGCCTAAGAAGACTGGGATCACGGTCGAGGAAGGAGCCGCAGGCGAGATGGTCACGACACGAGTAAAGAACGGATGGCGCATGTGCATCGACTACCGACGGCTGAATGCGGTAACACGCAAGGATCATTTCCCCCTACCCTTCATCGATCAAATGCTAGACCGACTGGCGGGAAGGCCGTATTTCTGTTTCTTGGATGGGTTCTCGGGGTACAATCAAATTCCTATAGCGCCCGAGGACCAGGACAAGACCACATTCACCTGTCCGTTCGGAACTTTTACGTTTCGTCGCATGTCCTTCGGCCTATGCAACGCGCCAGGCACGTTCCAGCGGGTAGTCACAAGCATCTTCTCGGACATGATCGGGACAATGATAGAGGTGTTCATGGACAACTTTACAGTTTATGGGGACACCTTCAACGCGTGCTTAGATAACTTGAGTGCCGTTTTGGCTCGTTGCGTCTCGATGAACCTCGTGCTCAATTACGAGAAATGCCACTTCATGGTCACGCACGGGGTAGTCCTGGGGCACGTCGTCTCACAAGCAGGCATAGAAGTGGACAAGGCAAAGATCGACCTGATCATGACTCTACCATATCCCTCGACGGTTCGAGGCATCAAATCATTCCTTGGACATGCGGGATTCTACCGACGATTCATCAAGGACTTCTCCAAGAAGGCATTGCCTCTATCAACTCTTCTCCAAAAAGAAGTTCCTTTTGAATTCACCAAGTCATGCAAGGAAGCCATTGATGAGCTCAAGAAGGCCCTCACTAGCACACCCATCATCCGAACACCGGATTGGGAACAACCATTTGAAATCATGTGCGACGCCAGTGACTTTGCTGTGGGGGCGGTTCTCGGCCAAAGAGTTGATAAGAAGACAGTCGTAATCTACTACGCCTCAAGAACCCTAGACGCTGCCCAAAGGAACTACTCCACCACCGAGAAGGAACTCTTGGCCGTGGTGTTCGCTCTAGAAAAATTCCGGTCCTATCTACTCGGAGCCAAGGTGATAGTCTACTCAGACCATGCTGCCATCCGGTACCTCATGAAAAAGAAAGAGGCCAAGCCAAGGCTCATACGGTGGATTTTGCTGCTTCAAGAGTTCGATGTGGAGATAAGGGACAAGAAGGGAATTGAAAATACGGTGGCCGACCACCTAAGCCGAATCGTCCGAGGAGAAGAAGAAGGGCACATCACCGAGTCATTCCCGGATGAGCACCTCTATGCCGTCTCCAGCAAAGTGCCATGGTATGCTCCTATCGTCAACTACCTTGTAGGAGGTACATTTCCACCCTCTTTTACTAAGGCACAATGCATGAAACTAAGGCATGATGCTAGATTTTACTTATGGGATGATCCCTATTTATGGAAAATTGGAGTTGATCAAATGCTTAGGAGATGCATCCCCGATAGTGAAGTAGAGTCGGTTCTTAGCTTTTGCCATGAGTTTGCATGTGGAGGACACTTCGGGCCCAGGAGAACCGCTAGGAAAATCCTAGATAGCGGCTTCTTTTGGCCAAGTTTATTTAAAAATGCCTATGAGAAGTGTAGGAAATGCGATAAGTGTCAAAGAGTAGGAAATGTGACGGCTAGAAATGAGATGCCCCAAGTGCCCATCTTGGTCAATGATGTCTTTGATATTTGGGGCATTGAATTCATGGGACCTTTCCCTACATCACATGGGAACACATACATTCTAGTTGTCGTTGATTATGTGTCGAAATGGGTAGAGGCTAAGGCCACTAAGAGCGACGATGCAAAGACTGTCGTAGATTTTTTGCGCTCTAACCTTTTTTGTAGATACGGAGTACCCAAGGCAATAATCAGCGACCAAGGCACGCATTTCTGCAACCGCATGATGGCCGCCACATTGAAGCACTACCATGTGCACCACCGGATGTCAACAGCTTACCACCCCCAAACCAACGGACAAGCAGAGATCTCCAACCGCGAGATCAAGGGGATTTTGGAAAAAATGGTAAAACCATCAAGGAAGGATTGGAGCACGAGGTTGAATGAGGCTTTATGGGCCTACAGTACGGCGTACAAGACGCCAATAGGGACCTCCCCCTTCCGGCTAGTCTATGGGAAAACATGTCACCTCCCGGTGGAGTTAGAGCATAAGGCCTACTGGGCGCTCAAACGTTGTAATCCGGATCTTAAGGCTGCCAGACTAGACAGGAAGCTCCAACTATGCGAGCTCGAGGAGTTGCGACTCGAGGCCTATGAGAATCAAACCGACTACAAAGCACGGACGAAGCTCTACCATGATAAGTTCATTCTTCGGCGGCAATTTGAAGAAGGACAACAAGTGCTGGTTTTCTCCTCACGACTAAAATTGATGCCCGGGAAGCTAAAATCTAGATGGACCGGCCCCTTCACAGTAACTAAGGTGTTCAATCATGGGGCGCTCGAGCTGGAAAGCCCAGAGAATGGAAGCCGATTCACGGTAAATGGGTAGCGGGTCAAACATTACCATAACGAGGTTGACTTGACACCTCAACTTTATGACCTAGCCGTGCCACCCGACCCCTCTTAAGTGAGGTATCGTCGAGCCAACGACGTTAAACAAAGGCACTTGCCGGGAGGTAACCCGGCACCTTTTTGTTTTACGCGTCATTTCATTTAGTTTAGGTTTTTTTTCATTCTCACCCCCTTTGTATTTGGAAAGAATTTGACTTTTTGTAGGGACCCAGGGTCGCGCCCGAGGAACACCGGGGCGCGCCCGAGAAACACAGGTTCCCTGCCGAACTTCCTCGAGCATCAGCCGTATCTGGCCAAGACCAGGGCCCGTCGTTTGCTCAATCAACCACGACTAAGCAACGACACCATAGGGGAGTTCCGTTCATCCCTTCTTATGTCAATTCCTTTCCATGTCTCCTTACCTTTTTGTGTTTTGAACTAAGTCATGCCGTGAGGCACGGCTTCGTTCAAAAGTGTGGGGTGAATCATTGCACATAGTAGTCAGCATGTTTTCATTTTTCCTTAAATTTTTATCTTTTTGGAACCCTTTGAATATAAGCTTCATGATGTGAAATAGATGGACCCAACTTCATACATTTCCTTGTGAGATCGAAACTGTGTAAAAACAATAGAATTTAACTTTCTATTTGACCTTGCGTGCCAAGATAAAATGTAGGATGTGGAGTTGACAGAAAATGCCCTATAAAGGCTTGACAAGCACTCAAAGGACCGGATCTCACTATATGGTTATACGAAGTCAGTGGAGGTTAGCACTTCGGGTTACTTGGGTTTCGAGTAGACTCCGCCATGCAGCGTCTATGCAAGAGGCGGGGCGGGAATCAAATCGTCCTATCTCTAGTCCGAGTAGCCGGGAAAATAGATGAGCGACCCTCATCTTGACCCGCGCGGAAGGGCGAGGATGAGAAAGAGCGGGGAGGTATTTCCATATGCTCTCGGGCGATGATTGGACCTCCCAAGGATAAAGAAAATGGACAAGCATTCACAAGGAGCAAAGCTCATGAAAAGTCAAATCAAAGGCCGAAGGCCAAATTGCGAAGGTTCAACCAAGCAAAATACTCCAACTCAATATCAAAGGCCAAAGGCCAAAAGTCACTCCAAAGAGCTGTCCAAGCAATCAATATAAAAGACTCAACCCATTTAGCCCGAACAAATCAAGTGCTAGAGAAAGCTACGGAAGATAACCATATAGTATGAGTGCGGTCCGAAGAGTGCAAATCAAGAACCTAAAAAGGACTATCTCCCACTCATCCTAATTGGTTTGCATCACGGCTCGAAGGTTACTTGGGTTTCTTCTAAGTTTTAGCACGCTTTATTTTGGAAGCAAGTAATGCATGAATAGGATACATCTAAATTAGCATTCTAATATTCATGTCAAGAGCTTTTGATGTTTAGCTTGCCTCTTTTGCCGAAGCCTTGTTCGGGACGAACAAGAATAAGTGTGGGGTGATTTGATGGGCCGTATTTATACGACTCATCGAGTCAACTAAACCCACCAAAAACGACCCTTTATCCTTTGAACATTTACTTGTTAAAGTCGTTTTGTATTTCAGGTGAATCTGGGGTTTATGGAAGAAACAAGCTCAAAAAGGGATTTTTGTGCTAAAAAAGGATCGCTTGCAATTTCTGGCCAGCCAAAGACCGAGAAACCCAGGTCACGCCCGAAGCCCAGCGCCCAGCGTCCCAGCGCGCCTGCCGAGCTATTCAAGTCCAAACTCAAGTCGCTTGGGCAAACGATCTAATCTGACAAATCCACCTCGACCAAAGTGATCAAAATGGCAAATAAGGTGGACAATGTCGAAAAACCAAGGAGAATGCCCGAGCAGATTGGCAGTTGGCTCAATCCCAAAGCAAAGGCCCCGCGCGCATAGGCACCTAAACCAAGACGCTCGACCAAACCATCGAATCTGGAAAATCTGGCTCGACCAAGTTGTTTGGAATGCCCAATAATTCGGACAATCTCACTTGCTAGACAAAACGCCCGAGTGGAACCAGCTCAAGCTCCTAGGTCAAATTGCGGCTAACTTAAGGATAAAGGAAGCTCCAAGAGGATGGCACTTGGCACCTACTTGCTTGGGCGGCAAACCCTTTGGAAGAGGAGAACTCAGCCGCCTCCCATGCCTATATATAGAAGGCTTGTGCCTTGTGAAAAAAAGGAGAGCTTGGAGTGACAATTTTAAGGGAAACTCTAGAGAGGGAAACGAGAGCTTGTAGGGTCGAGAACACTTGTAACACTTTGATGTTCCCTTGAGTGGCATGTGTTTGGCAAAACATAGTTAGACAGTTCGAGCAGGAGTTCAGGGGGAGTTCGAACATATCCTAGCACTCATGTACAACGTGGAGCAGACGCAAGGATATTTTCCGGAAGATATTGGCAACGAAGATTTCGTCAAGTTAAAGATGGCGTGCGACTTATTCGAACAAGATATTCGAATGAATATGCTCATTGAAGACGGCGTGACTTGCTTGGGAAAGAAGACGTCTTCGTATATTCTTCCATCCGATTGGATAAGATATACATCAAATATCTAGGAGTATCTCCTGAATATTTGATGGGATTATCTTGTGCAGTTTAGGGTTTCGTCCGAAGCATATAAATACATTGCTGAGGCGCCCTCATTCTAAATCGCTTTCAAGATCAAACATACACGAGAAACCCTACTGATTGGAGAAGAAGAAAGCGACGACCGTTTGTACTTTCCCCACTGGAAATACATCGGTGTGAGCTCAGTCTGATACGTGCCATTCAGACTGACCAGAGGTAATCACGTTCAGTGCACAAACAGAACAACCTGCTTTCGAGAGAAAGCGACCGAGCTTCAGGAGAAGATCGAGTACGTTCAGACAGAGAGTCTGGACGAAGGGGATCAAGGGGAGTTGCGACGAACCTTGGTTGCAAATTTGAGAGACGGAGGAATAGAGGCTAGGCAATTACAAGGTGTAAGTGTAAGTCCACGCGAAAGCTCTATACTCGTAATAACGATTTGTTGTCCCTTTTCCGGGTGTGGGAAACCCCCCAGAGTAGGCCTGGCCGAACTGGGTTATCAACATGTGCGTGCTCCTGTTTTACTGTTTTGTTTGATCTGTTTGTTGAACTGTTGTGGAGGGAGTTCAAGGTCTGTCGACACACGACCTAGAACACTTGCTTGAACAGGGGATATAATTTCAATTGGTATCAGAGCAAACACTCGACACACTGAGTGGGATCCTGAACTGTTCAAGATGCCTCTGAAAGAAGGACAAAGCATCACCAGACCTCCGTTGCTTGAAGGATCGAACTATGCCACCTGGAAACCTATGATGCGATCCTTTCTGAAATCCCTTGACGAGAAAGCATGGATGACTGTTCAGAGAGGCTGGACTGAACCTATGATGAACAATCTAACTGGTGAACCTATCCTGAAACCAGAAACCTTGTGGAGTGAAGAAGAGAACAAGGCATCCATGGGAAACTCAAAGGCGATGAATGCTATCTTCTCGGCTGTAGATGAGAACGTCATGAAGTTGATCATTAACTGTGAAGTAGCAAAGGATGCGTCGGATATTCTCCAAACGGCATATGAAGGCACGGACAAAGTTCGCAACTCGAGAATGCAGATTGTCACTACTAAGTTTGAAGAGATGAAGATGAACGAGAGTGAAACTATCTCTGAGTACAACACTAGAGTTCTGGAACTGTCCAACGAGGCTGCTGCTCTAGGAAAGCCGATTGAGGAAGAAAGGATGGCCAGTAAAGTCTTAAGATCACTCCCTCCGCGATTTGCTATTAAAGTCACGGCTATTGAGGAAATGCACGACATCTCCAAACTGAAACTGGACGAGCTGATGGGGTCTCTCAGAACTTACGAGATTAACCATAAATTCCAAACCGGAGATATGAAGGGAATCGCCCTGAAAGCAGAACTGTCTGAAGACAAAGTGGAGGCTGGCTGCACCACTGAGCAACTGGCCATGATGGCTCAAAACTTCGGCAGAATGGTGCGCAAGATAAATAGACGTGAACAAGGTCAGTCTTCATCAGCTGGTTTCCGAAACTGGAAGTCCGACAGATCAAGGTCCAGTGACTCAAGGCAAGACTCCTCTGACAAAAGAAAGGAAGAAATTCAGTGTCATGAATGCAGAGGTTTCGGTCATATTGCTTCACAATGTGCGAATACTCTCATGAAAAAGAAGGCAATGGTCGCGAGCTTCAGCGATAGTGAGTCAGACGAAGATAAAGGGGGTACAACCACCAACTTTGTGGCCTTTACTTCCACTCTGGATGGTTACAGCAGCACCAGTAAACCTGTTCTACCTCTGTTGGAACTCCCGGCTGAACATGTCTCAGACAGTGATGGTGAAGAACTCACGCAGGAGGCTCTGGGTGAGACATATAAGGATCTGTATGAGAAGTGGCTGCTTCTGATCAAGATTAACAAAAAGCTGAATGACACAGTTGCAAGCGTCACCCTGGATAAGGACAAGGTCTGGCAGGAGGTTGAGATATTACTTACACAGAAGGTTGAGCTCGAAGGCACGGTAGACTCTCTGAATACTCGTCTAGCTGAGATGAAACAGGAAAGGCTGTGTCTCCTTGCTCAGAAAACAGAACTCTTAGGTAATGTCTCCTCTCTGAAAGTTGAAATGGAGAATGACCGTGACACTCATCCTGTAGGCATGGTGGGTCTAAGAAAAACCATCACAGATCTGAAGCGCAAAGAAGTGTTCCAGTTAAGAAGGGTAGAACAGCTGGAACTTCAGCTAGAATCTAAAAGCATGGAGCACTCAACTACCAAGGAGGAACTGAATCACCTCAAACAGTCGGTAAGAATGCTCAACTCTGGCACTAAAGACTTAAATGACATTCTCGGATCTCATAGAATGGAGTCTGGACATAGAGGATTGGGGTTCACAGGAGAAGGCAGTTCAAAAGGTACAACGTTTGTTAAAACAAAACCAGTGTCGGAACAGATGCCTGAACAGAAGGTGAGAAAGCACCCTAGACAGAAAGTGGATCTGTCCCAAGACAAAGCCAAAGGCAGGACTGGCAAAACTCACTCCAGTTCCACCTCCAATCAAAAGAAAGATTTGCGCACATGCTGGTACTGCTTTCAGGATGGTCACATCAGATCCAAGTGTCGGCTGTTTCTTGCTGAACGTCGAGGGCATAAACAACAGATCAAACCTCGACAGAAACAGGTATGGGTACCAAAGGAACAACAGACAGTATGCATGGTGGCCTGTTGCTCCTCAAGAAAAACAGTGCAAAATAGTTGGTACTTCGACAGCGGATGCTCTGCTCACATGACAGGTAACTCTGAATATCTCTCGCATATAAGACCTGTTGAGCAGATGCGGTTTGTCACCTTCGCGGATGGTAGGAAGAGTCAGGTGATCGGCTGTGGGACATTGAAGGTTCCAGATCTCCCTGCACTCGAGGACACCCTCCTGGTTGAAGGTCTGACAATGAATCTTATTAGCATCAGTCAACTGTGTGACAATGGACACTATGTGTCATTCTCTAGTGACTCATGCTTGGTTCTAGACGAGAATGGTGTTTCTGTGATGAAAGGCAAAAGGATGGCAAATAACTGTTACACCATCAGCATGGGAGTCGAAAGTTTTGACAAGCCACGGTCTACTCTAGAAGCCATACATCGGGTTATGCGAGGGGGAGTGAATAAGACCCTGCACACAAGGTCAGATAGGAGAACCGCACAAATCCATGTTGGCAAGAGTACCAGGAGACTCCTGGATCAAAGGGTGTCACAGTTACAGAAGGAATTCGAACAGAAGATAACACAGCTGAAAATGGAGTTCGAACTGTTTCCACGAATGAATGTCATTCCACTGGATGAGAAATTGAATAAGATTCAACAGTTTGGAACACCCAGATCCTCCTTGGGTCTGCGTGGTTTCATAAACTAAGTGTTCCAGGCAGTGGTCAGTCAAAGGCGAATCCCCAGCTACATCAGTTGGACTGACCACCGAAGAACGTGAGCTGGAACAGCTGGCAGAATTCTTAAAAGTCAAATATTTATTCTGAAAGATTTGATTTACGCCGTTTCTATTTTGGAAAGCGACTTGGCTCTTTTTGGGAAGTTGAAGAGGCAGAAAAGACTTTTATTTTCAAACCACAACTGCTCAGCGTTTTTTCTCTCCTGTCTCAAACCCTAGAACGGCGAACACTCTCTCGACTGCTCTCTCCAAACGACGATGGTGAACACCAGGAAATCTGTAAGGTCCGGCGTCAAATCCGCTGAGAAGAAGAGCATGCAATCCTCAAAGTCTCTGACGGCAAAACCCCAAATTCCAAAGACGAAAGCTCCGAAGGAGAAAAAGACGGCACCTTTTCTCCCTGATTCTAAAGTCTTGGGCGATACCAAGAAGATTGGCGAAGGAACTGCCAGTGAGGAGCTTCAGACGACCGCGGGCGTCTCTTTCGTCCCTTGTTCAACTCAAGTTTGTCCCCAATCAGAGGTATTTTCATCTATACCTTCAACTTCTGCAAGTATTCCGACAGTTGAAAATATTATGTTGAAAGAAGTTGTGAATGTGAGTATTGGGGAGGCGGTAAAGTCTGCTGGTAGTGATGAAGCCAGGAGGGCTGAGATTTGTGTTGACAAGGGCAAGGTTGTGTCTTGTGATACTAGTAAAAAGGGTGATGATGTCTCTAAGTGTGTTAAAGAAACGGAACCCAGGCTGTCAGAGACAAGAGGGTCTGGTATTTCAGATGTGTGGAAGGCGAAAATTCAAGCTTCCGGGTACGTTCGCCCAGGAGGATTTCAAAGAAAGAAGGTAACTCGCCGAGCTGCCTCTGCCAGACAATGCCTGGCAAAGATCAGCTCTATCAGAAGGAGGGTCTCTGATATTTCCAATGAGGGAAAAAAGAGTATGAGGAAGTTGGTAATGGAAGATGCTCCTGTTGTTGGCTCGGCTGAGGAGATTGGAGTCTCAGAAGGAGAAGTTGCTGAGACTGTGAGTATGAAGCCAGTTTTTTCAGTAAACGGTGTTGGTGTGATTGATGAAGAACCTGAGGTTGCGGAAGGAGATGAAGATCTGGACAGTGTGTTCAAAGATATTGATGATTTTGCTGAAAATCTGCAAAAAGAGGATTTTGGTGCTCTGTCAGGAGTGGAGTCAGGTGGTACTTCAGTTCCAGGTGTTGCTGAGGAGACTGTGCTTGTCCCAGCTGTTGCTCAAGATGATCTTCTTCGTGATCACATGGAGGATGTTGGTGCATCAGTTCGTGAGGATACTACGAAGTCAGTTTCAAAGGAGGGTACACTGCCAGATGATGACCAAGATATTGCTCCTCTTATCTCTCTCAAAAGGCAAAAGAAGGACAAGGGAAAGAAGAAGGTGGCGTTTGAAAAATCTGCCAAGGGAACAGTCCAAGAGTTTGCAAAGGAGGGCAACCTGGCAGGGGGAGCTGATTCATCTAAGAAGAGAAAACGTGAAGCTCCTGTCCCTGTTTCAGTGGATGCTGGAAGATGTGAAGTTCCATCTCCTGAAGCTGATTCTGTCCCAGTGGGATTGGTCAAGAAAGGCATCTGGTTCGTCAGTCGTGATGCATACAACAAGTGGAACTGTGTGCTGAAAAGAAAGATCATACCTGAGAGGTTGCTGGAGGAGTCCAGTTACAAAGGGAAGGAAGTGATTAAGGTGCTTAAAGAGTCGGATCTGTTCTGGACGTTGGACAGATGCAAGCCGATCAACGAACAGCTGGTGCGTGAGGCCATGGCAAACTTGCCTCCAAAGTTTGGGGCCATTGGTGAGGCAGATTATGGGGTTTTCTGTGTAAGGGGAAGAAGGATCAAGATTGATCCTGAGCTGATCAATGTATTCTTCGCAATGGACGACCCAGCAGTAGATGAAGAAGAATCCAGCTTTGAGAAGATAGTAAGCACCATCACTGCAGGCTCTGTTCAGTGGAGGCCTGAGTCAGTTGTGCATACAGCAGATCTTTCTACATTCTATTCAATGCTGTTTTTCATTGCTGTTTTCAACTGGAGGCCGTCTACTCATCGCTCAACGGTCAACAAGGACATGGCTCATCTGCTTTATCAGATAGGGAATAAGCTGAAGTTCAACCTGGGCAGAGTGATGTTCAATCAGATTGCTGAACATGCCAATTCGACGAGATCTCTGCATCAGATTTGCTTCCCGTCTCTGATATACGAGCTGATCATCCATCAAGCTCCTGAGTTGAAGGCTTCGCCTGACCAACTCTCAAAGGCTCCCAGCAAGTTCATCGTTGACCACAAGTTGTTTAAAGGGCGTCACGTGAACGATCTCAAGGAGAAAGGAAACGATGTGGCGGAGTCCAGTCGAGGGGGAGCCAGAATGGGCCGAGATGAGCGAAACAAGTTGCTCCGAGATCTTAATGCCATCATTGCTGCGGACAAGGAACAGCGCCGCCGGATCAACAGGCTTGCTCGTGCACTCAGCTACCCCAGTGATGATGAATCAGAAGCTACTGCCTCTGCTGAAGTCTCCATTGAAGAAGCTTCTGATTAAAGGTCCACTGTCTTCAAACTCTCTGAACTCAGTTTTCGTTTAAAACTTTAGCTTATTTGTGCTTGTTCTGGCACAGTTTGATTTGCTGTTCGAACTAGATCGGACCCCTTGCCAGTTTGTGGCAAAAAGGGGGAGTATTTTGAGGTGGTGACATTTTTTTTGTTCCCTCAAGGTTGTCGACTGCCTAGATAGTTAGATAGATCTAGTTATCTAGTAGATTTGGTTTTGCCAAAATGCCAAGGGGGAGATTGATGTTCCCTTGAGTGGCATGTGTTTGGCAAAACGTGGTTAGACAGTTCGAGCAGGAGTTCAGGGGGAGTTCGAACATATCCTAGCACTCATGTACAGCGTGGAGCAGACGCAAGGATATTTTCCGGAAGATATTGGCAACGAAGATTTCGTCAAGTTAAAGATGGCGTGCGACTTATTCGAACAAGATATTCGAATGAATATGCTCATTGAAGACGGCGTGACTTGCTTGGGAAAGAAGACGTCTTCGTATATTCTTCCATCCGATTGGATAAGATATACATCAAATATCTAGGAGTATCTCCTGAATATTTGATGGGATTATCTTGTGCAGTTTAGGGTTTCGTCCGAAGCATATAAATACATTGCTGAGGCGCCCTCATTCTAAATCGCTTTCAAGATCAAACATACACGAGAAACCCTACTGATTGGAGAAGAAGAAAGCGACGACCGTTTGTACTTTCCCCACTGGAAATACATCGGTGTGAGCTCAGTCTGATACGTGCCATTCAGACTGACCAGAGGTAATCACGTTCAGTGCACAAACAGAACAACCTACTTTCGAGAGTAAGCGACCGAGCTTCAGGAGAAGATCGAGTACGTTCAGCCAGAGAGTCTGGACGAAGGGGATCAAGGGGAGTTGCGACGAACCTTGGTTGCAAATCTGAGAGACGGAGGAATAGAGGCTAGGCAATTACAAGGTGTAAGTGTAAGTCCATGCGAAAGCTCTATACTCGTAATAAAGATTTGTTGTCCCTTTTCCGGGTGTGGGAAACCCCCCAGAGTAGGCCTGGCCGAACTGGGTTATCAACCTGTGCGTGCTCCTGTTTTACTGTTCTGTTTGATCTGTTTGTTGAACTGTTGTGGAGGGAGTTCAAGGTCTGTCGACACACGACCTAGAACACTTGCTTGAACAGGGGATATAATTTCACACTTTGCACTTGAAATCAAAGGCTAAATTCCTCTCTACACGTTCTTATCTTTACTTTTACTTGCAATAGTTATGGTATTCACTTCAATGAATATTCGTAGCTAAACTTCCATTCGGTTGAAAGAGTTCTTATATTATGAAACCATTCTAGACCCATTGGTTAATGCTACTATAGTGTTCTAACTAGTTCTTGTGCCATTCGGGTTGAACACAACAAGGTTGAGTGGATGCTTGAAATGGCAAAGCTCTTCCGAGCAGTTCATTCCCTCTTTAGCCATTTGGTTGATCGGAAATGATTGATCAAATGGTTGCACTTAGGCTAATATACCTTGAAATGGGGTATTAGTCTAGTTAGAACTAGGAAGCTATGTCTTGAAAGGGACTAGCCGGAGGTGCAAACGCTTGAAATGGCTTTGCTTGGAGTTATATCTTGAAATGGAATAACTCACTCCCTAGAACACTTAGTTAGATCTTTGGAGGTCGATGATGAATGGAGACATAATATAAGGCTCCTAAACCGAATTCCTTCTCTTAAAAACCACCCTTTACTTTCCTAAGACTTGGACCTTCAAGCATTTACTTTCTTCGCATCTTTACTTTCTCGGATATTTACTTATTGTCTTACTTTCCTAAGACTTGGACCTTCAAGCATTTACTTTCTTCGCATCTTTACTTTCTCGCATATTTACTTATTGTCTTACTTTCCTAAGACTTGGTCCCTCAAGCACTTTACATTTCCGCACTTTACTTTCTCGCACATTTACCTTCAGTCATTTACCTTTCAAGTACTCAATTTCAGCACTAAAACCTCAACCAAAAACCCCAATTGTCTTACTTTATTTTTCGCTTTCAAAAGAACAACTGTTTCCGACCAAACTCCCTTGGGTTCGACCCCTACTTACCGCTTGCTAGCCAATAGTGAGCCACTAAAGTAGTGAAACTATAAATTGTAAATTTGCGGGTCACAACGACAGCCCGTCAGTGGAACTTCCCCCTTGGTTGAGGTGTCCTCCCAAAAGCCGCCGGTTAGGTAGCTCCAAAAGTAGCCGGCCAACTGTCCTCCCAAAGCAGCCGGTATGGGCTCCTCCTACAAGGGATAGAGTAGAAGAAAGTCAACATCCATTAATTGCTGGCCGGAGCTTGGTCGGTTTTTGGCCTTTTGCTTTTGGATTTGGAATGCTGAGGCAATTCTAAGACTAATGGTCGAAGTCGTTTTGCCGGAATCTGCCCGGAACCTGGTCGGAATCCCAAAACGGCCGGAATTGCCCTAGTTTGGCCTTGATCGGGCTTGAGCTGGTTCCACTCGGGCGTTTTGTCTAGGAAGTGAGATTGTCCGAGTTATTGGGCATTTAAAACAGTTTGGTCGAGCCAGATTTGCAAGATTCCATGGTTTGGTCGAGCGACTTGGTTTCGGTGCCTATACGCGCGGGGCCTTTGCTTTTGAATTAGGCCAACAGCCAATCTGCTCGGGCGTTCTCCTTGGTTTTCCGACATTTTCCACCTCATTTGCCATTTTGATCATTTTGCTCGAGGCGGATTCGTCAGATCAGATGATTTGTTCGGGCAACTTGAATTTGGACTTGGACAGCTCGGTAGGTGCGCTGGAACGCTGGGGCGCGGCCTGGTTCTGCTTCAGCCGGTCGGGTGGATCTGAGGTATTTTCCCAGCCGGTCGGGTGAATCTCCAATGCGATTATTTTGGGCGCAATTCTCCCCTTTTAGGCATGTTTCTTCTCTAAACCTCAAAATAGCCTGTAGAGCAAAAATGGAACTAACAAGTAAACGTTGTTAAGACAAAGTGTCTAATTTGGTGGGTTTAACTGTCTTAATGAATCATATAAATATGGTCCATCAACGAGCGACCCTCGGCTTGACTCGCGTCAAAAGGACGAGGATGAGTGAGAGCAGGGAGGTATTTCCTTATGCTTGCGGGCGATGATTGGACCTCCGTCAAAAGAGCAAAGTCACGGACAAGCAGTCACATTCAGTAGCAAAAGAAAAGAAAATCAGTTATTTGTGAAGTTTTACACGCAACAAAGTGAAGTACACCACTGATCCATCAAAAGACAACTCACTACAAAAGCTGTCCAAGCAAAAGAACTCAACACCTTGAAGCTCGAACAAATCACGTGCAAGAAAAAGCAATGAAGTATAACCATATAGCGAGAATCCGGGACCGCGAGTGCAGATCATGGGCCTAAGAGGACTATCTCCCATTCATCTGATTTGGTTTGCATCTCGGCTCAAAGGTAACACGTATCGATTACTTCCATGTTTGAGCACAATACTTTTAGTAACGATTGAGATATGCATAGAAAGGCGAAGTCTAGACTAGCAGCACATATTCATGTAGCAATATCTAGGATGTCGAAGTATTGTGATGTTGCATTTGTTTTCCTCTTATGACCTAGTCCTTGTTCGGGACTTATTCTTGACTTATTCTTGACTTATTCTTGACGATTGCGCATAACGACTGTGCAACCATCAAAAATTGGCGCCGTTGCCGGGGAATTAGTTAGTTAAATCGGATAAAGTTCTTTGAATCGATACGCGCTTCGAAACAACCATGTCTCGCGAAGAAAGCCACCATGACTACTGACAGCACGTCGTTGTGCGCTGCAAAATTTACATTTATAAGTCCACTACTCGTGGCTCACTATTGGATTAGCAAGCGGTAAGTAGGGGTCGAACCCAAGAGAATTAGTGGATAGAGTTGTTCTTTAAAAAGGAAGAAAATGAAAGTAAAGACAGATTGGGTTTTTGTTGGTTTTTTATACAGAAAGTAAATGACAGAAAGTAAATGACTGAATTTAAAGTGCTGAAAGTAAAGTTAGTGACTGAATGTAAAGGTACTGAAAGTAAAGTTAGTGACTGAATGTAAATGTACTGAAAGTAAAGTTAGGTGCTTAAAGTAAAGTTAGTTGCGGAATGTAAAGTACTGGATGTAAAGTTAGGTGCCTGAATGTAAAGTTAGGTGCTGAAAGTAAAGTTAGTTGCGGAATGTAAAGTACTGAATGTAAAGGGTACTGAAAGTAAGCAGTTGATAAGAGGACTGAAAGTAAATGACAAGTTGGTGTTTTAATCGAGAGAAGGATTCGGTTTAGGGGCCTTGTATCACAACTTCGTTCATCATTGACCGCTAATGATCATACTAAGTATTCAAAGGTGTAGGATGTTCCATTTCAAGATACATCCCATAACAAGGCCATTTCAAGCACTTGCCACACCGTCTAGTCCATTTCAAGACATAGAGCACTTATTCTAGCTAGACTAATACCCCATTTCAAGGTATATTAGCCTAAGTGCAGTCACTTGATCTCTCATTTCCGATCAAACCAAGTGACTTAAAGCACCTAGAACAAGCTTGAACACAATAGTAGCACTAAGAAAAGGGTCTAAACGTTTTCATGATACAAGCACACCCCTTCAACCGAATGAAGGGTTTAGCTACAAGTACTCATTGAAGTGAATACCATAGCTAAGTGCAAAAGAAAGTAAATGGTTTTCGAAATTCAAAGACAAAGAAAGTAAGGTTTTCGAAATCAAACTCAAGAACAAGTGAAGTTTTGGAAAAGTAACTCAAGAACACTCAAGAACAAGAGAGAAGTTCGAGCTTTTGATTCCCAAATGTAAAGTGTTTACAAACTTTGTGAGTGAAGTAACAAAAGATACAAACTAGAGAGATTACATGGATGTATTTTCAAAGGGGTTGCTCCTCTATTTATAAGCAGGCAATCTGATTTTTGGGGCTAAGGATATGCATTGGTTTGAAGAAATATCCCAAAAGCAAACCAATTGGGCACTTGCATCACATAGGCAAAACTAACTTGGCCACTTCCACTTCATCCAAAGGGGGAATTTTGGTCGGACGTCTTTTGCATTTTTTATTGCAGATTTGGAATGTTGATGGAATTCTAAGAATAATGGTCGAAGTCGTTTTTCCGAAATCTTCCCGGAACCTGGTCGGAATCCCAAAACGGCCGAAATTGCCCTAGTTTGGCCTTGGTTGGGCTTGAGCTGGTTCCACTCGGGCGTTTTGTCTAGGAAGTGAGATTGTCCGAGTTATGGGGCATTCCAAACACTATGGTCGAGCCAGATTTTCCAGATTCGATGGTTTGGGCGAGTGACTTGGTTTTGGTGCCCATGCGCGCGGGGCCTTTGCTTTGGAATTGAGCCAACGGCCAATCTGCTCGGGCATTCACCTTGATTTTCCGACATTGTCCACCTTATTTACCATTTTGATCACTTTGGTCGAGGTGGATTTGTCAGATCAGCTTGTTTGCCTGGAAAACTTGAATTCAGTGCAAGACAGCTCGGCTGGTGCGTTGGAATGCTGGGGCGCGGCTGACTTTCCTTGGGCCCTGGCTGGCCAGATTTGACTTGTAATCCATTTTTGGCTTAAGAACCCCTTTTTTTAGCTCGTTTCTTGTCTAAACCTCAAAATAGCCTGTAGAGCAAAAACTGAACTAACAAGTAAAAGTTGTTAAGACAAAGTGTCTAATTTGATGGGTTTAACTGTCTTGATGAATCATATAAATATGGTCCATCAAATCACCCCACACTTATACTTGTTCGTCCCGAACAATGCTATTCGAAAGAGGAACACAAAATCCAAGTCATAAGCTCTAAATAGGAAAGTGAGAATGTGGAACTAGATTTATCCTATCCATGCAATACTTACTTGTTACCAAACTAAACCGTGTAAATACTTAGAAGAAACTTGATACTTGTACCTTCGAGCCGAGATGCAAATTAATTCGGATGATTCGGGAGATAGCCCTTTTCAGGCTTCTTGAACTGCATTCTTGGGACCGACTCGCACTATATGGTTATCTTGTAGCCTTCTCTAGCACATGATTTGGTTCGGGTTTCACTGAGTTGAGCTCTTTGATTTTCTTTTGATGAGGGACAGCTTTTGAAGTGATTTGGTCTTTGGCCTTCGATTTTGAATTGGAGTTTCTTCACTTTTGTTTCGGTTAAAACCTTCACAATTTTGGCCTTTGGCCTTTGATTTGCTTCTTCGAGCCTTGCTTCTTTGTGATTTGCTTGTCCATTTTCTCAATCTTTTGAGAGGTCCAATCATCGCCCGAGAGCATATGGAAATACCTCCCCGCTCATTCTCATCCTTGCCGTTTTCGCGCGGGTCAAGATGAGGGTCGCTCATCTATTTTCTCGGCTACTTGGACTAGAGTTAGGATGGTTTGATTCCCGTCCCGCCTCTTGCATAAACGCTGCACGGCGGAGATGACTCTGAATCCAATGAAACCCGAAGTGCTATCCTCTACTGACTTCGTAAACCATATAGCGAAATCCGGTCCTTCGAGTGCTTGCCAAGCCTCTCTAGGGCGTTTTATGTCAACTCCACATCCCCTATATATCTCAGCACAAAGGGACAAACAAGAAGTTACATTCTCAAGTTTTTACACAGTTGAGATTTTTACAAGGAAAATGCATGAATTTAGATCTATCTATTTCACATTCTCAAGTTCATATTTTCAAAAAGTTAATATTAAGGGAAAAACAAACTGACTTATATACAATGTCTATTCTCACCCCACACTTTTGAACGAAGGCGTGCCTCTCAGCATGACTTAGTTCAAAAGCCAATTGCAAGCAAATATTTACAAAAAAGGTGAGAACGGCTCAAAAAGCTAAATGACATAAGTAAAATGACTGGAAAATTAAAAGATGCACGAAAATGTAAGTGTGCCGGGTTACCTCCCGGCCAGTGCTTTTGTTTAACGTCGTTGGCTCGACGGTACCTCACTCATGTGGGATCTGGTGGCACGGCAAGGTCATAATGTTGAGCTGTCGAGTCGACCTCGCCATGGTAATGCTTGACCCGCTGCCCATTTACCTTGAATCTGCTTCCATTTTCTGGGCTTTCCAGCTCAAGCGCCCCATGGTTGAATATCTTTGTCACTGTGTAGGGGCCGGTCCATCTAGATTTCAGTTTGCCGGGCATCAACTTCAGCCGTGAGGAGAAGACTAGCACTTGTTGTCCTTCCTCAAATGAGCGCCGGAGGATGAATTTGTCATGGTACAATTTGGTCCGTGCTTTGTAGTCCGTCTGCCCTTCATAGGCCTCGAGTCGTAACTCCTCAAGCTCGCATAGTTGAAGCTTCCTATCCAGTCCGGCGGCCTTCAAATCCGGATTGCAATGCTTGAGTGCCCAGTAGGCTTTATGCTCCAACTCCACCGGAAGGTGGCATGCCTTCCCATAAACAAGCCGAAAGGGGGAGGTCCCTATTGGCGTCTTGTAAGCCGTCCGATATGCCCAAAGAGCTTCTTCTAGCCTTTGACTCCAATCTTTCCTTGTCGGCTTCACCATCTTCTCTAAAATCCCTTTGATTTCGCGGTTGGAGATCTCCGCTTGACCATTGGTTTGGGGGTGATATGCCGTGGATGTCCGGTGGTGGACATGGTAGTGCTTTAAGGTGGCGGCCATCATACGGTTGCAGAAATGAGTTCCTTGGTCGCTGATTATGGCTTTGGGTACTCCGTACCTACAAAACAGGTTAGTGCGCAAAAAATCTATGACAGTCTTTGCATCGTCGCACCTAGTTGCCTTAGCCTCTACCCATTTTGACACATAATCTACAGCAACTAGAATGTAAGTATAACCGCATGAAACTGGGAATGGCCCCATGAAATCAATGCCCCAAATGTCGAAAACATCGTTGACCAATATGGGTATTTGAGGCATCTCATTTCTAGCTGACACATTTCCTACTCTTTGACACCTATCGCACTTTTTACACTTCTCATAGGCATCTCTAAATATACTCGGCCAAAAGAAGCCGCTATCTAGGATTTTCCTAGCGGTTCTCTTAGGCCCAAAGTGTCCTCCACATGCAAACTCATGGCAAAAGCTAATAACAGAAGCTATTTCACTATCGGGAATGCATCTCCTAAGCATTTGATCTGCTCCTATTTTCCACAAATAGGGATCATCCCACAAGTAAAACCTAGCATCATGCCTAAGTTTCATGCACTGTGCTTTAGTAAAAGAGGGAGGAAATGTACCTCCTACAAGGTAGTTGACGATTGAGGCATACCACGGTACCTTGGTTGAAACGGTGTATAGGTGCTCATCTGGAAACGACTCAGTAATATGCCCTTCCTCTTCTCCTTGGACAATTCGGCTCAAATGGTCAGCCACCGTATTTTCGATCCCCTTCTTGTCCCTTATCTCCACATCGAATTCTTGCAGAAGCAAGATCCACCGTATAAGCCTTGGTTTAGCCTCTTTTTTCTTCATTAGGTATCGAATGGCCGCATGGTCTGAGAAGACAATTACTTTTGCTCCGAGCAAGTAGGACCTGAACTTCTCTAGAGCGAACACCACGGCTAGGAGCTCCTTCTCGGTAGTGGAGTAGTTCCGTTGGGCTGAATCTAAGGTCCTTGAGGCGTAGTAGATCACCACCGCCTTCTTGTCAAACCTTTGGCCGAGAACTGCTCCCACAGCAAAGTCGCTCGCGTCGCACATGATTTCAAATGGTTGTTCCCAATCTGGTGTTTGGATGATGGGTGTGCTTGTGAGGGCCTTGTTGAGCTCATCAAAGGCTTCCTTGCATGTCTTAGTGAATTCAAAAGGAACTTCTTTTTGGAGAAGAGTGGATAGAGGCAATGCCTTTTTGGAGAAGTCCTTGATGAATCGTCGGTAGAATCCCGCATGCCCAAGGAATGACTTGATGTCCCGCACCGTGGAGGGGTATGGTAGAGTCATGATCAGGTCGATTTTTGCCTTGTCCACTTCTATGCCTTCTTGTGAGACGACATGTCCCAAGACTACTCCGTGTGTTACCATGAAGTGGCACTTCTCATAGTTGAGCACTAAGTTCATTGACACACATCGTGCCAAAACCGTGCTCAAGTTGCTTAGGCAAGCGTCGAATGTGTCTCCATAGATGGTGAAGTCGTCCATGAAGACTTCAATAAATTCTCCAATCATGTCTGAGAAGATGCTGGTCACCACCCTTTGAAAAGTACCCGGGGCATTGCATAGACCAAAAGACATCCTCCGGAAGGCAAATGTACCAAATGGGCATGTGAATGTCGTCTTCTCTTGGTCCTCGGGTGCTATAGGAATCTGATTGTACCCTGAGAACCCATCCAAGAAGCAGAAGTATGGTTTGCCCGCCAGTCGGTCTAGCATTTGATCGATGAATGGCAGAGGGAAATGATCCTTCCTTGTGACGGCGTTTAACCTTCTGTAGTCGATGCACATCCTCCAGCCATTCTTGACCCTTGTTGTAATCATCTTGCCTTCGGTATCTTCCTCGACCGTGATCCCAGTTTTCTTCGGGACCATATGGACCGGGCTCACCCATTGGCTGTCCGAGATGGGGTAGATGATATCCGCATCCAGTAGCTTCTGAATCTCCTTCTGGACGATCTCCATCATGATTGGGTTAAGTCGTCGTTGAGGCTCTCTTGATGGCTTAGCTCCATCCTCTAGTAGAATGCGATGCATGCATACCGCCGGGCTGATTCCTCTCAAGTCGGCTAGAGTCCATCCAATGGCCAACTTGTGCTGACTTAGCATTTCCACCAAACGATGTTCTTGTTCTGCTTCCAAGCCACTCTTGATGATTACCGGGAGTGTGTTGTTTTCCCCTAGGAATGCGTACTTTAGATGCCCGGGCAGGGGCTTCAATTCCACTTCGGGAGCCTGCACAATTGAAGGTAAAAAAACATTAGATTTAAACAATCGCACCTCATTTACTTCATACCTTGGTGCAAGAGGCTCCGAGATCATCAAGTGGGCTAGCGCTTCGTGAATACCCTCGGCCAACTCATAAGAGTTCTCGTGTGAGTACATGGCTCCATTGAGTGTGAGTTCCAGAGGATCCGTTCTTAGTTCCGGTTGGACTTCTTGGACTAGATCATCCAAAGTATCAAGAGCATGGACAACCTCAAACTCCATGGGGTGCTTCATTGTTCGGAATATGTCAAAACTAAACACCTCTCCTTCTACCTCCATTGAGAGCATCCCACTGCCGCAGTCTATCTTCATTTTTGATGTCTTGAGAAATGGTCGGCCGAGAAGGATTGGTGCATGGTCTGTTGGCCCGCCATTCTCCATTTTAAGGACGTAGAAGTCTGCCGGAAACACCAACTCTCCCACTTGGACCAAAACGTCTTCGATTTTCCCTTCGGGTTGTTTGCATGATCGGTCTGCCAGTTGGATAGTGAGACCGGTGGGTTCGAGGGGCCCAATTCGAAGGCATGAGTAAATTGAGAATGGCAAGACGTTGATTGAGGCCCCAAGGTCTAGCATGCAGTTCTCGATCCGGATGTTCCCGATTGTGCAGGGAATGGTATAAGTTCCCGGGTCACCACACTTGGGGGGCACCTTCCGCTGTATGACGGCCGAAACGTTTCTACTCATCAGCTCTTGATCAGTTCGAGTACCTCTCCTCCGGTTGGTGCAAAGTTCCTTCAAAAACTTTGCATATCTTGGGATTTGCTTGATGGCTTCCAAGAGGGGGATATTGATCTCGACCTTGCTGAACAATTCAAACACGTCCTTATCCATGACGTGTTGTTTCGATACTCGGGCTGGTACTGGAAATGGAAGAGAGGCGCTGATTTTTGAGGTCTCGGTTCTGGGCATCGGGTGCTCCTTGGACGCTGGAACCGGGTTGGCCGCTGGTACCGGGCCAGACCCGCAATCCTCGGGCGCGTTCCCTTCTTCTTCGGCCGCGTCCTTCTCTTTCTCTTCCTTGGACGCGTCCTTCTCTTTCTCTTCCTTGGACGCGTCCTGTACTGCAGTACCGAGAGCCTTGGGCCTCATTTGTTCTTTTCCGGGCAACCTTGGGTCTTGTTCTTCCTCCGTCTCCATGGGTTGGACGTCAAGCTTTCTCCCACTCCTAAGGGTCACGGCACTTACGTTTCCCTTCGGGTTTTGAATGGTTTGCGAAGGAAGCCGGCCGGGTTCATTATTGAGCGCGGACATTGAGGTAGCGAGCTGGGACATTTGCTTCTTCAAGTCTGATATTTCTCCCTTCGTTTCGACTTGGAATTGATGCATAGAACCCGCGAGCTCCTTCACTATATCTTCAAGTGACTTGTTCGGTCCTTGATGATTGCTTGGGCCCGCCTGGTATTGATTCGGTCCCCTTTGCTGATACTGGCCCATTGGTGGGGCGTTCTGGTTGTACTGGCGGTGAGGCGGTCGGTAAGGTTGCTGAGCCGATTGAGGGGTAGCCTGCTGTGTTTCCCTTAGAGGATGGCTCTCGTTTCGCCAATTTTGCCCGGTGTCGTTTCGCCAGTTTGGGCTGGAGTCATTTCGCCAATTTTGCCCGATCGCTTGCCCATACTGCCGGCTTGGTCCGACTCGGTTGTTGTTGTTGTTGTACCCTTGATACCCATCTACTGCATTGACCTCCACCGGGTCCTCTTCGATCAAGGTTGGGCATGCATCAGTCTTGTGGTCCGTAGAGCCACAAAACTCGCAAGATCTCACTTGAGCCGGCTGCCTCCGTAGGATTTGGATCATCATTTCTTTCATTTGTTTCATCTCCTCGGGCATGGAGCTCACCGGCGTCTCGGCTCTTGCCACGTTCTTGGTTCGGGAAAACTCATCTTGCCGAGTGGTCTCGTGTCTGAACCGGGCATTTTCAGCAACATTTGTGATTAGTTGCCTTATGCCGCTCAAAGGTAGGCTCATCATTGACCCTCCAGCCGAGGCGTCTAGGAGCCTTTTGTCCAAGGGATTCAATCCATCAAGCAGATACTCGATGATGAGCTTCTCGGGCAGTCCGAGAGTGCAGCAACTTTGCTCCAAGCGGGTGAACTTTTCCAGGTAGTCGTACATGGTTTCATTAGGCCCCTGCCTTATATCTTGCAGTTGCCTCCTTACTTGCATCGCCCTTCCCGCCGGATAGTATTTGTCCAGAAATTTCTTTTGCATCTGAGCCCACGTTCTGATGCTACCCGAAGGCAATGAAAGGAACCAGTCATTAGCCGAGTCAATAAGGGAGAAGTAGAAGGCCTTCAATTTGAAGTCCTCTACATCTACTCCATAAGGTTTTAAATTTTGGCAAATGCCATGTAAACGTTGAAGATGAGTAGTTGCAGATTCTCCCTGAGTTCCCGAGAACTTGGGCAAATTGTGTACTAGGGAAGTGTTGATAGCTATGTTCTCAAGTTCAGGGTCCTCGTAAATGCACCACGGCTGGTTTCTGAAGTTTGGGGCCGAGAGTTCTCCCATGGTAAGTTCGCGGGGGACGTCGTTCTCATAGTACTCTTCAAAGATGGGCTGCTGCCTCGGCACTTGCTGATTCGGAGGAGGTGGTGGCTGTCTAGGGGGCTGCCTCGGGCCAGCTCCATTCCGGACCTCGGGCTGCCCTTGGTTTCTCCGGGCGGCCTCCCGAATGGCCCGATTTCGGTCTCGGATGATTTGCTCCGGGTTGTCATAAAATGGAGGGGGTGGCTCATCAATTCGGTCGAATTGGTTCACCTCGTCGTTAACCTCATCGTTATGGTGGCTTCCTGCACGAGACATGGTTATGCAGAAGCAAGTACAAAAACTAAGGAAAAGAAACAAAAGAGAGAACAACTATCCGATGTGCTAATTCCCCGGCAACGGCGCCAATTTTTGACAGCACGTCGTTGTGCGCTGCAAAATTTACATTTATAAGTCCACTACTCGTGGCTCACTATTGGATTAGCAAGCGGTAAGTAGGGGTCGAACCCAAGAGAATTAGTGGATAGAGTTGTTCTTTAAAAAGGAAGAAAATGAAAGTAAAGACAGATTGGGTTTTTGTTGGTTTTTTATACAGAAAGTAAATGACAGAAAGTAAATGACTGAATTTAAAGTGCTGAAAGTAAAGTTAGTGACTGAATGTAAAGGTACTGAAAGTAAAGTTAGTGACTGAATGTAAATGTACTGAAAGTAAAGTTAGGTGCTTAAAGTAAAGTTAGTTGCGGAATGTAAAGTACTGGATGTAAAGTTAGGTGCCTGAATGTAAAGTTAGGTGCTGAAAGTAAAGTTAGTTGCGGAATGTAAAGTACTGAATGTAAAGGGTACTGAAAGTAAGCAGTTGATAAGAGGACTGAAAGTAAATGACAAGTTGGTGTTTTAATCGAGAGAAGGATTCGGTTTAGGGGCCTTGTATCACAACTTCGTTCATCATTGACCGCTAATGATCATACTAAGTATTCAAAGGTGTAGGATGTTCCATTTCAAGATACATCCCATAACAAGGCCATTTCAAGCACTTGCCACACCGTCTAGTCCATTTCAAGACATAGAGCACTTATTCTAGCTAGACTAATACCCCATTTCAAGGTATATTAGCCTAAGTGCAGTCACTTGATCTCTCATTTCCGATCAAACCAAGTGACTTAAAGCACCTAGAACAAGCTTGAACACAATAGTAGCACTAAGAAAAGGGTCTAAACGTTTTCATGATACAAGCACACCCCTTCAACCGAATGAAGGGTTTAGCTACAAGTACTCATTGAAGTGAATACCATAGCTAAGTGCAAAAGAAAGTAAATGGTTTTCGAAATTCAAAGACAAAGAAAGTAAGGTTTTCGAAATCAAACTCAAGAACAAGTGAAGTTTTGGAAAAGTAACTCAAGAACACTCAAGAACAAGAGAGAAGTTCGAGCTTTTGATTCCCAAATGTAAAGTGTTTACAAACTTTGTGAGTGAAGTAACAAAAGATACAAACTAGAGAGATTACATGGATGTATTTTCAAAGGGGTTGCTCCTCTATTTATAATCAGGCAATCTGATTTTTGGGGCTAAGGATATGCATTGGTTTGAAGAAATATCCCAAAAGCAAACCAATTGGGCACTTGCATCACATAGGCAAAACTAACTTGGCCACTTCCACTTCATCCAAAGGGGGAATTTTGGTCGGACGTCTTTTGCATTTTTTATTGCAGATTTGGAATGTTGATGGAATTCTAAGAATAATGGTCGAAGTCGTTTTTCCGAAATCTTCCCGGAACCTGGTCGGAATCCCAAAACGGCCGAAATTGCCCTAGTTTGGCCTTGGTTGGGCTTGAGCTGGTTCCACTCGGGCGTTTTGTCTAGGAAGTGAGATTGTCCGAGTTATGGGGCATTCCAAACACTATGGTCGAGCCAGATTTTCCAGATTCGATGGTTTGGGCGAGTGACTTGGTTTTGGTGCCCATGCGCGCGGGGCCTTTGCTTTGGAATTGAGCCAACGGCCAATCTGCTCGGGCATTCACCTTGATTTTCCGACATTGTCCACCTTATTTACCATTTTGATCACTTTGGTCGAGGCGGATTTGTCAGATCAGCTTGTTTGCCTGGAAAACTTGAATTCAGTGCAAGACAGCTCGGCTGGTGCGTTGGAATGCTGGGGCGCGGCTGACTTTCCTTGGGCCCTGGCTGGCCAGATTTGACTTGTAATCCATTTTTGGCTTAAGAACCCCTTTTTTAGCTCGTTTCTTGTCTAAACCTCAAAATAGCCTGTAGAGCAAAAACTGAACTAACAAGTAAAAGTTGTTAAGACAAAGTGTCTAATTTGATGGGTTTAACTGTCTTGATGAATCATATAAATATGGTCCATCAACTACCAGGATGACGACGAGATAAACCTGTACGATCAAAATGATGAGGCGCCACTTCCATTTATCGACGATCCGGAACAACTCATCAGAAACGGAAGAGCTCGTGATAGGGAAGCCATCAGAAGAAACCAAGAACCGCCTAAGGACCGAAATGCAGCTGGTCCAGTACAACAACCCCCTAGATATCCACCACCCCCCCAACCTCGCCAAATGCCAAGACAAGAACCTGTCTTCGACGACTACTATGGGGATAACAACTACCATGAACCTACTATGGGAGAATTAAACGCCCCCAATTTCGAAACACAGCCGTGGTGCATTCACGAGGGCCCTGAACTAGAAAACATAACCATCAACGCATCAGTGGCCCACAACTTGCCAAAATTCTCAGGAGCTCAAGGAGAATCTGCCACAACTCACCTCCAACGCCTGCATGGAATTTGCCAAAATCTAAAGCCCAATCGAGTGAATATGGACGACTTCAAGTTGAAGGCATTCTATTTTTCCCTCATAGACTCGGCAAACGATTGGTTCCTTTCATTGCCTTCGGGAAGCATCAGAACATGGGTTCAGATGCAAGGGAAATTCCTGGGCAAATACTACCCAGCAGGAAGAGCAATGCAAGTAAGAAGACAACTGCAGGACTGATGGATGCACAGTCGTTGTGTGCAAACGTCAAGAATAAATTTATAATAGTCCGCTACTCGCGACTTAACTACTGGGTAGCAAGTGGTAAGTAGGGGTCGAACCCAAGAGAGTCAGTGTGGATTAGTTGTTCTTTAATGAAGCTTATGCAGAAATTAAATACGATTGGGGTTGGGTTTGAGTGTGTTTTGAGAACTGAAAGTAAATTACAGCAGTTGATAATAGACTATAAGGAAATGATTCGGTTTTAGGGGCCTTGTATCATATTTGTTTATCATCGACCGCTAATGATCATACCAAGTGTTCGAAGATGAATCGAGGCTATTCCTAGCACAAGACTTGCAACATCGCGTAGAACACTTGAAATGATCATGCTAAATGTTCAAAGATGAATCGAGGCTATTCCTAGCACAAGACTTGCAACATCGTTTAAAACACTTGTTCTATTTAGACTAATTCCTCCTTTCGAAGTATCTTAGCCTTATGTGCATCCATTTGAATTCTTTGGTCCAGTTTCCAAATGGTTTTTAAGATAAGCCGAACTCCTCGGATAAGCTTGCCCATTTGGTCCCCTTGGTCCGGTTACAAATGGTCCACTTACCCGAGTATGATCACGAACCCCCACGGAAGAGCTTTGCCTGTTAAAGCGTCCACTCAACCTTGGAGATTCTGACTTGATATATGGCACATAGAACAAGTTTTGAACATAAAGGTGTACTAAGAGTAAGATCTAAAACATTTATAATACAAGTACACCCCTGCGACCGAGTACAAGCTTTTAGCTGCTTGTATTCATGTCAAGGAATACAAGCAAACTATTGTCTTGAACAAGGGTACCGAACAATAAAATAACTTTAAAGTGAAAACGAATAATACTTGAAAGTAATTTTATACCTTACAATAAGCGGAGGAGATGAGCTCCTAGGCAAGATCCAAGCACCAAAAGTAGCTCCAAAATGAAGAACAATATTTATTGAAAGTGAAGAGAAGAGGGTTAAGCCCTCTATCTCTCTAAAACATTTGTGATTTGTGGTGGATGTGTATGGATGATACAAATGAGGAGGGGAGGAGCTCCTTTTATAGCCAAAGGGAGGAGGAATGGAGGGTGGAGATGGTGGCATGTGGTGTTGCATCCAAGGGAGGAGGAGATGGGGAGGAGCTTGTGGAGGAGAAGGCCACCACTTGTCATCTTCCCATGGTGGCTCAAAGAGCCGCCGGTTGCAAGTCTTAAAATGGGGAGGTTTTCCTCCCTTGGCCACCCCTTGCCATAAGCCACCGGTCACAAGGAGGAGGAGGAGGAGTTTGCCACCCATGAGTCATCCAATCCTCCCAAAGCCGCCGGTCACCTTGGTCCATGGATGAGTTTTGACAGTTTTGTGCAGTCTTTTCACAAAACTATCAGTCCAGTTTCGCTCCGGTCTGACTTTGGTTGTTCCTCGGTTGGATTTGAATTGAGTAATTCAATGTCAGGATCTTGAGATTTCTTCATTCAGCGTCTGATCTTGACCTTGGATTGACTCGTAATATCTTTTCAGCATAAAATCCTCTCCTTAGCGTGTTTTCACTTTAGTCTCTGAAATACCCTGTAGAAATAAATCGGAACTAACAAGCAAAAGTTAAATAGACCAACAGTCTAATTTGGTGGGTTTTACTGTGTTTTTTGATTCGTATAATTATGGTGCATCAGATCACCCACACTTTTAGTTGTTCGTCCCGAACAATGCTATTAAAGGGCGGTACTAAGTAAGTTTTTAAAATATGAAAATTAGACTGTGGGACTAGATTTATCCTAATTCATGCATTACTACTTATTACCAAATTGAACTGCGTAAATAAATAGAAGAAACTTGATACGTGTACCTCCGTGCCGAGATGCAAATTATTCTGGATGTTTCGGGAGATAGCCCTTTTCAGGCTCCTGGACTGCATTCTCGGGATCGTCTCGCACTATATGGTTTGACTTGTAGCTTTCTCTGGCACGTGATTTGGTTTCGGGTTTCAGTGGTTTGGTCTTTGATTTTCTTTTTTGGCGAGGGACAGCTTTTGTAGTGAATCGGCCTTTGGCCTTTGATTTGACGCTTTGAGTACTTCACTTTTGTTCGGTTAAAACCTTCACAATTTTAGGCCTTTGGCCTCTTGATTTGCTTCTTCGAGCTTTTGCTTCTTTGTGACTTGCTAGTCCATTTTCTCAAGCCTTTTTGAGAGGTCCAATCATCGCCCGCGAGCATATGGAAATACCTCCCCGCTTCTCTCATTTTTGCCGTTTCGCACGGGTCAAGGTGAGGGTCGCTCATCTATTTTCTCGGTTACTTTGACTGTCGTTTCACGCGGGTCAAGATGAGGGTCGCTCATCTATTTTCTCGGCTACTTTGACCGGAGATAGGACGGTCTGATTCCCGTCCTCGCCTTTTGCATAAACACTGCATGGCGGAGATGACTTCAATCTTCACTGAAACCCGAAGTGCAGCCTCCACTGACTTCGTCAACCATATAGTTAGATTCGATCCTTTGAATGCTTGCCAAGCCAAACCCGGCTGTGGCACTTTAAAAAAGAAAAAAAAATGCTTGCCAAGCCTCTCTAGGGCAATTTCTATCAACTCCACATTCCTAGTTTATCTCAGCACAAAGGGACAAATGAAAAGTTACATTCTAAGTTTTTAAACAGTTGAATTTTCACAAGGTTAATGCATGAATTATGACTTATCTTTTTCACATTCTTAAGTTCATATTTTCAAAAAGATAATACTAAAAAAGAAAACATGTTTATGTACACAGGTGGTTCTCACCCCACACTTTTGAACCAAGCCGTGCCTTTCAGCACTACTTAGTTCAAAAGCCATGCAAGCAGACAATTACGAGAAAGAAATGATATTAAGGAAAGGTAAGATCAGAACTCCCTTTAAAGTGTCGAGTGAACGAGGCATGAGGCTGGATAATCGAGGGAGTTCGGCTGGGGCCTTGAACTCTCAGCGCAGGCCCGGTAGTTCACGGAAGCTGCCTGGCTGATCCGATCGTGCTCCAAAAACCAATTCCTAAATAGTCAAATCATTCTATGCACCAAGTGGGTGAGAGCGGCTTATTGATAAAAACTAAAAGACAGAAAATAAAAAGACAGAAAGTAAGATAGTGTCGGGTTACCTCCCGACCAGTGCCTTTGTTTAACGTCGTTGGCTCGACGATACCTCAATCATGGATCATAAGGTCGAATCCCAAGGGTGAGTGAGGTCAAACTTCTTCTCGGCAACCCTTTTGCTCCGAGAGGGTGGGGTTTCTTTGACCATAGATGCTGGTCCAATGAGTTGTGCTTGTTTGTTACTCCTTCCGGGTTTCCATTCTTTCGGCCCATGTCTTTGCCGCTTCTTCATGTTTGAATAGTTGGCACCTTTGCGATTTTGGAAGTTTGGTTTTGTGCCATTAAATGTAGGGGACATTAAGCATGCGCCTTTGCCAATCCTCTTCATTGTGGCAGTGATGGATGGTTGTCTTGGAACGAGTGAGTTTTCAAGCGGTTTTCCTTGTTGAGTAGTGGTGAGTGGGACTTGGGCTTTCTCGGACAGTTCGGCAATGAGATCCGGGACTTTCTCGGGTGCTCCGAGCGTAAGGACCGGGCCTGGCTTGATTTCTTTGGCCGCTTCGGTAGTGATGTTTGGGACTTCTGTTGGCTCGGCAGTTAGGACTGTGATTTCCTCGGATGGATTGGTGATTAGGACCGGGCCTGATTTGGGCAGTTCTTCTTCTAACTCCCAGGGATAATCTGAATGTAGCTCTTCTTCAGGTAACCAAGGGTCCTTATCCTTGTCATTCGTATAGTCTCCGGGGGTAATCACACTGAGGTATGGGTCTGATATGGGTAACTCGTCATTGAGGTCCGGGTATGTCTTGGCCGTGAATTGGTGCATCGAGGCATTCATTTGCTGCATGTCAGCGGCCAATTGCTGGGTGCTAGCTGCCAGCTCGTTTTCTGCTGCCCATAACTCAGTTTTGGCCCTGATTTGGTGCATTATGTTGTCCAGTTCTTCGCTTCGCATGGCCTGATCTTGTCTTTGTCTTGACCTTGCGGCCAAATCATCTATTAAGTTCCAAAGATCATCTATGCCTAAGTTGTTCACCGAGCCTCCCGCTGCATTGTTTAGCCAATCCCCCTCTTGTGGCAGCATCCCATTGAGAAACCTTTGAAGAAGATCGTGGTTGGTGAATCCATGGTGCGGGCAGCTTATCAACATGGAGTCAAAATACACCAAGTACTCGTCCAATGTTTCATCCCGGGATTGTTTTATGTTGTTGATCTTTTCGCGGACTTCCAGTTCGAAGGGTGGTGGGGAAAACTCCTCATTGTTCCAAGGTTCCATTCCGTAGTAGTAGGACTTAGTGAATTGCATGATAAAATAAAAAAGAAAAAACAACTATTCCGATGCACAACTCCCCGGCAACGGCGCCAATTTTGATGGATGCACAGTCGTTGTGTGCAAACGTCAAGAATAAATTTATAATAGTCCGCTACTCGCGACTTAACTACTGGGTAGCAAGTGGTAAGTAGGGGTCGAACCCAAGAGAGTCAGTGTGGATTAGTTGTTCTTTAGTGAAGCTTATGCAGAAATTAAATACGATTGGGGTTGGGTTTGAGTGTGTTTTGAGAACTGAAAGTAAATTACAGCAGTTGATAATAGACTATAAGGAAATGATTCGGTTTTAGGGGCCTTGTATCATATTTGTTTATCATCGACCGCTAATGATCATACCAAGTGTTCGAAGATGAATCGAGGCTATTCCTAGCACAAGACTTGCAACATCGCGTAGAACACTTGAAATGATCATGCTAAATATTCAAAGATGAATCGAGGCTATTCCTAGCACAAGACTTGCAACATCGTTTAAAACACTTGTTCTATTTAGACTAATTCCTCCTTTCGAAGTATCTTAGCCTTATGTGCATCCATTTGAATTCTTTGGTCCAGTTTCCAAATGGTTTTTAAGCTAAGCCGAACTCCTCGGATAAGCTTGCCCATTTGGTACCATTGGTCCGGTTACAAATGGTCCACGTACCCCGAGTATGATCACGAACCCCCACGGAAGAGCTTTGCCCGTTAAAGCGTCCACTCAACCTTGGAGATTCTGACTTGATATATGGCACATAGAACAAGTTTTGAACATAAAGGTGTACTAAGAGTAAGATCTAAAACATTTATAATACAAGTACACCCCTGCGACCGAGTACAAGCTTTTAGCTGCTTGTATTCATGTCAAGGAATACAAGCAAACTATTGTCTTGAACAAGGGTACCGAACAATAAAATAACTTTAAAGTAAAAACGAATAATACTTGAAAGTAATTTTATACCTTACAATAAGCGGAGGAGAGGAGCTCCTAGGCAAGATCCAAGCACCAAAAGTAGCTCCAAAATGAAGAACAATATTTATTGAAAGTGAAGAGAAGAGGGTTAAGCCCTCTATCTCTCTAAAACATTTGTGATTTGTGGTGGATGTGTATGGATGATACAAATGAGGAGGGGAGGAGCTCCTTTTATAGCCAAAGGGAGGAGGAATGGAGGGTGGAGATGGTGGCATGTGGTGTTGCATCCAAGGGAGGAGGAGATGGGGAGGAGCTTGTGGAGGAGAAGGCCACCACTTGTCATCTTCCCATGGTGGCTCAAAGAGCCGCCGGTTGCAAGTCTTAAAATGGGGAGGTTTTCCTCCCTTGGCCACCCCTTGCCATAAGCCACCGGTCACAAGGAGGAGGAGGAGGAGGAGGAGTTTGCCACCCATGAGTCATCCAATCCTCCCAAAGCCGCCGGTCACCTTGGTCCATGGATGAGTTTTGACAGTTTTGTGCAGTCTTTTCACAAAACTATCAGTCCAGTTTCGCTCCGGTCTGACTTTGGTTGTTCCTCGGTTGGATTTGAATTTAGTAATTCAATGTCAGGATCTTGAGATTTCTTCATTCAGCGTCTGATCTTGACCTTGGATTGACTCGTAATATCTTTTCAGCATAAAATCCTCTCCTTAGCGTGTTTTCACTTTAGTCTCTGAAATACCCTGTAGAAATAAATCGGAACTAACAAGCAAAAGTTAAATAGACCAACAGTCTAATTTGGTGGGTTTTACTGTGTTTTTTGATTCGTATAATTATGGTCCATCAAGGACATAAGGCAAGCACCTAATGAGACCATGTACGACTACCTGGAGAAATTCAATCACCTGGAAAGAAGCTGCTGCACTCTTGGACTACCCGAGAAACTCACCATTGAGTATCTCATTAACGGATTAAGACCCTTAGACAAAATGCTCCTGGATGCCTCAGCTGGAGGATCCATAATGAATCTATCATTAAGAGGCATAAGGGATCTCATCACCAAGGTTGCTGAAAATGCTCGATTTAGAGAAGAGACAACTAGGCAGGAAGAATTTTCCCGAACAAAGAATGTGGCAAGAGCTGAAACACCGATGAGCTCTATTCCTGAAGAAATGAAACAGTTAAAGGAGATGATGATTCAGATCCTACGAAGACAGCCAGTTCCAGTAAAACTTTGCGAGTTTTGTGGTTCTACTGACCACAAAACTGACGCATGCCCAACATTAATAGAAGAGGAACCGGCAGACGTAAATGCAGTGGGAGGATACCAAGGATACAACAACAACAATGACAGAGCCGGACAAAACAGACAGTATGGTCAAGCAACCAACCCGAGCTGGCGTAACAACAGCTATCCTCAGAAGGAGACACAACCAGCTGTCCCTCAACTAGCCCAGTCATTCTATCAACCGCTCCACCAACAGGAGGAGCCAAATCTGTACCATGCAAGCCCAAACAAATCACTTGAGGACATGATGCTGCAATTGACTGGTAATGTGCAGTAGTTGAATACTACTATGCATCGAAACCAAACCGAAACAAAAGAGGAATTATCGGACTTGAAGAAACACATCTCCCAACTCGCTGCATCAGTATCTGCACTCTCTAGTGAGCCCGGCAAACTCTTGTCTCAAACTATTCAAAGTTCGCAGGAAAATATGAATGCCGTGACTCTTAGGAGTGGAAAAACACTTGTCGGCAAACCTGAGGAGCAAAAGAAAGACAAAGACCCAAGGTTGTCCAGAGAAGAGCAAATAAGGCCCAAACCTCTCGAAATTCTAGATGAAGAAGAGGCCGATAAAGACAACGACATATCTGAAGAAGAGCGGGACGTAACCGAAGAAGAAGAGAATACGTCCAAGGAACTCAGGCCGGACCCAGTACCCAGAACCGAAACCCCTAAAATCAGCACAACCCTTCCGTTTCCAGTACCAGGCCGCGTGCAAAAACAACATGTCATGGATGAGGAAATCTTTGAGTTGTTCAGCAAGGTCGAAATCAACATTCCCCTTTTGGAAGCCATCAAGCAAATTCCTCGGTATGCCAAGTTCTTAAAAGAACTTTGCACCAACCGAAGGAAGAATACTAGATACGATCAAGAACTGATGAGTAAAAACGTGTCGGCTGTCATGCAACGAAAGGAACCCCCCAAATGCGGAGATCCGGGAACTTACACCATTCCATGCACAATTGGCAACATCCGAATCGAGAACTGCATGCTAGACCTTGGAGCATCAATCAACGTCTTACCCTTCTCTATCTACTCATGCCTTAGGATCGGGCCGCTCGAACCTACCGGTCTCACTATTCAAATGGAAGACCAGTCGTGCAAACAGCCCGAGGGCAAAATTGAAGACGTTTTGGTCCAAGTTGGAGAATTGGTGTTTCCAGGAGACTTCTACGTCCTTAAAATGGAGAATAGTGGGCCAACAGACCATGCTCCTATCCTTCTCGGTCGACCATTTCTTAAAACCTCAAAAATGAAAATAGACTGCGGGAGTGGGATGTTATCAATGGAAGTAAAAGGAGAGGTCTTCAGCTTCGACATATTCAGAGCAATGAAGCATCCCATGGAGTTCGAGGAAGTGCACGCTCTCGACGCTTTGGACGACCTAGTCCAAGAAGTTCAATCAGAACCAAGAGCGGATCCCTTAGAACTCATACTCAATGGAGCCGAGAGCTCTTATGACTTGGCCGAAGGCCTACATGAAACACTAGCCCACTTGACAATCTCAGAGCCTCTTACACCAGAATTTGAAGTCAACGAGGTAAAATTATTCAAATCAAATACTTTTCTGCCTTCGGTGGTGCAAGCCCCCAAAATAGAATTAAAACCCCTTCCTGGACATCTGAAGTACGCCTTCCTGGGGGATAATGACACACTCCTAGTAATCATCAAGAATGGCTTGGAAGCAAGCCAGGAACAAAGTTTGATAAACGTCCTGAAGCAACACAAGTTGGCTATTGGATGGACTCTAGCCGACTTAAGGGGAGTCAGCCCGGCCGTATGCATGCACCGTATTCTACTTATGGATGGAGCAAAACCATCAAGAGAGCCTCAACGACGACTCAACCCAATCATGATGGAGATCGTCCAAAAAGAAATACAAAAATTACTAGATGCGGACGTTATCTATCCCATATCAGACAGTCAATGGGTGAGTCCTGTCCACGTGGTGCCAAAGAAGAGTGGGATCACAGTCGAGGAAAATGCCGAAGGAAACATGGTGACAACAAGGGTCAAAAACGGCTGGAGAATGTGCATCGACTACAGGAAATTGAACGCCGTCACAAGAAAAGATCATTTCCCTCTACCATTCATCGATCAAATGCTGGACCGACTGGCAGGCAAACCATACTTTTGCTTCCTGGACGGGTTCTCAGGATACAACCAGATCCCCATAGCACCTGAGGACCAAGAGAAGACTACATTCACCTGCCCATTCGGTACATTCGCCTTCAGAAGAATGTCCTTCGGCCTATGCAATGCCCCTGGAACTTTCCAAAGAGTGGTGACCAGAATCTTCTCAGACATGATCGGAATATTCATCGAAGTCTTCATGGACGACTTCACCATCTATGGCGATACATTCGACGCTTGCCTAGACAACTTAAGCACGGTTCTGGCACGATGTGTCTCGATGAACCTTGTGCTCAATTATGAGAAATGCCACTTCATGGTAACACACGGAATAGTCTTAGGACATGTCGTCTCACAAGAAGGCATGGAAGTGGACAAAGCAAAGATCGACCTGATCACGACTTTACCATACCCATCCACGGTCCGAGACATCCAATCATTCCTTGGCCATGCAGGATTCTACCGACGATTCATCAAAGACTTCTCCAAAAAGGCATTGCCGCTATCCACTCTTCTACAAAAAGAAGTTCCGTTTGAATTCACCGACGCATGCAAAAAGGCCTTTGATGATCTAAAGAAAGCCCTCACTAGCACACCCATCATCCAAACACCAAACTGGGAACTACCATTCGAAATCATGTGCGACGCAAGCGACTTTGCTTGGGAGCAATTCTCGGCCAAAAAATTGATAAGGAAGTGGGTGTGATCTATTACGCCTCGCGAACCCTAGATCCTGCCCAACGAAACTACTCCACCACCGAAAAGGAACTCTTGGCAGTAGTATTCGCTCTGGAAAAATTCAGACCTTACTTGCTTGGAGCAAAAGTAATAGTTTATTCCGACCATGCTGCCATCCGTTACCTAATGAAGAAAAAGGAGGCTAAGCCAAGGCTCATTCGGTGGATATTACTACTGCAAGAATTCGATGTGGAAATAAGGGACAAAAAAGGGATCGAAAATACTGTAGCCGACCACCTAAGCAGGATTGTCCGAAAGGAAGAAGAAGGGCACATTACCGAGTCATTCCCAGACGAGCACCTATACGCCATCTCAACAAAGGTGCCATGGTACGCCTCGATCGTCAACTACCTTGTAGGAGGTACATTTCCTCCTTCTTTTACTAAATCACAATGCATGAAACTTAGACATGATGCTAAACAATACTTATGGGATGATCTTATTTATGGAAAATAGGAGTAGATCAAATACTTAGGAGATGCATCCCTGATAATGAAATAGCTTCTGTTATTAGCTTTTGCCATGAGTTTGCATGTGGAGGACACTTCGGGCCTCGGAGAACCGCTAGAAAAATCTTAGATAGCGGCTTTTTCTGGCCAAGTATATTTAAGGATGCCTATAAAAATGTAGAGAATGCGATAAGTGTCAAAGAGTAGGAAATGTGTCCGCTAGAAGTGAAATGCCTCAAGTACCCATAATAGTCAACGATGCTTTTGACGTTTGGGGTCTTGATTTTATGGGACCATTTCCAGTTTCGTGCGGTTATACCTACATTTTAGTCGCTGTAGATTATGTGTCAAAATGGGTAGAAGCCAAGGCCACAAGAAGCGACGATGCAAAGACTGTCATAGAATTTTTGCGCACTAACCTGTTTTGTAGATACGGGGTACCCAAGGCCATAATAAGCGACCAAGGAACTCATTTCTGCAACCGCATGATGGCTGCTACCCTAAAACGCTACCATGTCCACCACCGGACGTCCACGGCATATCACCCCCAATCCAATGGTCAAGCAGAGATCTCCAACCGCGAAATCAAAGGAATTTTAGAAAAAATGGTGAAACCGGGCAGGAAAGATTGGAGTCAGAGGCTAGACGAAGCTCTTTGGGCGTATCGAACGGCATATAAGATGCCAATTGGAACCTCCCCCTTCCGACTAGTTTATGGGAAGGCATGCCACCTCCCGGTGGAATTAGAACATAAAGCCTTTTGGGCGCTCAAGCAGTGCAATCCGGATTTAAAAGCTGCCGGATTAGATAGGAAGCTTAAGCTATGCGAACTTGAAGAATTGCGGCTTGAGGCCTATGAAGAGCAAACAGACTACAAAGCGCGGACAAAATTATATCATGACAAATTCATCCTCCGGCGCTCATTTGAGGAAGGACAACAAGTATTACTTTTCTCCTCATGGTTAAAGTTTATGCCAGGCAAACTGAAATCAAGATGGACCGGTCCTTATACCGTGACTAAAGTATTCAACCAGGGGATGCTTGAGTTTGAAAGCATGGACAATGGAAGGAGATTCACGGTAAATGGGCAGCGAGTCAAACATTATCACGGCGAAGTCAACTTAGCCCCACAGAAATTTGACCTGAGCCACCCATGGGATCCAAACCAGTAATCCACAACGAGGTACTGTCGAGCCAACGACGTTAAACAAGTGCACTGGTCGGGAGGTAACCCGACACTATCTTACTTTCTGTCATTTAAATTCAGTCATTTAGTTTTAAGCTTGCATGACTTTTGAACTAAAGCACGCCTTCGTTCAAAAGTGTGGGGTGAGAACCACCTTTGTATATAAATAACATGCTTGCTGTTTTCTTTTTTAGTAATAGTATCTTTTTGAAAATATGAACTTGAGAATGTGAAAAAGATAGATCTTAGTTCATGCATTAACCTTGTGAAAATTCAAACTGTTTAAAAACTTAGAATGTAACTTTTCATTTGTCCTTTGTGCTGAGATAAACTAGGGATGTGGAGTTGACATAAACTGCCCTAGAGAGGCTTGGCAAGCAATCAAAGGATCAAATCAAACTATATGGTTTTCGAAGTCAGTGGAGGCTGCACTTCGGGTTTCAGTGAAGAATGAAGTCATCTCCGCCATGCAGTGTTTATGCAAAAAGAAAAGAAAAGGCGAGGACGGGAATCAGACCGTCCTCTCTCTAGTCAAAATAGCTGAGAAAATAGATGAGCGACCCTCATCTTGACCCGCGCGAAACGACAACGATGAGAGGAGCGGGGAGGTATTTCCATATGCTCGCGGGCGATGATTGGACCTCCCAAAGGAAAGGCTTGAGAAAATGGACTGGCAAGTCACAAAGAAGCAAAAAGCTCAAAGAAGCAAATCAAGAGGCCAAAGGCCCAACATTGTGAAGGTTTTAACCGAACAAAAAAAAGTGAAGTACTCAAAAAAGTCAAATCAAAGGCCAAAGGCCAATTCACTACAAAAAAGCAGTCCCTCGCCAAAGAAGAAAGAAATTAAAAAGGCTCAACTCAGTGAAACCCGAACCGAATCACGTGCTAGAGAAAGCTACAAGAAAGCCATATAGTGCGAGATGGTCCCAAGATTGCAGTCCAGGAGCCTAAAAAGGGCTATCTCCCGAAACATCCAATATAATTTGCATCTCAGCACGGAGGTACAAGTATTAAGTTTCTTCTATTTATTTACGCAGTTTAATTTGGTAATAAGTAGTAATGCATGAATTAGGATAGATCAAGTACCACAGTCTAAATTTCATATTCCAAAACCAACTTAGAGTGCCGCCCTTTAATAGCATTGTTCGGGACGAACAACTAAAAGTGTGGGGTGATATGATGGACCAAAATTATACGAATCATAAACACAGTAAAACCCCCTTAATTAGACACTTTGTCTATTTAACTTTTGCTTGTTAGTTCCGATATATTTCTACAGGGTATTTCAGAGCTTAGAGAGAATACATGCTAAAGAGGAGCTTTTAAAGCAGAAAAGATGTTACGAGTCATTCCGAGGTCAAGATCATATGCCGACTGAAGAAATATCAAGGATCCTGACGTTGAATCACCCATAACAAATTAAGCAGAAGAGGAATCAAGTCAGCCCGGGACGAAACACACTGATAGTTTTGTGAAAAGACTGCACAAAACTCACAAAACTCATCCATTTGCCTTGGTGACCGACCACTTGAAGAGAAGGTGGCCAAGGGAGGAGCTCCTCCCCTCCATGACCGGCGGCTCCTCCTCCCCACAACCGGCAACCGGCGGCTTTTGCTCCCCCCATGTGGCGCCTCCTCCTTCTCCCCCCTTCTCCTCCCTATAAATGGAGCTCATCTCCTCCTCATTTGCATCATCACAAAATCAAAATCAACTCCATAAGTTTGTAAACACTTCTCTCTCTAAGTTTTGTAAGTTTGGTTTTGGAAATAAAGGATTGCTCCCTTGGCACTTCAACGGTTGTAAGTATTTTAATATTTATTTACTGTCTTTAATTTCCAATTCCTTAGTTATAATGTTTAGCGCGATGAATAGTAGCTAAACTAGTCGTTCGGTAGAAGGGGTGGACTTGTATTATAAAATGTTTTAGACTATTAACTTAGTGTCTCGTCTTTGTATTCAAAACTTATTCTATGTGCCATATATAAGATTAGAACTTCCAAGGTTGAGTGGACGCTTTGACGGGCAAAGCTCTTCCTTGGGACTCGTGAACATACTCGGGTAAGTGGATGCTTTGACGGGCAAAGCTTATCTGAGGAGTTCACACTATCTAAAAAACCATTTGGAAACTGGACCAAAGGGACCAAATGGATGCACATAAGGCTAAGATACTTCGGAAGGAGGAATTAGTTGAAGTAGAATAAGTGCTCTACGACCTTAAAAAGGCTAGACGATGTTGCAAGTCTTGAGCTAGGAATAGCCTCGATTCATGTTTGAATACTTAGAAGATTCACTAAAGGTCAATGATAAACAGGATATAATACAAGGCTCCTGAAACCGAATGCTTTCTTTTAATTGTAATAATTATCAGTTACTTTCCAGTACTAAAACCAACCAACCAACCAATCAATCACTTAGCTGGTAGCTTTAAAACCAACCAACCTAAAACACGCTCTCTCGCTGAATAATCCCCTCAAAGAACAACTATCCCCCTAATTCCTTTGGGTTCGACCCCTACTTACCACTTACTACCCAGTAGTGAAGTCGCGAGTAGCGGACACTTATAAATTTATTCTTGACGATTGCGCATAACGACTGTGCAACCATCAGAAACCTCTGAAGAAGATTAAAGTTCGTGAATCCATGGTGCGGGCAGCTCGTCACAATGGAATCGAAGTACGATAAGTACTCGTCCAATGTTTCATCCCGGGATTGCTTAAGGGTGATGATCTTCTCACGGACTTCAAGTCGAAAGGATGGCGGGGCTCTTTGACAGGGATCGGTGCGATAATTTGACAGAGAAAATTCTTTTAGAAATTTGGCTCGTAGATCCCCATAATAGCCTTCATAATCTGCATATGATGAGTAATACCAAGATAGTGCCGAATCAGTTAAGGAAAACTCAAAACATTTTAACTTAAACCCCTCTAAGGACTCGTCCTCAGGCATCATGCGGCCGCAGATTGAGTGAAATATTTGTACATGTTCCACAGGGTCTTCTCCGATGGTTCCTCCAAATTGGGGAAGATACCGAATCATCCATGAAGACATAGTGGATTATGCAAAAGGAAAAGAAAAGAACAACCATCCGATTACTAACTCCCCGGCAACGGCGCCAATTTTGACATCGCGTCGTTGTGCGCTGCAAAATTTACATTTATAGTCCCACTACTTTAGTGGCTCACTATTGGCTAGCAAGCGGTAAGTAGGGGTCGGACCCAAGAGAGTCAGTGTGGAATGGTTGTTCTTTGAAAAGAAAGAAAATAAAAGTAAATACAGGTTGGGTTTGAGTGGTTTAAACTGAAAGTAATACTGTAAAGTAAATTGCTGGAACAGTCGAGTTCAATATCAACCAAACAACATACTTTTGGTTTGTCGCACGCTGTATTTCAAGCGCAATACGTGCCAAAGTTATGTTGGATTGATATTGAGCAAGTCTGTAGTAAGCGTACGGAAATGTAAAGACTGAAAAGTAAAGGTACTGAAAATAAGTGCGGAAAGTAAAGTGCTGAAAAGTAAAGTGCGTAAAGTAAAGTACTGAAAAGTAAAGGGTACTGAAAGTAAACAGTTGATAATGAGACTGAAAGTAAAATTACAAGTGGTGCTTTGATTTAGGGAAGGATTCGGTTTTCAGGGGCCTTGTATCATAGTTCCGTTCATCATTGACCTCTAATGATCATACTAAGTGTTCAAAGATGTATCAAGGCCATTTCTAGCAATCGACTTGCCACACCGTCTAGTCCTTTTCAAGACATAGAGCACTTGTTCTAGTTAGGCTAATTCCTCCTTTCGAAGTATCTTAGCCTATGTGCATCCACTTGATCAATCATTTCCGATCAACCAAGTGGTGTTTTAAAGAGGTTGAACTCCATGGAAAAAGCTTTGCTCTTTCGAACCTCCACTTAACCATGTATGTTCACGAACCCCATGGAAGAGCTTTGCTCTTTCGAGCCTCCACTCAACCATGTATGTTCTAACCTAATATATGGCACGTAGAACAAGTTTGAACACGAAGAAGCACTAAGAAAAGGGTCTAAAAATGGTTTTATGATACAAGCACCCCCCTTCAACCGAATGAAGGGTTTAGCTACGACTATCCATGGAAGTGGATACCATAGCTAAGTGCAAGAAAAGTAAAGCAAACCGAAAATAAAACAAGGAAAACAACAAGAAACCGAAACAAGAACAAGTGAAAGAGAACAACAAGTAAGTAAGGGAGAGGAGCTCCAAATCAAGACAAGGGAAAGTAAAGTGTGCTGCTGGAAAGTAAGAGCTTGAAGCTCAAGAACAAGTGAACAAAAGCTTTGAAAATCAAGAACAAAGTGTGTTTGCATTGAAAATGAAGAGAAGAGAGATAAGCTCTCAACTCTCTAAGGTTTGTGGTACACATATTACATGAGGCAAGCCCTCTATTTATAGGCAAGGGAAGACTTGGGGGCTAAGTTTATGGCATGGAAATATCCCAAAAGCACTTCATTTTGATTGGTTTAGCCAAAAGCCATCACTAGGATATTTTAAGCAAAAAGCCATCGCTTGGATCTTTCAAGCAAAAAGCCATCTTTTAAGCCCGATTCCTCTTTAGACTCCGAAATTGCCTGTATACATAAAACGACATCAACAAGCACATGTTCGTATGACCAAATGTCTAATTTGGTGGGTTTAACTGACTTAATGAATCATATAAATATGGTCCATCAGAGGGCTCTCTAGGCAATGGAGGAGATGGCGCTCTAGGGATAGGAGGAGCCGGGGCTTTCTTCTTCTTTGGCTTCTTCGGTGCGGAGGAGGCACCTTTGGGTGGTTTGCTCTTCATTGATGGTGGGCGAGGTGGAGGAGAAGCCGGAGGAGCGTCTAATTCCTCATCAGAGGCTAAGCTATCGTCCATTAATGTGGTTCTCAGCAATCTCCTCTTGTGCGTGACAAGAGGCCTATCATCCTCGTCACTTTCGATGTGATCATCAATGGGAGCATCACTAGGGAACTCGTGGGCTATATCCTTGCCTTTCGACTTTGATTTGGAGGAGGAAGAACCCTTAGGCATGGTTGGAATGGATGAAAGACTGAGCTTCTGAACTGAGATCCCTATCCAGTCGGTCGACTAGACTCAAGCAGAAATCCCAGTCGATTGACTGGGAGGCGATTTTTGGTCGAAATCGGGACTTGCGTAGGAGGCCTCGGCGACGGGAATCAACACTTGGGTTATGCAATCGGATGAATTCCGAGCAAGATGAGCGGTCGGAAGAGTGCCGGAGGCGCCAAAGTGAAGAGATCGGCCGTGGTTTGCAATCTTCGACTGGATCGGAGGCGCCGGCTGGTTGCGTGGCTGGGGAGGTGATGGCGAGGCGAGGATGATGGCGCGGTGGTGGCGAGGGTGAGCTCGGTTGGTCGGACGGGAGCTGTCGAGTGGGGGCTGAGTCGGTCGAGTGGGAAGAGTGGAGTCGGGTGAAGTGAGAAAGAAAAGGGAAGAGGGGTATTTGGATAAGTAATGCCCAGTCGGTCGACTGCGGAAATGAAGATATTATTTCTTCTGAGAACGCGCGCGAGTCGGTCGACTGAGAGCCCAGTCGGTCCACTGAGACTGGTCAGATTACCATTCCTTCTAAAGCATTTGCACAGTCGGTCGACTGGGCTTCTGGCCACCTGCCAGTCGACTGACAGGAGCACGAATATCAGCTTCAACGATTTTTGCTCCTTGTTTGAACTCCCAACTCCACACTTAGAATTTTTACTCCGCAGCACGAATGAACACCACTCAATATTCACATAAATTCAATGCAAACTCAATGAATGCTCTCTCAAGAAATCACTAGCATATATACGATTTTCAACAAAAAGCAAGCTAGGATCATTCACTCCACACTTAAAACATCACCATCACCTATATATTTCATGCACGCACATTTCCACACCAAGCACACCTAATTATGCATTTTAGATCATCCTAGCACCATGTGCTCATTCAAAGTTCAATGTAAGCATGCAATACATATATGACATTAATTGTGCATAGATGGACAACTCACAAACCGGGTGACCTCCCGTAAGGGCCTAGTTTAACTTATTGGCAAAGACCGAGCCGATTCTCCTTTTTAGAAACACACTTGAGGAGTCCTTTGCTAGGATCCCTCCTCAAGCGGACTTGTAGAATTTTGGAGTATCAATTCGGGTTCTTTGAAGAGTTGCAAGCAACTTTTTTGATAGCCCTTTTCCAAAGTGATGGTAGCTTCTCACCCTTTGACGATGTTGCTTTTCCCTTCTTTTTCATCTCATCGTCGAATGATGATTCATATTGATCAAAGGTAGGGTCTTCATCGGGTTTAAGTATGTTGTGCAACTCGTTCTTGTCAACTTTCTTGCCTTCAATAATTTCGGTTCCCACGTTGTCTAGCTTTTTCTCAACACTAGCCACTTGTTCTTCATTTGGCTTTTCTATCTTTACCTTTTCTCCACCAATTTTTAGGGTCAATTTCCGTTTTCCCATATCAACTTTAAAACCGGCGGTGGCCAAGAAGGGACGTCCAAGAATCAATGATGAAGTGAAGTTGTCCCCCATATCTATCACCACAAAGTCGCATGGAATGTAGAATTTGTCGACTTTGATTGGGACATTCTCCACTAGGCCCCAAGGTCGCCTTGTAGTCCCATCCGCAAGTTGAAGAGTCATTTTAGCGGATTTCACCCCTTTCAATCCAAGCTTGTGGTAGGTGGCTAGGGGCATAACGCTCACACTAGCCCCGAGATCGGCTAGTGGACTTGAGAAGTTCATATCCCCTATTGAGGAAGGAATAGTGAATTTTCCGGGATCTTTTGCCTTTTTGGGAATTTGCTTTGTAAAGAGGGCAATACACTCATGGTTTAGGAGGTGGGGATCATCTTCTTCAATGGTCCTCTTTTTGGACAAAATGTCTTTTAGAAATTTGTTGTATAGAGGTGCCTTCTTGATGAGCTCATGGAATGGCATGTAGACATATAGCTTTTTCAACATCTTGGTGAAGACCTCATATTCTTTGTCCAACTTAGAGGGCTTGATGAGCCTTTACGGGAAGGGAACCGGTGGGAAATAAGGCTTGAGTTCTTCCTTTCTCTCTTTAGTTTCTTTTGCCTTTTCGGTTGGAGGATTAGGGACCTCTTCATTGAGTTCTTTTTCTTCGGCTCTAGCTTGGCCGATGAGTTTTGGAGGTATTTGAACGGCTTTCTTTGGTGTGACCTCCTTGCTTCCCATTTCTAAGGGTCACTGCCCCACATTGTTCTTCCTTATCTATAAATTCATCCTCGAATGATCCCTCAATATAGATAGCATTGCAAAACTCCTTCTTTTCATGCTCGGGTCACGCCGGTAGCTTTCCTTGTGCTCTAGTTGAGGACTCGGCTTGTTGAGCTATTTGGTTTTCAAGCATCTTGTTGTGAGTTTCTAACCTTTCTATTTGAGCTTGCATCTTATCTTGGTTAGCAAGGAGTTTGGCAAACATTGCCTCCACACCAGAGAGTTCATTTGAAGTTTGTGGAGGAGGGTCAACTTGTTGGTAAGGCCTTTGGGCTTGAGCTTGGTATTGTTGCCCTTGGTTTTGGTTCCTTTGAAGCAAAGTCGGTCCTTGGCCTTGATATTGGTTCTTCGGTGGGAAGGCTTGATTATTCAAGGTAGGCCTAGGACCAAATCCGGGAGGTGTAGCTCCAAAGTCGGGACGAGTGGGATTCGTAGTCTTGTAGGAGAAATTAGGGTGATTCCTCCATCCCGAGGAAAACCTTGGTGTAGTATAATTAGATTGAGAATTTTGCCCTTGAGTGGCACTAGCAACATACTCTCTACCTTGGTTTCCACCAACAAAATTTGCTTCTTCATAACCATATCTAGGACTATCCCTTTGAACCAAGGGGCAAGAGTTGGTTTCATGCTCAAAAACCTCACAAATATCGCACCCTTGACTCGTTGAGCGATCTTTCTCTGGGTGTTTCAACTTAAACACTTCATCCGAGAGGTTCTCAAAATCTTTCCTTAGAGCCTCATAATCACTTGTGCTTACGGCTTTTACCTCATGCCTTTCACCCTTCCTTCTTGGGTTCCCTCTTTCACTTCCCCACATGAAGTAGTTCTTTGTGATCTTCTCAATTACCGCGTATCCTTCATGGGGTTCAAGCTCCATGATAGCTCCTCCCGCGGCGGTATCAAGTGCAAGCCGCGAGGGACCATCTACACCATGATAAAAGGTGTGGAACACAAGGAGGTCATCCAAGTTGTGATGTGGGCAAAGCCTTTGATACTCTTTATACCTTTCCCAAGCTTCATAGAGTGTTTCTCCATCCATTTGTGCGAAGTTTGTGATTTGATTTCTATAATAGGCCGTCTTGGAAGGAGGAAAGTATTTGTTGAGGAATGCAACGGCAAGCTCCTCCCAAGTGGTGAAGCTATCCGGAGTTTGGCTCCTTAACCAATCTCTTGCTCTTCCCGTGAGGGAGAAGGGGAATAACCTTAAAAGCTTAGCATCTTCGGAGAACCCATTAATCTTGAAGGTGGCACAAACTTCAAGGAATGTGGTCAAATGAGAGTTTGGGTCCTTGTGGTCTCTTCCCGAGAATTGGTTTGATTGGACCATTTGGATGGTTGAGGTCTTCAAGTCGAAGTCTCGGTTATCCACCACCGGGACAAGGATTAGGGAACGGTATCCATAGCCCGTAGGAGCGGCATAGTCCTTGAGAACCCTTCTAGCTCGAGGGCCTTGTGGTGGTTGACCTTGGGGAGGGGGAGGAGGAGGAAGTCTATCTCCCATGGTGAGAGTTGTGGTTTCTTGAGTCTCCGAGGTTGATCCTTTATCCTTGGTCGTCTTACTCCCTGTGAGGTGAGGATTAACGATATCTCTTATCGGTTGGTTCAAGTCTCTATCCACAATTTTGGTAAGCTTTTTGGTCTTTGGTGGCATAAAAGAGATACACCTACAAAGCGAAGGCAAACAAGACAAGTGAGAATAGTGGAATGAACTCAAGAATCACTAGTGGCAAACAAATAAAGAAAAACATGGAATAGTCGGAGAACTAAATGATTTTTCCTAGGGACAATCTAGCCATTGCTCCCCGGCAACGGCGCCATTTTGACGTGTAATATTTTTTGTTTAGTAAAAAAGAATTTATAATTTGACCGGTAAGACCGGTGTCGAACCCAAGGGAGCAATTGGATTATACGCTAGGGAAATCAAATTTTCTATTTCAGCTATTCCTTCAGATCAATTACGAGGTGATTATCAAACAAGAAACAAGTAATGAAATGTTTTCAAGGGGTTTCAATTCAATTAAAGAGAGTTTCGAGGGGATACTCCCCTCCTTGGAAATTTCCCGATGATCATGTACACAATAGTTAAGTCATTCATAGGTGTCAATTGGCTCAAAACCTAGCTTGGACTAAGGTAGATAAACTCTCGTTTGAATCTAGTCCTAATCAAGCTCTCTCTATTAGAATCTCACTTTCTCAATTTATTGATTCACTCTATAGCACTATTATCCTTGGAATCTCTCCCTAAGGCAATAAATGTTATAGGCATTAAGTTCTAGTCAACCTCACACCATGCATTTACTCTCATAAACACTAGATATGATCATTTTCTCCTTATCCAAATCATCACTAAGCTCTCTCGATACTTAGATCAAAATTCTAACACTAACTTGTCACTTAGGCATTTTCTCAAACACTTGGTGACATGTCATAGAATAAGCATAGGAGGAAATGAAATAAACACCATAGATTACATGTTCAATGTGTATACATGATCAAAGAGTACCAAGGAGGGTTGTAAAACCCTCAAAACACAAGGGGACTACTCACACATCATGTAAGACAACATGGTGTGAGTAGGGTTTTTGCACAACAAATGAGAATAGAAGAGGGATAGAAGAAGGATGGTTAATCCTAGTGTCTCCCTTTTTTTTTTTGAATTAAAGATTCATTAAGAAAGGATCCAAAAAGTCTGAATCTCGGCACTTACAAGACCTAATCAATGTAGGGATTAGACCGCCTACATTCTTGACTAAGATCTTCATTGCCTATTTCATTATCCAACACCCTAGTGCGCCTATACATAGACAAAGGGGGGAGGGTCGATTTGTCTTGCATGAGGTTGCAAGAAGATTGAATTCGAATTTTGTCTTCCTTGGTTAGGATAATATCTGGGAACAAGCTGTTAAAACCTTGTTTGATCTCTTCTAGCTTGTCCTTATCAGCTTTCCTTTGCTTTTCCATTTTCCTCATTTGTTTCACTTTTCGTGCAGGAATCCAGTCACTCTCCTCGTCGCTCTCCAAGTGATGTCCTGGGAGGAAGGGAGCAGCTCTGATATTGAGGGAGCTGGTGATGCGCTCGGGAGACTTCTCGTTCAGAGCAACAGCAGCAGATTGTCCTTGATGGGAGGGAACAGTGCTGACAATGTTAGGACTGATAGGCGCCTTCTCACTGTCCAGCACTTCGATCAAAGCGAAAGGCATGCACAAGACGTCCCCATCATCCTCTATACCTGGAACAGTTCTTTCAGAGGGGACCGAATCAATGCTAGAGCTACAACTAGCTTTAGGTGTGCTGGAACCGCTTGTCCTTTGCTTTTGCTTTTCCTTCATTTTAGTAGGCTTTGGGGAAGCTTTTTTGTTCCCTACATCTAGAATGTCCTTGCTGATGACTTGGGGAGCGGATGGACTAGATAAGGGGACAACTTTGGTGTCAACGGACAAAACCAAAGAAACATCACCCAGGTTTCCTTTCGTCCTCTTGTTCTCTAGCTCTTTTATCAAGGCGATGGGTGCTTGTTTAGCTATGCATGGGACGTCCTCATCGTCCTTTTTGGAAGCATTACCCATATCATTGCTGTCCGCAATAGGTACAGCAGCGCCAGCATGCTTTTGGCCCTTTGAAAGGCCCGTGTGAATGTGCTTTTGCTGAAACACTTTGTTTCTTTTCCTGTTTTGGACAATCCTCCATTCTGATTCATGTCCTTCTCCAGCCTTTGTTTGTGTCTCAGTAGGAGCTGACAGTGCCTTAGCGTGATGATGAGGGTCTTGGGCGGTCGGTTGAACATTATTGACCTTGGGGAGGCTGTGATGATGTTCCCATGAATGGCATGGCTTTGGCAAAACGGCTTTAGACAGTTCGAGCTAGAGTTCAACCACGGACTGAAACAGAAGTACAGCGTACAGCAGACGCAGGAAGATTTGCGTATCCAGAAGATCGACGAGATTATTTGATTGGGATCAATTGACGAGTCATCATTAAAGATCAGATATTCAAATGAATATCTTCAGCTTGGATTCGAGAATATTGGATGGCTTGGCACGGAAGTAATCTCCAAAGATTGGATATGGAAGAGATTGAATATCGATCAAATATTTAGGAGTATCTCCGAAATATTTGACAAGGATATTCTGATTGGAGTCGGCCAGCGAGGAATTCGAAGATTCAGATATTCAAACGAATATCTACACATCAGATTAAAGGCGACGTGGCTGACTTGGGAAGGAAGTTTTCGAAGATACTTCCTAAAGATTGGATAAAGATACACATCAAATATTTAGGAATATTTCCTAAAATATTTGATGATGTGATCTGCAACAGATTTGGATCTTCGCCTTTACATACAAATACATGGCTAGGGCAACCAGATCTGCGTCGCTTCCTGAGAGAAAAGAAACAAACACGAGAGTTCGTGAGATTGGAGGAGGAGCGACCGCCGGTTGACTATTCCACACCGGAATATCAACGGGGAAGTAACAGTCTGTCTTTCACCACACAATCTACTGATATTGAACAGGTTCACCTTTAACCCATCCACTAGGAGGATATCCTCGAGCTCAGGTAGATCCGGAACCTTCAGTGTCCAACCGCCGATCACCTGGCCTTTCCATCCATCTCCAAATGTGCCAAATTGACGCTTGCGAATAAGTTTAACATTGATGAGATATTGAGGATTACCTGTCATATTGAGATGATCTTTTTTGCGACTCAACTCAGCATTCTTTCTCCTTAGCCCCACTAAGCCTGCAGGATGTGTTTCTCTATTTTTCTCCATCATTGTATCACGGATGTTTGGGAGATCTGCCTTCACCTTTTCACCACGAAAACCATCTTGTACAATAACTGCGACATCAGCTGTCTCCTCTACTGAGACTGCCATTGAGGCAACAACTGTCTCAACTCTCTGCTGATCTCCTGGTTCATCTGCTTGAACACTTGCCTCCTTCACAGCTTCTGGATTGAGGGCAGGTGCAGAGTCTTCCACCCCTACAGCCTGGGCCTGAGACGACTTCTCTGAACTTGTCACAGCAGACACATGGACCTTGTAGATTCTGTCCAGATCATCATCCTTTTCAGCACGATCAGATACTTCCGCTATTGTATCATAAAACCCATCAACCTTCTCTGATGGATTGACCTCCTCGGTCACAGATTCAACATGCTTTCTGAGATGTTCACCACCTGCTCCTCCAAGCTTTTTACCAGACCCATCGTTAGATTCACTATCTGGACCCTCATAGGCTATTCTGAGAATATCCCATGCTTCCTTGGCCACCTCACATTCAGCAATCAGTTTGAACACATTCTCGTCTACTCCATAGAATATTGCATTCAGGGCCTTTGAATTCCCAACAGCCGCTACATCATCTGCTTCAGACCACAGGGCTTCGGGTTTTGGCATAACAGCTCCTTCAGGGTTGGCCATCATGGGTTCTGTCCATCCTATCATTACAGCTCTCCAAGCCCTTTCATCGAAGGATTTCAGAAAGGTTTTCATCTTGGATTTCCAATAGGCATAATTCGGCCCTTCAAGCAACGGTGGTCGGTTAGTGCTCTGTCCTTCCTTCAAACTCATCTTGAACAGTCGCGAATCACACTCTGTATGTCGAGTGCCTGCTCTGATACCAATTGAAATCTACTTGTCTTAGTCAAGACGAGTTCTAGATGGTGTTCGAACTGCGTCTCGAACACTTGTTGGACAGTTTCAGATGGTGTTCAAACAGATACTGGAACACCTTAGCAGAGAGTACCGTAAACAGAACAATAACACAACAAATAGGAGCACACACAGAATGATAACCCAGTTCGGCCAGGCCTACTCTGGGGGGTTTCCCACACCCGAAACAGGGACAACAAATCTTATTACGAGCTTAGGGTTACAAGAGGTCTTACTCTTACACAACACCTTGTTTGTAATGGCCTCACCACTAACACTCCGTCTCTCAGATTTGCAATCGAGGTTTGTCGCAACTCCCCTCGATCCCCTTCGTCCAGACCCTCTGTCCGAACGATCTCGACCTTCTCCAGAAGCTCGGATGCTTTCTCTCGAAAGCTTGTTCACCTTTGTTGTGTGCGCTTTGTTGTTCTACAGGAACAGTCTGAACACCACACTGAACAGACTGTTACTTCCTCGTTGATATTCCGGTGTGGAATAGTCAACCGGCGGTCGCTCCTCCTCCAATCTCACGAACTCTCGTGTTTGTTTCTTTGGACGGTCCAAAGTCAGATCAGTCTCCTTCAAGAGCTGAATACTCTCCTCTCCTTTGTACTTCTTCTCATCAAGTATCCTCTCAGGGAAGATCTTTCTTTTCTGCCCTGCCTTCCACTAAGCTGCTGCGTCTGTACTGACAAACCACATTCCAAGCTTAGACACTCCAGTTGGTACACTAGGCAGAACAGATCCTGGAAGATAAAATTCCAGAGGGAGGTCCAGCTGATGAAGCCACACCTACTCCAGCTGAGACACTTGACAATGCACCTGCGCTGCAACCCTCTTGGAGAATTAAGAGTCGAGCGAATGAGATCCAGTATCGAGAGCTGGCTGCCTGTTCATCCAGTCTGAAGAATGTCAACAAAGTACTTATTGATGAGATTTGGGTGGTGGCCATTCACGTGGAACTGGAAGAGCTCACCAGATATGAAGCATGGAAGTTATATCATCTTGTGCACAGTCACGAACTGAAGGAGACTATATACGGACTCACACAAGCGCCCAGAGCATGGTACGAGACTTTTCTCATCGACCATGGCTATGAGCGAGGGGGAGAAGAGAAGCATATGTCCGTCACAAGTACACAGAAGCTGGTTGGCCAGTTCGTGAGACAGATGAAACACCCTCCTGGAACACATGGTGACCAGGTGCTGGGAGAGCGGGAGAGCATCGCTGCAGGGGGCTGCTGCACTCTGTTCCTATGTATGAAGCAGAATCTGTCTGAACACGGAATGGAACGGGTGAAGAAGGTTCTGCCCAAGAACCCAGTACAACACTCCATGAGCAGATATCACTTCATCAGAGAGCAAGTGGAGAAGAAGGTCATCACATCGAAACACATGACAACTGTAACTGTCGTTCTCACCATGCCACTAGACGCCGCTCAGTTCGAAACACTTAGATCCTCTCTGGGTCTGCGTGTTTTCGCCAACTAAGTGTTCCAGACGGAGGTTAGCCAAGAGCAGAGCCCCAGCAAATCAGATGGGCTGACCTATCAAAGAAGAGGGCTGGAACAGATGGTACGTGGTTGGAACTGATTACTAAGTTCAACATATATGCAAACCGTTTAATGAACAGTTGGTGAGAGAAGCTATTGCTAATGATAAAGACTACGACATAGTCTTTGTCAGAGGAAAGAAGGTCAAGATTGATCCTGAGATCATCAATGTGTACTTCGCAATGGATGATTCTTACGAGGTGGTGGAAGAGGAGAGCTATGACAAGATTGCAAGCTGTTTAACGACTGGAGCATACCCTCGGTGGGAAGACACCTCCATCCCAGTTGCAGATTTGACCACATTCTACTCGATGTTGTTATTCATCGCCATAGTTAACTGGAAGCCTACATCTCATAAAACCATGGACATCGAGGAGATGGGACAGCAACTCTACCAGATTGGAAACAGGAATCTCATTGACATGGGAAGGATTATGTTCGACCAGATTGCAGAACACGCCATATCTACAAAGTCTCTACACCAGATAATCTTCCCATCGCTTTTATAAGCTGAACATCAACCAGCATCCAGATTTGAAGACAGACCAGGACAGACTGTCAAGTGCTTCGTTGAACTTGGTAGTTGATCACAAGCTGTTCAAGGGTCGACATAAGAATGATCTGAAAGACCCCGTGTTGAACAGAAAGGACGCACCTGAGTCTTCCATAAGGAGAGCTGCTGGTGAGAAGTTGTCCCGAGCTGATCGCGGACAGCTACTGGAGGAGGTGAAGATTATACTGGAGGTCGAACAGACGCAGAGGACAAGAATCCATCAACTAAAAGAGGAAGAATTTTCCTGAGTCATCTATGAGGAGAGTTGTTGGTGAGAAGATGTCCTGAGCTAAACGTGGACAGCTACTGAAGGAGGTAGAGATCTTTCCGGAGGTCGAACAACTGCTGAGACACCTTGGTCCGACAGACTCACAGTATGTGTCACTGTCCCAGGCTATGTTCGAGGGGGAGTTCCCAAGTCTCCAGACGCCGAGGAGACCAGGTTGCTCGATTGGACCCCTTGCCAGTTTGTGGCAAAAAGGGGGAGTATTTTGAGGTAACTGTTCTGGTTCCTCAAGTTGTGTCTAAAGCGTAGATTTGGTTTTGCCAAAATGCCAAGGGGGAGATTGATGTTCCCATGAATGGCATGGCTTTGGCAAAACGGCTTTAGACAGTTCGAGCTAGAGTTCAACCACGGACTGGAACAGAAGTACAGCGTACAGCAGACGCAGGAAGATTTGCGTATCCAGAAGATCGACGAGATTATTTGATTGGGATCAATTGACGAGTCATCATTAAAGATCAGATATTCAAATGAATATCTTCAGCTTGGATTCGAGAATATTGGATGGCTTGGCACGGAAGTAATCTCCAAAGATTGGATATGGAAGAGATTGAATATCGATCAAATATTTAGGAGTATCTCCGAAATATTTGACAAGGATATTCTGATTGGAGTCGGCCAGCGAGGAATTCGAAGATTCAGATATTCAAACGAATATCTACACATCAGATTAAAGGCGACGTGGCTGACTTGGGAAGGAAGTTTTCGAAGATACTTCCTAAAGATTGGATAAAGATACACATCAAATATTTAGGAATATTTCCTAAAATATTTGATGATGTGATCTGCAACAGATTTGGATCTTCGCCTTTACATACAAATACATGGCTAGGGCAACCAGATCTGCGTCGCTTCCTGAGAGAAAAGAAACAAACACGAGAGTTCATGAGATTGGAGGAGGAGCGACCGCCGGTTGACTATTCCACACCGGAATATCAACGGGGAAGTAACAGTCTGTTCAGTGTGGTGTTCAGACTGTTCCTGTAGAACAACAAAGCGCACACAACAAAGGTGAACAAGCTTTCGAGAGAAAGCATCCGAGCTTCTGGAGAAGGTCGAGATCGTTCGGACAGAGGGTCTGGACGAAGGGGATCGAGGGGAGTTGCGACAAACCTCGGTTGCAAATCTGAGAGACGGAGTGTTAGTGGTGAGGCCATTACAAACAAGGTGTTGTGTAAGAGTAAGACCTCTTGTAACCCTAAGCTCGTAATAAGATTTGTTGTCCCTGTTTCGGGTGTGGGAAACCCCCCAGAGTAGGCCTGGCCGAACTGGGTTATCATTATGTGTGTGCTCCTATTTGTTGTGTTATTGTTCTGTTTACGGTGCTCTCTGCTAAGGTGTTCCAGTATCTGTTTGAACACTATCTGAAACTGTCCAACAAGTGTTCGAGACGCAGTTCGAACACCAACTAGAACTCGTCTTGACTAAGACAAGTAGATTTCACGTGATCATCACGCGCCGCCCATATGAGCTGTTCCTCTTCCTGCCGTTTCTTATCTTTCCTACAATTGTTAAGGTCGTGCCCATGGAGTCTGCATTTTGTGCAGTATGAAAGACGGTTTTCAAAGATTACCTTTTGCCAAAACCCTGAGTCGAGTCCCGTAGCAACCCAGATTGCGTTCGGCAAATCCCTTGCTGTATCGACCTCCATGCAGACAGGGGCGTAGTTGGGATTAGTGAAGGCCCTGGTGCGAGTGTCTACTGCTAGAAACTTGCCGAAAGAGCCAACAATGGATTCAATGTAACCCGGATTATTGAGCTGTGGCGGAAGAGCATCCAAGTGAATCCAGGCAGTAGTGCTAGTCGGCTCCCTTTTGGAGCTAAAGTCATTGGACCAACGGAACAGCCTAAATGGGGAGTGCCCCAGCTTGCGCATAGGATGAACGAGGATTTTCCGGGCATCAGCTTCTGAGTCTAGAACAACTAGGATGTGTTTAGCGTCTAAAGCCCCAATGGAACAGCGTCCGGCCGGTGCCCACGCCTGAGTGAAGCTTTGACGCACCTCAGAAAGGACTGGACGGCCACCTGAGAACTTTGCCACTAAGCCATGCTGCAGATGATCTATTCCGACTTGAAGCTCGGAAGGGGTGAAATGAACTGCCGGCTTTCCATCTTTTGTGCCATACTTCCTAGCCGCAAGCTGAATGGTCGGAAAGACACATTCATTTTGGGCTTTGGTGACTGCCGCAAAGGACCGGGGTGGTGGCGCTAAGGTCACGGCAGGGGAGGGACGGGTTGTGGCTTCGAGGGAAGGCCAGCAACTGATGGAGGCAAGCGGACCCTTTTGTGATCCTCCTGGATCGGGTGGTTGGGGCTGGCCGGGGTCAGCCATCCTTGAGTTCTTCTTCAGGATTCCTCGTCTCCCTTGATCTTCAATCCTTCTTTGTTGGATGATGAGGGATGACCTTGATTTGATCTCTTTTTCTTGTATTTTTCCCCCAAGATGCCAAGTCCCTAGGTCAAACTTGCCTCTTTCTATTTATAGCCTCGGCAGAAAAATTCGTACTGTAGCAGTCCAGTCGGTCGACTGGGAAGTGCTGGTAGCCCAGTCGGTCGACTGGAGGTTGAAAAGGCAGTCTCGTGTAGTGATCTACCAAACGAAGAATGTGAGGCTCCTGAGTAGCTTGGCAAGTCGAGCGACTGCGCAAGTGGGCAAGTCTGGGCATCTGAAGCTCTTGGTCAGTCGACCGACTGGAGGGTCCAATCGACCGACTGCGGAAACACACTTTTTGAGCCTTCTGAAGCCTTTCGCCAGTCGACCGACTGGTGCAGGGGAAATTCCCAGTCGATCGACTGGAGGTCTCTTTGCCCATATTTTGCTCTAGTCTTCGATTTTTCCCGAGTTTTCGTATTTTGGCCTTGACCCTGAGATATCTTGTTATGTACCTGAAACGTACGAAAAGAGATCAAATGACATCGAATTATCGCCGGAAACAAACTAAAGCTATAGTGAAAACGGGTACTAATAAGTCGAAAACTCGACTTATCAGCAAGCTAAGCACATGCACTATGTAAGATCGTGTAAAGAGAGTTTCAAGGGGTTACTCCCTTCCTTGGCAATTTCCCGATGATCTTGTACACAATAGTTAAGTCATTCATAGGTGTCAATTTGTTTAAAACCTAGCTTAGACTAAGGTAGATAAACTCTCGTTTGAATCTAATCCTAATGGGGGAAACTTGTTTTCTACCTGAAATGAAGAGATAGAGGTCGAATGACATCAAAATATCATCGGAAACGACCCAAAACTATAGTGAAGAATGGCCATAAATCAGTCGAAAACTAGACTGATCAACACTCCACACTTAAGTTTTGTTCGTCCCGAACAACGTATGAGAATATGTCAAGGTCATGGAAATGCCGAAATGCTAGTGGTGCTATGTTTTTCGTATATTTGCCTCACTAGATTTCACAAGGTCTCGATCACTATTCCTAAACATGTTATTGAAAGGTAAATGACAAGTATGTACAATCTAACTAGCTCCTTTTCGTAGGCGTTATGAATGCATTTAGCGTATGCATTAAGCCTTTAAACCCCTAGGCTACCCTAGTGGACGAGTTATAGTCTCGTGAGAGTTTTCAGAAAGGGGAATACTCACAAATCTCATATGCACCTATCCCATGAGAATGAATTCAAGAGTGCTTAATCGAGGCGAGGATTTCTGAAAACAAATCCCTTACCCCAAGCTAGGACTACCATCACAATATCATCAAAAGAACTTTTGAACCATTTAAGTATCCCATGAGGTTGTGCATTCAAGATCATCAATACCAGAGCTATCAAATGTCTCATCCAAAGTTCAACTCATTTTTAAGGCAATACAATGAAGTGATAGTTTAGTTTGCACAAAAGAGTGTCAACCGCTCACATATGCTAGCTAGGGCTAGTCCATTGGTTCACGACATGGAACTCATTCCCAAGTTTTAGGCGCTTAAGCCATAATCCATAAGGGAAGAGGAGTTCGACACTAGAGTTCTTATAAAACAAGCAAAGACCAAATGATAGTTCCCGTGCAAGCACAATGGTCGTCCAAAAGTCATTCTAACAAGCACACAATGCAAATGATGAATCCCGCACAAATGAAGAATGGAGGAAAACATAGAGTCAAGTTTTAAGTGTTTCTTATTTTCTTTTTGAAATGGCCTTTGGCCTACAAATGCTTTCGAGGGGGAACTTTTCTTCCTAACCCCCGGTATTTGTATCATTTTTGAAGCAAAACTTCTCGGTGTACATCGAGAAAGTTCTTAGTCGGGGCTTTGCCCTCTTTGACCACAAAAACTTTTTGTTGGGGCCTATTTTTCGCCCTCTTTTGACTCCACACTTAAAACTTGACAATATGTTCAAAAAGTGTATGAAATGCGCGGGAAACAATCATAAGCAAGTCACTAAATTAGAAAGAGCTCAAGTCACCAAGGAGCATACAAGAGGTCTAAGTTTTTCGTGAAAAGTTTTTAAAAGTGCTTGCTAAAGCTCAATCCAAGGTATTTCAACGAAAATACTTAGAAAATTAGATAGACAAGGGATATCAATGATATTGATTCACAAGAATGCACATTCATAGGACTAGGTCGGTTCTAAATTCAAGATCAAATAAAAATGAAAAGTAGGCTAGATGTGATTTTTAGGGATTTAGAACCGATAGTCACAAGCCTATGTGGTTAAAAACACTCTCATGTTAGGGATAGAGTACATGAATGCAAGCGTCCATTCTACAATGATAGGCATGGCATGAAATGAGTGAACTATGCGACTACCCACTCCACACTTAAAAGGTAGCTTAGTCCCTAAGCGCAAAAATTGAAGAAAATGAGATAAAGGCGCATAGGAACTCCCCTCGTTTGTAGATGTGCCTCACCGATAGAAAAGACGCCATTGTGCTAAAGGTGATCGAACATGATGCAAATAACTTCCTTGATCACAAGAACACATGAGAGGTTAAAAGTAACAAGTGACAGACAAGGTTATGCCACGCAAGTATGAGCAAGAGAGCATCAAAAGTCACATGATAACATCATGATATAACTTTCATAGAATACAAGCAAGGAAAGTGATCTACATCCTCCATAATGTGCACAAGGTATCTTAAGTGCCAAGAAAACGTCAAACTAGAGTCATAGCATGGTATGACAATTTAGTTCCACTCTAGTAAACAACAATAAAGCACATGAGCACTAGGGGCAACATCATTAAACATAGAAAGATCAAGGGAAAAGTGGAGGGCTTGGCAATGTGAAGTGGAATTGGAGTGAGTAGACCTCACTCCTCACTTAAAATTTTAGCCACTAATCACACATTTCACATTCCATATTTAGAGCCTAAGCTACTCAAAATCATGCCAAACACTTAAACATATATAAGAACAAGAATGAAGCACTTACAAACCGGTTTTCACATTCCATATTTAGAGCCTAAGCTACTCAAAATCATGCCAAACACTTAAACATATATAAGAACAAGAATGAAGCACTTACAAACCGGTTTCCCTCCCGCGAGGGCCTAGTTTTTCCCGTCTTGGCAAAGACGTAGCAAAGCGCCCCATAGAATGACTCGTTGAGAAGTCCTTTGCTAGGATCCCTTCTCATGGGGCCTTGGATTTGGTCGTGCCAATCCACCTTTAAGTCCCATTTGAATTTCCTCCCATCAAGCCTACAATGGACTTTCCTTTGGGAGCATGCCCCTTCAAGTATGAAGATCCCTTAAGAAATAAGGGGTCATGGGAGCTTTTTCCAAATGATCTCTCGAAATAAGGCAAGAAGCTCCAAAACTTGTCTCGAGACGAAGTAGTGAAGAAAGGGTCTTCATAACTTGTCTCGAGCTTGATGGGCATCCCCTCTTTTAATTTTTCAATCGGTTCCTTGGGTGCCCAATCCTCAATATCCCTCATTAAACTTGTGTCTTCTTGTATGCGAGGTGGCTCTTTGGTTTGGTCTATGTAAACCTCAACAAAGTCTTGATACTCTTGAAATCCTTTGGTCTCTATACGCTCTTCCTCTATCTTATCCTCATCAAGAAATTGGGATTCACATTCAAGCTCACTCATAGCGGGAGGAGGGAGTTCTTCTTCATCAACAAAAGGTATTTCCTCTATTAAAGAGGCATCATCATAAAAGAATTCCTCATCGGAGAGCGTTAATGGGATGGTGAGCTCTTGTGTGTTCTCATCCAAGTGATCTTGAGATGTGTTCGTAGTAAAGGATGCTTCACTTTTGCATTCCATCTCGTTCTTGTTACAAGATTCGCCATCACATGTCTTGTAATAAACTTCGGTGGCGGCTCTCCAAAATTCCTCCTCCGATTCTTGATCCCGTTTTTCCCTTGAGGCATTAGATTCAAGGACTTCTTCTTCGGAATCCTCTTCTTCCTCATCCAAGTTTTCATTTCCCATTGCTTGTTGCACCAATTTACTTTCCAAAACGTGGTGTTGAGCCTCCAATCTATCAAATTGAGCATCCATCTCCATCAATTGTGCTTGGACTCTTTCTTGAGAAATACGATATTGTTCTTGGTCTCGCTTCATTTTGAGGAGCACGGCCATCATAGGATCCATATTGGAGGGCTCATTTGAAGGTTGAGGAGGTTGAGGGTATGGAGGGTAGGAGTCTTCAACTTCGAAGCATTGGCTATCATCCCAATTCAGAGTGTAATAACTTGTCGGACAACCCTGTTCTTGCCAATAAGAATTTAGGTGCTCCTCCTCTTGATAGTATTCCTCATTAGAAAAGACTTGTTGGTTGTGGTTATACATCCAATAGTCTTCACAATGGGCATTTGGTTGATCCTCTTCATAACAATCTCCATTGTGCATGACTTGTTGGTTATAGTGATCCATCCTCGCAAAACAAGATTAACTTAAGTTAGTAAGGGATATGAGTAGAAAAAAGAGAATATACAAGTATATAAAAAAAGGAAAAATATTCACAAGAATAGTCGGAACTTCCACACAATCTAGTCTAGGTATGTGCTAACTAGTTGCTCCCCGGCAACGGCGCCATTTGACAAACTATTCTTTTTCACCTCTAAATAGTATCAATAAAGAGAGGGTCGGTAGTAAGTCAAAACATTTATAATACCGGTAAAGTACCGGGTCGAACCAAGAGGAGCAAGCTAAGCACATGCACTATATAAGATCGTGTAAAGAGAGTTTCGAGGGATTACTCCCTTCCTTGGCAATTTCCCGATGATCTTGTACACAATAGTTAAGTCATTCATAGGTGTCAATTGGTTTAAAACCTAGCTTAGACTAAGGTAGATAAACTCTCGTTTGAATCTAATCCTAATCAAGCTCTCCTAGTTAGAATCTCACTTTCTCAATTTATTGATTCACTCTATAGCACTATTATCCTTGGAATCTCTCCCTAAGGTAATAAATGTTATAGGCATTAAGTTCTAGTCAACCTCACACCATGCATTTACTCTCATAAACACTAGATATGATCATTTTCTCCTTATCCAAATCATCACGAAGCTCTCTCGATACTTAGATCAAAATTCTAACACTAACTTGTCACTTAGGTATTTTGTCAAACACTTGGTGACATGTCATAGAATAAGCATAGGAGGAAATGAAATAAACACCATAGATTACATGTTCAATGTGTATACATGATCAAAGAGTACCAAGGAGGGTTGTAAAACCCTCAAAACATAAGGTCACTACTCACACCTCATGTAAGACAATATGGTGTGAGTAGGGTTTAATGGCAACACAAAGAGAATAGGAAAAGAGTAAAGGAAGGAGGATTTAGAATCCTTGAACTCCCTTTTGTGCCTTCTTCTTCTCCTTGGTTGGATTGTTGATTGATGACCTTGGTTGAGCCTCTTTTCCAATCTCCTTCTCCCAAAAACCTCCACTCTTGGTCCAAAACCCTTGCTTTCTATTTATAGCCTCGGCAGAAATTTTGCACTGTAGCAGTCCCAGTCGGTCGATTGGCGTATGCTGGTGGCCCAATTGGTCGACTGGCGGTGAAGAAGCTACCTGTTGAAGTGATCTCCCAGTCGGTCGACTGAAGGTCCAGTCGACCGACTGCGGAAACGAAGAATGTGAGCCTCCTGAATTGTTCAGTCAGTCGACCGACTTGAGGATCCCAGTCGACCGACTCGAGCTTTCGAGCACGATAAGCTTCTTCTCAGTCGATCGACTGGCGGTCCAATCGACCGACTCAGTGGACGAGCTGAACTTCTTTCCTGTTTGATCATCCTGTCGATCGACTGGGGCAGGGGAGATATCTAGTCGACCGACTGGAGCTCTTTTTGCCCATGTTTTGTTCCAAATCACCGGTCTTTCCCCGAGTTCTCGTATTTTGGCTTTGACCATGGGGGAAACTTATTTTCTACCTGAAATGTAGAGATAGAGGTCGAATGACATCAAAATATCGTCGGAAACGACCCAAAATTATAGTGAAGAATGGCCATAAATCAGTCGAAAACTCGACTGATCACCAAGCCTCGTAATAGAAATATTGGGGTTCAAAATGGCAATCATAAGGGTGGTGGTATGGATGCTTTAGGAAAGAAAATCGCATCTGATACAAAGAAGACTGGCTGGGTATTACAGGGGATTGATGTCTTAAAAACATTTAGTGAGATAACTGTGGTGTTTAGGTTTGTGGATGAAAATTTTCTTAATAACTTTTGCTCCAATTTGTGGCTCAAGAAGTATGGGATAAGTCAATGCCTGTCAACTTTGGAGATGATAAAGCTTGCAGGGTTTTTTATTGTGAGTATTCACAATGGTGAAACAACTGAAAATTGTGAATTTAATATGGAGAACAAAGTGTCCCAACATCGGCTTACGGAGCAAAGCTGCGATCTTGGGGTTTCGTGGATACTTGGCAGTATCTTTATACATACAAATGCGGTTCCTGAAATATCTTCTTTCTTTAGGGACCCCATCTCGTATGAGGCATTTAATGACTCACTCGGAGTCGGAGTGACATTTTCCAATTTGCAAGAAGTCAGTAGCAAGACATTGATGAAGAAATTTCAATATTATGGTGAGGTTGTTGACTGTGTGTTTGAAATGTTGTCTACCTCAGTTGACACTTATTTCAGGGGTGATGATTTTGGCAAGACAATGGTCGTCTGGTTTCATGATGAATTGAAGAGAAGTTGAGATATGTGTCATCTAAGGGATGAGAAAATTAAAAGGGGGTTATCATCAACTGCTCATGATTCTGATAATGCTGAGGCTTTTTGGACCACCTCACACCCAAGTCTAGGATCATTTGAAGCTAAGTCGGTAAAAGATCATGATGAGATGAACTTGTACATTGGCTACTTGTCACCCACTTTAGATGATGATGGTTTCATTTGTCTATTTGCTCCATTGTCTGAAATCTTGACGACGAAGGATGCGGACATGCAAGCTGTGATTTTGAGTGATGGAAATAATTATGAAGTTCAGGACTTGCTACTAAGTGCTGCCCCTCAACTTTCTTTTGGGTTAGAGACTGCTGGAGCAGTCAATACTGATGGAATCAAGAAAGATGGCCCTTCAGTTGGCATTGATGATTCAGTATACACGAGGTGTAGCTCTCTCGGAAATCTTTCATTAGCCGATTCAGTATTATCATTAGGCTATGCCAATGAGATTTTTATGTTCTCAATGCCAAGGCCACAAGAAATTACCGACCTTGAGGACAAGGTCCATTTCAAGGGGATGGAATGATACAAGCATAAATGGGCTTATTATTAGTATTGGATAAATGGGCTGAGATTATATGAGTATAAAAGGACAGGAATTGTAAGAAATGAAATCAATGAATGAATATCAATTTCCTATCTCAACTTCTCTCTCGCTTCTCATCTATTTCTTCTCAAAACCCTAATCCCCTTCGTCTTCTCTTCCCCAAATCTCTCCTTCTATTTGTAATTATCTATTGCAGATTATGGAGTCTGCATCAACGAACAAGTATATCTCTTCCACAACTCAAACAACCATTGAAATAGATACAGTCACTGATATACAGGGTGTGGTAATAGTTGTATATACATGGCCAAAGAACTATGGTGACCCATCAAAACGTAAGGATTTGTCTACCCTGATTTGAAGTACCGCAACATCAATATCTTCTGATGAAAAGGCTGTATTACGAGAAGCTGCACATTCCTTGTTTGAAGGTTCCATCTATACTTTTTAACTCCTACAGACGATTTTGAGCCCCATTGATAAAGAGATTCCATGTTTAGCGAAATATATGTTGGCTTACGTGCTGGGAGGATCCCTTGTATCTCGGCTAACTACACACTCTGCAACCCAAGTTAAGTGCTTAGTAAACATTATTATTTTGATGTTTAGAGATCTTGGTCATGGCAAGCCCACAACTATCAAGCAAATTGTCATTTTACTGGAGATTGTTGAAGTGCCTGATATGTATCATTATTCGAGATTTTGGGTTCTATTAAAATTTGGTTCTTTTTTCAAAGCCAGAGTTGATTTATGTAAGGGCAGTGGTTATTATAAATGGATTAGGTCCATTGTTTTGGGTTTGCAAGTGTGGCTGAATCAATAAAATTTTAAAGGCCTATTGGTGTCCTCTTTTCAATCTATTCATAACATCATGGGGTCTGCTTCATACAAGTTTCCGTCTAAAATTAAGCCCCAGTCAAGCATCCACATTTGGAATCTTCTCATTAATCTATGTGGTCACTTTTCACCCTTAATCACTAAGCTTGGAAGTGAGAAAATGGTTTCACTCAGTGCAATGCCGGTGGCTTCATCCTTGACTACTTCTGGCAGCAAGGCGACGTATTCAACAAATTTATCTTCAGTTGACTCCATACCTTCCACTTTATTTGGCAGGAGACTAAGCAATGCACAGCACAGGGTGGGGTCCACCAAGATTAACACCACATGAACAAACATGTATTTCAATAATGATAGTTTAGTTGTCCAGTGGATGCAAGCTAGTGTCAGTAAATTGGCTGACCTAGGTGGTGTCACTCTTGACTCGAAACGATGGAATGTCGTCCTACACAGTGAAGACAGGTCATCGACAATAGTTGCTGATGATGGCCTTACAACAGTACAAGAGGCATTGTTGGAAAACTCTCTCGAAACATTGGAGCAAAGTTGGTAAGGCAGTCAGCTGCTGAAACCAATAACTTGGCTGGGAATGTGACTATAGCATTCGTTATTCTTGTTATAGGTCTTACAATAGATGGTGTTAATGTGGTAGCTGTTAATGCCAATCCATTTCTGATTATCCGAAGAATTGAGCTAATGACCAAGGCTTTAGTAGCGAAACCTGGATTGATTTTTAAGAAAGTTGACAGTAAGTTAGCTGATGTTGCAGCTGTTAGTGCCAGCAACAACTATAAAGTGGGGAACATGATAGAGGAAGCCATGCGCATGGTTGACTGCAAGGGTGTTTTGACACTTGTCTTTCCAATGCATTGCACTAAGAAATTCTTCATGTTTTCTTTGCCAAGACCACCAGAAACAGCCAACCTTGAGGACAAGGTCGATTTTAAGGGCGTGGGAATGATACGTGCTTGGAAGGTAAATTGTGCGTCATTAGAGTTTATTGTCATTAATTAAGCATCTTTTAATTACATGTGGCTGAGTATAAACGCGCAGCTTGTAACCGAAAAAGGGTTATCAATGAATTAAACAATTTCCTCGTTTACTCTTCTCCTCAATTCTTCTCATCTCCTCCCAAACCCTAATCTTCATCTTCTCTTCTCCCCTCATATCCTTCATCGTGGCCTTATTGTCTGTTGCAGATTATCTCATCTGCATCAGGCTAGCTGATGGGGAGTGCAATACTAATTGTCCACACTCGAGCTTCATCAAGGAAAAGTCGCGATAATATTAAACGTCTCTAGAAGGCAAATGGCTTTGTTGTCTTAGACTGACGACTATACAAGTTCTGAAAACATAAAACAACAAACAATATGTGTTCGTCAAAACAGATTGGGGAATGAAAGGAGCTTAACAAACCCTAAACCCTACCCTACCTGATTATGCTTGTCACAGTGAGAAATTTCGTTCTCCATTACTGCTTTCCCTAATTTACCATCCGCCATCTTTTCTTTTCTTTTTTGGTACAAAGAAAAAGAGGGAAGACGATGATGCTTTGTCAGGTCGCTTCGAAAGGTCGCTTCGTCTTCAAAAAGTTGCAACTCTCACTCTTCAAAATTCAAATTGAACCAAGTGTCCACGTGAATCAACCATCAAGTTGGGCCGACCTTTTCGGACCAAATATGAAGATCGGTAATTTGATAAGAACATTCAAATTATGTGGAAGCACATAGCTCGTATTGACAGGCTAGCTGAATGGGATACGAATACCAATTCTCTGTTAGAGTATATTTGATTTGATCAAGAATAAGTCTCCATAGTTACAGGAGCGTAATTTTTGTTTGAATAATTTCTGATTGGCTTGTTAGAATCAATCAAGAAGATGTGAGAGTGATTTTTGCCGTGTCTTTCCTTTTCGGTTTTGTAATAACTCTATTTAAAGAGTTCTTATTATTTCAATTGAATAAAGATCAAAGGAGTATTGATCCATACAACCTATTAACTGAAATACTATCAGATTTAACGTTCTCCACACTGGAGCTTCATCAAGGAAAAGTCGCAATAATATTAAACGTCTCCAGAAGGCAAATAGCTTTTATACTTCAGACACTATATAACATTTATGAAAGAAGCCTTTGACTATTTTTCTTATGTATTTCATACTCAAATGAATAACTCTAATATACCCTGGAATGAAGTTATGCATCATATTCCAACAAGAGTAACTCCTGAGCAAAATTAGTATTTTGATAGCTCGTTATACTCATGCTGAATTGGAACAGACACTACTCCAGATTAAACCTTCTAAACCTCGAGATATTGACGATTTTTCTGACCTCTTTTATCGGAAATCTTGGCTGTTCCTGAAGCATTATTTGGTGTAGAAACATTAGACTTTCTAAACCACGGGAATTTGAATGCAGCAACCAACAGACAATGATTGTAATTAAATTAATTCCCAAGATCAACGATACGGTGAATATGAAGGACCTTTGCCCCATAAGTTTGACTGGTATCATGTCCAAGGGTAATTGGCAGACTTTTAGTCAATAGATGATGAGTTTATTTCTTTTTTCGTTTTAGCAGTTTATTTCTTTTTTGGTTTTAGCAGCTTATGTATTCTTTTTTCACTATTTATAGCCCGCTTGGATTGTAGAACTTTCACATATTTTATTTGAATAAAAACCCTAGTTTTTTCTATTTTCCTGGTGAATTCTAGAGTTATCTTTTCTGGTGGATTTCAGAGTTTTCGTTCGAGTTGACGCTTGTTAATTCGATCACCTATCCTGGATTTAGCGCTTGCTATTCCTTTCGAGATTCCGACTGCGTCAGGTGGTATCACGGCATGCTTTTTCCCATCACTTTTCGTAGCTTGAACAACCATGGGAGATCAATTGGTGACCAGAGCAGACTTTGAAGGGATTTCAGCAGTTTTTACCACCACCCGACCAATCAGATTAAAGTTTTGACGACGAGAGTGGACAATAAGAGTCGTCGTCGAGACAGGAGAGGTGAACTGAATAGGGTTCCGCAAGGTGAGAACAATCGCGCGACTATCTTCGATAATTTCGAGTTCTAAAAAAGAAGTGGATCATGATGATCAACAAAATAATTATGATTATCGAGTGAAGAGTGATATTCCATTGTTCTACGAAACCATGGGAGAGGAGTTGCAATTCCGCGGCAGGTCCTCAAATCATGTTAGTGGATTTTACAATTGCTACAATATGAAATACTAACTTCAATGACAATATCTTGGAAGAAGCCTCTGTCCCTTGGCAGATTGATACATAGCTTGTTTAGAATATCTTTGGTAAAATCCAGCTCTACACAAGCTCTAGCATAAGTGAGAGAAGCTCTTTTGTTTTTGCGTTAATATCCAAGAAATGAGCAAATAAGGAGACTATAGACATTAGCACTTCCCTGTCGAATAGTTTCATAGGCAACCCTGGAAATCATATCCACTTAGAAATAGTGGTGGATTCCTTTTTAGCAGACTCCACCTGAAAAGGCGAAATAGAGTGTGGCCGACTTTCCTCATCGACGACCAAGTAAGAGCAGCGTTAACATTTTTCTCCGTATCCAGAATAACAAAAACATGACGATTATCCCATTCAATCCTCCAGTTAGAGAGCACAAACTTCAAGCGGAGGCCGATCGATTTGGAACATCACAATCAACGTGTTTGAGAAGCGTTGTGTAAACGACAGCTGTCGAGAAGGAGACGGATGAGACACCATCCTTAGTATCCGTACTGCCTTGAGGCGAGATGGACATCGGGGAAGTGAGGGCCAACCGACGGTCGCCCAACCATGGTTACGAACGAAAGCGTTCTCTGCCCATCTGTGGGAACGAGACCTGGCAGCATTGGGGTTTCGTGGTTTGGGTTACTTGGGGACGGAGTACACTTTGGCTTGAGTGGTCATGCAGGGCGGAGGAGGGCGGCCACACTAGAAGAAAACCGTTGGTATTTTTTCTCAAGTGAGAGTTCACATGAATAGGAAATAAATCCAACAAAAGACCAATATTATTGGAGAAGTAGTAGAACCTGCAGATTTGGATGCAACCAACTAGGAAACAAATCCACCCATGCTTGATGGTGTCAAAGGTATTCAGGTTCACGTTAAGGATTTGGTCTTCCCTAAAAATAATAAACCAGTTCGTTTTGTTAAAAAGGTCAGCTCTGATGACTCTGAGACGCCAAACAGGTCGAGGAAGTTACTATCCAAAATAAACCTAAGGAGGTGGCTGATAACCTAGTTTGTGGGGATGGAGGAAATGGTCATGAGATGCCAAAAAAGTTACCATCCAAATGAACCTCTAAGTAGGTGGCGGACAACCTAGTTTGTGAGGATGGAGGGGACGATCATGACACAACCATCGTAGGTTTTCAGGGAGACACTAATGAGGATGGCAGTCTTCTTACGGAATAGCAGGAGATAGTTGTTGATGACTGAAATCTAGTTGTCTTATACAAGACGAGTTCCAAAAGGTGTTCGAACTGCGTCTTGAACACAAACTCACAGATACCGTAAACAGAATAAAATAAGAGCACACACCATATGATACCCAGCTCGGCCTTGCCTACTCTGGGGGGCTTCCCACACCCTAAAGGGTCACAAATCTTATTACGAGTTTAGAGCTACAAGTGGACTTACGCTTACACAACACCTTGTTTGTAATAGCCTAGCCTCTAATACTTCGTCTCTCGGATTTGCAATCTTGGTTCGCTGCAGGTCACCGTCGATCCCCAATGGGTAGGACAAGACTTCCCTCTCGACCTAGTCTTGGACCTCCCCGAAGCCCAGGCACCATCTCTTGAAAGCTTGACTGATCACAGTGTGTCCGCGCTTGGTTGTTCAACAAGAACAGTCTGAACATCACACTGAATAGACTGCTTCTTTACCGTTGATATTCCGGTGTGGAATAATCAGTCGGCCGTCGCTCCTCCTCCTCCACTACTTAAGATCACTTGCGTGTATTCTATTTCTCCAAAAGCGATGCTGATGTGGATGCCCTAGCACTCTATTTATATGATGCGGAACATCCCAAATCAGTCCTAGATATTCTGTCAAATATTTAGGAAATATTCCCAAATATTTGCTAGATATCCAAAATCCAATCTTTAGGAAGATCTCATGGTTTCTTCCTTGCCAAGTCATGCCGAATCTTCTCAACCGACTTCTAACTGATGTGTAGCTATTCTTTTGAATATCTGATCTTTTAATTTCCCTTTAGCCGACTCCAACAGATCATATATTCGATCTTTAGAAACCTCCGAATTAGGATACATTCGTTCATCTGCTATACTTAAGTTCCACTCGTCGATTGAACATCTTCTTGACCTCTGCTTGAACACTCTAAAGATGTTTTGCCAAAAACCATGCCATACGTGGGAACAATAATCTCCCCCTTGGCATTGTTGGAAAAACCAAATCATCTAGTTCTAACTATCTAGACTTCAGAGACTCGTACTGGTAAGATTGAGGAAACTAAGTCGTCCTCAAAATTACTCCCCCCTTTTGCCACAAATCGGCAAGGGGTGCTCAAAATAAGAGTTCAAACTACGAACATAATTTAAATGTTCAAAATTAGAGTCAAGTCAAGGTTTTTAGCATAAACCTTCAAGAAGAGGAGACGTCAACTTCTTCTTCATCAGCTTCATCATCACTGGGTATTCACAGAGTACGCACCAGTCGAGTATTTTTTTTTGCTCCTGTTCGACCTCCAGTATCATCACCAGCTCCTTCAGCAACTGTTCAAATCAAATTAGTCTCCTTCAAGAGCTAAACAACCTCCTTTCCTTTGCACCTCTTCTCTTCAAGGAGACTCTCAGGAATGATCTTCCTTCTTTGTACTTCCACCTTGTTGCAACGTCTTTACAGGCAAACCATACTCTAATTTTCACAAGCCCAGTTGGAACACAGGTAGGAACAGAATCTGGACTACTTCTCTTCCTCTTCTTAGACGCACTTGCTCCCGTTGCGTCTGTGTTCCCACCAATCTTCTTAAAGTTCCCTTAGATGTGCATGCTTGAATAGTCACTTTCTTCTTTTCAGACTTCTTGAGCTCAGCCAACAGAACTAAGTCCTGATCATCCTGTGGTTCGTAGCCTCAGGCTTTATAGGATCAGATTCCTGCATCTCCGCATCAGGTCCAACTATCTGTATCAGCTCTTTCGAAACATCAGATCCAACATATGCCTTTCTGTTTTCTAACTGTTCTGCAGGCTCAACTGGTACAGTGTCTTCCTGATAGAAAGATCCTTCCTTTTGCTTCCTCTTTAGTTCGACCAGAGATATGGACTCCTGTTCTGCTTCCTCCAGCACCACATTGTGGTCCACTGATTGATCTATCTCCTTCTGGACGTATCTCCTTCCGGACGTCAGGTTCAACACGATCTTGCTCACCAACTTTTTCTTGCTTCTGAGCCGCTTGGACCACTTCATCAATTTGCTTATATACCTCTTTAAGTTCACTGTCCTTTTTAGATGGATCTGATTCTATTGCGACATCATCTTAAGGGTCTTGTTGCTTCACCTCATCAGCTTCTTTGGCAACAGCTTCATCACCTAATCACCTCTCTCCTCCTTGATATGCTCGATTCATAATACTGCTAATACTTTGAATTTAATAGTACGTACCATCTATTCCAGTCCTCTTCGTGATAGGTCAGCCCAACTGATTTGCTGGGGTTCTGCTCTTGGCTGACTTCCTTCTGGAACACTTAGTTGGCAACAACACGCAGACCCAGCGAGGATCTAAGTGTTTCGAACTGAGCAGCGTTTAGGTGAGTGGTGAGTATGTCTGCTTGCAGCTTGTCACATGGTTCAGTGTGATGGCCTTCTTTTCCACTGGCTCTCTGACGAAGTGGTGTCTGATGACACTGTGCTTTGTCTTGGACTGTTGTACTGGATTTTCAGAACTGCTACTGGTACTCATGTTGTCACAGTCAGGCGTCATCTCCTCCTGTTCAACTCCGTATTCAGACAGCTTCTGCTTCATCCATATCAACTGAGTGTAGCAGCTTTCTACAGCGATGTACTCTGTTCCAACATCTTTTTGTGACATATGGAGTCCATGAAGATGTTTCATCTCTCCCACCATAGTCAGCTGGAGCTCCTTTTGCATCCGTCTCACTAACTGGCTTACCAGCTTCTGTGTAATTGACGAACAGAGTCTTCTCTACTCCCCCCTCGCACATAGCCATGGTCGATGAGGAACGCTGTGACATGCTTGTACCATGCTCTGGGCGCTGATAACTCGTAGTTGTACGACTATTTTTTGTGTTAAAACCTCGTCTCTTAGTGGTTGCATGTGTATTATTTCACTACCTGTGTGTAGTTTTCGTTCTCAGGTGCATTCGGAGACCATGGAAGGAATATCGGCTAAAGGGAGTCCGTTAGAAGATGTTTTGCGTCGAAGAACTGAAGTCCAAAGTGCTTGAAGTTTGCGTCAGCGCAGAGCGCGTAGGCCTGAAGGATTAAATGCGTGGAGGTCTACTGAGTTTCGATAATTGTTCAGACCTCCGCGGAAGTTAAATGACGAAGACGTCCGCGAGTCCAGCTGGCAGTCGAATTTCCTAATTTCGGATTTGCAATCTCGGGAAGGAAGAAACAGAAATCTAGGAGACATATTTTCGAGAGGCTGGCTCTCGATTGCAGGGAAGAAAAGGCGAGAGAAAAGAGGACGATGAGAGTGGAAAAGAAAAGAGAACGCTTGGAGAAGGAGGACAATTACAGAAGCTTGAGCGTGGATTCGTGGCTGGATTCAAGTGTTGGAGTTGAGCTGCAGCTTGGTGGAGAGTTCGTCATCAGTATTTTCGTTTCATCCCATTCAAAGACTTGATGATGTATTCCTTTACGATGAGTAGCTAAACTCATATGTGTAGGCTAGAACTCGAAATTGTGATGTTTTGACTTGAGACCTATATTGATTTCTGTGTTTTGTGTCATATTACTATGCAATGTTTATGGAATTGATTTGCTAGCATGAGTGAAACCTTAGCGGGGGAGCTTTTTTTTGTTTGTTGATTCCGATTGTCAAGTTTACTAGCAACCTAGCGGGGATAGCGAACTAGGACACGAGTAATATACCATTAGGATTAAACACACTAGGACAACGTGCAGTTGCTAACGTGAATGTACATTCTGAATTGCAGGAACGGAAGAATATGATGGCTCAAATAGTGACGCAACAACCATAAAGCAATCAACAAGTGGAGTGTAAGGTAAACAAGTTCACTTTTAATTCAATGAATAATGATAACGCTGTTTTTCAGGAAAGAACATAAGACGTGAATATAGTGGGCTACATAAACAAGGGAGATTTGCCACCAAGGAGGTATGATGGATACCAAGGCTACAACAAATGGCAACCTAGGCAAAATGATGGTGGTTGGCAAAGGAACAATAATTACGATGTGGGGCAATCCTCGTACCCACAAAAGCAGCCGTACAAACCACCACACATCAAACAAGGAGACGAGGACCCGATCAAGGAATTGAGAGAGGAAATGAGAGGCATGTTCAAGGAACTCACTCAAAAGATGGGCCAACAAGCTGGAGACATTAACGAGCTAAAGAAGCAAGTGTCTCAAATTGCCAGTGCCGTTTACGAAAAACGAGAAGACAAAGGGAAGCTGCCGTCACAAACGATTCCCAACCCAAGGTCCAAATTCTAACACTCCTCTACCATTCCCAATGCAGGTTTCTAAGACCAACAAGAAGTCTATCACAGAAAAGGAGGTTTGGGAGTTGTTTAGCAAGGTGGAAATCAACATTCCACTCATTGAGGCTATTCGGCGAATTCCAAGGTATGCAAAATTTCTTAAAGAATTATGTACTAACCGTAGGCGTACAACTAAGAATGAGCAGGTCATGCTTGGAGAAAGTGTATCAGCAGCGATACAAAGGAAGGTGCCCAAAAAGTGTAAGGATCCCGGGACTTTTACTATTCCATGTGTTATTGGTAACATGAAGATCGAAAATTGCATGCTTGATCTTGGTGCTTCCATAAATGTTCTTCCTTACTCTTTTTACTTATCTTTGCGTATTGGTCCACTTAAACCCGCGGGTTTGACCATTCCAATTGGCTGACCGATCATGCACCCAACCTTTGGGTGTGATCGAGGATGTTTTGGTGCAGGTAGAAAATCTTATTTTTCCTGCAGATTTCTATGTGCTGAAAATGGATGATGAGGGAGCACAAGATCAGCCACCAATTCTATTGGTAGGCCATTCTTGAAGACGGCTAGAGCTAAGATTGATGTGGATAGTGGCACGCTTTCCATGGAGGTGGAAGGTGAGGTAATAAACTTTAATATATATCAAGCTATGCAATATCCACCTGATGATGTAGGAGTACACGCTTTGGATGTGATCGATGAGCTAGTGGGGGTCTTAAGATATTCCCTATGGGAATGATGTGCTTGAAATAATTTTGAGGAAGGCTATTGAGTCACGTGGCGCATCAATAGGGATGCTTCGTGATACTAGTGACATGCTACATGAACTTAGAGTTTCGGCACCATCAACCCCAAGGTATGAGGCAAATCAAGTTGCTTTAACTAATAAATCTATACTTGGACCATCTGTTGTACAGGCACCTGAGTTGCAGCTTAAGCCCTTACCCGAGCATTTAAAGTATATCTTTTTGGGAGATGGTGAGACGTTGCCGGTCATAGTCAAGAAAGGCTTGGAACCTAATCAGGAGGAGAGATTGGCAGCGGTACTGAAGAAACATATGACCGCGATTGGATGGACACTTGCGCACATCAAAGGAGTGAGCCCTACCGTGTGCATGCACCGGATTTTACTCGAGGATGGAGCCAAACCTGTGAGGCAGCCGCAGCGTAGATTGAACCCACTGATGATGGAGGTGGTTCAAAAAGAGGTATGACGGACCATATTTATATGATTCATTAAGACAGTTAAACCCACCAAATTAGACTCTTTGTCTATTTAACTTTTGCTTGTTAGTTCCGATATTTATCTACAGGGTATTTTGAAGTCCAGAGAGAATACAAGCTAAGGAGGAGTTTTAAAGCTGAAAATGAATTACGAGTCAGGACACGACCAGATTCCAACTGTATAATTTTCATGAACCTGACATAAAAACACTCAAAACAAATCCAACCGAAGGGCAACCAGAGTCAGACCGGAGCTGAAAGGACCGATGGCTTTTGGGGAAAAGATCACAAAACTCTCAACCACTCCCCTCCACCTCACATGGCCGGCGGCTTTGAGTGTCAAGATGACACATGGGGGGCGGCTCCCCCTTCCCTCCACCTCACCCGGCGGCTTTGCTCCCCTCCACCCTCCTCTTGCCAAGTGTTGCCTCCTCCTTGCTCCTCCATCCCTATAAATAGAGCTCCTCCTTCCCTTTGTAAATCATCCTACAATCTCATTCCAAAATCAAAAACACAATTCACTTATCTCTAGAGTTTGGGCACCATCCATGTAATCACACTACTTTGATATTGAAGTTTGATCTTGAGTACTCTTGTCAGTTCTTGAAATACTCAAGCTTTTCCTTACTGTTCCTGAGTACTCTTGTCGGTTCTTGAAGTACTCTCCTTTTACTTTCCTGTCTTTACTTTCGAAAACTTTACTTTACTGTCTTTCAAAAACCTCTACTTTTCAAGTACTTAGTTATGATGTCCTGTTCCATGGATATTCGTAGCTAAACCCTTCATTCGGTTGAAGGGATGTACTAGTATCATACAATGTTTTAGACCCTTCTCTTAGTGCCTCTTTGTGTTCAAAACTTGTTCTATGTGCCATATATTAGGTTAGAACTTCCAAGGTTGAGTGGATGCTTTAACGGGCAAAGCTCTTCCGTGGGGTTCATGAACATACTCGGGTAAGTGGATGCTTTAACGGGCAAAGCTTATCTGAGGAGTTCGACCTCTTTTAAACAACATTTGGTTGATCGTAACTGAAGATCAAATGGATGCACATAAGCTAAGATACTTCGAAAGGAGGAATTAGCTCAAATAGAACAAGTGTTCTAAATGATGTGGCAAGTCATGTGCTAGAAATAGCCTTGATACATCTTTGAACACTTAGTATGATCATTAGAGGTCGATGATAAACAGACTATTATACAAGGCCCCCTGATACCGAATCTTTCTTTTAATTGCAATATCACCTGTTACTTTACTTTCAGTCCATATCAACTGCTTACTTTCCGCAAGGCTTGTCCTTCAAGCACTTTAATTTACGCAAGTCTTGTCCTTCAAGCACTTTACTTTTCAGTATTTACTTTCAGTCTCGTATTTACTTTCTTTACTTTCAGTTATTTACTTTCCAGTACTAAAATCACAACCAACCCACGCTACTTTCAGTACTAAAATCGCAACCAACCCCCAACTGTCTTAAATTCCATCTTCGAAAGAACAACTATCAACTAATTCCCTTGGGTTCGACCCCTACTTACCACTTTACTACCCAATAGTAGAGTACGAGTAGCGGACTTATAAATTTATTTTTGCACCGAGACATTGCACCTTAACGACAGTGCAGTGCGCTCCGTCAAGGTACAAAAGCTCTTAGATGCTGACGTGATTTATCCCATTTCAGATAGTCAATGGGTAAGCCCCGTACATGTAGTACCGAAGAAGACAGGAATTACAGTGGAGCTTAATGCTCAAGGTGAGTTGGTGACAAAGAGAATCCAGAACGGATGGCGCGTGTGCATCGACTACAGAAAGCTAAATGCAGTGACACGCAAAGATCACTTTCCTTTGCCGTTCATTGACCAGATGTTGGATAGGCTCGCAGGTAAGCCTTACTTTTACTTTTTAGATGGATTTTCTGGGTATAATCAAATTTCGATTGCAGCCAAAGACCAGGAGAAGACTACTTTCACGTGCCCATTCGGTACATTTGCGTTTCGACGCATGTCTTTTGGTTTATGCAACGCGCCTGGTACCTTCCAGCGTGTGGTAATGAGTATTTTCTCGGAATTGATTAGTGACTGTGTTGAAGTGTTCATGGATGACTTTACTGTGTATGGAAATACTTTTGATGAATGCTTGCTTAATGTTGGTAGAGTGCTTGCACGTTGTGAGGAGACAAACTTGGTTTTGAATTATGAAAAATGTCATTTTATGGTCACTCACGGTATAGTATTGGGACATGTTGTTTCTAGAGAAGGAATACAAGTAGATAAGGCTAAAATTGACTTGATTATTAGCTTGCATTACCCTTCTGATCAGCGTGGTGTGAAGTCTTTTTTGGGACATGCAGGATTTTATCGCAGGTTTTTAAAGGACTTCTCAAAAAGGGCGCTACCTCTCTCTAGATTGCTACAAAAGGATGCACCATTTGAGTTTACGGAGGAATGCAAGGCGGCATTCGATGATCTTAAGGCGGCACTGACTATTGCACCCATCATTCAAGCACCGGATTAGACACAACCCTTCGAGATAATGTGTGATGCTAGCGACTACGCAGTTGGAGCGGTGCTCAGGCAAAGGAAGGAAAAGAAGCCTGTGGAGATCCATTATGCGTCTAGGACGCTTGACGCGGCTCAGCGAAATTATTCCACAACCGAAAAAGAGCTTTTAGCTGTTATATTTGCTTTAGAAAAATTTCGCCCATATTTGCTTGGTTCTAAAATTGTTGTCTTTTTTGATCATGCAGCTATTCGCTATTTGATGATAAAAAAGGAGTCCAAGCCGCAGCTGATTAGATGGATCCTCTTGCACAAGAGTTCGATGTGGAAATAAAAGACAAGAAGGGCATTGAGAACACCGTGGCCGATCACTTGAGCCGAATAGTGAGAAAGGAGGAAACTGGAGCTATAACCAAAACATTCCCGGACGAGTATTTATTTGCTGTCAAAGAAAAAGCACCATGGTACGCTAACATAGTTAATTACCTGGTGGGAGGTAAGTTTCCTTCGTCATTCACTATTGCTCAACGTTTGAGGCTTAAGCATGATTCGAGATATTATATTTGGGATGACCCTTATTTGTGGAAAATTGGTTCGGATCAAGTTGTTAGAAAGTGTGTGCCTGATTCTGAGATTTCTTCCGTGCTTGCATTTTGTCATGAACATGCGTGTGGTGGTCATTTTGGACCGAAGAGAACATCTATAAAAATACTTGATAGTGACTTCTATTGGCCACATTTGTTTAGGGATGCATATAACTATTGCAAAGCATGTGATAGATGTCAACGCGTAGGGAATATTTCTTCTAGAAATGAAATGCCTCAAATGCCCATTGTTGTTGATGAGATATTTGATATATGGGGTATTGATTTTATGGGACCGTTTCCCTCTGCAAATAATTTGCAATATATATTGGTTGCTGTTGATTATGTGTCTAAGTGGGTTGAAGCTAAGGCCACCAAACTTAATGATGGTAAGACGGTGGTGGATTTCTTGCGTACTAATATCTTTTGTAGGTATGGAGTACCAAAGGCGGTGATCAGTGACCAAGGGTCCCACTTTTGTAATCGTTCCGTCGCGTCGGTATTCAAACACTTTGGTGTTTATCATCGAGTATCCACCGCCTACCACCCTCAAACTAATGGACAAGCTGAAGTGTCGAACCGAGAGATCAAGTCTATACTAGAGAATACCCGAAGGAGGAGAGAGTTTCAAAGTGAATGGGCAAAGAGTCAAGCCATACTATGATGGGTTTGAGGCAACCACGGAGGACGTTGAACTGGCGGAGCCGGTGTATTCTACCTAGCTAGAGGTAATGTCCAGCAACAAAGGCGCTTACCGGGAGGCAACCCGGTGTGTTTTTACTTTACACATGATAGGAGTAGATTTATTAGTGGAATTGGTACACTGATAATGCGCCCTGAATGCATTTTTGAAATTGGTGGTTTCAGGTGATCGAATGAAGAAAGGAATTCAACATCAGTGGATTAGGCACACGTCTGAACAATTAAATCGCGGACGCCTATAAAATTATGCTAAATCATCAGGCCTCCGCGCAATTAAATGATGAAGACGTCCGCGGTACATCGCAGAGCTTAAATTGGGCTCGTTTTCCAGATCTGGGTGTTTCGGCAAGGACCAAAAAAAAAAGAGCCGCGATTTTCTCGTTCACATCCACCGTCAGTGAATCGGCGATTCTCAAAGCTTCGCCGGATCGAGGTGGAAGGGAGTGCTCGATTGTTGGATTGGGTTGTTTGGAGTTTGGGATTTTTGGCGTTTGAAGGTGGATTGGTCGGATTCGCGAACAGAAGTCGATCAGAGCTCAGATCTGGAAATTTGGTAAACTCGCGGACGTCTGAAGACTAAAAGCGCGCACGTCTGAAGATTTTAGGAAAATTGTTCAGACCTCCGCGGAACATAATTGCAGAAGGGGTGCGCGGTTTCAGGAAGTTTCAGATTTTTATTTGGCTCAAGATGTCTCATCCATCGACTTGTGCTAGTTCATCCCGTGCTCACAGAGCCCAGCCTCCGCATGTTGTTTCTGAGGCAGTAGTTCCGGCTGTTGTCGATGAAAGGCAACAAAAATTTGAGGCATTCATGGCGCTTACACATAAGCCGCCCATGTGGGTTGAGCAGTTCTTTCTGGAGCATTGCGGATTCTTAGAGAGGTTCAGGGGGCTGTTGGATAGATGTGGTTGGCCTGGATTGCTTGCGCTCCGCAGTGATACTGATGTAGATGACACTTGTGAGTTCCTCACCGGTTACCACTACATTGGACCTAGGGAATATGAGGGATTCCGGTACACTTTCAGAGGTGTGGAGCACCATTGCACGATGACGCGGTTGCGTCAAATCTTTGGGTGGCCACAGGCGGCAGATGGGACTTTCGCCGATTTCAGTAATATGATAGATCTCAGCGACAGTTACTTGACCCTTACGGGGACGAGACGCTACAGACCGAGCGACGCTACAGCCACAGCATTCACAGATCCTTTCTGGTATATTGTACATTTCATATTGACGAGGACTTTGACTGCGAGGGGGAACGGAAATGATAAGCCGGCTATCCGAGATCTGACGTTTCTAGGCTCTTTGGTGAGAGGGGTAGTCCCACACTGGGGACATTTTTTGTGTGAGCACTGGAAGCACATTCGGCCTCGAGGGCTAGTTTGTGTGGGTGGGATGGTAATTTATCTGCTGCGCAGTCTTCACCCGGACATGGATGCACTTCCAGGCCACAGGATTCTTGCTTATGGATTAGCTGACTGTGACAGATTTAGTCCTGGGAGGACATTCAAACTCAGCAGTGAGGGTGTAGTGCGTTGGACTTATTTTGCAGATGCAGCTCTTAGGCCACCGCCTAGCCCACCGCGACGGAGAGGGCGACCGCCAGTGCGTGGAAGACCCGCAGGGGGTAGGAGACGTCAGAGGGACGGGGTAGAGGTCCCACTGAACATGGTACCACCAGAGGAGCAGGCACCGAGACAGCCCGAAGAGTATTCACAGGCGCAGATTGACCATTTATTTAATGTGAACAGGGCTATGATGATGGCGATGGGTAGCGGCTTCCATCCGGTTTCAGCTCCCCCAGGATGGCGTCCAGGACATGCCATTCCGCCCGAGTACACGCAGCCACCACCACCAGACTATTAGGGGAGTACCAGTTCCTCCATTGTTTTTTATTTATTGTCTTTTATTTTTATTTGAGTCTGTTTTGTTTGTCCATCTTATCTCTTGAGTTGTACTGTGAGGACACGAGTCCATTTAAGTGTGGGGTGGGATGTTATTGAGTCAGTCGTGTGCCGTGTCTGTTTTAAGCGTTTATGTTTCATGTTATGTGCCTTGATGAACTCCTGACGAACTGATGATGTACTGCTATGCTTTTCTCCTATGTCGAAATCTTGTTTCCAGCTTTGTATGACTATTGTGCTCATTTGACTAAAAATGCGATATTTCAAAAAAAATTTGATGCTTTGTTCTTATGAGTTGTGATATGCAGGGATGTGGAGTTGACAGAAAAGTCCTAGAAAGGTACGGCAAGTTGCAGGAAGTTCTGAGTTTTGGTTCTGATGATTGAGAAAAGCGGTGGAGGTTGACGCATCACTAGCCTAGTCCTGAGAGTAGCTCCGTCACCGAGTTATACAAGTTTATTCATGCGTTCGCAGTGGTGGCGGGACAGAGAAAACAAACTGTCCATCTCTAGTCGGAGTAGCTGGGAATGGGTGGGTAACCCCTACCTTGCGTCATGCAGAAAGGAAGAGGATGAGAAAAGAGCGGGACGCACATGGGAGATTTCAATACGATTTCATTTTTCATTTTTGGAGGAAAACTACCTTGCCTCATTTCAGCTATCAGAAGGTATCTGTGGCCATGTTTCATTTTTGGAGATTTCAATACGATTTCAGACTGGCATGAAAAAAAGGAGGGAATATGGATGATGATGGTAGTAGGTTTGCATTTAATAAATTCCATATTAACGCCGATGTTAGTGATGCAGGTTTCAAGGGAAGTTCATATGCGTGGTGCACAATCACATGGGAGTGACTAGAGTCTGGGAACGACTTGATGGGCTCCTATGTAATGGCCTTGCTTTAGCTAAATTTCTTGAGTTTTTAGTCCAGCACATGCAACAGATCAATTATGATCACTGCCTTTTCTGATCAACTTGGTTAGAACGTAGTTTTCACTATCTACGAGCTTGGGAATCCCATCCAAGTTTCAAGAGAATCGTTGAAGGCGCATGGGCGCGAGACCTACATAGCGACCCCCTTTTTATTTTTGGGCTAAAGCTCTAGAAAGTGAAGGATGATATCAGGTTTTTAAACTGGGCTATTTTTGGCGAAGTCTAGCAAAAACTAAAGCGGCTTTGGCGAAGGTTCAGGTTTTGGAGGTAGGCTTCGGGCAAGATGGGAAGACGATGTCGAGAGGGAGTTAATTGAGGCAAAAGTTTTTTGATGGCATTCTTAGGCAGGAGGAATCTATGCTTTGAAAAAAAGGCTAGGATAAGTGTTGCACCATTAATTGATAAGGGACCCGCAGATGACTCGGCAGACTTGGGCATGACACGTGGACGAAGCAAACGCAAGATAGAATATCTAAAAGATACCCTTCGCTAGGAGAGGTGTGCATCGCATGAGTATGACGTGGAGAATAAGGGATAACGTTTGTTAGAGGAATGCACTGGAAGAGGCAGCTGACAATAGTCCATTTGAGCGGGATGTAATGAGTATAAATGTACCTGAGCTATGCATGAATATAATAAGAAAATATAAGCAATCTCTCTCATTACTCGGTTCTCACTGTAACGATACCCTGCCTGCATCATTTTGGTGCTTTCATCGCTTCACCATGCCGCCTGACACGCATAACACATCTCTGGCCGAGTCCCTGGCGTCTCTGTCCTCAAGTTTTGCAGAGCTGGCAACACGTACACATACAGTGGAAACCACACTCGCTGCCCAAGCTGCAAAAAATGCTACAGAGTCCGCCCGCAAAGTATCTACATTCGAACGAGTGTTAGGCATGCTGGAGCAACTGAGCGGCACTGTCCGCGAAATCCAACTGGCTGCACGTCACGCCGAGGAGCAGCCGATGCGGGCACCACCAGTGACACCACCACCATCTCCTCTGAACCTCGCACAAACAGTCTTCGGCTCGTACGACTCCTCGAAATGCCCGACAACCAACACCACAGCTCCTATGGCGATCGAGAACAACCAAACAATCATCCAACGTCTCCCATGCATCAACGTCGCTAGCCTTCGAGATGAGATTCATAGCGAGATCGTCATGTTCCATCCGACTACACTACTACAAGCCATGTATCTCGCTCGACTTACGGAGCAGAAGCTAAGTTTACAACGCCCTTGGCTGTTCGCCCCAAGACTCATACCACATCCACTTGCTTTGTTACCTGCACTACCCGTGGCGCGCGCGGCACCAGTCGGTCTTCCGTTTAAACGACTCACACCGGCGGAGATGAAGGCTAGAAGGGAGAAGAGATTATGTTTTAATGGTGATGATAAGTATACACCCAACCACAAGTGTAAACCAAAGTTCCAAAGCTTGGTATTGGAGGATGTTCCACCTGAGAACGAAGAAAGCAGTGGCACACATATGGAGGATATGAGCTTATTACCACAAGATGCACGAATTGTCGAATGCCCAGACACACCTGAGCAAATCAACGAGGTGTCTAACATTTCATTTCTTGCCTTACAAGGCCAGCGAACCCCTAATTTCATTCAAGCCAGAGTGGCTAAACAAGCTAACCTAGTCATCGAGCCATCAAGGCACCTACATGTAACCTTTGGTAATGGCAATGAGCTCCAATGCAAGGGACTCTACCTCCGGGTACCTGTGAAATTGGGCAATCATGTTTTCCATATAGACTTCTTTTTACTGCCTATCTATGGTGCAAATGCCGTCCTCGGCGCCCAATGGCTCCAAGATATTGGCCCCGCTTTATTCGATTATAAATACCTTGGGATGATGTTCGAGTACAATGGTGAGAAAGTTTAAGAAGGCCTCAAAGTTACCGCTGAATTAGCATGCCTCACCCTGGGACAGCTAAAGCACGCATCGCGCAAACATGCCATCAGTTCTATGTTTCAGCTCACTTTGAGCATGGTGGCTCAAGATCCACATGACCTGCGGGCTGGTTTTTATCAACTCCGAATGAGCAAAGGGGAGGAGTATAAGATGGCTTTTCGCACCCTTGACGGCCACTATGAATTTCTGGTCATGCCGTTTGGGCTCACCAATGCTCCATCAACATTCCAATCCACCATGAATGACCTCTTTCGCCCACATCTTCAGAGGTTTGTATTGGTGTTTTTTGATGTTATCTTGGTTTATAGCTCCTCCTGGGAAGATCATCTCGCTCATTTACATGTTGTGTTTTCAATTTTGGAGACTAATGCCTTTTATGCCAATGCCTCTAAATGTGACCTTGCTCGAGACAAAGTCCAGTACTCAGGCCACATTATTTCAGCTAAGGGTATGGAGGTTGATAACGGTGCTGCCGACGCTTTATCCCGAACACCAACTCCATCAATGTCTGCCTTGCATGGTCAGTCACGCCCCATATTTGGCTTACTACGAGCCATGCGCCACCTGTTCCAAACATCACCTGTTGCGAATGCATGGTACAACCAAGTAACTAACCACTATGGTGACCATGAGCATTACCAAGCACGTGATGGCCTATTATTGCTCTATGAAAACAAACTCGTTGTTCCAAAGGATATGATACTCAGAGACCTTATCCTCCATGAGTTTCAAGATGTCACTGAGTTGCACCAAGACTACCATAATTTTAACCTCGAGGTCGAGGTTTCTGCCAAAGGGGGGAATAATGTTGGACCATTAATTGATAAAGGATCCGTAGATGACTCGGCAGACTTGGGCATGACACGTGGACGAAGCAAATGCAAGATAGAATATCTAAAAGATACCCTTCGCCAGGAGAGGTGTGCATGGCATGAGTATGACGTGGAGAATAAGGGATAAGGTTTGTTAGAGGAATGTACTGGAAGAGGCAGCGGCAACAGTCCATTTGAGCGAGATGTAGTGAGTATAAATGTACCTGAGCTAGGCATGATTTAATAAGAAAATATAAGCAATCTCTCTCTTTACTGTGTTCTCACTGTAACGATACCCTGCCTGCATCATTAAGTTGGTTGAAATTTCGGGACACTAGTACTGCCTTTTTTCACGCTGCAATTAGGGCGAGAAGGACTGTCACTTAATTCAATTTTTGGGCGGAGGATGATAATGGTAATGATCCCTCGACTCATATCGGAGTAAAAGTTGTTGAATTTTACTCCCAATTACTATATGGTTATTCTCCTCCTCCTTCCCCTGATGATTTTGACAATTTTAATAAAGTTATCCCTGAGGCTGGTAATAGTAATGTGTTGATTAAAAGCTCTATTGAAGAGGAAATCCTGAGTGCTGGGAGATGAAGGATAATAGAGCTCTGGGACCTGACTTTTTCCGTCGCAAATTTTGCATTTTCTTCTAGGATCTTATTAAAAGAGATCTTCTGAAAGTTGTCCAAAGTTTTTTATGGCCTCCATTTACCTCATCAATTGGCTGCAACGTTCCTTACTTTTGGAGCCTTAAGTTTGTACCCCTTTAGGTATTAACAATCTGCGACCAATTAGCTTTAACAATCTTATCTACAAGATCATCTATAAAATTTGAATTCCAGGCTTTTTATTTATTTTTCCAAAAATTGCTGGACAGGAGCAAGACAGTTTTGTGAAGGGCGGATCTACTCATGAGAACATAGCACTCATGATCTTTTATTTGATTTTCATCGCAAAACCTTCGGAGGATATATTGTTATCAAGATTGATATGTCTAAGGCTTTAAAAGGATGCCCTAGAGCTTTATTATGGCATCCCTGAGGGCGTGTGGTTGTGCTGAAGCTTTTGTGGACCTTGTGTTCAAGTGCATTTTCTGCCCCCGGTTTTCTATTAAATGGGAGGGGCAGTCTTATGGCTTCTTCAAGTCCTCCTATGGTTTGCGCCAAGAGGTGATCCTGTTTCTCCAACCTTTTTTATTATAGCTATGGAATGGCTTAACAAGGCCATTAACAGAGCTGTGGATGAGGGACATGTTAAACCTTACTATGCAGGTATCATCATCACTCCAAAACTTTCATGTTGTTTGCTGATGACATTTTATCTTCTTTAATGGACGAAAGCCTTCTGTGGATAAATTGGTGTCTATCATCAATGAGTTTCGTTTGTTGTCCGGCCAATAGACTAACAATAACAAGAGTTTCATCTTTTTCTCTAAAAGAACTAATGTTCATAGACAAGAATCCTTGTTGAACCTTACTAACTTTACTAAGGGTGTCTTTCCCATCAAATATCTTGGTACTCCATTGTTCGCTGATAGAATCAAAATTAATTATTTTCATGATTGGAGGACAAAGTGCGTAGGAGGACATGTGGTTGGATGAATAAATTTCTCTCCTGTGGGGAAATTTACTCTTATTGGTTCTGTTCTTAACTCTGTTCGTTTCCATAGCATGTCAGTGCTACCTATTCCTAAAGCTATTAGAAGCAGGATTCAAATCCTTATTTCTGGATTTTTTTTGGGACTGCGGAAAGGCCAAATGTTACATTGGGAGCTTATTACTAGAGATAAGATTGTCAGTGGTCTTTAGATCAAATGTCCGCATCATGTTTTCCCTCTAGGGCAAGCTCGCTTAAAGATTTATTACTGGTAACTCGCTTTAGGCAAAGCATGCTAGATTGAGATTCAAGCATGATTCTAGGGGTTCCTTTATTTGGGAGAGCACTTCTCACCTTTATTTGCACTTTACGAGACAGTTCCAGATGGAGCATAAGTAAGGGAAATATTAAAGTTGATTTCTTCTTGGAAGCGTTGGGGGTGAAAACTTCTGACGCTTTAAGAAACATAAGGCTCTATGAGGTTCATTCCGTTCAAGTTCTTTGGCAAGATATGCTTCAATGTGTCCCAGTTCACTATAGAATACATTACGAGTTTCTATTCAAAATAGGTAGGACAAAATACATGACACTAGCACAACACACTCTGCAACACAAAAACAAAAAAATACAAAACACCTGCCCAGCACACTCTGCAACACAACCCGACCTCTCCAAAATCACTGAAACAATACCAAAAAACCTGCCAAATAAACCTAACACAGATGACTAAAACAAAGAGCAAAAACTGAACACAATTACAACCACATGTAGCTCCAAAGAGCAACACCAAAAACAGAACACATTAACCCGTAGTGCTCACAGAAGCATTAGTCAAGTCAGAGTTTTTTTTTATTGGAAATCCACTTCTTCATGTTTTTAATGGTCTCGATCTTCATCTGTGGCATCTTTGAAATTCTAGTTTGAATGCATAATGGATCCAATTTGTCTCCCCTGAAAATTGCGTTATTTTTCTTTTTCCAAACTTCAAAAACTGTTGCATTTATGATAAAGTACGCCAGCTCCTTTTGTGCTTTATCCCTCCAAATCCTCCTTTTGTACGGGAAATAGGAATTCTGATCGATGTCTACGCATTTTTTCGTCGTGGCTCTCAATCTAAGAATACTTTTTACGGACCATGGAAGGTGGTTCTTTTCTTATATCACCCAGAAAGATCTTCTAGTAAAGTAGTAGCTATGCAGCCACTTCACCCAAACCGAATCCTTCTTTAAACAAATATCCCAAACTTGTGAAAGATTCAACGCCGAGTTAAACAATTCTATGTTTTTTATGCCCAAACCACCATTCTCATTAGTACGATACAGAGATTTCCAAGCAACCAGATTCCTATTTTCCATAGTAGATCCAGTCCAAAGATAGTTCATGCATAATCTTATAATAGTCTTAATAACCCCTTTAGGAATCAAATTAATTCTCATCCAATAAGACCCAATGCTAAAAAAGAACATGCTTTATTAAGACTAGTCTGCAAGCATAAGATAAGAATTTTAAATTCAAGAACTGATTCGACCAGTCATTTTCTCAATAATATGGCCAAGGCTCTTTAATTTCAATGAATAAGCCTCAAGAAGAATACCCATATAGTTAAAGGGAAGAGATGCACTTCGATAACCTGCAATATCAGCCAAAACCTTTCTATCAGCAGCTGAGGTTCCCAAAAAAAATGCTAGATTTTTCAGAATTAACTTTCAACCCAGACCAAGCATAAAAGTCATTGAGGGATTCCTTTACACATTTGACAGAAGAAGCATTAGCCTTGACAAAGATCAACAAGTCATCGGCAAACATTAAGTGCGTCAAAATAATTTTTTTGCACTTGGGGTGGGATCTGAACCTCTTGTCGTCACTATGACGACCAAGTCTGCGAGCTAGAACTTCCATCACAAGGGTGAAAAAGAAAGGGGAGATAGGACCTCCTTGACGGAGACCCCTCGAACTCTCAAAGTAATCTTCCAACTTCCCGTTTAATAAAAACTGAGGATCTAGCAGAAGTAACTCACACCATAATCCATTTAGTGTAGATAACTGAGAAGCCAAATGACCTCATAATGTCCCTTAAGAAATCCCAATCGACCATGCCATAAGCCTTACAAATGTCCACTTTTAAGATACATTTGCTGCTAATATTCGTTCAGTTGTAATTGGCCATCAAATCTTGGGCTAGGCAAATATTGTGAACAATATTCCTGCCAAGAACAAAAGCTGATTGCAACCTCCTTATTAAATCTGGTAACACCATCTTCAGCCTATTAGCAAGAATAGAGGATATGATTTTATGGATCACATCACATCAGCTAATAGGTCTGTAGTCTTGTGGGGAGCTAGGATTCTCTGCTCCTTTCTTGTCTCTAATCTCAATGTCGAATTCTTGGAGGAGGAGAACCCATCGAATCAGTCTAGGCTTTGAATCCTTCTTGGATAGCAAATACTTAATCGCAGCATGGTCAGTGTACACCGTGGTGTTCGAACCAATCAGATACTACCTGAACTTCTCAAAAGCATAGACGATGGCTAGCATCTCCTTATCGGTTGTAGTGTAATTGGCCGCTGCGCCAGCTAGGACTTTACTTGCATAGTAAATCACGTGTAACTTCTTGTCCATGCGCTGCCCTAAGACTGCTCCCACTAGGTAGAAATCTGGGTGATGGCATCGGTGAGTGGTAGAGTGAAGTAGAGAGTACAGATCTTGTCCACAAACTGTTTGAAAGCCTTTTCTGTCCGTATGGCAGCTAACCGCTGAGGGAATGGAACTGGAGGTCTGTAAGGGGCTAGTCCACTGTCTGCGTAGAATTTTCAGCTTGGTTGTCAGCTTCCTTCGACGTCTCTTCTTCAGCAGGTGTAGAATCAGATGCTGATTTTGCAGCCGGAGATCGAGTGGCTTGAGCTGGCAGCATCTCAAGATGTTTTACTCCTCGTAGTGTGATGGATCCGGCTTCGATGTGAGTTTCCCATGCTCTCTACTAGCCGAGTTTGCTTGCTGAGCCACATGAGTTTCCAACATTCTATTCTGAATGGCCAGCTGCTTGACAGTCCTCCGCGGGTCTCTTACCTCAGTAATGGTTTCCTCATATGTCTTTTGTTGGTCGGCTATGAAGCTAGCTAGTTGGCTTCTTTGTTTGATGTTGCTCCGGAGTTCCGATCTCGCTGTGGCCGAGCTGGATTGTTATAGCTCCCCAAATTCTGGTTCTGTTGTTGTTGGGGCTGGTCGTTGTACTGATTCCTCGGCTAGTAGGGAGCATTTCCCTACTGTTGTCTGTAAGGGAAGCCTGGTGGTACCTGATTCTGTGGCTTATACGAGAGCTTGGGATTATTCTTGCTCGGGTTATCCCAGCGAATCATGCCTGATCCGGAGGCGAATCCGTTTCCTTGATTATTTTACCCTACATAATTATAATTGGCATCCTCCTGATTTCCACCGTTGCTTTCTTGTCCCATCACCGGACAGCTATCCGCAAAATGAGAAGGAGACCACATTTCTGATAGTAGACAGCCACATTAGCAACAACAGATGACTTCGTAGAGGAGTCTGTCTTCAGATTTTTGATTTCAGCTGCTAGCATCTTCCTTGTGGTGGTTAGCTCAGCTATATCATTGGTGCCATCAGCGAGTTAGAGATCTTGCACTCCCTTCTTGTCCTTAGGATTACCTTGCTCACTCGTCCAGAGGTGGAAATCTTGAGCTGCTTTCTCTACGATAGCGTAGGTCTCTTCTAGGGGAAATCTAGGAAGTCCTCCACCAGCTATTTGATTTACCAAGGTGCGCATCCCCTGGTCGATTCCCTGATAGAAGGTGTCCATGATCTGCCGCAGCTCCAGGTTGTGGTGGGTGCAGAAACTCATCAGCTCTTTGTATCTCTCCCAAGCTTCATAGAGAGTCTCACCATCCATAGAGCGGAACGAGATGATCTTGTTCCTGAAATGTGATGTCTTTGATGGTGGGAAGTACTAGTGTAGAAAAGCTTCAGCCAATTTATCCCACGTAATGAAAGTGCCCCCTGCATGACTGTCTAGCCACCTACTAGCCTTGTCAGAGAGCGAGAATGGGAATAGCCTCATTTAGTAGGACTTTGGAGGTACACCATTAGTCTTCACTATGTTGCACATCTGTATAAAACGCGTAAGGTGCTGGTGAGGGTCTTCATTCATCCTTCCCAAAAACTGGTTGATCTGCAGCATCTGAATGAGTCAAATTTTTAGCTCCCAGTTGTTGTTGTCTATACCAGGTTGTGCAATGGCAGACTGGAATCTGGAGACGCGCGGAGCAGTGTAATCTCCAAAAGTCCTGCGAGCTGGCTGTTGCGCGGGACGCTGCTATACATCTACGACTAGACCCGGTAATGTTGGGCGCTCCATATCAATTGTTGTGAATTGGCTAATCTGTGCTCGGGTTTGTCGAGCTTCGTTTTGGACCTTTCGAAGAGTTCTTCGTTGGTCTGGTGAGTCCTCGTCTGATAACTGAACCTGCTTCTTCTGTCTAGGTGTTTTCTTTAGCATGAACTAGGTAGTACCTGCGAGAGCCAAGAATCACCGTGAGTGAAGATATTTAGGCAGAATGGTCAAGTAACGAACAAGGTGGAATAAGCTAAATGTATTTTGACAAACGTATTTTAACCCTTTATAGTTGTCAAGTTATATGTTTTAGGGGTCAAACTATAGTGAAAAATAATTTATAGAACTTGGTAAGCCAAGGGTCGATCCAAGGAACAACGTGTGCAATTACTAGCTAACGAGTGACATATTCAGCTATTCCAACTAACGAAAGGTTTTGTTGTAACGGTAATTGCAGAAATTAAATGCAGAGAAATAAAAGGAATTGACTTGATCAGAGAAAGAATCCCAGGATCAAACTTCAACCGTGCCAACCCACAAATCGTGCGATAATGTTATGTAAATTAATCATGCCATTGAATATGGAAATAAACCAAAATAACACTAGACAAGCCGCCCATCCACAGATCATTGTCTAGATTAATCCCAATCGTTGAACGCCGCCCATCCACGGATTATCAACGATTTCGATTAGTTAAGCTTAGGGTTTTTCAGACAAAAGTCAACTTTCCTATTAATTCATGTACTACCATGACCTAATATCAATTTCATATGATCTGGTTAATACCTAAGACACATTCATCTTTTGGTAATTAACCTAAATACGTTCTAGCATGCAAACATCCAATTCAATGTAAAACTTGCAAGAACGATAAAATTGAGCACAATGAAGTTGAATATTCGAATTGCATAAATAACAAACGTTCAATTGATCACATGAAGAATTTGGGTACAAAGCACGGCATCCGTAGGATCCCATGATACGGAAGCCTATTCAATACTCATGGTAAGTTAACCAAAAATAGTATAGATGAGAAATCAAGGACGAGGAAACCGTGTTGACGATGTAGCTCGTTGAGTCGTTGATCTCTCGCAATAATCTGCTATGTCTTCTCCTTCAAAATTAGGTCTGATCTTCTCCAATAATCGAATGCCAGTTATACTGCCCGAATTGCCTAATTAACGAAAGTCGAAATTTGGAAGTCCCGTGACACCCCGTGACAGTAGTGGGTGTCACGGGCTCCTCAGTTTTGCACAGCCACGCTCTTGTCCCGTGACACTTCTTATGTCCCGTGACAGCAGGGAGGTGTCACGGGGTCTTGACTCAAAAACGCTCCATTTGACTGATTTTTCGTCTTTTCGCACATTCGGGCCTACATCGAGTCAGCTGGTAATTCAAGCCTGAAACACTATGAAAAATCGTCAGAAGACACTAAAATGCCGGGGTAATCGAACTAATCCATCATCGAGTGGTGCGATTATTCGGTCAATAATTCAATCGATCACGCACTAGTGCATGAGGAGTCGTATTTATACGACTCGTCGAATCAACTAATTCCATTTATTTCGACACTTTTATATGCGAACATTTACTTTTTAGTATGATTTTGCATTTCAGGTGTTTCGGAAGCTCTAGGAGGAAACGCGCATAAAAGAATGCATTTCATGCCCAAAACAACACAATGGAAATTGACCACTGATCAGAAAACTATGAGCTACATGTCGATGCGTAGCTGACTCAATTTCCTACAACTCTCTAGTTCACACCGAGAGAAGCCGAGGTCATTTGGAGGGTCTAATCGAGAGCCGAATTTAAAACAGATGCGCAGAATGGTGAACTGTCTCCGAAAGGACCGCGGAAACAGGCCATTTTATGAACAATGTCCGCAGATGCTAATATGTGCATGGTCCGCGGAGCTAATATGCACAGCGTCCGCGGCCGACATTAGCAAAATCGAGATTTGGAAGTTCAGCCCAAAAATCAGACTTGGAAACCCAACTTTTGCTATAAATAAGATGTTTGGGTTAGGGTTTCCAACACCCAATAATCATCAATCATTCTACGAAGTTTGAAGACGGCTCTGGTGGAGATGGCGAAGCTTTCGACGAGAGAAGAGATTTTTATACCTTTCATCATGCATTATTGTGTTTTTATTTCAATTATGCGTAACTAAACTGTCAATTCTTTTTAGGGTTTCGTGTTTTGTGACTTATGTTTTGAGACTTTATTCTTAATGCAATTTCATGTTTCTCTATTTCTTGTGCTTCATCTTATGAATTGAATTGTTAGGTTAGGTGAAAACTTTGCCGTAAAGCTTAATTTGACAACCAATTCTTATTGTTAATATCTATTAGAAACTTTGCCGTAAAGGTAGATCGTAACACCTATATTTAATAATACCTTTGCCGGATTATTTTATTTAGGAAAGAACTAGAAGTCTAACACCTTTGCCGAAATTCCACACTTAGAAACTTGAGATTTGATAATTAGTAGTCAATGATAAACATGTCACAATAGAAACCCCTAGCTGAATATTCTCTCTGATTGAATTCTTCTTGCTATTTTCTCTTTTGCACTCAAAATCACTCACAACCAGGCATCTGTAGAGCTTTCATAGTATCTGCCAGACTCTCCGACCTTACGAAGTCTCAGTGGAGAATTTTAAATTAAAAGCTTTTCACTTCTCTTTGATTGACATGGCTTAGACTTGGTTTTTGTCTCTTCCTTCAGGTAGCATTAGAACATGTGACCAGATGTAGAAGAAGTTTCTCGACAAGTACTACCCAGCAGCTAAGGTAGTACATGTTCGTAGACAGCTGCAGGATATCAGGCAGGGGCCTAATGAGTCGATGTATGACTATTTTGAGAAGTTCAACGCCCTAGAAGAGAGCTGCTGCAACCTAGGAATGCCAGAGAAGCTGATAATTGAGTACCTGCTAGATGGGTTGAGACGTCTCGACAGGATGCAGCTAGATGCCTTAGCTGGTGGGACCATCGTGAATCTTTCCGCAGTTGGAATGCGAAATTTGAAAGCTGAGGTGGCCGAGAATGCTAGATTCAGAGAAGAAGCCAGCAGGCAAGATGAGTTCAGCAGGGGCAGAAACATTTCAAGAGCTGAAGCTGCACCACCCACAGCATCTGATGACCTGAAAGAGCTTAAGGAGATGATGAAGGTTTTAATGACCGGTCAAGTAGCACGGGTGAAGCCTTGTGAATTTTGTGGTGCGACTAACCATAAGACGGATGCTTGCCCGACTCTGCAGGAGGATACACAGGCTAATATAAATGCAGTAGGAGAATTTCAAAATTACAACAGCCATGCACCTCAGCAACCTCAGCAGCAGTACTACCGTCCACCATATCGTCAGCAGCAGTGTGGCTACAGTAATCAGAATCAGTATCAGCAGAGAGGGTAAAATTATAATCAAGCAGGCCCTATTAATCAAAGTTCCACCAAGTCTCTGGAAGATGTGGTGAAGGAGCTGGCAGCTAGCACCCATCAATTAGCCACCACCCCGCAATAAAATCAGGCAAAGACCGATGGAGCTATAGCAGAACTGTCGAAACAAATGTCCCTCTTAGCCTAGACAGTTTTTGAGCTGAAGAGAGATTCGGGAAAGCTATCATCGCAGACAGTCCCTAACCCAAAGGGAAACATTAGCACATTGGCCATAGTGGATGAACTGGAGGCAAAAAATGAAGAAAACGAGTCGAAGGCTGTGAGGCGCGCGCCCAAAGATGACATTAAAGTTGGGCGCGCCGAGGTAACATGTGCAGTGGACGTGGTGCTAAAGTGTTCAGCGGACACGGTGCGGACACTTGTCGCACCCAACGAAGAGCTTAAAACCGCGCCTAAAGAAGACTTTACATCTGGGCACGCGGAAATAACATGCTCTACGGACGCGAGTCTCACGGGAGGTAAAAATTTATTTTCGAATTCTGAGACCCCCCCTTCGTTTTCTATGCAGGTAAGAGCTCCGTAAGCGCACATGATCGAAAAGAATAAGATAGGAGACGAAATGGAGGCAAAGCATGAACCAGAGAAGCCACCGATGGAGCACTCGCTTGCTGCGAGTCAAGAGGCACCACCCAAAAAGTGTAAGGACCCAGGTGCCTTCAAGGTCACCTGGTTGGTGAGACTCTCATACACCATTATTTAATCGATTTATGTGCTGCCATTAATGCCATTCCTTACTTATTGTACTATTCTTTGAAGCTTGGACAATTAAAACCTCCTAAAATATTGGTAGAGTTCGGAGATAAATCTGGTGTACGTCCTATTGGCTCACTTGAGAACCTAACACTTATCTTGTTGTTCCTGCAGACTTTTATGTTCTGCAGATGGGAGATGCTAGAGATGATGATCCTCCGACACTTATATTGGGACGTCCATTCCTCTTTTCCACTAAGACCAGGATTATCATGGGCACATGCTTGTTGTCACTTACATTTCGTGGCAAGACATCAAACTTCTATATTTATGAGGATGCCGACAGTCCATGCATGAAGAAGCCACCGGACATCGCGCACACACCGTATCTTGGTGCCCAAGTTCCTGACCTACCAAACGAGGCTAGACATGCGACAAAAGAAGTGACCCAGAGCAGAGTGTCCTCGCAAACTCAGGAGGATGTGAAGGTAATCCGCCTAATCGATGGAGGAGAGACATGAGAGTATGACAGATGCTTGTCGTCAGAGCAAATGTACAAATAAATTTATAAGTCCGCTACTCGCGACTTCACTACTGGGTAGCAAGTGGTAAGTAGGGGTCGAACCCAAGGGAATTAGGGGGATAAGTTGTTCTTTGAGGGATCGTACAGCGGGGGAGCGTGTTTTTTGGTTGATTGAGGTTTTACTACTAACAGCTAAGTGATTGGTTGGTTGGTTTTGGTTTTTAGTACGGAAAAGTAAATGACATAAAAGTAAATACTGAAAGTAAAAAAGAAGACTTACAGCGGTTGTTGCGTGATCGGCAAGTCATGCGGAACGTCAGCAGTTGAAAGGGCAGTTTATACTAAGGAAGTAAGTGCAGGTAGTGTTTTAATCTAAGGAAAGCATTCGGTTTCGGGGGCCTTGTATCATAGCATGTTTATCATTGACCTTTAGTGATCCTGCTAAGTATTCAAACGTGTATCAAGGCCATTTCAAGCGCTCGATTTGCCACACTGTCTAGCCCATTTCAAGGTCGTAGAGCACTTGTAATATTTAGACTAGCACCCCATTTCAAGGTATACTAGCCTATGTGCATCCATTTGATCAATCATTTCCGATCAAACCAAATGGTGTTTTAGAGAGGTCGAACTCCTCAGATAAGCTTTGCCATTTCAAGCATCCACTTACCCGAGTATGTTCACGAACCCCCACGGAAGAGTTTTGCCATTTCAAGCATCCACTCAACCTTGGAAGTTCTGACCTAATATATGGCACATAGAACAAGTTTTGAACACAAAGAAGAGGCACTAAGAGTATAGCCTAAAACATTTTATGATACAAGTACACCCCTTCAACCGAATGAAGTGTTTAGCTACGAATATCTGATGGACCATAATTATATGAATCAAAAACACAGTTAAACCCACTAAATTAGACTGTTTGTCTATTTAACTTTTGCTTGTTAGTTCCGATATATTTCTACAGGGTATTTTGGAGCTTAGAGAGAATACACGCTAAGGAGAGGATTTTACGCAGAAAAGATGTTACGAGTCATTCCAAGGTCACGATCAGACGCCGACTGAAGAAATCTCAAGATCCTGATATTGAATCACTCAAAACAAATCAAACCGAGGAGCAACCAAAGTCAGGCCGGAGCGAAATTGGACTGATGGTTTTGTGAAAACTTCACAAAACCACACAAAACTCATTCTTTCCCTTCTAGAACCGGCGGCTTTTGGAGGATAAGGATGAGGATGACTCATCTCCTCCATCCTCATCCATAAGGGGCGGCTAATGGAGGAAACTTCCTCCCCAAGGTGGCGGCTTTTGGAGCTCCTCCCAAAGCTTGCCATGTGTCTCCTCCTCCTCCACATCTCCTCCTCCTCTCCTCCTCCCTTGGATGAAAACCATCTCAACCCTCCATTCCTCTCCTCATTTGGCTATAAATACAAGCCATTTCTCTCAATTGTAATCATCCTCATCTTGTGGTCTCATACCACAAAGCTCTCACTTCTCTCTAGATTAGGCACTACTATTGTAATAATCCTACTTTGGAATCAAAAGCTTGATCCTTGGCGCTTCAACGGTTTTGTAAGTCTTCTCGTATTTATTTTACTGTCTTTCAAAACCCTTGTTTTTCCAAATTCGTAGTTATGATGTCCAGTGCCATGAATAGTAGAAGCTAAACTCTTCATTCGGTTGAAGGGGTGTACTTGTATTATAAAATGTTTTAGACTATTAATTTAGTGTCTCGTCTTTGTATTCAAAACTTGTTCTATGTGCCATATATTAGATCAGAACTTCCAAGGTTGAGTGGATGCTTGAAATGGCAAAGCTCTTCTGTGGAAGTTCGTAAACATACTCGGGTAAGTGGATGCTTGAAATGGCAAAGCTTATCTGAGGAGTTTGATCTCTCTCAAACACCATTTTGGGTAAATCGGAAAAGACAACCCAAAATGGATGCACACAGGCTAGTATACCTTGAAATGGGGTGCTAGTCTAAGTAGAACAAGGGCTTTACATTTTTTGCAAAAGATTAGACAGTGTTGCAAGTCGAGTGCTTGAAATGGCCTTGATTCACTTTCGAACACTTTTGCAAAAGACTAGACAGTGTGGCAAATCGAGCGCCGGAAAAGGCCTTGATACACGTTTGAATACTTAGAAGATTCACTAAGGGTCAATGATAAACAGGATATAATACAAGGTCCCTAAAACCGAATCTTTCCTTCAATTGTGATATCACTGATCCTTTACTTTTAGTTCTCAAAGCACACTCAAACCCAACCCCAATCGCATTTAATTTCTGCATAAGCTTCATTAAAGAACGACTAATCCACACTGACTCTCTTGGGTTCGACCCCTACTTACCACTTGCTACCCAGTAGTTAAGTCGCGAGTAGCGGACTTATAAATATTATTTGTACATTTGCTCTGACGACAAGCATCTGTCAAATTGGCGCCGTTGTCGGGGAGTTGTGAATCGGATTAGTTGTACTTTTTCTGTATATTCTCTTTCCCTTTACAGTCCATCATGTCGTTATACTACGAAAACGAGCCTTGGAACGATGAGGAGTTTTTCTCGCTATCTTTCTAAATTTTAGTCCGCGAAGAGATCATCAACATTAAGCAATCCCGGGACGAAACATTGGACGAGTACTTATGGTACTTTGATTCCCTTGTGACGCGCTGCCCGCACCATGGATTCACGAACTTAGATCTTCTTCAAAGATTTCTCATTGGGATGATGCCACAAGAGTGGAATTGGCTAAATGATGCAGCGGGAGGTTCAGTATAACTTAAACATGGATGATATTTGGAAATTGATAAACGATTTGGCCGCAAGGTCAAGACCAAGACAAGATCAGGCCATGTGGCGCGAAGAACTGGACAACACGATGCACCAAATCAGGGCCAAAACCGAATTATGGGCAGTAGAAAATGAGCTGGCAACTAGCAACCAGCAATTGGCCGCAGCCATACAGCAATCGAATGCCTCAATGGACCAATTCACGGCCGAAACCAAATCATGGGCAATAGAAAGGATGGCTGAACCCGAGGAGCCGGCAGAGGATGAGGACCCATGGTTGCCTGAAGAAGAACTGCCCAAATCGGGCCCGGTCCTTATCATCAATCCATCCGAGGAAATTACAGTCCTAACTGCCGAGCCAACAGAAGTCCCGAACCTCACTGCCAAAGCGGCCGAAGAAATCAAGCCAGGCCCGGTCCTTGCGCTCGGAGCACCCGAGGAAGTCCCGGACCTCATTGCCGAACTGTCCAAGAAAGACCTGGTCCTCTCTGTCGGAGCACCTGGAACAGACCCAGTCCTCATGATCGAAGTGCCCCAACTTAACCCTTCGTGTTTTATGCCGATCATAGCCACCGAAGATCATATAATCAATAATGATGAGGTGCAAGGGGAGTTAGAGGCGGAGCATGAGCCAAAGAAGCCGACAAAGGAACTCTCACTCGTCATAAGCCAAGGAAAACCACCTGAAAACTCACTCGTTCCAAGACAACCATCCATCACTGCCACAATGAAGAGGATTGGCAGAGGCGCATGCTTAATGTCGCCTACAATTAATGGCACAAAACCAAATTTCCTAACTTACAAAGGTGCCAACTATTCAAACATGAAGAAGCGGCAAAGACATGGGCCGAAAGAATGGAAACCCGGAAGGAATAACAAGCAAGCACGACTCATTGGACCAGCAGCTATGGTCAAAGAAACCTCACCCTCTCGGAGCAAAAGGGCTGCCGAGAAGAAATTCGACCTCACTCACCCTTGGGATCCGACCTTATGATCCAAGAATGAGGTACTGTCGAGCCAACGACGTTAAACAAGTGCACTGGTCGGGAGGTAACCCGACACTATCTTACTTTCCGTAATTTTATTTTCTGTCATTTAGTTTTTTCCAATAAGTCGCTCTCACCCACTTGGTGCATAGAATGAAATGACTATTCAGGAATCGATTTTGGAGCAAGATCGGATCAGCCAGGCAGCTTCAGTGAATTTACCGGGCCTGCGCTGAGAGTTCAAGGCCCCAGCCGAACTCCCTCGATTATCCAACCTCATGCCATGTCGTTCCACGACACAGTAAAAGGGAGTTCTATTCTTTCCTTTTCCTTAATGTCATTTCCTTCTCATAATTGTCTGCTTGCATGGCTTTTGAACTAAGTCATTTCGTAAAAAGAATGCATTCGTTCAAAAGTGTGGGGTGAGAACCACCTGCATATATAGTTAATTAATATGTTTTCTTTTTAATAGTATCTTTTTGAAAATATGAACTTAAGAATGTGAAAAAGATAGATCATAATTCATGCATCAACCTTGTGAAAATTCAACTGTTTAAAAACTTAGAATGTAACTTCTCATTTGTTCCTTTGTGCTGAGATAAACTAGGGATGTGGAGTTGATAGAAAATGCCCTAGAGGGGCTTGGCAAGCAATCAAAGGATCAAATCAAACTATATGGTTTTCGAAGTCAGTGGAGGCTGCACTTCGGGTTTCAGTGAAGAATGAAGTCATCTCCGCCATGCAGTGTTTATGCAAAAAGAAAAGAAAAGGCGAGGACGGGAATCAGACCGTCCTCTCTCTAGTCAAAATAGCCGAGAAAATAGATGAGCGACCCTCATCTTGACCCGAGCGAAACGACAACGATGAGAGGAGCGGGGAGGTATTTCCATATGCTCGCGGGCGATGATTGGACCTCCCAAAAAGGCTTGAGAAAATGGACTAGCAAGTCACAAAGAAGCAAAAGCTCGAAGAAGTAAATCAAGAGGCCAAAGGCCCAAAATTGTGAAGGTTTTAACCGAACAAAAGTGAAGCACTCAAAAAGTCAAATCAAAGGCCAAAGGCCGATTCAATACAAAAAAGCTGTCCCTCGCCAAAAAGAAAGAAAATCAAAGACCAAACCATTGAAACCCGAACCGAATCACGTGCTAGAGAAAGCTACAAGAAAACCATATAGTACGAGACGGTCCCGAGATTGCAGTCCAGGAGCCTAAAAAGGGCTATCTCCCGAAACATCCGAAATACTTTGCATCTCAGCACAGAGGTACAAGTATCAAGTTTCTTCTATTTATTTACGCAGTTTAATTTGGTAATAAGTAGTAATGCATGAATTAGGATAAGTCTAGTCCCACAGTCTAACTTTCATATTTTAAAAGCTTACTTAGTGCCGCCCTTTAATAGCATTGTTCGGGACGAACAACTAAAAGTGTGGGGTGATCTGATGGACCATAATTATACGAATCAAAAACACAGTTAAACCCACTAAATTAGACTGTTTGTCTATTTAACTTTTGCTTGTTAGTTCCGATATATTTCTACAGGGTATTTTGGAGCTTAGAGAGAATACACGCTAAGGAGAGGATTTTACGCAGAAAAGATGTTACGAGTCATTTCAAGGTCACGATCAGACGCCGACTGAAGAAATCTCAAGATCCTGACATTGAATCACTCAAAACAAATCAAACCGAGGAGCAACCAAAGTCAGGCCGGAGCGAAATTGGACTGATGGTTTTGTGAAAACTTCACAAAACCACACAAAACTCATTCTTTCCCTTCTAGAACCGGCGGCTTTTGGAGGATAAGGATGAGGATGACTCATCTCCTCCATCCTCATCCATAAGGGGCGGCTAATGGAGGAAACTTCCTCCCCAAGGTGGCGGCTTTTGGAGCTCCTCCCAAAGCTTGCCATGTGTCTCCTCCTCCTCCACATCTCCTCCTCCTCTCCTCCTCCCTTGGATGAAAACCATCTCAACCCTCCATTCCTCTCCTCATTTGGCTATAAATACAAGCCATTTCTCTCAATTGTAATCATCCTCATCTTGTGGTCTCATACCACAAAGCTCTCACTTCTCTCTAGATTAGGCACTACTATTGTAATAATCCTACTTTGGAATCAAAAGCTTGATCCTTGGCGCTTCAACGGTTTTGTAAGTCTTCTCGTATTTATTTTACTGTCTTTCAAAACCCTTGTTTTTCCAAATTCGTAGTTATGATGTCCAGTGCCATGAATAGTAGTAGCTAAACTCTTCATTCGGTTGAAGGGGTGTACTTGTATTATAAAATGTTTTAGACTATTAATTTAGTGTCTCGTCTTTGTATTCAAAACTTGTTCTATGTGCCATATATTAGATCAGAACTTCCAAGGTTCAGTGGATGCTTGAAATGGCAAAGCTCTTCTGTGGAAGTTCGTAAACATACTCGGGTAAGTGGATGCTTGAAATGGCAAAGCTTATCTGAGGAGTTTGATCTCTCTCAAACACCATTTTGGGTAAATCGGAAAAGACAACCCAAAATAGATGCACACAGGCTAGTATACCTTGAAATGGGGTGCTAGTCTAAGTAGAACAAGGGCTTTACGTTTTTTGCAAAAGATTAGACAGTGTTGCAAGTCGAGTGCTTGAAATGGCCTTGATTCACTTTCGAACACTTTTGCAAAAGACTAGACAGTGTGGCAAATCGAGCGCCGGAAAAGGCCTTGATACACGTTTGAATACTTAGAAGATTCACTAAGGGTCAATGATAAACAGGATATAATACAAGGTCCCTAAAACCGAATCTTTCCTTCAATTGTGATATCACTGATCCTTTACCTTTAGTTCTCAAAGCACACTCAAAGCACAACCCCAATCGCATTTAATTTCTGCATAAGCTTCATTAAAGAACGACTAATCCACACTGACTCTCTTGGGTTCGACCCCTACTTACCACTTGCTACCCAGTAGTTAAGTCGCGAGTAGCGGACTTATAAATATTATTTGTACATTTGCTCTGACGACAAGCATCTGTCAATATCCATAGAGGTGGATACCATAGCTAAGTACTCGAGGGTTTTTGAAAGACAGTAAGTAAAGGAGAATACTTAAGAACCAACAGGAGTATTCTCAAAGACTACTAGAATACTCAAGAACCAACAGGAGTATTATAGATTTCAAACAAAAGTATTACAAGGATTGTGCTCTCAACTTAGAGAGATAAGTGATTTGTGTTTGGAATGAGGATGGATTTGTGGATGATTTACAAGTGAAGAGAAGATGTCTATTTATAGGCTAAGGGAGGCAAGGAGAGCCATACACTTGTCAAGGGAGGAGAGGCTTGTGGCTTGAGATCTCAACACATGGCATAAGAAGAACAAAAGCCATCGGGGTGAGTCACCACTCCAAAAGCCATCGGAAGATATTTGTTTCTCAAAAGCCATCGGTTTGACCGGAATTTGACCGGAGCTTCTCGGATTTTGGAGAGTGTATTCTGAATGAAAATGTCATTCTAAGATGATCTCAAGAAGGAACCTAAGCCAAATTCTGCTTGGAACATGGTCGAAATCCCAAATCGGCTGAAATTGCCCTTGTTTGGTTTTTACCGGGCTTGGTGCCTTTGCATTGCGTTCTTGTCCAAACGCCGACTGTTCTAGCATATTTGAATGATTCCAAGTCAGTTCCAAGAAAGTTGTACAGTCGGAATCTGGCCGTGTCCTGACTCGTAATTCATTTTCAGCTTTAAAACTCCTCCTTAGCATGTATTCTCTCTAGACTCCAAAATACCCTGTAGATAAATATCGGAACAAACAAGCAAAAGTTAAATAGACAAACAGTCTAATTTGGTGGGTTTAACTGTGTTTATGATTCATACAATTATGGTCCATCAGAGTACCACTCGATGAGGGCCATGAGCAGCATAAAGGAGTAGCAGAGGAGAAGTTTGACCTCACACGAACATGGGATCCTAACTTGTGATCCCTAATGGGGTATCGCCGAGCCAACGACGTAAAAAAATCCCTTGCGGGGAGGAAGCCCGGCAAAATTTTGCATTTTTTTATCGTTTTATGTTTGTTTGAGTCCGAGTCGTGTTTTCACTTTGTCTTTTGGGAAAGGAGAATATTTTTCTTGCAGGGAACCGGTGCAAGTCTGTGAGGACCGCGCCCAGCGCACCTATTAGCCGCCGCGCCCAGAAGCCATTTTAAATGGCTAATGTCTTCTTTGGGCGCGGAGGTAAACTCTTCTTCGGGCGCGGCTCACTATGTTGACCAGCATTGACCATTGACCAGGGTTGACCGTCGACTGACTCGTTTGACCAGATTTCTCACCCTCACGCGACGAAACGAGGGGAGTGTCTGTTCACTTTTATTCTCTATTTGCTTTTTCCTACGCATGTGTGTCTGCATTTTTGTTTGTCTTTGAACTTAAGTCGTGTCGTGAGGACACGACTTGGTTCGAAAGTGTGGGGTGGGAGAGTCCAACACGACTTGGTTCGAAAGTGTGGGGTGGGAGAGTCAATCAGTCTGTTGTGTCTGCACGTTTATTTTTCTTGCATATGTACTGTGTCTGCACGTTTCATTTTCAAAAAAAATTGGAAGTAGAAATTTCTCTTCTGTTCTTGAATATGCAGTATTGAATGTTGATGTGAAATAGACGAGCTGACTATATTGTGTTTCTCTCGTGAAATCTGAATTGTGCTTTCACATGTGAATTTAACCTACCACGGGTCCTTTTGAGTAGAGATAAACAGGGAGGTGCAGTTGATAAAAATGTCCTAGAGAGACTTGACGAAGCATACCGAATTTCAAGTGATATGGTTATGTGGATTTCGTGGAGGCTAGCACTTCGAGGCGATATGGTTCAAGGTTTGCGCTGCCACTGCAGCGTTTATATAGGTAGGCGGGACGGGAAAACACCGTCCTAGCTCTAGTCCGAAGTAACCGGGAAAAGGTGGAGGGCCCCCATCTTGACTCGCGTCTAAAAGGTCAAGGATGAGAAAGAGCGGGGAGGTATTTCCATATGCTTGCGGGCGATGATTGGACCTCCTTCAAAAGAAAGGAAGAAAAGGACAAGCTATTCACAATAAAGGAGCAAAGCTCAAGAAAAATCAGCCAAGTTGTGAAAGTTTATACAGAAAAAAGTGAAGTACATCATTCTTACATCAAGAACCAAAGGCCAAAGAAAGTTCACTACATCAAAAGTTGTCGAACAAAAGAAGAAAGAAAGCTCAAAAACCTTGAAGATCGAATAAATCACGTGTCAGAAGAAGCGATGAAGTATAACCATATAGCTAGAGTTCGGGACAGCGAATGCAGATCATGGGTCTAAAGAGGACTATCTCCCATTCATCCGAATTAGTTTGAATTTTGGCTCAAAGGTAATATGTGTCTAGTTAATTCTGTGTTAAGCATGATGATTTGAGTAATGATTGAGTTATGCGTAGAAAAGAAAGTCTAGACTAGCGACTCATATTCATGTGCATCTCTTTAGGACGTCGAAGAAATTGTGATGTTACATTTGTTTTCGTTCTATGACTTGTTCTTGTTCGGGACGAACAAGTATAAGTGTGGGGTGGTTTGATGAGTCTTATTTATACGACTCGTCGAATCAACCAATCCCAATCATTTCGACAATTTTATATGCAAACATTTAGTTTTTAGTATGGTTTTGCATTTCAGTTGTTTTAGAAGCTCTAGGAGGAAACGCGCATAAAAGACGACATTTCGTGCCCAAAACAACACAATGGCAGATCAGACATTTGGAGGTTCGACGGAGTGCTGAGAATCGACCACTGATCAGAAAACTAAGAGCTACATGTCGATGCGTGGCTGACTCAATTTCCTACAACTCTCTAGTTCACACCGAGAGCAGCCGAGGTCATTTGGAGGGTCTAATCGGGAGCCGAAGTCAAAACAGATGCGCAGAATGGGTGATTTGTCTCCGAGAGGACCACGGATACATGCCATTTTATGAACAATGTCTGTGGATGCTAATATGTGCATGGTCTGCGGAGCTAATATGCACAGCGTCCGCGGCCGACATCAGCAAAACCGAGATTCGGAAGTGCAGCCCAAAAATCAGACTTGGAAATCCAACTTTTGCTATAAATAAGATGTTTGGGTTAGGGTTTCCAATACCCATTAATCATCAATCATTATACGAAGTTTGAAGATGGTTCTGGAGGAGAAGGCGAAGCTTTCGACGAGAGAAGAGATTTTTCTACCTTTCATCATGCATTATTGTGTTTTTATTTCAACTATGCATAGCTAAACTCTCAATTCAGTAGGGTTTCGCATATTGTGACTTATGTTTTGAGACTTTATTCTTAATGCAATTTCATGTTTTTCTAGTTCTTGTGCTTCATCCTATGAATTGAATTGTTAGGTTAAGTGGAAACTTTGTCGTAAAGTTTAATTTGACAGCCAATTCTTATTGTTAATATCTACTGGAAACTTTGCCGTAAAGGTAGATTGTAACACCTATATTTAATAATACCTTTACTGGATTATTGTATTTAGGAAAAAACTAGAAGTCTAACACCTTTGCCGGGTTGAATGTGTTCTACCACCTTTGCTGGGATACGTTAGGAATTACCTTTGCCGGAATTCCACATATAGAAACTTGAGATTTGATAATTATTAGTCAATGATAAACATGTCACAATGGAAACTCTAAGCTGAATATTCTCTCTGATTGAATTGTTCTGACTATTTTCTCTTTTGCACTCAAAATCACTCACAACCCCCCTTTTTCTTTAATTTCTACAGTTACAGCTTCAACAACACCAGATCCCTTGGGTTCGACCCTGCTTGCCGCTACACTAGCTTTTACCAGGAGATTATAAATATTAAATTTGACGCGTCAGACGACGCGCGTCAGTGGGGCTCTTCACCTGCTGGCAAGTTGGGCAGAGGCGCACATATGTTTGGATATTATATCGCATACCTTTCCAGTAGAATAAGGAAAACACCCTAGCCAATGTTTGTTGTATGCCAGCATGTCCTCCAGTTGGTGTGGCATGGTACTCGTGAATGATTAGCCGTTTGAGGGACACTTCATTTGGCACGTTGAGGCAGCCATGGTGCAGGATTAGTCCATCTTTAATAGTGTAGTCAGCATGATCGGCGAGGTTTTGACAAAGGGCTTGAAACATGGCAATAGCCTCGGGGTTGGTGGTGTACAGTGTGGGGAGGGCTTGACAAAGGGCTTGAAACATGGCAATAGCCAAGGACTGGTTTTGAGGCACCTTGCATGGCTTGACAAGTCATAGGTCCTTGGCGGGAGAGTGAATCAGCAGGGCCACTGTCCTTGCCTGATTTATATACAACGTCAAATTCGTACCCCAAGAGCTTGATGAGCCAACATTGCTGGTTGGGACTATCGACTATTTCAGTGAGCAGAGTACACAATGGTTGATGATTAGTTTGAATCATGAAAAGATTCACAAGCGAGTATTGACGCCACTTTTCGACCGCAAGGACTATCGCGCAAACCTCACGGTTATAAGTTGAGGTGACTCTCAAGGGCGGGCTGAGTTGCTTACTAAAGTAAGCCATGGAATAGCCATCTTGGAATTACACAGCTCCTACACCTTCATATGAGGTGTCGTTATTCACCACAAATTGCTTCTGGAAGTTGGGTGAGGCCAAGGCGGGCGTTGTAGTGAGGGATCGTTTGAGGATCCTAAACGCTGTTGTGGCGGTATCAAACAAGACAAAAGCAACCTTGGCGAGAAGCCGAGTTAATGGGGCAGCTAGCTGGGCATAACCAGTAACAAAATGTCTATAATATCCACTTCATCCGAGGAAACCTCAAGCTTGTTTTACATCTGTAGGGACTGGCCATAGTTGGACTGCGGAGACCTTGTCTGGATCAACCTCAACTCCTTTAGGGGAAATAACATGCCCCAAATAGTGTATCCTAGACTGCCTAATACCAAACTTTTTACGCTTGGCGAAGTATTGATTTGAGCCAAGAATCTGTAGGACAGTAGCCAAGTGGTGCATGTGCTGCTCCCAAGAGTTACTATAAACAAGTATATCATCAAAAAAACCAACACGCACCTGCGGAGGAGTGGCCTAAACAAGTCGTTCATGGTTGCTTGATAACTCGATGGTGCGATTGTCAAGCCAAATGGCATGACAAGGAACTAGTAGTGACCGTTTTGTGTGCGAAAGGATGTCTTGTGGATATCGGCATCCTGCATACGTAATTGATGATACTCAGAGCTAAGATTAAGTTTGGAGAATACTGGTGCGCCGTGTAGTTCATCAAGCAACTCATTCACCGTCGGAATGGAAAAATGATCCTTGACGGTGACCGCATTCAAGGCTATATAGTCCACACAAAACCTCCATGTTCTGTCCTTCTTTTTTTCCAACCAGACGGATGATGAGAAGCAGCTGCAACAGGGGTGTATCACACCATCATCTAACATGTCTTTGATTAGTTTCTGAATTTCTAACTTCTGATGGTGTGCGTAGCGATAGGGTCGTACATTAAGTGGTGCATCTGTGGGGACTAATGGGATATGGTGTTCTGTGCCACGGTTAGGGGGTAGGCCAGATGGTTTGGAGAACGCAGTGCCATGTTGCGTAGTGGGGTCTTCAGGGTGGGGTCTAGTGTCTCGGGTAAGCTAGGCAAGAGAAGAGAGTTCGGTAATGTAGGGATAGCAGGATGGTCCCCTTCATCAAGGAGTAGGAGTTGGTAACAGGTAGACATGACATCAGTACGTGTAGCGTGACGTAGTTGGCTGAGGGACATGGACTGTAATTACCCTTGTTGTTACCGTCCGCAAAGCTTTAAGGGATTGCATGCATGGGTGAAAGATACCCAAAGGTTTTTTTAGTCGAACATGGCAGGTATGGGTATCTAAGCGAACCGGAACTTGTTCTGCAACTCTTGCCATAGCCATGGCGGCTTGCAATGAGGGGTTGAGTAGCAAAATCTCATGGTGGACATCATGTTTGAGGCCGACAAGGAAGCGGTACAGGAGATTATCAGAGGACAACCCTTTTTTTCAAAGGACAACCCTGGCGTTCTGATGGAGAGTGCCTCAAACGCAGTGATATAGTTAGTGACAAAGGTAGTTTGGTGTCGCTCATTGATCAATACCTATGGTTTATAGACGCTGGATCATCCAAAGCGCATCTTGAGATCATTACAGAAAGTTTCTCAGATGGTTATCTGGTGAGTGAGATGCATCCAATGGAACCATGACAAAGCCGATTCGGTCAGGTAGAAGGTAGCCATGGTAAGTTTTTCATGGGGTGGTATTGCATGATGTTCAAAGTACCTTTATCTGGAATAATCAGCCTTTGACGTCGTCACCGGGGAAAAAAGGGATTTCCAGTTTGGGATTGCGAGGTGGTGGGTTGGAGTACGATTCAGGTTGGGTTGATGGCGGGGATTGTGGAGTGATCGGGATGTTGTGTGGAGAGGGGTCGGAGTTGTAGGGGTATTGGTTGTTAGTGGGGAGTATGGAGTGATCGTGATGTTGTGTGGAGAGGGGTGGGAGTTGTAGGAGTATTGGTTATTGGGTTTAGGGTCGGTAGGTTGTGGTAAGAGTTGGATATAGCGCCGGAGGTGCGGTGGGTGTGGGGAGGATAGGTGTGTTAGGATCAAGGGCTTGCTTGTCCAACCTGGGTAGTTGGAGATTCTCCAGCATCGTCATCATGAGCTTGATCGTGGCGGAGTGCCTGGCAGACTTGTCGGCCTGGCGCTGAATGGCGATAGCTTGGGTTTGGATGAGTTCTTCCATGGTTAGGGTGCGGGTGTTAAGCTCAGAGTAACCAGCGGATAAGGAAGCGAGCGACTCGGATGTGGCGGCATTGCGTGTCTGAGGCATTTGAGTTTGGTGATGAAAGCGCCAATGATTGGATAATGGCAAGTGAAGGAGATGAAATGGGCAAAGGGAAGAGATGAAGGAGGGTGGATTTAGACGAGGTATGAGAGAGATAGAGGAAGGGAGATGCTTCAGTAATGATTTACTGCCTTCTTCTCATCATGCATGAGTACATTTATAGCAAGTCCATATATCGACACGTGTCCCGTCATAACTACCCTATCAAGTACTACATGACAAGCTGGCAGACTCAATCAAATTTTTTGTCGTTAACGCTTGCATAACAAATTCAGAACTGGGATAACGTTTGGAAAGCTCACGGGTCTACTGAGTTCACCTGAATGTGCATCACAAACCTACTCAATCTCTATTCCCAAACTTCTTCTCCTCCTCAATTCATATTTTCTCCTCCGTTCTTTGTAGGGAAGCACAACCGGTCTGACCCGGACCAGACCGGAATTTTACGGTCCGGGTCAGACCGGTGGACCGGAAATTTTAAAAAATATGGACCGTGGATCGGACCGACCTGAAGTATATATGGACCAGATTGGTTGACCATTTTTTTTGTAAAAAAGTGGACCGGATCGGACCAAATTACCTTAAATTTACGATCCGGACCGAGATTTTACGGTCCGGTCAAATCGATGGACTTGAAATTCTAAAAAATGTTGACCGTGGACCGGTCCGGACCGTAAAATTGGATCCGGGTTTACGGTCTGATCCAAATTTGTGCATTCCTAGTTCTTTCTCTCCAAAACTTCTTCAGCGTTCAACCCTTCGCCCGCAACCACCGACGCATTCATGCACACCTGTTGTCCGCCTTAACGCCACTAAAACCTACCTACAATACTATCTCCTCGATCAAACTCTCAAAGATGTTATAGATCTACAATTTAGGATTTTTAATTTGTGGTGTTTGAGTCGGGGAGGGGCTGAGGAGAGGGAATGTGAAGAGTTGAGCGACAGAGTTGGGTTATGCGGCTGAGTGAGGCTGAGTGAGTCAGGCCAACGATGTAAGTTGGGGATTGAGTTGGGTTGAGCGGCGGTATTGGATGGGTTGATTTGGAGGCGGAGCCGCGGAGATATGTGCTTGCTTGGTTGAGCGGGTGAGGCTTTTTAATAAATAATATAGAAGATTGTCATTTTAAATTTTATTAAATGAAAGAATTAAATTACTTTCTATTTGTTTAAATATATATTGAATAGCTTTAATATTTTTTAATATTCAATGTTTATGGTTATCACATAATTATTTTATGGTTATTGCATATTTCGTGCGATAACACTGCGATAATTCAGTGAAATTATTATTCTGTTCTCACAAGTTATCGCAGAAAGTATTCGCACGATTTCCACGAGACGCTACTAATTTATGGTAAATTTCCGACGTAAGGAAAAAGACGGAAAAGTGACGGAAAAAGACGAAATTCCATCACTTTTCTGTCACCGATGACGTTGACGGCAATTTTTCCGGCGGAATTAAGTTTCTGTCAACATTCCGTCTTCCGTTTCCGTCAATTTCTCGTCGAAATTACGTCGCATTTCCGGTAAACAAATTTCCGTCGTAAGTCCGACATGTATTCAGCGAGATTCTCCGTCAAAATATCATCTGAATTATGTTACACTAGTTTTATGCAATTTTTCTGGACATGTCCGTCAATTAAGAAACCGTCACCATTCCGTCATTTTTACGCTACTCAATGTTCCTTCATTTTTTCGGTAAACTTTACGCTACTCTGCGTTCGGGCAAACTTCCGGCACAAAATTTTATCGGCGATATTCCATCATCTTAGTTTCCGTCTATGTTCCATCAATAATATTTTCCGTCTATTATCCGTCGTAGGTACGTGAGCCATATTTTCCGTCATATTTTCGTCACAATTTTGTTACCAATTATTCCGTCATTAGTCCGTCTGAATTCCATCTTAATGTTTCCGTCAATATTCCATCATGTTTCCATCAATATTATATCTATTTTCTTAAATTTTAATTTTCGAATTTTCGATATTAATGTTGTTTTTAATTGTTGTTTTCATATTATCAAAAAAAAATTGTTGTTTTCATATTTAAAACATATTACTTTTAATTTTTGAATTTTCAAATATTATTTTTAATTGTTGTTTTCATTTATTACTTTTAATAATAAATGTACTGATAATAAAATACAGAAGTCGAGTCAAATAAAATGTATAATCTCTGTGGTTTTCTTCGTTTCCCCTCTGACCTTGATGACGTCCCCGGTTGTTTTCATCCGATCTCTGACTTTGCGGACCGCGGTTGTTTCCATTCGGGCTTTGACGGGGAGGTGGAGGTTGGTATCCAGGAGTTAACATCCTTAACATATCAGCTTGCATTTGCATCATTTGCGTCAATCGGTCTATGCTTTCCTTCAAGTTTCCGATCTCACCCTCCTGTCGCTCTAAACGCGGCGCCATCTTCCGAGACAACCACTCGTCCGATGGTGGAGGCCTCGATCTCTGGGAGCTCGCGCATGACTGGCTGCCTGTTGAGGAGAACTTGTCCGACAACAATGTCGCTGCAGGCCCATACAGATACGGTATCCCAGACCTCGGGTTAACCCCCATGACAGTCGCAGAGGCCTCTACCAGCTCCTCCTCCGATACCCTTTCCTTTCCGTCGTGATTCTTTAGGACCAAAGCTTCAGCATCCACGAGCTTTTTCTGTACATATTTCAAGTAACATTAAATGTTTAGTTAGCAAAGGAAACACACATTTGTGAATATAGGAAAGTAACAAAAATAAATGTAGAACAAATTAAATGTAACTACAACTTAAATTTATTAAGAAATTAGTGTAATAAGAAAATATAATTGCTCATAACATACCCTTGTGTTCTCCGCGTCGGGCGTCAAATATATCACATCATTCCGCTTGAATTTCTTGTCAAACATATCAGTGGGCAACACTTGTCTTTGATTACTCTTTTCCTGCACATTTAATGATAAATGTGTTATTCTAAATGATATTAAAAATTGAATTATTTGTGAACATAATGTATTACCATCTTCGCCACGTGATAGTGCACTGGTCTCGACCCAAAGGCGTGCAAGGCTGGGCTGTTTTTGGCATGCTGGGCCAAATAAGTTTGCTAGTTCCTTTCACTGCGAGCTATGTGATGTTCCCTTGAGTGGCATGTGTTTGGCAAAACGTGGTTAGACAGTTCGAGCAGGAGTTCAGGGGGAGTTCGAACATATCCTAGCACTCATGTACAGCGTGGAGCAGACGCAACGATATTTTCCGGAAGATATTGGCAACGAAGATTTCGTCAAGTTAAAGATGGCGTGCGACTTATTCGAGCAAGATATTCGAATGAATATGCACATTGAAGACGGCGTGACTTGCTTGGGAAAGAAGACTTCGTATATTCTTCCAAGGATTTGTGAAAGATATGCATCAAATATTCTGGAATATATTCCGAAATATTTGATGGGATTATCTTGTGCGAATTAGGGTTTCGTCCGAGCATATAAATACAATGCAAAGGCAACCCTAATTCTCATCGCTTTCAAAGATCAAATACACACGAGCATACCCTGCTGATTGGAGAAGAAGAAAGCGACGGCCGGTTGTGTTTTCTCATTGAGAATACATCGGTGCAAGTGGAGTCTGCTCAAGTGCAACTCAGACTGTCTGGAGCGTATCAACTGCCGCACACAACAAAGGTGATCAAAGCTTTTGAGAGAAAGCATCCGAGCTTCTGGAGAAGGTCGAGAACGTTCGGACTGCAGGTTCTGAACGAAGGGGATCGAGGGGAATTGCGGTGAACCTCGGTTGCAAATCTGAGAGACGGAGTATTGAGGTGAGGCTATTACAAGGTGTAAGTGTAAGTCCCTGTGGAAACCCTATACTCGTAATAAAGATTTGTTGTCCCTTTTCCGGGTGTGGGAAACCCCCCAGAGTAGGCCTGGCCGAACTGGGTTATCAACCTGTGCGTGCTCCAGTTTTACTGTTCTGTTTGATCTGTTTGTTGAACTGTTGTGGAGAGAGTTCAAGGTCTCTCGAAACACGACCTAGAACACTTGCTTGAACAGGGGATATAATTTCAATTGGTATCAGAGCAAACACTCGACACACTGAGTGGGATCCTGAACTATTCAAGATGCCTCTGAAAGAAGGACAAAGCATCACCAGACCTCCGTTGCTTGAAGGATCGAACTATGCCACCTGGAAACCCATGATGCGATCCTTTCTGAAATCCCTTGACGAGAAAGCATGGATGACTGTTCAGAGAGGTTGGACTGAACCTATGATGAACAATCTCACTGGTGAACCAATTCTGAAACCAGAAACCTTGTGGAGTGAAGAAGAGAACAAGGCATCCATGGGAAACTCAAAGGCGATGAACGCAATCTTCTCGGCTGTAGATGAGAACGTCATGAAGTTGATCATTAACTGTGAAGTAGCGAAGGATGCTTGGGATATTCTCCAAACGGCATATGAAGGCATGGACAAAGTTCGCAACTCAAGAATGCAGATTGTCACTACTAAGTTTGAAGAGATGAAGATGAACGGCATCTCTGAGTACAACACTAGAGTTCTGGAACTGTCCAACGAGGCTGCTGCTCTAGGAAAGCCGATTAAGGAAGAGAGGATGGCCAGTAAAGTCTTGAGATCACTTCCTCCGAGATTTGCTATGAAAGTCACGGCTATTGAGGAAATGCACGACATCTCCAAACTGAAACTGGACGAGCTGATGGGGTCTCTCAGAACTTACGAGATTAACCGTGATTTCCAAACCGGAGATATGAAGGGAATCGCCCTGAAAGCAGAACTGTCTGAAGACAAAGTGGAGGCTAGCTGCACCACTGAGCAACTGGCCATGATGGCTCAAAACTTCGGCAGAATGGTGCGCAAGATAATTAGACGTGGTCCAGAACAAGGTCAATCTTCATCAACTGGTTTCCGAAACTGGAAGTCCGACAGATCAAGGTCCAGTGACTCAAGGCAAGACTCCTCTGACAAAAGAAAGGAAGAAATTCAGTGTCATGAATGCAGAGGTTTCGGTCATATTGCTTCACAATGTGCGAATACTCTCATGAAAAAGAAGGCAATGGTCACGAGCTTCAGCGATAGTGAGTCAGACGAAGATAAAGGAGGTGCAACCACCAACTTTGTGGCCTTTACTTCAACTCTGGATAGATACGGCAGCACCCGTAAACCTGTTCTACCTCTGTTGGAACTCCCGGCTGAAGATGTCTCAGACAGTGATGGTGAAGAACTCACACAGGAGGCTCTGGGTGAGACATATAAGGATCTGTATGAGAAGTGGCTGCTTCTGATCAGGATTAACAAAAAGCTGAATGACACAGTTGCAAGCGTCACCTTGGATAAGGACAAGGTCTGGCAGGAGGTTGAGATATTACTTACACAGAAGGTTGAGCTCGAAGGCACGGTAGACTCTCTGAATACTCGTCTAGCTGAGATGAAACAGGAAAGGCTGTGTCTCCTTGCTCAGAAAACAGAGCTCTTAGGTACTGTCTCCTCACTGAAAGTTGAAATGGAGAATGACCGTGACACTCATCCTGTAGGGATGATGGGTCTAAGAAAAATCATCACAGATCTGAAGCGCAAAGAGGTGTTCCAGTTAAGAAGGGTAGAACAGCTGGAACTTCAGCTAGAATCTGAAAGAATGGAGCACTCAACTACCAAGGAGGAACTAAATCACCTCAAACAGTCGGTAAGAATGCTCAACTCTGGCACTAAAGACTTAAATGATATTCTCGGATCTCAGAGAATGGAGTCTGGACATAGAGGATTGGGGTTCACAGGAGAAGGCAGTTCAAAAGGTACAACGTTTGTTAAAACAAAACCAGTGTCGGAACAGATGCCTGAACAGAAGGTGAGAAAGCACCCTAGACAGAAAGTGGATCTGTCCCAAGACAAAGCCAAAGGCAGGACTGGCAAAGCTCACTCCAGTTCAACCTCCAATCAAAAGAAAGATTTGCGCACATGTTGGTACTGCTTTCAGGATGGACACATCAGATCCAAGTGTCGGCTGTTTCTTGCTGAACGTCGAGGGCATAAACAACAGATCAAACCTCGACAGAAACAGGTATGGGTACCAAGGGAACAACAGACAGTATGCATGGTGGCCTGTTGCTCCTCAAGAGATACAGTGCAAAATAGTTGCTACTTCGACAGCGGATGCTCTGCCCACATGACAGGTAACTCTGAATATCTCTCGCATATTAGACCTGTTGAGCAGATGCGGTTTGTCACCTTCGCGGATGGTAGGAAGAGTCAGGTGATCGGCTGTGGGACATTGAAGGTTCCGGATCTCCCTGCACTCGAGGACACCCTCCTGGTTGAAGGTCTGACAATGAATCCTATTAGCTTCAGTCAACTGTGCGACAATGGACACTATGTGTCATTCTCTCGTGACTCATGCTTGGTTCTAGACGAGAATGGTGATTCTGTGATGAAAGGCACAAGGATGGCAAATAACTGTTACACCATCAGAATAGGAGTCGAAAGTCTTGACAAGCCACGGTCTACTCTAGACTATGTTCAAGCCAAACATCGAGTTATGCGAGGGGGAGTGAATAAGACCCTGCACACAAGGTCAGATAGGAGAATCGCACAAATCCATGTTGGCAAGAGCACCAGGAGACTGCTGGATCAAAGGGTGTCACAGTTACAGAAAGAGTTCGAACAGAAGATAACACAGTTGAAGACGGAGTTCGAACTGTTTCCACGAATGAATGCCATTCCACTGGATGAGAAATTGAATGAGATTCCACAGTTTGGAACACCCAGATCCTCCTTGGGTGTGCGTGATTTCATGAACTAAGTGTTCCAGGCAGTGGTCAGTCAAAGGCGAATCCCCAGCTACAACAGTTGGACTGACCACCTAAGAAAGGGAGCTGGAACAGATGGGACAATACTTAATGTCAACTTCTTTATTCCAGAAGATTTGTTTTACGCCGTTTTTTTTGGAAAGCGGCTTGCGTATATTAGGAAGTCGAAAAGGCAGGAGGATATTTTATTTTCAAAAACTCGACTGTTGAGCGTGTCCTCTCTCACTCGTCCCCGAAACCCTAGATCGGAAATCTCTCACTCGATTGCTCCGCAAACGGCGATGGTGAACACAAGGAAGTCAGCAAAATCCAGTGTTAAATTCGCGGAGAAAAGAAAGGAAAGCATGCAGACCTCAAAGGCGGTGACGGCGAAATCGAAGATTCCAAAATCTAAAGCTGCGAAGGTGAAAAAGGCGTCACCTTTTCATGAACAGTCTGCCGAAGAGGTCACCGCTGAAATTCCTCAGACAGTCTCGGCGGTTTCTTCTCCACAAGCGTGTCCGCAATCGGAGGTAAATCCCGTTCTCCCATCAGTTTCTGCGAATATCTCAGTGGTTGAAAATCCTGTGATTAATGATGAAGTAATTGTGGGAGTTGAGAAAATTGGGTGTTTGGGTGCTGAAGCCAGTAGGGCTGGTAGTGATGAAGCCAGGAGGGCTGAGATTTGTGTTGACAAGAGCAAGGTTGTGACTTGTGATGCTGGTAAAAAGGGTGATGATGTTTCTAAGTTTGTTAAAGAAACGGAACCCAGGCTGTCAGTGACAAGAGGCTCAGGTATTTCAGATGTGTGGAAGGCGAAAATTTAAGCTTCCGGGTTCGTTCGTCCAGGAGGATTTCAAAGAAAGAAGGTAACTCGCCGAGCTGCCTCTCCCAGACAATGCCTGGCAAAGATCATCTCTATCAGAGGGAGGGTCTCTGATATTTCTAATGAGGGTGAGAAGAGTATGAGGAAGTTGGTAATGGAGGATGCTCCTGTTGATGGGTCGGCTGAGGAGATTGGAGTCTCAGAAGGAGAAGTTGATGAGACTGTGAGTATGAAGCCTGATTTATCAGTAAACGGTGTTGGTGTGATTGATGAAGAACCTGAGGTTGCGGAAGGAGATGAAGATCTGGACAGTGTGTTCAAAGATATTGATGATTTTGCTGAAAATCTGCAAAAAGAGGTTTTTGGTGTTCAGCCAGGAGTGGAATCAGGTGGTACTTCAGTTCCAGTTGTTGCTAAGGAGTCTGTGCTTGTCCCAGCTGTTACTCAAGATGATCTTCTTCGTAATCATATAAAGGATGTTCGTGGATCAGTTCGTGAGGATATTGCGAAGCCAGTCTCAAAGGAGGGTAAGCTGTCTGATGCTGACCAAGATATTGCTCCTCTTATCTCTCTCAAAAGGCCAAAGAAGGACAAGGGAAAGAAGAAGGTGGTGTTTGAAAAATCTGCTAAGGGAACAGTCCAAGAGATTGCGAAGGAGGACAACCTGGCAGGGGGAGCTGTTTCATCTAAGAAAAGAAAACATGAAGCTCCTGTCCCTGTTTCAGTGGATGCTGGAAGATGCAAAGTTCCATCTCCTGAGTCTGATTCAGCTCCAGTGGGAATTGTCAAGGGAGGAGTTTGGTTCGTCAACCGTGATGCAAGTAGGAAATGGAGCTGTGTGTCGAAAAGGAAGATCATTCCTGAGAGGGTGCTAGTAGAGTCCAGTTACAAAGGGAAGGAGGTGATTACGGTTCTGAAAGAATCTGATCTGTTTTGGACATTGACCAGGGGCAAACCCTTCAATGAGCAGTTGGTACGTGAGACCATGGCGAACTTACCCCCTCTCTTCGGGGTTGTTGGAGAATCTGAGTATGGGGTCTTCTACGTCAGAGGGAGAAGGATCAAGATTGATCCTGAGCTGATCAATGTATTCTTCGCCATGGACGACCCAGCTGTTGATGAAGTGGAGTCAGATTTTGAAAAGGTAGTGAGCACCATCACTGCAGGCTCTGTTCAGTGGAGGCCTGAGTCAGTTGTGCATACAGCGGATCTTTCTACGTTCTATTCGATGCTGTTTTTCATTGCTGTTTTCAACTGGAGGCCGTCTACTCATCGCTCAACGGTCAACAAGGACATGGCTCAACTGCTTTATCAGATAGGGAATAAGCTGAAGTTCAACCTGGGCAGAGTAATGTTCAAACAGATTGCTGAACATGCCACTTCGACGAGATCTCTGCATCAGATTTGCTTCCCGTCTCTGATATACGAGCTGATCATCCATCAAGCTCCTGATTTGAAGGCCTCGCCTGACCAACTCTCAAAGGCACCCAGCAAGTTCATCGTTGACCACAAGTTGTTTAAAGGGCGTCACGTGAACGATCTCAAAGAGAAAGGAAATGCTGTGGCGGAGTCCAGTCGAGGGGGAGCTAGAATGGGCCGAGATGAGCGAAACAAGTTGCTCAGAGATCTTAATGCCATCATTGCTGCGGACAAGGAGCAACGCAGGCGCATCAATAAGCTTGCTCGTGCCCTTAGCTACCCAAGTGAAGATGAATCTGCTGATGCAGGTTCTGAAGATGCCACAGATGATGTGTCTGCATAAAGGTCCACTGACTTCAATCTCTCTGAACTCCGTTTTCGTTTAAAACTTTAGTTATTTTGTGCTTGTTCTGGCACAACTTGATTTGCTGTTCGAACTAGATCGGATCCCTTGCCAATTTGTGGCAAAAAGGGGGAGTATTTTGAGGTGGTGACTTTTTTGTTCCCTCAAGGTTGTCGACTGACTAGATAGTTAGATAGATCTAGTTATCTAGTAGATTTGGTTTTGCCAAAATGCCAAGGGGGAGATTGATGTTCCCTTGAGTGGCATGTGTTTGGCAAAACGTGGTTAGACAGTTCGAGCAGGAGTTCAGGGGGAGTTCGAACATATCCTAGCACTCATGTACAGCGTGGAGCAGACGCAAGGATATTTTCCGGAAGATATTGGCAACGAAGATTTCGTCAAGTCAAAGATGGCGTGCGACTTATTCGAGCAAGATATTCGAATGAATATGCACATTGAAGACGGCGTGACTTGCTTGGGAAAGAAGACGACTTCGTATATTCTTCCAAGGATTTGTGAAAGATATGCATCAAATATTCTGGAATATATTCCGAAATATTTGATGGGATTATCTTGTGCGAATTAGGGTTTCGTCCGAGCATATAAATACAATGCAAAGGCAACCCTAATTCTCATCGCTTTCAAAGATCAAATACACACGAGCATACCCTACTGATTGGAGAAGAAGAAAACGACGGCCGGTTGTGTTTTCTCATTGAGAATACATCGGTGCAAGTGCAGTCTGCTCAAGTGCAACTCAGACTGTCTGAAGCGTATCAACTGCCGCACACAACAAAGGTGATCAAAGCTTTCGAGAGAAAGCATCCGAGCTTCTGGAGAAGGTCGAGAACGTTCGGACTGCAGGTTCTGAACGAAGGGGATCGAGGGGAATTGCGGTGAACCTCGGTTGCAAATCTGAGAGACGGAGTATTGAGGTGAGGCTATTACAAGGTGTAAGTGTAAGTCCCTGTGGAAACCCTATACTCGTAATAAAGATTTGTTGTCCCTTTCCCGGGTGTGGGAAACCCCCCAGAGTAGGCCTGGCCGAACTGGGTTATCAACCTGTGCGTGCTCCAGTTTTACTGTTCTGTTTGATCTGTTTGTTGAACTGTTATGGAGAGAGTTCAAGGTCTGTCGAAACACGACCTAGAACACTTCCTTGAACAGGGGATATAATTTCACTATGAATGCTGCGTCTGTGTCAAATCGAGATTTTTCCGCAACTTTTGATCATTCGTCAATCATTTCGGGCCTTTAGTCTTCCCGGATCGCAGGCCTTTCCAGGCATCTTGGAGTTGGCCTTAATTTGGTTGTTGTAGATCGGATCCCACATGTACAAGCTCTGCATGTACATTACTTATTTGTGTTACAAACAATTTAATGGAAAACATATTAATATAAAAATTCATGTTAATACAATTTGCATGTAGAAATTTTAACGAAAAAATTCATGTATACAACTATGGAATCGAAAACATATTTGCATGTAGAAAATTTTAAATAAAATATTCATGTTAATACAATTTTAATACATTTTACCTTAAAGTGTCGAAACCACTTCACCGGAGCTTGTGGATCACACGTCCCGATGGGTCCAACCAACCATAAAACCGGACCCAATACATTGCAGCCCGATTTTATTAACAGCCGAAGGCGGGTCAAAGCTGAAAAATACAAGTTTGACATTTACAATATGGTTAGTATAACAAGCTACACAAATATATGTAAAACAAATTACTCACTTGTCATCCCCAGCTGGATCAATCCAAGGCCGATCATCCTCTGGCAACGAACTCAACGGTGTCTCCTCATCGAGTCCACCACCGGCCGAAGTCCCTCCTCTAACAAAGTCTGCCCTAGGTGTGTCATCGTGATCGTCATCATCTGGCGAACTCCTTTCGGCTCCCTCCTCACCCTGCCCGTTGCCCTGAGATTCGTCCACATTGAAATTCAGAAGTTCGTCGAAGTCGTATTCATGCACATGTGGTAAGGTTCTGTCGTCATTCATCGGAACAGGGGTTGGCTCCTGTACAGGCATAGAAGGCATGTACACTTCCGGAATTGTGCGTGTGTCCCCGGTTGACGATGGTGGACGTTGCATGTCCTGGCTCAATTGTCTCGATTGGCATATGTCAGTTAGCCTCGTTTGTGATGAACTCCCAGTACCTCTACCAGTTCCGGTATTCCTTTTACCGGGTACATTACGCTTGAGTGGTGCCATATAACCTGCCACAAATTGTATTGTAATTAGTAAACCTAAATACTTGGAGTTGGAGTTCAAGCAGGATAAATCAAACAAACAAATGCAGGATGAATCAAATGAGTCAAACACAGAGTTGGAAATGATTCAAATGCAGATTTTAAATAAGTAATTCGAACACACAAATTCATGTACCAAAAATCAAACAACATTGTAACATTCGGCCACAATGAATATCATTTAAAATCAACAAACACGAATCAGCAGTGAACAAACACAAATCAACCAACACTGCCAAATGATTACTAAAACAAACACAAATCAAACAACAAATTTAAATCAAACAACAATCAACCATTCTACAACAAATGCGGAACATTCGACCACAGGCAACAAACGGAAATCAAGATCTAAGGAGCACGTCGGCGACGCAAGCATATCTGGTGGAAGAAACCGGCTACTGAAAGCGGACGAAATCGGGTGACAAATTCAACGGACTAAAAGGGAGGAGTTTTTCGTTGTACGGCTGACGTACGAAGTAGAAGGAGAAGGGTTTTTGATGTCGCATGTAATTTAACTTATTCAGTCGCAATTCCGTCCTTATTCTGGGTACTTATGAAACAATTATTTACTTATTCCGTCGTAAATCCGTCAAATAACCGTTATTTTTATGTAAATTTTGAATTTTTTGTAAATATAAATATTTGCATAGGCGGCCAAATACGGCGGGCGAATTTTTAGATACACATACGACAACGCTTTTTATGTAGGCGCTGTTTAAAGTACAATATGACAACTCTTCATTTAGTAAGCGCTGTATTTCTTGTCACTTTAGACAGCACCTACACCTTAAGCGTTGTCTTTTGTGTTACTTTCGACAGCGCCTACATCCTAGGCGCTGTCTTTTGTGTCACTTTTGACAGCGCCTAGATATTAAGCGATGTCTATATACCAGTTTTAAAAAAAACCTATATATATTAAAAGAACCTATACTAAATACAGTTTAAAAGAACCTATATATATTAAAAGACCCAATATATCAAAAAGATACCGTAAGTGTACATCATTTTAATAAATTTGAAATGTATGACTCCACGAGGATTCGTCGGACTCTTCTTCGGTATCTGGATTATTATTTACATCATCATCATTGCAGCCTTCTTGGGTGTACTAGTAAACCTCATCATCAACGAGGTTCCCATATGATCCAATTTCGTTAAGTACAGGCATCACAGATTCGATTTGACCCTCATCTTGGAACGGAACATTTGCTACTTCCATGTCGATGGCGTTTGTTGGTTTTACAGGACAATTTGCAACCCAACCCTGATTATTTTGTCCAGCTAATCCCGGAAACATCACATAGTAAACTTGAACCGCTTGCTGGGCAAGAATGTAAGGGTTGTAATGGGAGTAGGGTCTATGAGTGTTCACGATAACAATGTCGTTAGACGGGTATGACTTAACATACTGAGGGTCGTACCAACGACACTAGAACAAGACAACCTTTAGGCGATGGTTGGTTCTACATCTCATATGAATTATTTCTTCAATCACCCCGTAGTAGTGTATACCCTCTGTTTCTTTCACGTAAACATTACTGTTCACCGGCTTCCTCCCTTCACTATGACTTTCGATGTGAAATTTCTAGTTGTTGACTTTGTATGTTGCCGAACATGCGACGTCAGATTGAAATCCAGCAGACAAGTAGTGAACCCACTATGGTAGTGGTAAGGTTTCTTCAAGCTCCCAAACCTGAACAGAATATTTTAGATGAACATGAAAGTGTAAGTACAGAGTAATTTGCTACATAATTATATGTGGAAGTATTGATTACACTTACATGTGAATGCATCCAATCCGGAAAATCCTGTAATATAGTATTGTAGATTTGTTGGTCATTGTATCACGAATGTTGTTGTCTTAAGTTGGTCTCAAATAACGCCAAATATTGTTCAAATTCAGGTGTTGCTAAAGATGTAATGAGTGGCTTTTTAAAATTCTCGAGTGTCTAATACCCTTCGAGTTACTGTGCTGCCACCGACTCCTGGGTAACTGTAAAAAGAAATATGCGGATCATCGAAATCTTCTGCCGCTACTTCTTTTCGTTTTAACTGTATACTGTTTGTTGTTAACTCCGGATCTAGGTATTCGGATCCCAAATATGAAGTCTCCAACTAGATGTATGTGTTAAAAATACTGGCTTCCACCTCAGCTCTGTTTCCTTTTTGGCTCAACTGTTTAAGACGATAGATGAAACGCTCAAAAGGATACATCCAACGGTAGTGTACTGGTCCGCCGAGACGCACCTCATGAGCCAAATGAATTGGTAGGTGTTCCATTGAGTCGAAAAATGAAGGGGGTAATATTGTCACCAGCTTACACAGTGTGGCCGCTACGTTGTTCAGCCAATGTTCCATTCGCTCAATGTCAAGGGAAGATGCACATTGATGAGTCGTGTTTATACGACTCGTCGAATCAACTAATCTCATTTATTTCGACACTTTTATATTCGAACATTTATTTTTTAGTATGTTTTTCATTTCAAGTGTGTCGGAAGCTCTAGGAGGAAACGCACATAAAAGACGGCATTTCATGCCAAAAACACCACAGTGGCAGATCAGACCTTTGGAGGTTCGACGGAGTGCTGGGAATGAACCACTGCGTAGAAAAATATGATCCACGCGTCATTACGTAGCTGACTCAATTCCCTACAACTCTCTAGTTCACACCGAGAGCAGCCGAGGTCATTAGGACAGTCAAATACAGAGTCGAAGTTGGAACTGGCGCACAGAACGAGAACCACAACTCAGTGTGCACCGCGTCCGGTAGAGACATTAGTGTTAACGCTAATGTCAACGCTGAGCGCGGTAATAATGTAAGGGCTGGGCGCGGTGAGCTACGAGGTGATGACATCAGCAACGCGCTTGATGACTTCAGCAGCACGGGATTTGGTAATTTGGGCCTAAAAACAGGCTGGGCGCGGAAAGCCAGTTTTATTATAAATAAGAAGCTTGGGTTAGGGTTTCCAGGAGATCTCATAATCCATCATTCGAGACGGCTCTGGAGGAGAAGACGAAGCTTTCAACGAGAGAAGCGATTCTTCTACTTTTCATCATGCATTGTGTTTTTATTTCAATCATTTGTAGCTAAACTCCTAATTCAGCTTAGGGTTTCGCATATAGTGAGTATGTTTTGAGATTCTGGTCTTAATGCAATTTTATGTTTTATTAGTTCTTACTTTCATCACATGAATTAATTTGTGAGGTTAAGTGGAAGCTTTGTCGCAAAGCTTAATCAAACATTAATTCTTATCAATAATAACTACTGGAAAATTTGTCGTAAACATAGATCGTGACATCTAGACTAGATAATATCTTTGTCGGATTATTGAGTTTAGGAAAGAACTAGAAGTCTAACACCTTTGTCGGGTTAGATTGTGGTGTATCACCTTTGTCGGGATACTTTAGGATATTACCTTTGTCGGAATTCCACACATAAAAACATAAGATTTGATATTTAGCAGTCAATGATAAATATGTCCCAATAGAAACCATAAGCTGAATGTTCTCTCTGATTGGAAGTTCTTTGTTATTTTTCTCTTTTGCACTCTTAATCGCTGAAAATCCGTCTTTTTCTTATTTGTTTACAGAGACAGCTTCAACAACCAGTTCCCTTGGGTTAGACCCTGCTTGCCGCTACACTAGCTTTTAGCAGGAGAATTATAAATATTAAATTTGACGCGTCAGACGACGCGCGTCACACATATGTCTCGGAAAAATGTACACAACTTCGATACAGCTTCCCAGATCTATTTTGCTAAAAAAACCCTTAAAAGCAATCGGCATGAGTCGCTCGATGAATACGTGTGCGTCGTGTGACTTGTAACCTATTCGTTTTCGGGTACTCAAATCAACTTTATTTCCCAAGTTGGATGAAAAGCCATCAGGAAACTTCAGAGACTTCACCCAAAGAAGTACAAGCTTCTGTTGTTCTCTTGTAAGCTGATACTTACTCTTGTTGGCTACCAAACGACCGCGATAAGTTTTGAGTTCCAATTCTGGTCTTCGACAGTACAACCCGATATCTTTTCTACATTTCACACCGTCATCCTTCGTTTTCCCCTTCATATCCATGATGATGTTGAATAAATTCTCAAAAACATTCTTTTCAGTGTGCATGACGTCTAGGTTATGTCTAAGCTTCATGTCCACCCAGTATGGTAGTTCCCAAAAAATGAATTTCTTTGTCCAGTTGTGATCCACCCGTAGCCGTCAAAAACCTCATTGATACATTGTTCCCATATATATTTTATGTGTGTAACGATGTCATAAACTTCGTGACCTGAGCGAAATTGGACTGGACCGTCGAAATTTGTTCGATCTCTTTAGAAATTCCTGGCATTACTACCTGTGCTACAACTTGCTGATATTAATTACCTTAATGTTGCAGGAGCATGAGTCTGTACTTCAACTTCCCGTCAAATTCAGATATAGTGTGGAAGACTGTAACGGTATTGACTTAACAAATAACAATTGTTTTAAAATTTTATATTACATAGTTAATATGTTTCGTGTGATTATAACTCAATTCTTATTTCAGTGCCCGAGACAACCCTTCATCAGTGAACTGTGTGGCTACTATGTCATGCAATATATTAGCAACAAAATCATGTTCGTTCAAGCTACTAATGGATCGCCTGAGGACGACATGACACAAGTATATATTGAGAATTAATTGATCATTACCAATTAATCGACAGCGCTTATAAAATTGGTAACTGATGGACCATAATTGTATGAATCATAAACACAGTTAAACCCACCAAATTAGACTGTTTGTCTATTTAACTTTTGCTTGTTAGTTCCGATATTTATCTACAGGGTATTTTGGAGTCTAGAGAGAATACAGGCTAAGGAGGAGTTTTAAAGCTGAAAATGAATTACGAGTCAGGACACGACCAGATTCCGACTGTACAACTTTCTTGGAACCGACTTGGAATCATTCAAATATGCTAGAACAGTCGGCGTTTGGACAAGAACGCAATGCAAAGGCACCAAGCCCGGTAAAAGCAAAACAAGGGCAATTTCAGCCGATTTGGGATTTCGACCATGTTCCAAGCAGAATTTGGCTTAGGTTCCTTCTTGAGATCATCTTAGAATGACATTTTCATTCCGAATACACTCTCCAAAATCCGAGAAGCTCCGGTCAAATTCCGGTCAAACCGATGGCTTTTGAGAAACAAATATCTTCCGATGGCTTTTGGAGTGGTGACTCACCCCGATGGCTTTTGCTCTCCTTATGCCATGTGTTGAGATCTCAAGCCACAAGCCTCTCCTCCCTTGACAAGTGTATGGCTCTCCTTGCCTCCCTTAGCCTATAAATAGACATCTTCTCTTCACTTGTAAATCATCCACAAATTCATCCTCATTCCAAACACAAATCACTTATCTCTCTAAGTTGAGAGCACAATCCTTGTAATACTTTTGTTTGAAATCTATAATACTCCTGTTGGTTCTTGAGTATTCTAGTAGTCTTTGAGAATACTCCTGTTGGTTCTTGAGTATTCTCCTTTACTTACTGTCTTTCAAAAACCCTCGAGTACTTAGCTATGGTATCCACCTCTATGGATATTCGTAGCTAAACTCTTCATTCGGTTGAAGGGGTGTACTTGTATCATAAAATGTTTTAGGCTATACTCTTAGTGCCTCTTCTTTGTGTTCAAAACTTGTTCTATGTGTCATATATTAGGTCAGAACTTCCAAGGTTGAGTGGATGCTTGAAATGGCTAAACTCTTCCGTGGGGGTTCGTGAACATACTCGGGTAAGTGGATGCTTGAAATGGCAAAGCTTATCTGAGGAGTTCGACCTCTCTAAAACACCATTTGGTTTGATCGGAAATGATTGATCAAATGGATGCACAAGGCTAGTATACCTTGAAATGGGGTGCTAGTCTAAATAGAACAAGTGCTCTACGACCTTGAAATGGGCTAGACAGTGTGGCAAATCGAGCGCTTGAAATGGCTTGATACACGTTTGAATACTTAGCAGGATCACTAAAGGTCAATGATAAACATGCTATGATACAAGGCCCCCGAAACCGAATGCTTTCCTTAGATTAAAACACTACCTGCACTTACTTCCTTAGTATAAACTGCCCTTTCAACTGCTGACGTTCCGCAAGACTTGCCGATCACGCAACAACCGCTGTAAGTCTTCTTTTTACTTTCAGTATTTACTTTTATGTCATTTACTTTTCCGCACTAAAAACCAAAAACAACCAACCAATCACTTAGCTGTTAGTAGTAAAACCTCAATCAACCAAAAAACACGCTCCCCCGCTGTACGATCCCTCAAAGAACAACTTATCCCCCTAATTCCCTTGGGTTCGACCCCTACTTACCACTTGCTACCCAGTAGTGAAGTCGCGAGTAGCGGACTTATAAATTTATTTGTACATTTGCTCTGACGACAAGCATCTGTCAAATTGGCGCCGTTGCCGGGGAATTAGCTGTCGGATTAGTTGTTCTTTCCTTTCCCTTCTCGTTTCTTCATCACGCTACACACTATGTATGCATGGACAACACGATATCTTCCTCTGTTCGGAGGTACGGAAGGAGAAACCGGCAGAACCATGGGAACTGGACCCAAGCCCATCATCCCCCAAAAAACACAGGAAGAGTCAAAGCAAGAATCAAGGTTGGCGCAATAAAGAAGTACGACCTGAGCCACCCATGGGATCCAAACCAGTGATCCAGGAATGAGGTACTGTCGAGCCAACGACGTTAAACAAAGGCACTGGTCGGGAGGTAACCCGACACCTATCTTACTTTCAGAAAATTTTATTTTCTGTTATTTAGTTTTTTCTCCAATAAGTCGCTCTCACCCACTTGGTGCATAGAATGAAATGACTATTCAGGAATCGGTTAAGGGTGCAACATCAAGCCAGTCAGGCCTATGCCAAGAGTTCAAAGCCCCTACCGAACTCCCTCGATTATCCAGCCTCGAGCCATGTCGTTCACTCGACACCTTAAAGGGAGTTCTGTTCTTCCCTTTTCCTTAATGTCATTTCCTTCTCGTATAATACCTGCTTGCATGGCTTTTGAACTAAGTCATTTCGTAAAGAATGCCTTCGTTCAAAAGTGTGGGGTGAGAACCACCTGTATACATTAGTTAAATAACATGTTTTTCTTTTTTAATATTATCTTTTTGAAAATATGAACTTGAGAATGTGAAAAAGATAAATCATAATTCATGCATTTACCTTGTGAAAATTCAACTGTTTAAAAACTTAGAATGTAACTTCTCATTTGTCCCTTTGTGCTGAGAAAAACTTAGAATGCACTCAAAGGACTGAATTTCGCTACATGGTTTTCGAAGTCAGTGGAGGCTGCACTTCGGGTTTCAGAGAAGATTGAAGTCATCTCCGCCATGCAGCGTTTATGCAAAAAAAAGGCGGGACGGGAATCAAACCTTCCTATCTCTAGTCCTAATAGCCAGGAAAATAAATGAGCGACTGATGGACCCAAATTATACGAATCATATACACCGTAAAACCCCCTTAATTAGACTGTTGGTCTATTTAACTTTTGCTTGTTAGTACCGATATATTTCTACAGGGTATTTTGGCGCTTAGAGAGAAAACACGCTAAGGAGAGGAGTTTTACGCTAAAAAGGATCGCTCGCAATTTCTGGCCAGCCAAAGACCGAGAAAACCAGGTCGCGCCCAGAGTCCAGCGCCCAGTGCCCAGCGTCCAGCGCGCCTGCCGAGCTATTCGAGTCCAAATTCAAGTTGCTCGAGCAAACCACCTCATCTGACAATTCCACCTCGACCAAAATGTTCCAAATGGAAAATAAGGTGGATGTTGTTGAGACTCCAAAGAGAATGCTCGAGCAGATTGGCAGTTAGCTCAATTCAAAGGCAAAGGCCCGGCGCGCATTGGCACCCAAACCAAGTCGCTCAACCCAACGGATGCATCTGGAGATTCTGGCTCGACCAAGATGTTTGGAATGCCCAACAAGTCGGACAATCTCGCTTCCCGGACAAAACGCTCGAGCAGATTAGCAGATTGGCCCAATTCCAAGTAAAAGCCTCGCGCATAGGCACCAAGACCATATTGCTCGACCAAAACATGGAATTTGGAAATTCTGGCTCGACCATTAGTCTTAGAACACTTGGACATTCCAAATCAACTATCAAAATGCACGCTTGGACAAGATGACCGGCAACCACCCTTGAAGCTGGCCAAGGGAGGAGCTCCTCCCCTTTCCACCACCTGCTACCGGCGGCTCCTCCTCCATGTGACCGGTGGCTTTGCTCCCCCCCATGTGGCAGCTCCTCCTTGCTCCTCCTCCTCCACCCTTGGATGCAAATGCACATGGCCACCATCTCCACCACCCATCTCCTCCTCCCTTGGATGAACACCACATGCCACCATCTCCACCCTCCATCCTCCTCCCCTTTGGCTATAAAAGGAGCTCCTCTCCTCCTCATTTGTATCATCTCATCCTTCACTTGTACACACTTTAGAGAGAGAGAGGGCTTAACCCTCCTCTCTTCACTTTCAATAAAATTGTTCTTCATTGTGGAGCTACTCTCTTGCGTGGATCTTGCCTAGGAGCTCCTCTCCTCCGCTTATTGTAAGGTATAAAATTACTTTCAGTATTATTTGTTTTTACTGTAAAGTTATTTTATTATTCGGTACCCTTGTGCAAGGCATTAGTTTGCTTATATTCCTTAACATGAATACTAGTAGCTAAAAGCTTGTACTCGGTCGCAGGGGTATACTTGTATTATAAATGTTTTAGACTCTACTCTTAGGGTATCTCTATGTTCAAAACTTGTTCTATGTGCCATATAACAAGTCAGAATTTCCGAGGTTGAGTGGACCATTTGTAACTGGACCAAAGGGACCAAATGGGCAAGCTCTTCCTTGGGGGTTCGTGATCATACTCGGGTAAGTGGACCATTTGTAACCAGACCAAAGGGACCAAATGGGCAAGCTTATCCGAGGAGTTCGACTTATCCTAAAAACCATTTGGAAACTGGACCAAAGAATTCAAATGGATGCACATAAGGCTAAGATACTTCGAAAGGAGGAATTAGTCTAAATAGAACAAGTGTTTTAAACGATGTTGCAAGTCTTGTGCTAGGAATAGCCTCGATTCATCTTTGAACATTTAGCATGATCATTTCAAGTGTTCTACGCGATGTTGCAAGTCTTGTGCTAGGAATAGCCTCGATTCATCTTCGAACACTTGGTATGATCATTAGCGGTCGATGATAAACAAATATGATACAAGGCCCCTAAAAACGAAACATTTCCTTATAGTCCATTATCAACTGCCGTAATTTACTTTCAGTTCTCAAAACACACTCAAACCCAACCCCAATCGTATTTAATTTCTGCATAAGCTTCATTAAAGAACAACTAATCCACACTGACTCCCTTGGGTTCGACCCCTACTTATCACTTGCTACCCAGTATTTAAGTCGCGAGTAGCGGACATTATAAATTTATTTGCACATTTGCTTTGACGACAAGCATCCGTCAAATTGGCGCCGTTGCCGGGGAGTTGTGCATCGGAATAGTTGTTTTTTCTTTTTTATTTTATCATGCAATTCACTAAGTCCTACTACTACGGAATGGAACCTTGGAACACTGAGGAGTTTTCCCCACCACCCTTTGAACTTGAAATCCGTGAGAAGATCAACAACTTACAGCAATCCCGGGACGAAACATTGGATGAGTACTTATGGTACTTCGATTCCATTGTGACGAGCTGCCCGCACCATGGATTCACCAACTTCGATCTTCAAACAAAGTTTCTCTGTGGGATGTTGCCACATGAGTGGAAAGGGCTAAATGACGCAGCAGGAGGATCGTTAATGGGCTTAACCGAAGATGATCTTTGGATATTAATCAACGATTTGGCCGCAAGGTCAAGACCTAGCCAAGATCAGGCCGAGCCACTCGAGGACGGTATAACGGAGCTGGCATCTAGCATCCAGCAGTTGGACAACACGATGCAACAAATCAGGGCCAAAACTGAATTATGGGCGGCAGCTGGCAGCTAACACCCAACAATTGGCAGCAAACATGCAGCAATTGAGTGCCGCGATGCACCAATTCACGGCCGAAACCGATTCAGGGGCAATAGAAAGGGCGGCTGAACCCGAGGAGCCAACTGAGGATGAGGACCTGCTAATGACCGAAGAAGAACTGCCCCAATCGGACCTGGTCCTTATCACCAATCCATCCGAGGAAATCACTGTCCTGACTACCGAGCCTACAGAAGTCCCGAACCTCACTGCTGAAGCGGCCGAAGAAATCAAGCCAGACCCGATTCTTGCGCTCGGAGCACCCGAGAAAGTCCCGGATCTCATTGCCGAACTGTCCGAGAAAGCCCCGGTCCCACTCACCACGACTCAACAAAGAAAACCGCCTGAAAACTCACTCGTTCCAAGACAACCATCTATCACTGCCACAATGAAAAGGATTGGCAAAGGCGCATGCTTAATGTCGCCTACATTCACAAAACCAAACTTCCAAAATCGCAAAAGTGCCAACTATTCAAACATGAAGAAGCGGCAAAGACATGGGCCGAAAGAATGGAAACCCGGAAGGAGTAACAAACAAGCACAACTCATTGGACCAGCAGCTATGGTCAAAGAAATCCCACCCTCTCGGAGCAAAAGGGCTGCCGAGAAGAAGTTTGACCTCACTCACCCTTGGGATCCGACCTTATGATCCATGATTGAGGTACTGTCGAGCCAACGACATTAAACAAGTGCACTGCTCGGGAGGTAACCCGACACTATCTTACTTTCCGCACTTTAATTTTCTGTCTTTTACTTTTTCAATAAGTCGCTCTCACCCACTCGGTGCATAGAAGATTTGACTATTCAGGAATCGGACTTGGGCGCAACATTAAGCCAGTCAGGGCTACGCTAAGAGTTCAAGGCCCCAGCCGAACTCCCTCGATTATCCAGCCTCGAGCAATGTCGTTCACTCGACACCTTAAAGGGAGTTCTGTCCTTCCCTTTTCCTTAATATCATTTCCTTCTCGTAATTGTCTGCTTGCATGGCTTTTGAACTAAGTAGTGCTGAAAGGCACGACTTCGTTCAAAAGTGTGGGGTGAGATCCGCATGTGTACATAAATAAAAAAACATTTTTTCTTTTTTAGTGTATCTTTTTGAAAATATGAACTTAAGAATGTGAAAAAGATAGACCGAAATTCATGCATTTACCTTGTGAAAATTCAACTGTCTAAAAACTTAGAACGTAACTTCTCATTTGTCCCTTTGTGCTGAGATAAACTAGAGATGTGGAGTTGATAGAAATGCCCTAGAGAGGCTCGGCAAGCAATCGAAGGATCGAATCAAATTATATGGTTTTCGAAGTCAGTGGAGGCTGCACTTCGGGTTTCAGTGAAGATTGAAGTCATCTCCGCCATGCAGTGTTTATGCAAAAAGAAAAGAAAAGGCGAGGACGGGAATCAGACCGTCCTCTCTCTAGTTAAAGTAGCCGAGAAAATAGATGAGCGACCCTCATCTTGACCCGCGCGAAACAACAACGATGAGAGGAGCGGGGAGGTATTTCCATATGCTTGCGGGCGATGATTGGACATCCCAAAAAAGGCTTGAGAAAATGGACTTGCAAAAGCCACAAAAAGGCGAAAAGCTCGAAGAAGCAAATCAAGAGGCCAAAGGCCCAAAATTGTGAAGGTTTTAACCGAACGAAAAAAGTGAAGTACTCAAAGAGTCAAATCAAAGGCCAAAGGCCGATTCACTACAAAAGCAGTCCCTCGCCAAAAGAAAAATCAAAGTACTCAAACCAGTGAAACCCGAACCAAATCACGTGCTAGAGAAAGCTACAAGGAAACCATATAGTGCGAGCCGGTCCCGAAATTGCAGTCCAGGAACCAAAAAAGGGCTATCTCCCGAGACATCCGGAACAATTTGCATCTCAGCACGGAGGTACAAGTATTAAGTTTCTTCTATTTATTTACACAGTTCAATTTGGTAATAAGTAAGTTATGCATGAACTAGGATAAATCGAGTCCCACAGTCTAATTTTCATATTCCAAAGCCAACTTAGAATGCCGCCCTTTAATAGCATTGTTCGGGACGAACAACTAAAAGTGGGGGGTGATATGATGGACCCAAATTATACGAATCATAAACACCGTAAAACCCCCTTAATTAGACTGTTGGTCTATTTAACTTTTGCTTGTTAGTACCGATATATTTCTACAGGGTATTTTGGCGCTTAGAGAGAAAACACGCTAAGGAGAGGAGTTTTACGCTAAAAAGGATCGCTCGCAATTTCTGGCCAGCCAAAGACCGAGAAAACCAGGTCGCGCCCAGAGTCCAGCGCCCAGTGCCCAGCGTCCAGCGCGCCTGCCGAGCTATTCGAGTCCAAATTCAAGTTGCTCGAGCAAACCACCTCATCTGACAATTCCACCTCGACCAAAATGTTCCAAATGGAAAATAAGGTGGATGTTGTCGAGACTCCAAAGAGAATGCTCGAGCAGATTGGCAGTTAGCTCAATTCAAAGGCAAAGGCCCGGCGCGCATTGGCACCCAAACCAAGTCGCTCGACCCAACGGATGCATCTGGAGATTCTGGCTCGACCAAGATGTTTGGAATGCCCAACAAGTCGGACAATCTCGCTTCCCGGACGAAACGCTCGAGCTGATTCGCAGATTGGCCCAATTCCAAGTAAAAGCCTCGCGCATAGGCACCAAGACCAAATTGCTCGACCAAAACATGGAATTTGGAAATTCTGGCTCGACCATTAGTCTTAGAATCAGTTGGACATTCCACATCAACTATCAAAATGCACGCTTGGACATGATGACCGGCAACCACCCTTGAAGGTGGCCAAGGGAGGAGCTCCTCCCCTTTCCACCACCTGCTACCGGCGGCTCCTCCTCCATGTGACCGGTGGCTTTGCTCCCCCCCATGTGGCAGCTCCTCCTTGCTCCTCCTCCTCCACCCTTGGATGCAAATGCACATGGCCACCATCTCCTCCTCCCTTGGATGAACACCACATGCCACCATCTCCACCCTCCATCCTCCTCCCCTTTGGCTATAAAAGGAGCTCCTCTCCTCCTCATTTGTATCATCTCATCCTTCACTTGTACACACTTTAGAGAGAGAGAGGGCTTAACCCTCCTCTCTTCACTTTCAATAAAATTGTTCTTCATTGTGGAGCTACTCTCTTGCGTGGATCTTGCCTAGGAGCTCCTCTCCTCCGCTTATTGTAAGGTATAAAATTACTTTCAGTATTATTTGTTTTTACTGTAAAGTTATTTTATTATTCGGTACCCTTGTGCAAGGCATTAGTTTGCTTATATTCCTTAACATGAATACTAGTAGCTAAAAGCTTGTACTCGGTCGCAGGGGTATACTTGTATTATAAATGTTTTAGACTCTACTCTTAGGGTATCTCTATGTTCAAAACTTGTTCTATGTGCCATATAACAAGTCAGAATTTCCGAGGTTGAGTGGACCATTTGTAACTGGACCAAAGGGACCAAATGGGCAAGCTCTTCCTTGGGGGTTCGTGATCATACTCGGGTAAGTGGATCATTTGTAACTGGACCAAAGGGACCAAATGGGCAAGCTTATCCGAGGAGTTCGACTTATCCTAAAAACCATTTGGAAACTGGACCAAAGAATTCAAATGGATGCACATAAGGCTAAGATACTTCGAAAGGAGGAATTAGTCTAAATAGAACAAGTGTTTTAAACGATGTTGCAAGTCTTGTGCTAGGAATAGCCTCGATTCATCTTTGAACATTTAGCATGATCATTTCAAGTGTTCTACGCGATGTTGCAAGTCTTGTGCTAGGAATAGCCTCGATTCATCTTCGAACACTTGGTATGATCATTAGCGGTCGATGATAAACAAATATGATACAAGGCCCCTAAAACCGAATCATTTCCTTATAGTCCATTATCAACTGCCGTAATTTACTTTCAGTTCTCAAAACACACTCAAACCCAACCCCAATCGTATTTAATTTCTGCATAAGCTTCATTAAAGAACAACTAATCCACACTGACTCCCTTGGGTTCGACCCCTACTTACCACTTGCTACCCAGTAGTTAAGTCGCGAGTAGCGGACATTATAAATTTATTTGCACATTTGCTTTGACGACAAGCATCCGTCAGCGACCCTCATTTTGACTCGCGCAAAACGGCAAGGATGAGAGAGAGCGGGGAGCTATTTCCATATGCTTGCGGGCGATGATTGGACCTCCCAAAAAGGCTTGAGAAAATGGACTAGCAAGCCACAAAAAGGCAGGCCACAAAAAGGCAAAAGCTCAAAGAGCTAACCAAAGACCAAAGGCCAAAATTGTGAAGGTTTTAACCGAACAAAAGTGAAGAACTCAAAAAGTCAAATCAAAGGCCAAAGGCCGATTCACTACAAAAAAAAGCTGTCCCTCGCCAAAAAGAGATCAAAAGGCTCAACTCAGTGAAACCCGAACCGAATCACGTGCTAGAGAAAACTACAAGGAAACCATATAGTGCAAGACGGTCCCGAGAATGCAGTCCAGGATCCTGAAAAGGGCTATCTCCCGAAACATCCGAATTAATTAGCATCTCGGCACGAAGGTACAAGTATCAAGTTTCTTCTATTTATTTACACGGTTTAATTTGGTAATAAGTAAGTAATGCATGAATTAGGATAAATCTAGTCCCACAGTCTAACTTTCATATTTTAAAAGCTTACTTAGATAGTGTGTGCCGCCGTTTAATAGCATTGTTCGGGACGAACAACTAAAAGTGTGGGGTGATCTGATGGACCATAATTGTATGAATCATAAACACAGTTAAACCCACCAAATTAGACTGTTTGTCTATTTAACTTTTGCTTGTTAGTTCCGATATTTCTACAGGGTATTTTGGAGTCTAGAGAGAATACAGGCTAAGGAGGAGTTTTAAAGCTGAAAATGAATTACGAGTCAGGACACGACCAGATTCCGACTGTACAACTTTCTTGGAACCGACTTGGAATCATTCAAATATGCTAGAACAGTCGGCGTTTGGACAAGAACGCAATGCAAAGGCACCAAGCCCGGTAAAAGCCAAACAAGGGCAATTTCAGCCGATTTGGGATTTCGACCATGTTCCAAGCAGAATTTGGCTTAGGTTCCTTCTTGAGATCATCTTAGAATGACATTTTCATTCCGAATACACTCTCCAAAATCCGAGAAGCTCCGGTCAAATTCCGGTCAAACCGATGGCTTTTGAGAAACAAATATCTTCCGATGGCTTTTGGAGTGGTGACTCACCCCGATGGCTTTTGTTCTCCTTATGCCATGTGTTGAGATCTCAAGCCACATGCCACAAGCCTCTCCTCCCTTGACAAGTGTATGGCTCTCCTTGCCTCCCTTAGCCTATAAATAGACATTTTCTCTTTACTTGTAAATCATCCACAAATCCATCCACAAATCCATCCTCATTCCAAACACAAATCACTTATCTCTCTAAGTTGAGAGCACAATCCTTATAATACTTTTGTTTGAAATCTATAATACTCCTGTTGGTTCTTAAGTATTCTAGTAGTCTTTGAGAATACTCCTGTTGGTTCTTGAGTATTCTCCTTTACTTACTGTCTTTCAAAAACCCTCGAGTACTTAGCTATGGTATCCACCTCTATGGATATTCGTAGCTAAACTCTTCATTCGGTTGAAGGGGTGTACTTGTATCATAAAATGTTTTAGGCTATACTCTTAGTGCCTCTTCTTTGTGTTCAAAACTTGTTCTATGTGCCATATATTAGGTCAGAACTTCCAAGGTTGAGTGGATGCTTGAAATGGCTAAACTCTTCCGTGGGGGTTCGTGAACATACTCGGGTAAGTGGATGCTTGAAATGGCAAAGCTTATCTGAGGAGTTCGACCTCTCTAAAACACCATTTGGTTTGATCGGAAATGATTGATCAAATGGATGCACATAGGCTAGTATACCTTGAAATGGGGTGCTAGTCTAAATAGAACAAGTGCTCTACGACCTTGAAATGGGCTAGACAGTGTGGCAAATCGAGCGCTTGAAATGGCCTTGATACACGTTTGAATACTTAGCAGGATCACTAAAGGTCAATGATAAACATGCTATGATACAAGGCCCCCGAAACCGAATGCTTTCCTTAGATTAAAACACTACCTGCACTTACTTCCTTAGTATAAACTGCCCTTTCAACTGCTGACGTTTCGCAAGACTTGCCGATCACGCAACAACCGCTGTAAGCCTTCTTTTTACTTTCAGTATTTACTTTTATGTCATTTACTTTTCCGCAATAAAAACCAAAACCAACCAACCAATCACTTAGCTGTTAGTAGTAAAACCTCAATCAACCAAAAAACACGCTCCCCCGCTGTACGATCCCTCAAAGAACAACTTATCCCCCTAATTCCCTTGGGTTCGACCCCTACTTACCACTTGCTACCCAGTAGTGAAGTCGCGAGTAGCGGACTTACAAATTTATTTGTACATTTGCTCTGACGACAAGCATCTGTCAGTAACTATGAATTTTTTTCCATTGTTTCCCTACAGGACAACAATCCTATGATAACAATGTGCTAGATGATATGAGAGGCGACTTTCCAACTGCTTTGATAGATTACGTGCGGCAAGTATATAATCCGGTATAAACATGAAGTCATATATCGTATTATTGCTCGAATGTTGTTGTAAGATAAAGGTGTCAAGTATCAAAAAAATTGGACATATATGAATACAAATGTGTTGTATAATATTAAGCAAATGAATTTAATTTGATGTTCATCAAACTGTTTGAATCAAACCAGTCTGCCAATTTTTATTCATCCTTTAGACAGCGCTTCGTGGTTCAAGCGTTGTTTATAGAATCACTTAAGACAGCGCTTAATAATGAAGCGATGTTATGCACTTGGCACGTTTCGTTTTTCTCTCTCTTAGTTTCATCTGAGGAGAGTGCTTTCTTCTGCGATTTTAAATCTCAGAAGTGTACTTCAACGCGGTCGTTGATTAGGTCTTCTTTGATTCTTTGTGCCTTTCGATTGCTGGAGATATATTGACTGGTGTTTTTCAAAAGAGTGGAAGCTGCGACGGGCGAATGATGGTGAAGGAAGAAGTGGGAGGAGATGTGGATGAAGTAGCGGAGAAATTGGAGGGCAAGCTGGAGGATGAAGATTGGGAGAAGATGGAAGCAGAGTTTAAATGGGCGCTAGTGTTAAAGTTAGCCAACGGAATGGCTTTTAATCTTACCGGCTTATCAAACGCTCTAAGCAAGATCTGGAACCTTGAACTGGATAAAAGGGTAAGGTTTAAAGAACTGGCGAACAACATGGCTATAGCAGAGTTTGGGAGTGCGGCAGACATGATAAGAGTAAAAGACAGAGGCCCGTGGTTATGCTTGGGCACAGTTGCCTTGATTCGTGATTGGTGCCCAGATTTAGCGCCGTATGGAGTTACAATAAATAGGCTTGGAGTATGGGCGCAGCTGCATAACCTTCCCATAGGCGCGGTGATGTCTGATAAGGATGTAGGCGAGAAGCTGGCATGTCATATTGGGAGGTTTGTGAAAGTGGATTCGGAAGGAACGAAGAAGAAACTTGTCAGGGTCAGGGTAGAGTTTGACATAGACAAGCATGTAGTCAAAGGCTTTCATCTAAGGCATCCTAGTAGAGATCCGTTGTGGGTGTCGGTCAAGTATGAGAGACTGCCTAATCTATGTTCAAACTGTGGAAGGCTAAGTCATGAAGGGGAGCAGTGTAAGGAGGATAGGTTTAATGATATGGTGGATTCAGAGGCGTATTCTGAGGGCGAAATCGTTGTTAAAAGGATGGAGGGACATGAAAAGGCGGAGTAGAAGCAGGGGCTGGAGTACTCTTAGAACATGGCGGAAAGGTGGTCGGAGAGACATACACGGCGGCGCCAGTGGCTGAGCAAGGAGAGGATGGTCCTAGGTCAACGGTCAAACGATGCAGTACATTCCGACTCCCAAGACGTTGATGGCGAAATCACAGAACAAAAATTTGCTGTCTTTCGCGGAGCTCGAGGTGGCTGAAAATTCAAAAAATTGGGCGGGATTGACTAAACTAATGCAAAAAGGAGATGACGCACTGATGGACGTGGAGATTTCCGGAGTCAAAAGCAATCTGGACTGTTCGAAAAGGCTATTGGAAGGAAAAGCTAGTCTACTAGGCCCTATGATGGATGCTAAGCAAAAGGCCAAACAGTTTTCGTGTATGGTGGGAAGGAGGAGAATGGCGTGAACAAGACTGTTGTGTGAACCAGGCTAGCACCAAGAGTAAAAAGCTTAGAGGAAGAGAGAAAGGAAATCAAGCTGTGAAGAGATTTCATCCGTATCAAGGAAAGAAGAACGTAGCCCTAATTCAGGTCCTTGTGTTGCTCGAAGATGACCGACAAAGCTCATCAAGTGGCCGATCGATTCTCAACAACAACCATGATATCCCAACGGCGGAGGTCGTTCTACTACCCCGCCGATAGCAATGAGGATTGTCAGTTGGAACTGCCGTGGGATAGGAGGGCCCCGGGTAGTTCGCTCAATACGCGATGTGGTTTCAACGCATCGTCCCTCCATTTTAGTGCTAGTAGAAATGAAGAAATCGGATGGGGAGTGGGGAGCTCTGAGGTGTAAGCTGGGTTTCAGGGGTTGTTTGTCAGTCAGAAGTCGGGGTAAGGCGGGAGGTTTGGCGTTGTTGTGGAGTGAAGATGTGGAAGTTGATCTGCTGAGTTTCTCACACAGTCACATCGATGTCTGGGTGCAAGGGGACCGTGCTTTTCATCTAACGCCATTCTATGGAAACCCAAGAACGAATGACAGGGTTCAAAGCTGGGAGCTGCTCAGAAAACTTCGAAGAGATGTTGATAAAGCTTGGGCGGTGATGGGGGACCTTAATGAGGTGATGTTCAGCTGGGAGATGGATAGCAAGAGGGAGAGACAAAGATGGCAGATGAATAACTTCAAGGATTGTCTAGCTGACTGTGGTTTATCGGATTTAGGCTTCGAGGGAGAGATGTTCACCTATTCTAACAGACGTCTGGGGGAAGAGGAGGTCAGATCGCGCCTGGATAGAGTGGTGGTCAATCAAGCTTGGAGGGTTGTTTTCCCGCAGGCTACTGTCAGGCATGCTTTTGCTAACTCCTCGGATCATCTGCCTATTGTTCTATCTACGACGAATAAGAAAAGAGTGAGCAAGAGGAAAATTGTTCTGTTTTAATCCATGTGGCTCAGACACAAGGATTTTAAAGATGCTGTCCGGAAGTACTGGAAGGAGCTGCTGGGTGAAAGGAGCCTGGCTAAGAAGCTGGGGCTGTGTTTGTAAAAGTTGAATGGTTGGAACTGGTCAGTGTTTGGAAATGTTAAGAAGAAAATAGACAGACTAAAGGAGAATCTTCAATCTGTGAATTCAAAGCCTCGAACGCACGAGTCTGTGGTGGAAGAAGCCCGGCTGTCATATGAAATAGATGAATGGCTCGAAAGATAGGAACTGCTGTGGCGTCAAAGATCAAGAGCGGAATGGCTAAAAGGGGGAGACAAAAATACACCGTTCTTTCATTCCAAAGCCTCCTAACGGAAGAAAAGAAACCATATCAAGAGCCTGAGGAACTCTGTAGGGGATATGTGTAATGACGAAAATGATATTGTCGACATAGCTTTTAATTATTTTTCTAACCTTTTCCAGTCGCAGCTGAACACATCTGGGGAGGAGTGGAGCCAAGCATTAAATGTTATACCAAAAATCGTGACGGACGAGATGAATGATATGTTGTTATCTCCGTTCACAGAAGCTGAAGTCAGAAAGGCCCTTTTTCAGATGCATCCTACCAAGGACCCTGGCTTAGATGGACTCCCAGCGCTTTTCTATCAAAGCAATTGGGATATTGTTGGAGGAGAAGTGGTCAAGGAAGTGCTGAAATGTCTTAACGAAGGTGTCCTTGACCCCGTGTTGAATGAAACACTTGTTGTCCTTATTCCGAAAGTGAAGGAAGTTGGAAGAATGGAGGATCTCCGCCCTATCAGTCTCTGCAATGTCATTATGAAGATCATCACTAAGGCTCTTGCTAATAGATTGAAGACTATTTTACCCAGCATCATATCACAAAATCAAAGCGCCTTTGTTCAAGGAAGGCTTATCACAGACAACATCTTGGTGGCTCATGAGGTGGCTCATTTTATTAAAGGAAGGACGACTCAGAAGACTGGATACTTGTCGTTAAAAGTGGATTAAAGTAAAGCCTACGATAGAGTCGAATGGAGCTTTCTGGAGGAAACTATGCTTAAGTTGGGCTTTTATGAGACATGGGTGAATAAGATCATGTTGTGCACAACCTCAATATCGTATAGAATCAGAGTTACTGACAGTATATCGGAGCTGATTACACCAGAGCGAGGCCTTAGACAAGGGGACCCGATATCGCCATATAAATTCTTAATATGCGCTGATTGGCATTCACACGCTATTAATGCCCGTCAGAGGCAGAGTCTTGTTGAGGGGATGAGAATCTGCAGAGGAGCGCCAGTCATCACTCATCTTATGTTTGCGGACGATTGTTTATTTTATCTTAAAGCTACCAGAGAGGCAGTGGAGGAGATCAGAAGCATTCTATCAACCTATGAATCAGTTGCCGGACAGAAAGTTAACTTCACTAAATCTGAGGTGGTTTTTAGCAAGAATATCGGAGATGACGAGAAGAAGGAGCTAGCTGACCTGTTGCAGGTGGAAATGGTGCATAGTCACTCAAAGTATCTCGGACTTCCAATGACCTTCGGCCAAAGGAAGAGGGAAATGTTTAAAGCCATAGAAGAGAGGATATCGAAGAGATTAGGAGACTTGAAGTCCAAGTATTGTCTGGGGCGGGCAAGGAGGTTTTAATCAAAGCAGTTCTTCAGGCTATTCAGCTATACGCTATGTCTTGCTTCAAGATTCCCATTTTGCTGTGTAGAAGACTGACCTCTTCCATATTGGGATTTTGGTGGAAAACAGACTCACAAAGTCGAGGTATCCACTGGATAAGGTCGGAGGAGTTATTCAGCGATAAAGTGCATGGAGGTTTGGGCTTTAGGAAATTGAATCTAATGAATAAGGCAATGCTGGCCAAGCAGGGTTGGAGGATCTTGTCGGAACCGTCTCTATTGGTGAGCAAGTTACTGAAAGCTAAATACTTCCCTTACACTGATCTCTTCAATGCAGCGATTGGGACACGACCGTCTTATGGATGGAGAGGCATCAGGGAGGCATTGGAAATTGTCAAACAAGGAGCATTGTGGAGTCCATCGGACGTCAAATATTATTGGAAGGAGGAGGGTTATGGAGTGTTCTCGGTTAGGACTGCTTACAAGTTGGCAGTTAGATTGGAGAAGTGTTACCAACCCTGTGGCGGAGAACAGTCAAATGATAGACAAATCCAGGGATTCTGGAAGAGTTTATGGAAGCTTAAAGTGCCACCTAGAGTTAAACTATTTGGTTGGAGATTATATCATGACAGCCTACCCACGATGAGGAACCTTTTAAGAAGAGGGTGCGAGGTGCAAGACAGATGCTGTTTTTGCAATAGCCATGGTGAGGACGCAATTCATTTATTTAAGAACTGCTGGTGGATACGGAGCTTTTTGAATGTTTTTGACTTGCCTGGTGCGGTGTGGAATAATCTTTGTGATTCTCCGGGTTATTGGGTCTGGTTATGCGCTAAAGTGAGTTCTGAAGAACAATTCAGAACATTGTTGTGTGGTCTTTGGTTGGGATGGAGAGTGAGGAACGATATTGTCCATGGAAAGGAAGGCTACAACATCCGCGCGTTGCAGTTGAAGTTGAAGTTTATGCTCAAGGAGTTCGACGTCAATACCAGAAATCAGGCTTTGTTCATGGAAGAAGGGTTTGAAGGGACTTTGACAGGCGTCGTTGTACCCGTCAAAAATTATATTTATAATTCCGACTAGCAAGTGGTAAGTCGGGTCGTATCCACAGAGATCGATAGAAGAATCTGTTCACTAAGTACGAGAGTGACAATGGGGTTGGAAATTTCAAATAAGCAAATAAAAAACTCAAGCAAGCAACAATGATCACTTATCAAGAGAGAAATCGTCACACAGATTCAAATATGAAATATCAAAGAGATGTGCAAGCTAGAACTTTCGACTGTGATGCAAGACCAAATCATGGACAAATCCGTTTTGATTTCTAATGTTCTACAACTTAGAGCTTTCCCGCTAAGGTTATACTCCCCGTTCTTGTTCTAGTACTTAGTCTCGCGCTAGCGATAACCAAGACCCTAACTCGCTAGAATTGCATGAAGATTTAAACAAGTTGTCCTAGGGTGTTTAATCCTAGTGGTATATTACTCGTGTCCTAGTTCGCTATCCCCGCTAGGTTGCTAGTAAACTTGACAATCGGAATCAACAAACAAACAAAAGCTCCCTCGCTAAGGTTTCACTCATGCTAGCAAATCAATTCCATAAACATTGCATAGTAATATGACACAAAACACATAAATCAATATAGGTCTCAAGTCAAAACATCACATTTTCGAGTTCTAGCCTACACATATGAGTTTAGCTACTCATCGCAAAGGAATACATCATCAAGTTTTTGAATGGGATGAAACGAAAATACTGGTGACGAACTCTCCACCAAGCTGCAGCTCAACTCCAACACTTGAATCCAGCCACGAATCCACGCTCAAGCTTCTGTAATTGCCGTCCTTCTCCAAGCGTTCTTCCCTCTTTTCTACTCCCCTCCTTGTCTTTTCTCTCGCCTTTTCTTTGCTGCAATCGAGAGCCAGCCTCTCGAGAATATGTCTCCTCGAATTCTGTTTTTTCCTTCCCGAGATTGCTGACAGGCGTCGTTTGACCTCTCAAATTTGTATTTATATTTTTCCCTGCAATATGCTAGTAAAGCGGCAAGCAGGGGTCGAACCCTAGAGAGCTGGTGTGGTTCAGTTGTCCTGTAAACAAAGTTGATTGGGTTTTTTTTTTGTAAGCAAGTGTAAGAAAGCACAAGAGAAAATAATAACGAGGATTTCAATCAGCGAGAAAATTCAGTCTAGGGTTTCTTTTGTGACACGTTCATCATCGATATCTAATGATCAATTTTATATTTCAAAGTGTGGTTGTTCCGACAAAGGTAACAACCCAACTATCCCGACAAAGGTGATAAGCCACAACCTAACCCGACAAAGGTGCTAGACTTCTAGTTCTTTCCTAAACTAAGCAATCCGACAAAGGTATTATTTAGCTTAGATGTTACTATCTACCTTTACGACAAAGTATCCAGTAAATATTAACGGTAAGAATTAGTTGTTCAACTAAGCCTTGCGACAAAGCTTCCACTTAGTCTAGCAATTTAATTCGTAAGAATGAGCACAAGAACTAGTGAAATATAAAATAGCATTAAGAACGAAAATCTCAAAACGTGTTCACAATATACGAAACCCTAAACCGAAAGAGAAATTTAGCTACTCATTGTCATGGCAATAATCACAAGTATTTTTGGATGAAAGTAAATAGAAATTCTCTGTATCGCCGAAAGCCTCGCGTTCTTCGTCTTCTCCAGAGCTGTCTCAGTCTTCGTAGAATGATTGATGATTTGATACTGAAAATCCTAGCCCAAGCTTCTTGTTTATAATGAACTGGGTTTCCAAATCTGGTTTTGGGCTTGAATTATCAAGTATCGGACTTGCTGACGTCATCAAACGGCCTGCTGACGTCAGCCCTCGTCGACTGGTCGCGTTCGGCAGCAACATTAACGGCGCGTTCGCAGTCAACATTAGCGTTAATGCTAATGTCTCTTGCGGACGCGATCCGCACTGAGTGCCGTTCCTTCTTCTTTGCGCCAGATCCGACTTCAACTCTGGATTTGACCCTCTATACGGTCTCGGACGCTCTCGGTGTGAACTAGAGAGTTGTAGGGAATCGAGTCAGCTACGCAACGCCATGTAGCTCGTATTTTCCTGATCAACGGTCAATTCCCAGCTCTCCGTCGAGTGTCCAAGGGTCTGAATTGTCATTGTGGAGTTTTCGGCGCAAAACACCGTCTTTAATGCACGTTTCTTCCAAGAGCTCCCGAAACACCTGAAATGCAAAACAACACTAAAAAGTAACTGTTCGCATAAAAATGTATCGAAATAAATGGGATTAGTCGATTCGACGAGTCGTATAAATACGACTCATCAAACCACCCCACACTTAAACTTGTTCGTCCCGAACAAGGACTAAGTCATAGAAGGAAACTAACTGTAACTCCACAATTTTTTTTCGACGTCCTGGATAATGCTACATGAATATGAGCTGCTAGTCTAGACTCGCATTTCTATGCATAACTCAATCGCTACTAAAATCATTATGCTCAACACAGAATTAACCTTGATACATGTTACCCTTGAGCCGAAATTCAAATCAATTCGGATGAATGGGAGATAGTCCTCTTTAGACCCATGATCTGCATTCGCTGTTCCGAACTCTCGCTATATGGTTATACTTCATTGCTTTTTCTTGCACGTGATTCGTTCGAGCTTCAAGGATTTGAGTTCTTTTGTGGACAGCTTTTGTAGTGAGTTTTCTTTTGATGGGTCATCGGTGTACTTCACTTGTTGCGTGTAAAACTTCACAAATAATTGATTTTCGTTTCTTTTGCTACTGATTGTGACTGCTTGTCCGTGACTCTGCTCTTTTGACGGAGGTCCAATCATCGCCCGCAAGCATATGGAAATACCTCACTGCTCTCCCTCATCCTCGTCCTTTCGACGCGAGTCAAGCCGAGGGTCGCTCGTCTATTTTCCCGGCTACTCGGACTAGAGTTTGGACGGTGTGATGTTTTCCCGTCCCACCTAACCGCATCAGCACTGCAGTGGCGGAGCAGACTCTTAACCATGTTGCCTCGAAGTGCTAGCCTCCACGAAATCCATATAACCATACAACTCGAAATTCGGTCCTTTGAATGCTTCGTCAAGTCTCTCTAGGACATTTCTATCAACTCCACATCCCTGTTCATCTCAACTCAAAAGGACACGTAGTACGATAAATTCACATGTAGTCACATAATTCAAATTTCACGAGAAAAATACATGTAATCAGCATCATGAATTTCACATACTCATACTTCAATACTGCAATTCCAAGAACAGAGAGATTTCATACTTCATCAAAAATTTTTTTCCAAAAGAAACGTGCAGACACAGTACAATATGCAAGAAAAATAAACGTGCAGACACAACAAACAGACTCTCCCACCCCACACTTTTGAACCAAGCCGTGTCCTCACGGTACGACTTTAGTTCAAAGACAACAGACAATGCAGACATAACAAACTGACGGACTCTGACAAAGAGAAAAAGAAACAAAGAAAAAGGAAAGGGAAATAGGCACTCCCCTAGTCAGAATCTGACGATGAAGCTGGATGAGGAATAGCAAACTCCGGAGGAATTGGATCTCCGAACTCCCATCCTGGTGGTGCTGGCACTGGCTGTGTCCCTGGTGGCAGTAAAAACTGTAATGCTCGAGCCACATTGAAGGCTATGTCTAGCTGCTGCCTAGGAGGCATAGCTGCTGGTGGCTCTAGTGCGCTGGCACGTCTCTGTCGAGCTGTGGAGGACTCCCCTCTCTCTCGTGTAGGATGTCGGCGGGTAGCAGCTGATGAGGACTCAGGTCTGTCCCTAGGAGCAGAGAGGCGGCGCCGATCAGTAGGCATAGCTGTGTGGTATCTCGGATCATCATGGTACGTCCAGGCGTACTGCTCCCTCCTGCGGGGACGCCTACGAATAGCATGTCCACTGGTGAAGTATTCAATGTCAAACTCAGCCGGAGGGATGTACTGATGAGTCTCCAAGCGAGGCTGCCCGTGTAGACGGCGCAGCATGAATGTGATCATCCCTCCGCATGCTATCGGTCCTGTCGACGGAAGGCGGCGCTCCCAGAAATGGCATGCTAAGTGGAAAAAGTCGAGCGGCTGCCCTTGGTTAAAGGCATTCAAGCAGATCATGTCGGGGAAGGTCACCTTGTCGCCCCCGTTATCTCTGGCATATAGCGTGCCTCCTAACACCCGCTGTAAGTAGTACAATGCAGGGTCCCGAATACATTTCGCCCTCGAATCAGATGGCTGAAATACACCGGCATCGTCCACCCTAATTCTGGCCCAAGCATCTACCAATCGGACTTCATCACGAACGAAATTTCCATCTGCGGGCCAACCGAATACTTCCTTCACCTGTGCGGGGAGAGTGTGATAGAACTCGCCTCGGTGCCTGTAGCGAATACCCTCATGGTCCTGTCTCCCTACATAGTTGAAGGATGCTAAGAACTCGCAAGTGTCCTCGACATCTGTCTCATGGCTGAGGGTGAGAAGGCCTGGCCATCCACTAACCCGAAGTATCTCTCGGACCCGCTCTTCAAACCCACTGTTACTCAAAAATTCGGCCTCCACAAATGTGCTGGCCACGTGCCGTTTGGCCATAAATTTAGCATACAACTCCTCGAACGATAGCTCTCGTGCCTCTCGTGGCGGCATAGTTAATCACAGCTCAAAACCGAAGAAAACTGCACTTGGTCAACACTGGTTCAGAGCGTCTCGCGTTCGCTCGACGCGTTAGCCACCGCGTTCGTTAGACACGTTAACTAATGTTGAATACGAACGCGGAAATATAATGTTTCTCCCGAACGCGTCAAACCTGCATTTCGTCTTCCCCGATCGGTTGTCCGATTTGCAACTCCGAAACCGAACCCTTAATCACCTTTTCTTCACCAAAACCCGACTGAATATCCCTCTATGACTCTTTCCAACAATACAAATCTTGAATATCCAATTTAGCCGACCAAATTTTGTAAGAAATTCGAACGGAGGTTTACCTTGAATTCGGTTTCGTAACCATCCGATTTGAAGAATAGCTCTGGGAATGATTGTGGTTGTTGATCTGAGCAATCTTACTGTGAAATCCTCTCGCAAAAGCCTCAAAAAATTCGTGGCGAGTTGGGCGTTCGAGCGGCTGGGCGTTTGATGTTTGGGTGGACGAGATGAGAGAAGCTCGACATTAGGGTTTTTACGCGGGTCAACGATCGAACGCGTTCTCAAGAGACGTTATAATTTGGTCAACGTACTAATGTTGACTCCGAATGCGACTGTAATGTAAAAACCGGATGCGGCGATAATGTAGCATTCGAATGCGAACCGCACTGAGTGGTACCTGTATTTCATCTGCAAAACAGCTTCTTTTCACAAAAACTAAGTCAAGATAGACCGGTTAGATGACACAAAACTAAATAAGACTCGAAATCGTAACGAAAGACTCGAAAACAGAGGAAAATAAGAAAAAACAAAAAAATTTGCCGGGCTGCCTCCCTGCGAGCGCCTTTGTTTTACGTAGTTGGCTCGACGGTACCTCATTATGCTTCAGTGGGAGGCTCGAGTTCAACTTGTTGAGCAGGTGGTACGGCTTCGCCTTGATAGTGCTTCACCCTTTGTCCATTCACCTTGAAGATGTCTCCATTCCTCGGGTTCTCCAGCTCAAGTGCTCCATGGTTGAAAACCTTCGTCACCGTGTAGGGACCTGTCCATCTAGAACGCAGTTTGCCAGGCATTAGTCGTAAACGTGAAGAAAATAAAAGTACCTGCTGGCCAATCTCAAATGTGCGTCGTAGGATGAACTTGTCATGGTACAGCTTGGTCCGCGCCTTGTAGTCTGATTGGCTGTCATAAGCCTCTAGGCGCAGCTCCTCAAGCTGACAGAGCTGTAACTTCCTCTCCAGTCCGGCTTTCTTCAAATCAAAGTTGCACGTCTTAAGGGCCCAAAAGGCTCTGTGCTCCAGCTCGACCGGGAGGTGACATGCCTTTCCATACACCAGTCGGAAAGGCGAGGTGCCTATTGGTGTCTTGTAGGCTGTCCTGTACGCCCAAAGTGCATCATCTAGTCTCTGACTCCAGTCCTTCCTAGTCGGTTTCACCATTTTTTCTAGAATCCCCTTAATTTCTCGGTTAGAGATCTCTGCTTGTCCATTCGTCTGAGGGTGATAGGCTGTGGAAGTGCGGTGGTGAACGTGGTACTGTTTCATAGTTGTTGTCATCAGCCTGTTGCAGAAATGCGTCCCTTGATCACTGATTATGGCTTTAGGCACTCCGTATCTGCAAAATATGTTAGTGCGAAGAAAATCCACAACAGTTTTAGCATCATCGCATCTAGTAGCCTTAGCCTCTACCCATTTAGACACATAGTCCACTGCAACTAGAATATACAGGTAACCAAACGATGCAGGAAAAGGACCCATAAAATCAATCCCCCATATGTCAAAGACATCGTCAACTATAATAGGCATTTGGGGCATCTCGTTCCTAGCAGAAATATTACCTACTCGCTGGCATCTATCGCATCACTTACAATGATCGTAGGCATCTCTAAACACATGTGGCCAATAAAAACCACTGTCTAAAATTTTTCTGCTAGTCCTCTTGGGGCCAAAGTGACCACCACATGCATGCTCATGACAGAAACTAAGCACTGAAGCAATCTCATCATCAGGAATACACCGCCTAAGTATTTGGTCTACGCCAATTTTCCATAAATACGGGTCATCCCACACATAGTATTTCGAATCATGCTTAAGTTTCAGACACTGAGCTTTTGAGTAAGAGGGTGGGAATTTACCTCCGACCAGGTAGTTCACAATGGGAGCGTACCATGGCACTTTACCTGTGAGAGCATACAAGTGCTCATCTGGGAAGGTCTCTGTGATCTGTCCTGCATCCTCGTCTCGTACTAATCGACTCAGGTGGTCAGCTACGGTGTTTTCTATCCCCTTCTTGTCTTTGATCTCTAGGTCAAATTCCTGTAGCAGCAAAATCCATCTGATCAGCCGCGGCTTGGCCTCTTTCTTCGTCATTAGGTACCTGATAGCTGCATGATCAGAGAAAACAACTACTTTAGTACCAAGCAAATAAGACCGAAATTTCTCCAACGCGAAAACCACTGCTAGTAATTCTTTCTCAGTGGTCGAGTAGTTTCGCTGAGCTGCATCTAGAGTCCTCGAAGCGTAGTAAATCACTACTGGCTTTTTGTCCACCCTCTGGCCTAGTACAGCTCCCACAGCATAGTCGCTGGCGTCGCACATGATCTCAAATGGCTGGTCCCAATCTGGTGCTCGAATGATAGGCGTGCTGGTAATTGCCTGTTTCAGCTCGTCGAAGGCCTCCCTGCATAAGTCTGTAAACTCAAAAGGAACATCCTTCTGCAAAAGGTTAGATAAAGGCAGAGCCTTCTTCGAGAAATCCTTAATAAATCGACGATAAAAACCAGCATGCCCAAGAAAAGATTTTATATCACGCACCGTAGAAGGGTAAGGCAGAGTAAGAATTAAATCAATTTTCGCTTTGTCTACCTTAATACCTTCGTGTGAAACAATATGACCAAGGACCACACCATGAGTAACCATAAAATGACACTTCTCATAATTGAGCACCAAATTCATAGAAACGCAACGCTCTAGTACTCTACTCAAGTTATCCAAACATGCATCGAAAGTGTCACCATAAATAGTGAAATCATCCATAAACAGTTCAATAAAAACACCTATCATGTCAGAAAAAATGCTAGTAACTACCCGCTGAAAAGTACCGGGTGCGTTACACAATCCAAAAGACATACGTCTGAAAGCAAACGTACCGAAGGGACATGTAAAGGTAGTCTTTTCCTGGTCCTCAGGTGCGATGGGAATTTGATTGTACCCAGAAAATCCATCGAGAAAGCAAAAATAAGGCTTACCTGCCAGCCTGTCAAGCATCTGGTCAATAAACGGAAGAGGAAAGTGATCCTTACGCGTCACGGCATTCAGCTTCCTGTAATCGATGCACATGCACCATCCGTTCTTGACTCTAGTAGTCACCATTTCACCTGCAGCATTCTTCTCAACTGTAATCCCTGTCTTCTTCGGGACTACATGAACTGGACTCACCCACTGACTGTCTGAGATCGGGTAAATCACATCCGCATCCAGCAATTTCTGGATTTCTTTCTGCACAACCTCCATCATAACCGGGTTTAGCCTCCTCTGAGGCTCTCTGGAAGTCTTGGCTCCATCCTCCAACAAAATACGGTGCATGCACACAGTTGGGCTGATTCCTCTGATGTCTGCAAGTGTCCATCCAATAGCGAGCTTGTGGCTACTCAGCACCTCGATCAATCACCTCTCCTGGGCTGTTTCTAGCCCGTTTTTGATGATGACGGGCAGCGTGTTGTTCTCCCCCAGGAACGCATATTTCAGGTGCTCAGGTAGAGGTTTCAGTTCCAGTTCAGGTGCCTGCACAGTAGAAGGCAAAAACACGTTAGATTTAAATAAACGAACCTCATTAACTTCATACCTGGGTGTGAGTGGTCGTGCAATTGCCAGCTGAGACAGCACATCAAGAATCGTCTCAGCGAACTCGTATGAGTCCTCGTGCGAGTAGACTGCTCTCCCTAGTGCGAGCTCGAGTGGGTCCGCTCCTCTCTCCGGTGTCACTTCCTGGACAAGATCGTCCAGCGCATCTAGAGCGTGTACCGAGGCAAAATCTGGTGGGTGTTTCATGGCCTGGAAAATATCGAAGCGAATCACTTCGCCCTCCACCTCCATGGAAAGTGTGCCGCTGTCACAGTCGATCTTCATCCTTGAAGTTCTTAAGAATGGACGACCTAGTAAAATAGGAGCGTGATCCGTCGGGTCGCTGCTGTCCATCTTAAGCACGTAAAAATCAGCGGGGAACACCAGTTCCCCCACCTGCACTAGAACGTCCTCGATTTTGCCTTCCGGCTGCTTACATGATCTGTCTGCTAGCTGTATGGTTAGACCTGCAGGTTCTAATGGACCAATACGAAGACAAGAATATATAGAATATGGCAGCACATTAATAGAGGCACCAAGATCGAGCATGCAATTTTCAATACGTATGTTACCGATAGTGCAAGGAATAGTATAGGTGCCAGGATCACCACATTTTGGGGGTACCTTGCGCTGAATGACAGCGGAGACGTTCTTACTCAGCAATTCCTGGTCGTCACGAGTGGATCGCCTTCGGTTGGTGCATAACTCCTTTAAGAACTTTGCATAGCGCGGAATTTGCTTGATCGCCTCGAGGAGTGGGATATTGATTTCCACCTTGCTAAATAGCTCCCACACATCCTTATCCATCATATGCTTCTTTGGGGCTCTGACCTGCACGGGAAACGGAAGAGAAAAGTCAGATTTGGAATTTCCAGCAGTAGGGATCGCGTTCGGGCTCAACGTTACAGGCGCGTCCGTGTCGGACATTAACGGCGCGTTCGCGTCGGACATTAGCGGCGCGCTAATGTCTCTTGCGGGCGCGATCCGCACTGTTTCAGCCTCCTTTTCGCTGTTGTTCAATTCTTTGCCGCTTCTGAGTGTGACTGCATTGACGTTGCTTTTCGGGTTTGGAATGGTCTGCGACGGAAGCCTTCCCGGATCGTTCTTCAGCTCAGAAACTGTAGTGGCTATCTGGGACATCTGCTTAGACAGCTCGGAAATTGCTCCATCGGTCTTGGCCTGATTTTGCTGTACCGTGGCGGCCAACTGCTGGGTGCTTGCTGCCAGCTCTTTCACTATATCCTCCAAAGACTTGTTAGAACCGTGGTTGCTAGAACTCGCTTGGTTGTAATTCTGTCCTCGCTGCTGATATTGGTTCTGATTATTATAGCTGCCTTGTTGTTGACGATACGGAGGTCGATAATATTGCTGCTGCTGCTGGGACTGCTGGGCTGGTTCCTTTGTCGTGTTATTGTTGTTGTCTCTCCAGCTGAACCCATTAGCTGCTAGCCCGAATTTTTGCTGTTGCGGGCGGTTGTCGTAGTGCTGATAACCTCCCACAGCATTGACATCTCCATGCTCGTCCTCCTGTAGGCTAGGGCATGCATCCGTTTTGTGATTAGTTGCAGAGCAGAATTCACAAGCCTTCACCTGAGCTACCTGATTAGTCACCAGCAGTTTCACCATCTCCCTCAATTCCTTCAGCTCATCAGAGGCTGGTGCAGTTTCAGCCCTTGAGATGTTCCTAGTCCTGCTGAAGTCTTCCTCCTTGTTTGACTCATCTTGAAACCTAGCATTCTCAGCCACCTCCATGATCTTTCTCCGTACTCCAGCTGGGGACAGGTTCATAATGGTGCGTCCAGCCGAGGCATCTAGCAGTTTTCGATCGAGTCGCCTTAGTCCATCGAGCATGTACTCCACTATTAGCTTCTCAGGAAGTCCGAGGTTGCAGCAGCTGTGCTCTAAGGCGTTGAACTTCTCCACATACTCGTACATCGTCTCGTTGGGCCCTTGTCGGAGTTCTTGCAGCTGCCTTCTGATTTGCATGGCTCGGCCTGCGGGATAATACTTGTTGAGGAATTTCTTCTGCATCTGATCCCATGTATGTATGCTACCTGCAGGCAAGGAAAGAAACCAGTCATTAGCAGAGTCTACTAGTGAAAAATAGAAAGCTTTTAATTTGAAGTCCTCGACTTCGACTCCGTATGGCCTGAGGTTCTGGCATATCCCATGATAGCGCTGCAGATGAGCTGTGGCCGACTCTCCTTTGATTCCTGAGAACTTGGGTAGGTGGTGCACGATCGCCGTGTTGATGGTTATTGCTTCTAGGTCTGGCCCTTCGTATATGCACCAAGACTGGTTCCGAAAGTTTGGGGCAGACAGCTCCCCCATGGTGGGCTCTCGGTAGTAGTTCTCTTCGTGATAATCTTCCCTGATGAGAGGCTGCTGTAGTGGATGTTGTGGGGCGACGCGCTGAAGAGGCGGCTGCTGAGGTCTTGCTGGGGCCGGCGGCTGTAGCGGTGCTGGGGGAGGTGGTTGCCTCGGGCCAGCACCGTTTTGTGCCACTGGTAGCCTTTGATTCATTCTGGCGGCCTCCCTGTCCGCACGGTTCCTGTCTCGAATGAGTTGCTTCGGGTCATCATAGAATGGAGGTAGAATTGCGTTTTCATTGACCGGAGCGAGCTCGTTGTTGTTGTTCTGGTCATCACCAACCTGACTACCTGCGTGAGACATGATGAAACAAGTAGCAAGCACGAAAAAATAACTAAATAACAATAAAAATAAAAAATAAAATAAAAACAAAAAGAAACAACTTCACCGAAGCGCAGCTCCCCGGCAACGGCGCCAAAATTTGACAGGCGTCGTTTGACCTCTCAAATTTGTATTTATATTTTTCCCTGCAATATGCTAGTAAAGCGGCAAGCAGGGGTCGAACCCTAGAGAGCTGGTGTGGTTCAGTTGTCCTGTAAACAAAGTTGATTGGGTTTTTTTTTTGTAAGCAAGTGTAAGAAAGCACAAGAGAAAATAATAACGAGGATTTCAATCAGCGAGAAAATTCAGTCTAGGGTTTCTTTTGTGACACGTTCATCATCGATATCTAATGATCAATTTTATATTTCAAAGTGTGGTTGTTCCGACAAAGGTAACAACCCAACTATCCCGACAAAGGTGATAAGCCACAACCTAACCCGACAAAGGTGCTAGACTTCTAGTTCTTTCCTAAACTAAGCAATCCGACAAAGGTATTATTTAGCTTAGATGTTACTATCTACCTTTACGACAAAGTATCCAGTAAATATTAACGGTAAGAATTAGTTGTTCAACTAAGCCTTGCGACAAAGCTTCCACTTAGTCTAGCAATTTAATTCGTAAGAATGAGCACAAGAACTAGTGAAATATAAAATAGCATTAAGAACGAAAATCTCAAAACGTGTTCACAATATACGAAACCCTAAACCGAAAGAGAAATTTAGCTACTCATTGTCATGGCAATAATCACAAGTATTTTTGGATGAAAGTAAATAGAAATTCTCTGTATCGCCGAAAGCCTCGCGTTCTTCGTCTTCTCCAGAGCTGTCTCAGTCTTCGTAGAATGATTGATGATTTGATACTGAAAATCCTAGCCCAAGCTTCTTGTTTATAATGAACTGGGTTTCCAAATCTGGTTTTGGGCTTGAATTATCAAGTATCGGACTTGCTGACGTCATCAAACGGCCTGCTGACGTCAGCCCTCGTCGACTGGTCGCGTTCGGCAGCAACATTAACGGCGCGTTCGCAGTCAACATTAGCGTTAATGCTAATGTCTCTTGCGGACGCGATCCGCACTGAGTGCCGTTCCTTCTTCTTTGCGCCAGATCCGACTTCAACTCTGGATTTGACCCTCTATACGGTCTCGGACGCTCTCGGTGTGAACTAGAGAGTTGTAGGGAATCGAGTCAGCTACGCAACGCCATGTAGCTCGTATTTTCCTGATCAACGGTCAATTCCCAGCTCTCCGTCGAGTGTCCAAGGGTTTGAATTGTCATTGTGGAGTTTTCGGCGCAAAACACCGTCTTTAATGCACGTTTCTTCCAAGAGCTCCCGAAACACCTGAAATGCAAAACAACACTAAAAAGTAACTGTTCGCATAAAAATGTATCGAAATAAATGGGATTAGTCGATTCGACGAGTCGTATAAATACGACTCATCAATTGCAAATCCGAAATTAGGAAATTCGACTGCCAGCTAGACCCGCGGACGTCTTCGTCATTTAACTTCCGCGGAGGTCTGAACAATTATCGAAACTCAGTAGACCTCCGCGCATTTAATCCTTCAAGCCTACGTGCTCTGCGCTGACTCAAACTTCAAGCACTTCGGACTTCATTTCTTCGCCGCAAAACATCTTCTAACAGACTCCCTTTAGCTGATATTCCTTTCATGGTCTCCGAATGCACCTGAGAACGAAAACTACACACATGTAGTGAAATAATACACACGCAACCACTAAGAGACGGGGTTTTAACACAAAAAATAGTCGTACAACTACAACTTATCAAACTACCCCACACTTGAACTTGTTCGTCCCGAACAAGAACAAAGCCATAGAAAGAATTAACAACGTTCTAGTCATGTCAATCCTTACATCTCAATCCCAAATCGAGCCAATAATCTTATCAAGCTTAAGATTCTAACAATGCGAGTATAGATAGATTTTTCGATACTTGTTACCACGCGAGTTGAAATCCATATGACCTTGGATGACTGGGAGATAGTCCCCTATAGGTACCACGGACACTGCATTCTTTTCTGAGTTCTGGTCTTTTAATTGAGTCAGCGGCTTTTTCTGACACATGATTAATTCACCGCTTTCATACCATTGAGTCTTGAATTCCTTAAGTTGTATGGACTTTGATAAACGACACATCTTTCTTGAATCAATCAGATTTTAATTTTCTTCTTACTTGATGGTTTGCCTTCGGCTTTTGAATTTGTTTCTTGTCCACATAATCGTTTGCGCCCTTGAACCACTCCAATCATAGCCTCCGGATAACAGCATAGGAGTGCGTCCCGCTCTTTTCTCATCCTCGTCCTTTCTGCGTGAGGCAAGGTAGGGGTTACCCACCCATTCCCAGCTACTTCGACTAGAGATGGACAGTTTGTTTTCTTTGTCCCGCCACCACTGCGAATAGATGAATAAACTTGTATAACTCGGTGACGGAGCTACTCTCAGGACTAGGCTAGTGAAGCGTCAACCTCCACCGCTTTTCTCAATCATCAGAACCAAAACTCAGAACTTCCTGCAACTTGCCGTACCTTTCTAGGACATTTCTGTCAACTCCACATCCCTGCATATCACAACTCACAAGAACAAAGCATCGAAATTATTTTGAAATTTCGCATTTTTAGTCAAATGAGCACAATAGTCATACAAAGCTGGAAATAAGATTTCGACATAGGAGAAAAGCATAGCAGTACATCATCAGTTCGTCACGAGTTCATCAAGGCACATAACATGAAACATAAAAAATTTAAAACAGACACGGCGCAAGACTGACTCTATAACATCCCACCCCACACTTAAATTGACCCGTGTCCTCATGGTACAACTCAAGAGATAAGATAGACAAACAAAACAGACTCAAATAAAAAAACAATGGAGGAACTGGTACTCCCCTAATAGTCTTGTGGTGGTGGCTGCGTGTACTCGGGCGGAATGGCATGTCTTGGACGCCATCCTGGGGGAGCTGAAATCGGATGGAAGCCGCTACCCATCGCCATCGCCATATCCCTGTTCACATTAAATAAATGGTCAATCTGCGCCTGTGAATACTCTCCGGGCTGTCTCGGTGCATGCTCCTTTGGTGGTACCATGTCCAGTGGGACCTCTACCCCGTCCCTCTGACGTCTCCTACCCCCTGCGGGTTTTCCACGCACTGGCGGTCGCCCTCTCCGTCGCGGTGGGCTAGGCGGTGGCCTTAGAGCTGCATCTGCAAAATAAGTCCAACGCACTACGCCCTCACTGCTGAGTCTGAATGTCCTCCCAGAACTAACTTTGTCACTGTCAGCTAATCCATAAGCAATCTTCATGTAGCCTGGAAGTGCATCCATGTCCGAGTGAAGACTGCGCAGCAGATAAGTTACCATGCCACCCACACAAACTGGCCCTCGAGGCCGAATGTGCTCCAGTGCTCACACAAAAAATGTCCCCAGTGTGGGACTACCCCTCTCAACAAAGAGCCTAGAAGCGTCAGATCTCAGATAGACGGCTTATCATTTCCGTTCCCCCTCGCAGTCAAAGTCCTCGTCAATAAGAAATGTACAATATACCAGAAAGGATCTATGAATGCTGAGGCTGTAGCGTCGCTCGGTCTGTAGCGCCTCGTCCCCGTAAGGGTCAAGTAAGTGTCGCTGAGATCTATCATATTACTGAAATCGGCGAAAGTCCCATTGATGGACCATATTTATATGATTCATTAAGACAGTTAAACCCACCAAATTAGACACTTTGTCTTAACAACGTTTACTTGTTAGTTCCATTTTTGCTCTAAAGGCTATTTTGAGGTTTAGAGAAGAAAAATGCCTAAAAGGGGAGAATTGCGCCCAAAATAATCGCATTGGAGAGTCACCCGACCGGCTGAAGCAGAACCAGGCCGCGCCCCAGCGTTCCAGCGCACCTAGCGAGCTGTCCAAGTCCAAATTCAAGTTGCCCGAACAAATCATCTGATCTGACGAATCCGCCTCGAGCAAAATGATCAAAATGGCAAATGAGGTGGACAATGTCGAAAAATCAAGGAGAACGCCCGAGCAGATTGGCTGTTGGCCTAATTCCAAAGCAAAGGCCCCGCGCGCATAGGCACCGAAACCAAGTCGCTCGACCAAACCATGGAATCTCGCAAATCTGGCTCGACCAAAGTGTTTTAAATGCCCAATAACTTGGACAATCTCACTTCCTAGACAAAACGCCCGAGTGGAACCAGCTCAAGCCCGATCAAGGCCAAACTAGGGCAATTCCGGCCGTTTTGGGATTCCGACCAGGTTCCGGGCAGATTCCGGCAAAACGACTTCGACCATTAGTCTTAGAATTGCCTCAGCATTCCAAATCCAAAAGCAAAAGTCCAAAAACCGACCAAGCTTCGGCCAGCAATTAATGGATGTTGACTTTCTTCTACCCTATCCCTTGTAGGAGGAGCCCATACCGGATGCTTTGGGAGGACAGCTGGCCGACTGCTTTTGGAGCTACCTAACCGGCGGCTTTTGGGAGGACACCTCAACCAAGGGGGAAGTGCCACCTATGGCCGGCGGCTTGACTTGGAGTGCCCATGCCTTGTTGATTTGCCTCTCTCCTTTGCCTATAAATAGAGAGCTCCCTCTCCTTTGTTCAATGTCCCAAATTGTAGTCTCAAGTCTCATAATCCTTGTAGACAATCTCTCTAGATTTTAGGCGCAATCCTTGTAAACACTCAACTTTGATATTGAAAGCTCCAAGCTTGTTCTTGAGTACTCTTGTTGGTTGTTGAAGTGCTCAAGCTTTTCCCTGTCTTTTACTTTCAAAAACTTTACTTTTTGTCTTTCGAAAACCTTTACTTTTCAAGCACTTAGCTATGATGTCCTCTTCCGTGGATATTCGTTGCTAAACCCTTCATTCGGTTGAAGGGGTGTGTTTGTATCAAAACATGTTTTAGACCCTTTTCTTAGTGCTTCTATTGTGTTCAGACTTGTTCTATGTGCCACTGATGGATGCACAGTCGTTGTGTGCAAACGTCAAGAATAAATTTATAATAGTCCGCTACTCGCGACTTAACTACTGGGTAGCAAGTGGTAAGTAGGGGTCGAACCCAAGAGAGTCAGTGTGGATTAGTTGTTCTTTAATGAAGCTTATGCAGAAATTAAATACGATTGGGGTTGGGTTTGAGTGTGTTTTGAGAACTGAAAGTAAATTACAGCAGTTGATAATTGACTATAAGGAAATGATTCGGTTTTAGGGGCCTTGTATCATATTTGTTTATCATCGACCGCTAATGATCATACCAAGTGTTCGAAGATGAACCGAGGCTATTCCTAGCACAAGACTTGCAACATCGCGTACAACACTTGAAATGATCATGCTAAATGTTCAAAGATGAATCGAGGCTATTCCTAGCACAAGACTTGCAACATCGTTTTAAACACTTGTTCTATTTAGACTAATTCCTCCTTTCGAAGTATCTTAGCCTTATGTGCATCCATTTGAATTCTTTGGTCCAGTTTCCAAATGGTTTTTAAGATAAGCCGAACTCCTCGGATAAGCTTGCCCATTTGGTCCCCTTGGTCCGGTTACAAATGGTCCACTTACCCGAGTATGATCACGAACCCCCACGGAAGAGCTTTGCCCGTTAAAGCGTCCACTCAACCTTGGAGATTCTGACTTAATATATGGCACATAGAACAAGTTTTGAACATAAAGGTGTACTAAGAGTAAGATCTAAAACATTTATAATACAAGTACACCCCTGCGACCGAGTACAAGCTTTTAGCTGCTTGTATTCATGTCAAGGAATACAAGCAAACTATTGTCTTGAACAAGGGTACCGAACAATAAAATAACTTTAAAGTAAAAACGAATAATACTTGAAAGTAATTTTATACCTTACAATAAGCGGAGGAGAGGAGCTCCTAGGCAAGATCCAAGCACCAAAAGTAGCTCCAAAATGAAGAACAATATTTATTGAAAGTGAAGAGAAGAGGGTTAAGCCCTCTATCTCTCTAAAACATTTGTGATTTGTGGTGGATGTGTATGGATGATACAAATGAGGAGGGGAGGAGTTCCTTTTATAGCCAAAGGGAGGAGGAATGGAGGGTGGAGATGGTGGCATGTGGTGTTGCATCCAAGGGAGGAGGAGATGGGGAGGAGCTTGTGGAGGACAAGGCCACCACTTGTCATCTTCCCATGGTGGCTCAAAGAGCCGCCGGTTGCAAGTCTTAAAATGGGGAGGTTTTCCTCCCTTGGCCACCCCTTGCCATAAGCCACCGGTCACAAGGAGGAGGAGGAGGAGTTTGCCACCCATGAGTCATCCAATCCTCCCAAAGCCGCCGGTCACCTTGGTCCATGGATGAGTTTTGACAGTTTTGTGCAGTCTTTTCACAAAACTATCAGTCCAGTTTCGCTCCGGTCTGACTTTGGTTGTTCCTCGGTTGGATTTGAATTGAGTAATTCAATGTCAGGATCTTGAGATTTCTTCATTCAGCGTCTGATCTTGACCTTGGATTGACTCGTAATATCTTTTCAGCATAAAATCCTCTCCTTAGCGTGTTTTCACTTTAGTATCTGAAATACCCTGTAGAAATAAATCGGAACTAACAAGCAAAAGTTAAATAGACCAACAGTCTAATTTGGTGGGTTTTACTGTGTTTTTTGATTCGTATAATTATGGTCCATTAGATCACCCCACACTTTTAGTTGTTCGTCCCGAACAATGCTATTAAAGGGCGGTACTAAGTAAGTTTTTAAAATATGAAAATTAGACTGTGGGACTAGATTTATCCTAATTCATGCATTACTACTTATTACCAAATTGAACTGCGTAAATAAATAGAAGAAACTTGATACGTGTACCTCCGTGCCGAGATGCAAATTATTCTGGATGTTTCGGGAGATAGCCCTTTTCAGGCTCCTGGACTGCATTCTCGGGATCGTCTCGCACTATATGGTTTGACTTGTAGCTTTCTGTGGCACGTGATTTGGTTTCGGTTTTCAGTGGTTTGGTCTTTGATTTTCTTTTTTGGCGAGGGACAGCTTTTGTAGTGAATCGGCCTTTGGCCTTTGATTTGACGCTTTGAGTACTTCACTTTTGTTCGGTTAAAACCTTCACAATTTTGGGCCTTTGGCCTCTTGATTAGCTTCTTCGAGCTTTTGCTTCTTTGTGACTTGCTAGTCCATTTTCTCAAGCCTTTTTGGGAGGTCCAATCATCGCCCGCGAGCATATGGAAATACCTCCCCGCTTCTCTCATTTTTGCCGTTTCGCGCGGGTCAAGGTGAGGGTCGCTCATCTATTTTCTCGGCTACTTTGACTGTCGTTTCGCGCGGGTCAAGATGAGGGTTGCTCATCTATTTTCTCGGCTACTTTGACCGGAGATAGGACGGTCTGATTCCCGTCCTCGCCTTTTGCATAAACACTGCATGGCGGAGATGACTTCAATCTTCACTGAAACCCGAAGTGCAGCCTCCACTGACTTCGTCAACCATATAGTTAGATTCGATCCTTTGAATGCTTGCCAAGCCAAACCCGGCTGCGGCACTTTAAAAAAGTAAAAAAATGCTTGCCAAGCCTCTCTAGGGCAATTTCTATCAACTCCACATTCCTAGTTTATCTCAGCACAAAGGGACAAATGAAAAGTTACATTCTAAGTTTTTAAACAGTTGAATTTTCACAAGGTTAATGCATGAATTATGACTTATCTTTTTCACATTCTTAAGTTCATATTTTCAAAAAGATAATACTAAAAAAGAAAACATGTTTATGTACACAGGTGGTTCTCACCCCACACTTTTGAACGAAGGCGTGCCTTTCAGCACTACTTAGTTCAAAAGCCATGCAAGCAGACAATTACGAGAAAGAAATGATATTAAGGAAAGGTAAGATCAGAACTCCCTTTAAAGTGTCGAGTGAACGAGGCATGAGGCTGGATAATTGAGGGAGTTCGGCTGGGGCCTTGAACTCTCAACGCAGGCCCGGTAGTTCACGGAAGCTGCCTGGCTGATCCGATCGTGCTCCAAAAACCAATTCCTAAATAGTCAAATCATTCTATGCACCAAGTGGGTGAGAGCGGCTTATTGATAAAAACTAAAAGACAGAAAATAAAAAGACAGAAAGTAAGATAGTGTCAGGTTACCTCCCGACCAGTGCCTTTGTTTAACGTCGTTGGCTCGATGATACCTCAATCATGGATCATAAGGTCGGATCCCAAGGGTGAGTGAGGTCAAACTTCTTCTCGGCAGCCCTTTTGCTCCGAGAGGGTGGGGTTTCTTTGACCATAGCTGCTGGTCCAATGAGTTGTGCTTGTTTGTTACTCCTTCCGGGTTTCCATTCTTTCGGCCCATGTCTTTGCCGCTTCTTCATGTTTGAATAGTTGGCACCTTTGCGATTTTGGAAGTTTGGTTTTGTGCCATTAAATGTAGGCGACATTAAGCATGCGCCTTTGCCAATCCTCTTCATTGTGGCAGTGATAGATGGTTGTCTTGGAACGAGTGAGTTTTCAAGCGGTTTTCCTTGTTGAGTCGTGGTGAGTGGGACTGGGGCTTTCTCGGACAGTTCGGCAATGAGATCATGGACTTTCTCGGGTGCTCCGAGCGTAAGGACCGGGCCTGGCTTGATTTCTTCGGCCGCTTCGGTAGTGATGTTCGGGACTTCTGTTGGCTCGGCAGTTAGGACTGTGATTTCCTCGGATGGATTGGTGATAAGGACCGGGCCTGATTTGGGCAGTTCTTCTTCTAACTCCCAGGGATAATCTGAATGTAGCTCTTCTTCAGGTAACCAAGGGTCTTTATCCTTGTCATTCGTATAGTCTCCGGGGGTAATCACACTGAGGTATGGGTCTGATATGGGTACCTCGTCATTGAGGTCCGGGTATGTCTTGGCCGTGAATTGGTGCATCGAGGCATTCATTTGCTGCATGTCAGCGGCCAATTGCTGGGTGCTAGCTGCCAGCTCGTTTTCTGCTGCCCATAACTCAGTTTTGGCCCTGATTTGGTGCATTATGTTGTCCAGTTCTTCGCTTCGCATGGCCTGATCTTGTCTTTGTCTTGACCTTGCGGCCAAATCATCTATTAAGTTCCAAAGATCATCTATGCCTAAGTTGTTCACCGAGCCTCCCGCTGCATTGTTTAGCCAATCCCACTCTTGTGGCAGCATCCCATTGAGAAACCTTTGAAGAAGATCGTGGTTGGTGAATCCATGGTGCGGGCAGCTTATCAACATGGAGTCAAAATACGCCAAGCACTCGTCCAATGTTTCATCCCGGTATTGTTTTATGTTGTTGATCTTTTCGCGGACTTCCAGTTCGAAGGGTGGTGGGGAAAACTCCTCATTGTTCCAAGGTTCCATTCCGTAGTAGTAGGACTTAGTGAATTGCATGATAAAATAAAAAAGAAAAAACAACAATTCCGATGCACAACTCCCCGGCAACGGCGCCAATTTTGATGGATGCACAGTCGTTGTGTGCAAACGTCAAGAATAAATTTATAATAGTCCGCTACTCGCGACTTAACTAATGGGTAGCAAGTGGTAAGTAGGGGTCGAACCCAAGAGAGTCAGTGTGGATTAGTTGTTCTTTAATGAAGCTTATGCAGAAATTAAATACGATTGGGGTTGGGTTTGAGTGTGTTTTGAGAACTGAAAGTAAATTACAGCAGTTGATAATAGACTATAAGGAAATGATTCGGTTTTAGGGGCCTTGTATCATATTTGTTTATCATCGACCGCTAATGATCATACCAAGTGTTCGAAGATGAATCGAGGCTATTCCTAGCACAAGACTTGCAACATCGCGTAGAACACTTGAAATGATCATGCTAAATGTTCAAAGATGAATCGAGGCTATTCCTAGCACAAGACTTGCAACATCGTTTAAAACACTTGTTGTATTTAGACTAATTCCTCCTTTCGAAGTATCTTAGCCTTATGTGCATCCATTTGAATTCTTTGGTCCAGTTTCCAAATGGTTTTTAAGATAAGCCGAACTCCTAGGATAAGCTTGCCCATTTGGTCCCCTTGGTCCGGTTACAAATGGTCCACTTACCCGAGTATGATCACGAACCCCCACGGAAGAGCTTTGCCCGTTAAAGCGTCCACTCAACCTTGGAGATTCTGACTTGATATATGGCACATAGAACAAGTTTTGAACATAAAGGTGTACTAAGAGTAAGATCTAAAACATTTATAATACAAGTACACCCCTGCGACCGAGTACAAGCTTTTAGCTGCTTGTATTCATGTCAAGGAATACAAGCAAACTATTGTCTTGAACAAGGGTACCGAACAATAAAATAACTTTAAAGTAAAAACGAATAATACTTGAAAGTAATTTTATACCTTACAATAAGCGGAGGAGAGGAGCTCCTAGGCAAGATCCAAGCACCAAAAGTAGCTCCAAAATGAAGAACAATATTTATTGAAATTGAAGAGAAGAGGGTTAAGCCCTCTATCTCTCTAAAACATTTGTGATTTGTGGTGGATGTGTATGGATGATACAAATGAGGAGGGGAGGAGCTCCTTTTATAGCCAAAGGGAGGAGGAATGGAGGGTGGAGTTGGTGGCATGTGGTGTTGCATCCAAGGGAGGAGGAGATGGGGAGGAGCTTGTGGAGGAGAAGGCCACCACTTGTCATCTTCCCATGGTGGCTCAAAGAGCCGCCGGTTGCAAGTCTTAAAATGGGGAGGTTTTCCTCCCTTGGCCACCCCTTGCCATAAGCCACCGGTCACAAGGAGGAGGAGGAGGAGTTTGCCACCCATGAGTCATCCAATCCTCCCAAAGTCGCCGGTCACCTTGGTCCATGGATGAGTTTTGACAGTTTTGTGCAGTCTTTTCACAAAACTATCAGTCCAGTTTTGCTCCGGTCTGACTTTGGTTGTTCCTCGGTTGGATTTGAATTGAGTAATTCAATGTCAGGATCTTGAGATTTCTTCATTCAGCGTCTGATCTTGACCTTGGATTGACTCATAATATCTTTTCAGCATAAAATCCTCTCCTTAGCGTGTTTTCACTTTAGTCTCTGAAATACCCTGTAGAAATAAATCGGAACTAACAAGCAAAAGTTAAATAGACCAACAGTCTAATTTGGTGGGTTTTACTGTGTTTTTTGATTCGTATAATTATGGTCCATCAGCCACATATTAGGTTAGAACATTCATGGATGAGTGGAGGCTCGAAAGAGCAAAGCTTTTCCGTGAGGTTCGTGAACATACTCGGGTAAGTGGAGGCTCGAAAGAGCAAAGCTTATTCGAGGAGTTCAACCTTCCTTAAACACCACTTGGTTGATCGGAAATGATTGATCAGGTGGATGCACATAAGCTAAGATACTTCGAAAGGATGAATTAGCATAAGTAGAACAAGTGTTCTATGTCTTGAAAAGGACTAGACGATGTGGCAAGTCGAGTGCTAGAAATAGCCTTGATACATCTTTGAACACATAGTATGATCATTAGCGGTCAATGATGAACAAATTTATGATACAAGGCCCCTAAAACCGAATCCTTTCCTTTGATAAAACACCAACTCTTCATTCTACTTTCAGTCTCAATATCAACTGTTTACTTTCAGTACTTTACTTTACGCACTTTACTTTTCAGTCTTTACATTTCCGTACTTTACTTTCAGTTATTTACTTTCCGCTCACTACAGACGTTTTCAACATCAATCCAACATAACTTTGGCACGTATTGCGCTTGAAACACAGCGTGCGACAAACCAAAAGTATGTTGTTTGGTTGATATTGAACTCGACTGTTCCAGCAATTTACTTTTCAGTCATTTACTTTTCAGTACTAAAATCACAACCAACCCCCAACTATCTTATTCAATTTTCCATTCTCAAAAGAACAACTATCCACTAATTCCCTTGGGTTCGACCCCTACTTACCGTTTTACTACCCAATAGTGAAGTCACGAGTAGCGGACTTATAAATTAATTTTGTACACATTGCCTCGCGACAAGGCAGTGCTGTCAAAATTGGCACCGTTGCCGGGGAATTAGCTATCAGATTCGTTGTTCTTTTCTTTCCCTCTTCATTTCTTCATTACACTGTCCACTATGTATGCATGGATGACTCGAAATCTTCCTCAGTTTGGAGGTACAGTTGGAGAAGACCCTGTAATACATTGCCAACATTTTCACCATATATGCCGCGACATGAAACCTGAAAATGAGACGTTAGAGAAGTTTAAGATGGAATGCTTTAAACTTACTTTAACTGACTTCGCTGCAATTTGGTATTACTCATCAACTGCTAGTTGTGCAGGCTATTATGAGGATCTTCGTGCCCAATTCTTAAAAGAATTTTCACCGCCATCCTTACGACATGATACCCGCGAGAAGATCATCCGCCTTCAACAATCCCGGGACGAGACACTAGATGAGTATTATACGTACTTCGACACTATTGTTTCGCGCTGCCCGCACCATGGATTCACGAACGTGGTTCTTCTTCAAAAATTTCTTTGTTGGATGAGGCCGGTTGACCAATCAAGGATTAATGACGCAGTAGGAGGATCGACCATGCACTTAACCATGACTCAAATGTGGGATGTTATAGATGACTTGGCCGAAGCCACAAAACGAAGGCCAATGCTCCAAGCTGATAGAAGAGCGCAGATGGTAGAAGCTAATCTAGAAAGGAGTAGAGAAGACATTGCAGAGGCCATGATGGTCGAATCAGATACAGAAAGCACCGGAAGAAACGAGGAAGAGCCTACATGGGAAATCACTCCCGAGCAATCAGAAGAATTAGAGCCAGAAACCGATACAGTGTGGGACGAGGAAAAGCTTTTATGGGAACTCACTACCGAGCCGGCAGAGGAGGAAACCCGGAACACCACTGGCAAACTACCCGAGACATACCCTACTCTATCTACCGAAGCGGCCGAAGAAATCAACCAAGACCAGGTCCTCACGGACAGGCTGGCCGATGCAGATCCGGTCCATCTAATGAGAGCTTCCCAACTTGTGCCATTGATCAATATGCAAATCGCAGAAAACTATGTGATCAATGATGAGTCTGAAATAAGGATGGAAGAAAGGCCTAAGCAGAACGACTCCTTGATGGAGCATTTTTTCGCCACAACTAGACAAGGCAGCCCTAAACATAAGAGAGCCCGACTCAAGAAACCAGCAGCTATGGTGAAGGGTCCCTCGCCTTCTCAGAGGTGTTGGAAGGAAAAAACACCGGAACAATGGAGTCCTGACCCGAGCACATCATCTCACAAGAACTCGGGGAAAGTCAAGGCAAGAATGAAAGTAGGCACTCCGCAACACTATGACCTGAGCCGCCCATGGGATCCGAACTTATAATCCAGGAATGAGGTACTGTCGAGCCAACGACGTTAAACAAAGGCACTCGTCGGGAGGTAACCCGACATTTATCTTACTTTCAGTCATTTTATTTAGTTTTTGCCTTCAGTCATTCTCACCTTTCTTGTAAATATTTGCTTGCAATCGGCTTTTGAACTAAGTCATGCCGAGAGGCACGCCTTCGTTCAAAAGTGTGGCGTGAGAACTGCCTTTGCACATAATTAGTTTAACATGCTTTCCTTTTCCTTTTCCCTTAATATTATCTTTTTGAAAATATGAACTTGAGAATGTGAAATAGATGGATCTCAATTCATGCAATTACCTTGTGAAATCTCAACTGTGTAAAAACTTGAGGATGTAACTTCTTGTTTGTCCCTTTGTGCTGAGATATACAGGGGATGTGGAGTTGACATAAAATGCCCTAGAGAGGCTTGGCAAGCACTCGAAGGATCGGATTTCGCTATATGGTTTACGAAGTCAGTGGAGGCTACACTTCGGGTTTCAATGGAGATTAGAGTCATCTCCGCCATGCAGCGCTTATGCAAGAGGCGGGACGGGAATTAAACCGTCCTATCTCTAGTCCTAGTAGCCGAGAAAATAGATGAGCGACCCTCATCTTGACCCGCGCGAAACGGCGAGGATGAGAAAGAGCGGGGAGGTATTTCCATATGCTCTCGGGCGATGATTGGACCTCCCAAAAGGTTGAGAAAGTGGAAAAGCAAGTCACAAAGAAGCATAGCTCGAAGAAGCAAATCAAAGGCCGAAGGCCCAAAATTGTGAAGGTTTTAACCGAAACAAAAGTGAAGAAGCTCCAATTCAAAATCGAAGGCCAAAGACCAAATCACTTCAAAAGCTGTCCCTCATCAAAAGGAAATCAAAGAGCTCAGATCATTGAAACCCGAACCAAATCATGTGCTAGAGAAAGCTACGAGAAAACCATATAGTGCGAGTCGGTCCCAAGAATGCAGTTCAGGAGCCTGAAAAGGGCTATCTCCCGAATCATCCAAATTAATTTGCATCTCAGCTCGAAGGTACAAGTATCAAGTTTCTTCTAAGTATTTACACGGTTTAGATTGGTAACAAATAAGTATTGCATGAATAGGATAAATCTAGTCCCACATTCTCACTTTCTTATTTAAAGTTTTTACTTGGATTGTGTGTGCCTCTTTAAATAGCATTGTTCGGGACGAACAAGTATAAGTGTGGGGTGATCTGATGGACCATATTTATATGATTCATTAAGACAGTTAAACCCACCAAATTAGACACTTTGTCTTAACAAAGTTTACTTGTTAGTTCCATTTTTGCTCTACAGGCTATTTTGAGGTTTAGAGAAGAAACATGCCTAAAAGGGGAGAATTGCGCCCAAAATAATCGCATTGGAGATTCACCCGACCGGCTGAAGCAGAACCAGGCCGTGCCCCAGCGTTCCAGCGCACCTACCGAGCTGTCCAAGTCCAAATTCAAGTTGCCCGAACAAATCATCTGATCTGACGAATCCGCCTCGAGTAAAATGATCAAAATGGCAAATGAGGTGGACAATGTCGGAAAACCAAGGAGAACGCCCGAGCAGATTGGCTGTTGGCCTAATTCCAAAGCAAAGGCCACGCGCGCATAGGCACCGAAACCAAGTCGCTCGACCAAACCATGGAATCTCGCAAATCTGGCTCGACCAAAGTGTTCTAAATGCCCAATAACTTGGACAATCTCACTTCCTAGACAAAACGCCCGAGTGGAACCAGCTCAAGCCCGATCAAGGCCAAACTAGGGCAATTCCGGCCGTTTTGGGATTCCGACCAGGTTCCGGGCAGATTCCGGCAAAACGACTTCGACCATTAGTCTTAGAATTGCCTCAGAATTCCAAATCCAAAAGCGAAAGGCCAAAAACCGACCAAGCTCCGGTCAGCAATTAATGGATGTTGACTTTCTTCTACTCTATCCCTTGTACGAGGAGCCCATACCGGCTGCTTTGGGAGGACAGCTGCCCGGCTGCTTTTGGAGCTACCTAACCGGCGGTTTTTGGGAGGACACCTCAACCAAGGGGGAAGTGCCACCTATGGCCGGCGGCTTGACTTGAAGTGCCCATGCCTTGTTGATTTGCCTCTCTCCTTTGCCTATAAATAGAGAGCTCCCTCTCCTTTGTTCAATGTCCCAAATTGTAGTCTCAAGTCTCATAATCCTTGTAGAGAATCTCTCTAGATTTTAGGCGCAATCCTTGTAAACACTCCACTTTGATATTGAAAGCTCCAAGCTTGTTCTTGAGTACTCTTGTTGGTTCTTGAAGTGCTCAAGCTTTTCCCTGTCTTTTACTTTCAAAAACTTTACTTTTTGTCTTTCGAAAACCTTTACTTTTCAAGCACTTAGCTATGATGTCCTCTTCCAGGGATATTCGTAGCTAAACCCTTCATTCGGTTGAAGGGGTGTGTTTGTTTCAAAACATGTTTTAGACCCTTTTCTTAGTGCTTCTATTGTGTTCAGACTTGTTCTATGTGCCACATATTAGGTTAGAACATTCATGGATGAGTGGAGGCTTGATGGACCATATTTATATGATTCATTAAGACAGTTAAACCCACCAAATTAGACGCTTTGTCTTAACAACTTTTACTTGTTAGTTTCACTTTTGTTCTACAGGCTATTTCAAGGATTAGAGATGAAACGAGCTAAAAAGGAGTTCTTAAAGCTAAAAATGGATTACAAGTCATTCCAGACTACGACCAGATTCCGGCTTTATAACCTTCATGAACCCAACGTGGAATCACTCAAACATGTCCCAATGACTTGTTCCAAACCTCAACAAAGATCAAGAACTCAAAGTCAAGCCACCCATGTGCAAGGCATGTGCTCCGATGGCTTTTTGGAGCAAAAGATCTCATTCCACTCACTTCTTCTCCTCCTCCACCTCACCACCGGCGGCTTCCATGGGGAGATGACACATGGGCGGCGGCTTTTGAAGCCCTCCTCCCCCTCTTGACATGTGTTGGCCTCTCCTCCACATCTTCTCCTCCTCCTTGCCTATAAATACTACATCTCCTCCTCCTTGAATCAATGTCCCATTTTGGTGCCAAAGTTACAAGTTTTAGTTTCATGTTCTAGTCCTTTAATCACTTGTAACTTTGGTAGAAAATCTCACTACAATCCTTGTAAAACACTTTACTTTGAATCAAAAGCTCCAACTTTGTTCTTGAGTTTTACTTTCGAAAACCTTTACTTTCCTGTCTTTCAAAACCTTTACTTTTCCAAGCACTTAGCTATGATGTCCTCTTCCATGGATATGCGTAGCTAAACCCTTCAATCGGTTGAAGGGGTGTGCTTGTATCAAAACATGTTTTAGACCCTTCTCTTAGTGCCTCTATTGTGTTTAAACTTGTTCTATGTGCCATATATTAGGTTAGAACACTATTGGTTGAGTGGAGGCTCGAAAGATCAAAGCTCTTCCATGGGGTTCGTGAACATACGTGGTTAAGTGGAGGCTCGAAAAAGCAAAGCTTTTCTGTAGAGTTCAACCTCTTTAAAACACCACTTGGTTGATCGGAAATGATTGATTAGGTGGATGCACATAAGGCTAAGATACTTCGAAAGGAGGAATTATCCTAAATAGAACAAGTGTTTTATGTCTTGAAAAGGACTAGACGGTGTGGCAAGTCGAGTGCTAGAAATAGCCTTGATACATTTTAAACACGTAGTATGATCATTAGAGGTCGATGATGAACATATTTATGATACAAGGCCCCTAAAACCGAATCCTTTCCTTTGATCAAAACACCACCTTGCTGCTTACTTTCTGTACCCATATCAACTGCTTACTTTCAGTACCCATATCAACTGCTTACTTTCAGTACCCATATCAACTGCTTACTTTCAGTCCCATATCAACTGCGTACTTTCCGCAAGTCTTGTCCTTCAAGCATTTACTTTTCGTAAGTCTTGTCCTTCAAGCATTTACTTTTCGTAAGTCTTGTCCTTCAAGCACTTACTTTCAGCACTAAAACCACAACCAACCCACTTACTTTTCAGCACTAAAATCACAATCAACCCCAAATCACAATCCCTTTCTGTACAAATCTTCAAAGAACTACTATCCACTAATTCCCTTGGGTTCGACCCCTACTTACCTCTTTACTATCCAATAGTAGAGTTACGAGTAGCGGACTTATAAATTTATCTTGCTTAGCACTCAACGACGTGCTCTGTCAAAATTGGCGCCGTTGCCGGGGAGTTGTAAATCGGAATAGTTGTTCTTTTTGTTTTTCTGTTTTTGTTTTGTCTTGCAGTTTGCTATGTCTTCTCAATACAGCAGAGAACCTTGGAACGATGAGGATGATGAGGAAGAGGACTACAAGGGCAGCAAGCTTATGTTAGAGATGCTTAGCCGTCTCCCCAAATTCGGAGGTGCCATTGGAGAAGACCCCGTGAGACATATACAAATGTTCCACTCCATTTGCGGCCGCATGAAGCCTAGAGACGAGTCATTAGAGGGATTCAAATTAAAATGTTTCAAATTTTCCCTAACAGACTTTGCACTATATTGTTATGACTCGTCTTGTGCAGATTATGAAAGCAACTATTGGGATCTGCGAGCCAAGTTTCTAGAAAGCTTTTCCTCGCCACTCCTTCGACTTGAAATCCGCGAGAAGATCATCACCCTTGAGCAATCCCGGGACGAAACATTGGACGAGTACTACTCGTACTTCGATTCCCTTGTAACGAGCTGCCCGCACCATGGACTCACGGACTTGGTTCTTCTTCAGAAGTTTCTTGGCGGGATGATGCCACATGTGTGGAATTGGCTAAATGATGCAGCGGGAGGATCGGTGAATGACTTAAGCATGAATGATCTTTGGAATTTGATAGATGATTTGGCCGAGAGGTGAAGACAAGATCAAGCCGAGTCACTCAACGAACTGTACAACATGTTGCACCTAGTCAAGACCGAAACCGAATCATGGGCGGCTGAAAAAGAAACCGAATCATGGGCGGCTCAAAAAGAAGCTATAAAACAAATCTATGAGTTGCTCAAGCCAAGAGTCATCAAAGAAGAGCCTACAATGGAGCCGGCAGAGGATGAGGACCCGCGGATGACCGAAGAAGAACCAGCCAAGACATGCCCAGTCCTCATTTCCAACCTGTCCGAGGAAGTCCCGGTCCTAACTGCCGAGTTGCCCAAATCAGACCCGGACCTCAGTGTGATTGCCCCCGGAGACCATATAAATGACGAGGATGAGGACCCATGGTTGCTTGAAGAAGAGATCCACTCAGATTGCCCCTGGGAGTTAGAAGAAAAACTGCCCGATTCAGTCCCGGTCCTCATCACCAATCTGCCCGAGGAAATCACGCCAGTCCAGCACCTCATTGCCAAACCAGCCGAGTCTAACACAATCCTTACTGCCGAGCCAACAGAAGTCCCGGTCCTCATTGGCAAGCTTGCCGAGACAGCCCCGATCCTCACGGACGGGCTGGTCGAGAAAGGCCCGGACCTTATGGCCGAGAAACCACAACTTGACCCTTTATGTTTTATGCAGATCATTGCCACCGAAGAGCATGTAGTCAATAATGATGCGGTGCAAGGGGAGTTGGAGGCAGAACAAGGGCAAGAAAAGCCAATGATGGAGCGCTCACTCACCACAAGTCAACAAAGCGGCTCGGAAAACTCACTTGTTCCAAGACAACCCATCTCCGCTGCCACAAAGAAGAAGCTTGGCAGGGGCGCATGCTTGATGTCGCCTACACTTGATGGCACAATGCTGAACTTCCAAACTTGCAAAGGTGCCAACCATTTGAACATGAAGAAGCGACAAAGACATGGCCCAAAAGAATGGAAGCCGGGATGGAGAAATACAAAGCCACGACTCAAAAGACCAGCAGCTATGATCGAAAGACCCTTACCTTCTTGGGAGAATAGGAAGGCAAAACCTCCGAAACAATGGAAACCGGACCCGAGCACATCATCTCATAAGAACTCGGGGAAGGTCAAGGCAAGGATAAATGCAAGAGCCGCGGCAAAATTTGACTTGAGCCGCCCATGGGACCCCGACCCCTCCTGAGTGAGGTATTGTCGAGCCAACGACGTTAAACAAAGGCACTGGTCGGGAGGTAACCCGACATCTATCTTATTTTCAGTCATTTTATTTTATGTCATTTAGTTTTTGCCTTAATTCGTACTCACCCATTCCTTCTCTTGTAAATATTTGCTTGCAATCGGCTTTTAAACTAAGTCATGCCGAGAGGCACGCCTTCGTTCAAAAGTGTGGGGTGAGAACAACCTTTGCACATATTTATTTAACATGTTTTCTTTTTCCTTATCCCTTAATATTAACTTTTTGAAATTATGAACTTGAAAATGTTAAATAGATGGATCTTAATTCATGCATTTACCTTGTGAAATCTCAACTGTATAAAAACTTGAGGATGTAACTTCTTGTTTGTCCCTTTGTGCTGAGATATACAGGGGATGTGGAGTTGACATAAAATGACCTAGAGAGGCTTGGCAAGCACTCGAAGGATCGAATTTTACTATATGGTTTACGAAATCAGTGGAGGCTGCACTTCGGGTTTCATTGAAGATTGAAGTCATCTCCGCCGTGCAGCGTTTATGCAAGAGGCGGGACGGGAATCAAACCGTCCTATCTCTAGTCCTAGTAGCCGAGAAAATAGATGAGCGACCCTCATCTTGACCCGCGCGAAACGGCGAGGATGAGAAAGAGCGGGGAGGTATTTCCATATGCTCTCGGGCGATGATTGGACCTCCCAAAAGATTGAGAAAATGGACAAGCAAATCACAAAGAAGCAAAGCTCGAAGAAGCAAATCAAAGGCCGAAGGCCAAATTCTTTGAAGGTTTTAACCGAAACAAAAGTGAAGAAGCTCCAATTCAAAATCAAAAGCCGAAGGCCAAATCACTTCAAAAGCTGTCCCTCATCAAAAGAAAATCAAAGAGCTCAACTCAGTGAAACCCGAACCAAATCATGTGCTAGAGAAAGCTACAAGATGACCATATAGTGCGAGTCGGTCCCAAGAATGCAGTCCAGGAGCCTGAAAAGGGCTATCTCCCGAATCATCCGAATTAATTTGCATTTCAGCTCGAAGGTACAAGTATCAAGTTTCTTCTAAGTATTTACACGGTTTAGATTGGTAACAAATAAGTATTGCATGAATAGGATAAATCTAGTCCCACATTCTCACTTTCCTATTTAAGAGTTTTTACTTGGATTGTGTGTGCCTATCTTTTAAATAGCATTGTTCGGGACGAACAAGTATAAGTGTGGGGTGATCTGATGGACCATATTTATATGATTCATTAAGACAGTTAAACCCACCAAATTAGACGCTTTGTCTTAACAACTCTTACTTGTTAGTTTCACTTTTGTTCTACAGGCTATTTCAAGGATTAGAGATGAAACGAGCTAAAAAGGAGTTCTTAAAGCTAAAAATGGATTACAAGTCATTCCAGACTACGACCAGATTCCGGCTTTACAACCTTCATGAACCCAACGTGGAATCACTCAAACATGTCCCAATGACTTGTTCCAAACCTCAACAAAGATCAAGAACTCAAAGTCAAGCCACCCATGTGCAAGGCATGTGCTCCGATGGCTTTTTGGAGCAAAAGATCTCATTCCACTCACTTCTTCTCCTCCTCCACCTCACCACCGGCGGCTTCCATGGGGAGATGACACATGGGCGGCGGCTTTTGAAGCCCTCCTCCCCCTCTTGACATGTGTTGGCCTCTCCTCCACATCTTCTCCTCCTCCTTGCCTATAAATACTACATCTCCTCCTCCTTGAATCAATGTCCCATTTTGGTGCCAAAGTTACAAGTTTTAGTTTCATGTTCTAGTCCTTTAATCACTTGTAACTTTGGTAGAAAATCTCACTACAATCCTTGTAACTTTGGTAGAAAATCTCACTACAATCCTTGTAAAACACTTTACTTTGAATCAAAAGCTCCAACTTTGTTCTTGAGTTTTACTTTCGAAAACCTTTACTTTCCTGTCTTTCAATACCTTTACTTTTCCAAGCACTTAGCTATGATGTCCTCTTCCATGGATATGCGTTGCTAAACCCTTCATTCGGTTGAAGGGGTGTGCTTGTATCAAAACATGTTTTAGACCCTTCTCTTAGTGCCTCTATTGTGTTTAAACTTGTTCTATGTGCCATATATTAGGTTAGAACACTATTGGTTGAGTGGAGGCTCGAAAGATCAAAGCTCTTCCATGGGGTTCGTTAACATACGTGGTTAAGTGGAGGCTCGAAAGAGCAAAGCTTTTCTGTAGAGTTCAACCTCTTTAAAACACCACTTGGTTGATCGGAAATGATTGATCAGGTGGATGCACATAAGGCTAAGATACTTCGAAAGGAGGAATTAGCCTAAATAGAACAAGTGTTCTATGTCTTGAAAAGGACTAGACGGTGTGGCAAGTCGAGTGCTAGAAATAGCCTTGATACATTTTAAACACGTAGTATGATCATTAGAGGTCGATGATGAACAGATTTATGATACAAAGCCCCTAAAACCGAATCCTTTCCTTTGATCAAAACACCACCTTGCTGCTTACTTTCAGTACCCATATCAACTGCTTACTTTCAGTACCCATATCAACTGCTTACTTTCAGTCCCATATCAACTGCTTACTTTCCGCAAGTCTTGTCCTTCAAGCATTTACTTTTCGTAAGTCTTGTCCTTCAAGCATTTACTTTTCGTAAGTCTTGTCCTTCAAGCATTTACTTTTCGTAAGTCTTGTCCTTCAAGCACTTACTTTCAGCACTAAAACCACAACCAACCCACTTACTTTTCAGCACTAAAATCACAATCAACCACAAATCACACTCCCTTTCTGTACAAATCTTCAAAGAACTACTATCCACTAATTCCCTTGGGTTCGACCCCTACTTACCTCTTTACTATCCAATAGTAGAGTTACGAGTAGCGGACTTATAAATTTATCTTGCTTAGCACTCAACGACGTGCTCTGTCAAGGCTCGAAAGAGCAAAGCTTTTCCATGAGGTTCGTGAACATACTCGGGTAAGTGGAGGCTCGAAAGAGCAAAGCTTATTCGAGGAGTTCAACCTTCCTTAAACACCACTTGGTTGATCGGAAATGATTGATCAGGTGGATGCACATAAGCTAAGATACTTCGAAAGGAGGAATTAGCATAAGTAGAACAAGTGTTCTATGTCTTGAAAAGGACTAGACGATGTGGCAAGTCGAGTGCTAGAAATAGCCTTGATACATCTTTGAACACATAGTATGATCATTAGCGGTCAATGATGAACAGATTTATGATACAAGGCCCCTAAAACCGAATCCTTTCCTTTGATAAACACCAACTCTTCATTCTACTTTCAGTCTCAATATCAACTGTTTACTTTCAGTACTTTACTTTACGCACTTTACTTTTCAGTCTTTACATTTCCGCACTTTACTTTCAGTTATTTACTTTCCGCTCACTACAGACGTTTTCAACATCAATCCAACATAACTTTGGCACGTATTGCGCTTGAAACACAGCGTGCGACAAACCAAAAGTATTTTGTTTGGTTGATATTGAACTCGACTGTTCCAGCAATTTACTTTTCAGTCATTTACTTTTCAGTACTAAAATCACAACCAACCCCCAACTATCTTATTCAATTTTCCATTCTCGAAAGAACAACTATCCACTAATTCCCTTAGGTTCGACCCCTACTTACCGCTTTACTACCCAATAGTGAAGTCACGAGTAGCGGACTTATAAATTAATTTTGTACACATTGCCTCGCGACAAGGCAGTGCTGTCACCCATCTGCTACCTCTGGCCACCCAAAGATTTGACGCAACCGCGTCATCGTGCAATGGTACTCCACACCTCTGAAAGTGTACCTGAATCCCTCATATTCCCTAGGTCCAATGTAGTGGTAACCGGTGAGGAACTCAAAAGTGTCATCTACATTAGCATCACTGCGGAGCGTAAGCAATCCAGGCCAACCACATCTGTCCTACAGCCCCCTGAACCTCTCTAAGAATCCGCAATGCTCCAGAAAGAACTGCTCAACCCACATGGGCGGCTTATGTGCAAGCGCCATGAATGCCTCAAATGTTTGCTGCCTTTCATCGACAACAGCCAGAACTACTGCCTCAGCAACAACAGGCGGAGGCTGGGCTCTGCGAGCACGGGATGAACTAGCACGAGTCGATGGACGAGACATCTTGAGTTGAAAAAAAAATCTGAAACTGCCTGAAACCGCGCACCCCTTCTGCAATTATGTTCCGCGGAGGTCTGTGCAATTTTCCTAAAATCTTCAGACGTGCGCGCTTTTATTCTTCAGACGTCCGCGAGTTTACCAGATTTCCAGATCTGAGCTCCGATCGACTTCCGTTCGCTAATCCGACTAATCCACCTTCAATCCGCACCAAACCTTAATCCAATAATAATCCAATCGGTAAGTCTTTACCTCGATCCGGCGGAGCTTTGATTTAGCTGAGAATTGCCGATATCCTCCTCCTCTTTTCTGTCGCCTTTTCAGGCAGAACGAGAAAATCGCGAACGTTTTTTTTCTTTGCCGAAACACCCAGATCTGGAAAACGAGCCCGATTTAAACTCTGCGATGTACCGCGGACGTCTTCATCATTTAATTCTGCGGAGGTCTGATGATTTAACATAATTTTATAGGCGTCCGCGATTTAATTGTTCAGACGTGCGCCCAATCCACTGATGCTGAATTCCTTTCTTCATCCAATCACCTGAAACCACCAGAAACAAAAATGCACTCGGGGCGCATTATTAGGGTACCAATTCCACTAATTAATCTACTCCTAACATGTGTAAAGTAAAAACACACCGGGTTGCCTCCCGGTAAGCGCCCTTGTTTTACGTCCTTGGCTGAACATTACCTCTAGCTAGGTAGAATACACCGGCTCCGCCAGTTCAACGTCCTCCGTGGTTGCCTCAAACCCATCATAGTATGGCTTGACTCTTTGCCCATTCACTTTGAAACTCTCTCCTCCTTCGGGTATTCGCAATTCCAACGCCCCATGATTGTACACCTTTACAACGACGTATGGACCTGTCCAACGAGAACGCAATTTTCCAGGCATAAATATTAATCTTGAGGAAAATAAAAGTACCTTTTGCCCCACTTCATAGTTGCGCCTCAATATGTACTTGTCATGGTACATTTTCGCTCTCGCTTTGTAGTTTGACTGGCTCTCATAAGCCTCTAAGCGGAGCTCCTCCAACTCACTCAACTGTAGCTTTCTTTCAACCCCTGCATTGGTTAGATCAAAGTTGCATGTTTTAATTACCCAGAAAGCTTTATGTTGTACCTCAACCGGGAGATGACAAGCCTTCCCATAAACCAGTCTAAAAGGCGACATTCCAATTGGCGTCTTGTAGGCGGTCCTGTAAGCCCACGATGCCTCTTCAAGTCTTATTGGCCAATCCTTTCTCGACGGCTTCATCGTCTTCTCTAGTATAGACTTGATCTCTCGGTTCGACACTTCAGCTTGTCCATTAGTTTGAGGGTGGTAGGCGGTGGATACTCGATGATAAACACCAATGTGTTTGAACACCGACGATACGGAACGATTGCAAAAGTGGGATCCTTGGTCACTGATCACCGCCTTTGGTACTCCATACCTACAAAAGATATTAGTACGCAAGAAATCCACCAACGTCTTACCATCATCATGTTTGGTGGCCTTAGCTTCAACCCACTTAGACACATAATCAACAGCAACCAATATATATTGCAAATTATACGCAGAGGGAAACGGTCCCATAAAATCAATACCCCATATATCAAATATCTCATCAACAACAATGGGCATTTGAGGCATTTCGTTTCTAGCAGAAATATTCCCTACGCGTTGACATCTATCACATGCTTTGCAATGGTTATATGCATCCCTAAACAAATGTGGCCAATAGAACCCACTATCAATTATTTTCCTAGATGTTCTCTTCGGTCCAAAATGACCACCACACGCATGTTCATGACAAAAAGCAAGCACAGAAGAAATCTCAGACTCATGCACACACTTTCTAACAACTTGATCCGAACCAATTTTCCACAAATAAGGGTCATCCCAAATATAATATCTCGAATCATGCTTAAGCCTTAAACGTTGAGCAATAGTAAATGACGAAGGAAACTTGCCTCCCACCAGGTAATTAACTATGTTAGCTTACCATGTTGCTTTTTCTTTCACAGCAAATAAATACTCGTCCGGGAATGTTTCGGTTATAGCTCCAGTTTCCTCCTTTCTCACTATTCGGCTCAAGTGATCGGCCACGGTGTTCTCAATGCCCTTCTTGTCTTTTATTTCCACATCAAACTCTTGTAGCAAGAGGATCCATCTAATCAGCCACGGCTTGGACTCCTTTTTCATCATCAAATAGCGAATAGCTGCATGATCAGAAAAGACAACAATTTTAGAACCAAGCAAATATGGGCAAAATTTTTCTTAAGCAAATATAACGGCTAAAAGCTCTTTTTCGATTATGGAATAATTTCGCTGAGCCGCGTCAAGCGTCCTAGACGCATAATGGATCACCACAGGCTTCTTTTCCTTCCTTTACCCGAGCACCGCTCCAACTGCGTAGTCGCTAGCATCACACATTATCTCGAAGGGTTGTGTCCAATCCAGTGCTTGAATGATGGGTGCACTAGTCAGTGCCGCCTTAAGATCATAGAATGCTGCCTTGCATTCCTCCGTAAACTCAAATGGTGCATCCTTTTGTAGCAATCTAGAGAGAGGTAGCACCCTTTTTGAGAAGTCCTTTAAAAACCTACGATAAAATCCTACATGTCCCAAAAATGACTTCACACCACGCTGATCAGAAGGGTAAGGCAAGCTAATAATCAAGTCAATTTTAGCCTTATGTACTTGTATTCCTTATCTAGAAACAACATGTCCCAATACTATACCGTGAGTGACCATAAAATGATATTTTTCATAATTCAAAACCAAGTTTGTCTCCTCACAGCGTGCAAGCACTCTACCAACATTAAGCAAGCATTCATCAAAAGTATTTCCATACACAGTGAAGTCATCCATGAACACTTCAAAACAGTCACTAATCAATTCCGAGAAAATACTCATTACCACACGCTGGAAGGTACCAGGCGCGTTGCACAAACCAAAAGACATGCGTCGAAACGCAAATGTACCGAATGGGCACGTGAAAGTAGTTTTCTCCTGGTCTTCGGCTGCAATCGAAATTTGATTATACCCAGAAAATCCATCTAAAAAACAAAAGTAAGGCTTACCTGCGAGCCTATCCAACATCTGGTCAATGAACGGCAAAGGAAAGTGATCCTTGCGTGTCGCTGCATTTAGCTTTCTGTAGTCGATGCACATGCGCAATCCGTTCTGGATTCTCTTTGTCACCAACTCACCTTGAGCATTAAGCTCCGCTATAATTCATGTCTTCTTCGGTACTACATGTACGGGGCTTACCCATTGACTTTCTGAAATGGGATAAATCACGTCAGCATCTAAGAGGTTTTGTACCTCTTTTTGAACCACCTCCATCATCAGTGGGTTCAATCTATGCTGCGGCTGCCTCACAGGTTTGGCTCCATCCTCGAGAAAAATCCGGTGCATGCACACGGTAGGGCTCACTCCTTTGATGTCCGCATGTGTCCATCCAATCGCGGTCTTATGTTTCTTCAGTACCGCTGCCAATCTCTCCTCCTGATTAGGCTCCAAGCCATTCTTGATTATGACCGGCAACATCTCACCTTCTCCCAAAAAGATATACTTTAAATTCTCGGGTAAGGGCTTAAGCTGCAACTCAGGTGCATGTACAACAGATGGTACAAGTGTAGATTTATTAGTTAAAGCAACTTGATTAGCCTCATACCTTGGGGTTGATGGTGCCAAAACTCTAAGCTCCTGTAGCATGTCACTAGTATCACGAAGCATCCCCATTGATGCGCCACGTGACTCAATAGCCTTCCTCAAAATTATTTCAAGCACATCATTCCCATAAGGAATATCGGAAGACTCCACTAGCTCATCGATCGCATCCAAAGCGTGTACTCCTACATCATCAGGTGGATATTACATAGCTTGATATATATTAAAGTTTATTACCTCACCTTCCACCTCCATGGAAAGCGTGCCACTATCCACATCGATCTTAGCTCTAGCCGTCTTCAAGAATGGCCTACCAAATAGAATTGGTGGCTGATCTTGTGCTCCCTCATCATCCATTTTCAGCACATAGAAATCTGCAGGAAAAATAAGATTTTCTACCTGCACCAAAACATCCTCGATCACACCCAAAGGTTGGGTGCATGATCGGTCAGCCAATTGAATGGTCAAACCCGCGGGTTTAAGTGGACCAATACGCAAAGATAAGTACAAAGAGTAAGGAATAACATTTATGGAAGCACCAAGATCAAGCATGCAATTTTCGATCTTCATGTTACCAATAACACATGGAATAGTAAAAGTCCCGGGATCCTTACACTTTTTGGGCACCTTCCTTTGTATCGCTGCTGATACACTTTCTCCAAGCATGACCTGATCATTCTTAGTTGTACGCCTACGGTTAGTACATAATTCTTTAAGAAATTTTGCGTACCTTGGAATTTGCCGAATAGCCTCAATGAGTGGAATGTTGATTTCCACCTTGCTAAACAACTCCCAAACCTCCTTTTCTGTGATAGACTTCTTGTTGGTCTTAGAAACCTGCATTGGGAATGGTAGAGGGAGTGTTACAATTTGGAGTTTCCTTACCAGAATATGGGGAACCCGCGTACGTCTTCTGATTATCTTCCGCGGACGTCTCTTTATTTTGTAATTCATCAGGCGTCCGCGCTTTAATTGGTGAGACGTCCGCCTGATCCACTGAGGTCGAATCTTCATTCAGCTCTTCTCCTCCATTCTTCAATTGCTTTCCACTCCTAAGCATTACAGCGCTAATGTTGGACTTTGGGTTGGGAATCGTTTGTGACGGCAGCTTCGCTTTGTCTTCTCGCTTTTCGTAAACGGCGATGGCAATTTGAGACACTTGCTTCCTTAGCTTGTTAACGTCTCCAGCTTGTTAGCCCATCTTTTGAGTGAGTTCCTTGAACATGCCTCTCATTTCCTCTCTCAATTCCTTGATCGGGTCCTCGTCTCCTTGTTTGATGTGTGGTGGTTTGTACGGCTGCTTTTGTGGGTACGAGGATTGCCCCACATCGTAATTGTTGTTCCTTTGCCAACCACCATCATTTTGCCGAGGTTGCCATTTGTTGTTGCCTTGGTATCCATCATACCTCCTTGGTGGCAAATCTCCCTTGTTCATGTAGCCCACTATATTCACGTCTTCTGTTCTTTCCTGAAAAATAGCGTTATCATTATTCATTGAATTAAAAGTGTACTTGTTTACCTTACACTCAACTTGTTGATTGCTTTGTGGTTGTTGCGTCACTATTTGAGCCATCATATTCTTCAGTTCCTGCAATTCAGAATGTACATTCACGTTAGCAACTGGTGCAGGTTTATGTGTTTCTTCTAAATACCTTGTGCTCTCGGCAACTCTCTCAATCAACTCCCATATCTCCTCGGGGTACATGTCAAGGATAGACCCTTGAGCCGAGGCATCTAGCATTCTTGTTTCCATTAGAATCATCCCATCCATGAAGTATTCAAGCAACATCCTTTGTGGGATTCCATGATTCGGACAACTCTCTTCTAATTGCCTAAACCTCTCCAAATAATCGAACAACGTTTCTCCACGTCCTTGTCTAAGCATAGAGAGCTCCTTTCTTGTTTGAGCCGCCTTCGAATGGGAGTAGTACTTGTCCATGAACTTCCTTTGCATTTGATCCCATGAAATAATCGAACCTGAAGGCAAAGACATTAACCAAGATTTAGCTTGACTTACTAAAGAAAAAGGGAATGCCTTTAATTTAAAAATATATTCCGGAACCGATGCCGATTACATGGACATGCAAACTCCCTGAAATTCCTTCAAGTGCCTTAGGGGGTTCTCATCGGGCATTCCTCCAAACTTGGGCAAGTGGTGTATCACCCCACCCTTTATCTCGATATCTTCTGCGTCCTCATCCAACCTAATGCACCAAGGTGCCTCATCAATATACGACGCACAAACTCCTCTCGTAGTGCGTCCCAAATCCCGATGCCTCGCTAACTTTCCATATTGGTTTCCTCCACCGAGGTAATCTCGATCCAACTCATCCTCGTAATCCTCATGTCTAGCTGCACGAGGTCTAGCATACTCATTCACAAATTACTGATTTCTGGGGGGTGGTATTCTTTGATTACCAGCGGGCAGTCCTTGCCTCTGTTCTTGTATGTTATCTCCTAGTACACTCCTTCGCTCTTCATGATCACGTTCAACACTCTCAGTGACATTGTTACTTAAACAGAAATAATCAAGTGACAAAATAAAAGACAATAAAATAAAATTAAAAGAAAGAAATACTTAGTGAGATTCTTCGTTACCGATCCCCGGCAACGGCGCCAAAATTTGACAGGCGTCGTTGTACCTGTCAAAAAGAGTATTTTATAATTCCGACTAGCAGGTGGTAAGTCGGGTCGTATCCACAGAGATCGATATAAGAATATGTTCACTAAGTACGAGAGTGACAATGGGGCTGGAAATTTCAAACAAGTAAATAAAAAACACAAGCAAGCAACAATGATCACTTATCAAGAGAGAAATCGTCACACAGATTCAAATATGAAATATCAAAGACATGTGCAAGCTAGAACTTTCGACTGTGATGCAAGACCAAATCATGGACAAATCCGTTTTGATTTCTAATGTTCTACAACTTAGAGCTTTCCCGCTAAGGTTATACTCCCCGTTCTTGTTCTAGTACTTAGTCTCGCGCTAGCGATAACCAAGACCCTAACTCGCTAGAGTTGCATGAAGATTTAAACAAGTTGTCCTATGGTGTTTAATCCTAGTGGTGTATTACTCGTGTCCTAGTTCGCTATCCCCGCTAGGTTGCTAGTAAACTTGACAATCAGAATCAACAAACAAATAAAAGCTCCCCCGCTAAGGTTTCACTCATGCTAGCAAATCAATTCCATAAACATTGCATAGTAATATGACACAAAACACAGAAATAAGTATAGGTCACAAGTCAAAACATCACAATTTCGAGTTCTAGCCTACACATAGTTTAGCTACTCATCGCAAAGGAATACATCATCAAGTTTTTGAATGGGATGAAACAAAAATACTGATGACGAACTCTCCACCAAGCTGCAGCTCAACTCCAACACTTGAATCCAGCCACGAATCCACGCTCAAGCTTCTGTAATTGCCGTCCTTCTCCAAGCGTTCTTCCCTCTTTTCTACTCCCCTCCTCGTCTTTTCTCTCGCCTTTTCTTTGCTGCAATCGAGAGCCAGCCTCTCGAGAATATGTCTCCTCGAATTATGTTTTTTCCTTCCCGAGATTGCAAATCCGAAATTAGGAAATTCGACTGCCAGCTGGACCCGCGGCCGTCTTCGTCATTTAACTTCCGCGGAGGTCTGAACAATTATCGAAACTCAGTAGACCTCCGCACATTTAATCCTTCAGGCCTACGCGCTCTGCGCTGACTCAAACTTGAAGCACTTCGGACTTCATTTCTTCGACGCAAAACATCTTCTAACAGACTCCCTTTAGCCGATATTCCTTCCATGGTCTCCGAATGCACCTGAGAACGAAAACTACACACAGGTAGTGAAATAATACACATGCAACCACTAAGAGACGGGGTTTTAACACAGAAAATAGTCGTACAACTACGACTTATCAGACTTCAGCGCCGGTTATCATTTGCGATGGGGCTTTTGACCCAGAAAAGAGGAGAGCTGGATATGGGGTGGCTGTCCTAGTCCAAAAGAAGCTAGTGGCGATTAAGGCAGGGTGGGAGGACAACATCTCGTCAGTCTTCGGAGCGGAGTGTAGAGCTCTTCGGTTGGGCATGTTTCTGGCGGAGGATTTTAGAATGGAACATGCCATTTTCTGCTCTGACACTCGGGCGCTGAATTTTGCAGTGTGGAGGGAAGGAGTTAATGTACAACTAATTGGGGAGTGCATGGACCTGCTGGACAACCACCAAAACTGGAAACTTTATGGCATCTCGAGGGAGCAGAGTGTAGTTACGGACTGGCTGGCTCGAAAGGAGCGCGCGGAGCAGTGGGAGTGGAGTGATGAGGGGCCTTCCCCGAAGGCGTCCCAGTTGCATGATCTCTAGTTTCTTGCTTCCCTCTTTGTTTCTGTGTGTGTTTCATTGTGCTTTGTTTTGCTTCTGCCTTTGTTGTTGGGGTTTTCACCCCTTGAACCATCAAAAAAATGAAGCGATGTTTAAAGTAGACATAAGACAGCGCTTAATAATGAAACGCTGTTTTAAGTAGACATAAGACAACGCTTAATAATTAAGCACTGTCTAAAGTCCCGACATAAGTTTATTTAACAAACTTATTTTTCTGGGTAATGTTGTCGATTTACTATTTGGCTTTCAAAACATACGTTTAATATAAAAAAATATTTAAATTATTGTAAGCCGTTAAAAGTCAATTTTGCGTTACAGTTGCACTTTGAAAACATAACTGTAATATAAAAATTATTTCTACATTGTAAGCCATTGTAAATCAATAATTTATTTAATTCATGGAATAAAAAGTTGTCACTCATTTATTGAAAATATCGTGAGCCGTTCACCATTCTGCCATTTTTCGGATGGGTTGACCATGGGAAACGTGAAATCCTTCCCCTCCTTAGCATACTCATTGCGTCAATGACGATCAGATTGCATCTCTTCATAAAATTACGCCGAATGCGACTATCTTGATGTGCATCCCAAGTAGCTATACTTTACAAGCTAATCATTTTTAATACCTATAACATTTGTCAACAAATTGAATTAATTACATTTTTTGAGTTACCGCTTTGTACCCAAAACTCCTTCTACCAAATTTCCTTAGCGCTTTCTGGGATCATGTTCCATGATGTCCATGTTGCATCCCAGCATTTTGATGAACATCAAATGGGAAGAAACTGTTACAAAATTAGGGATCACATAATGGGTGGATTTATCAAAACCATCAATATGAAGGGTACAATGAGTTCTTACCAGTTTCTTCCAACAGGTGTAATGTGCACTCTACGATCGATCGACGTCACGTGGATTGTCCCCGAAACCAACAAGGTCAAATGAAGGAGACATATTGCCAATATTCAATTGAAAGGAAGTATGTTGTAAATGAATGTTGTGGGTTGAATGATGAAAAAGAGTTCTCATATATATAGGGCACTTGTCTGAAATATGTCTGGATACTTTTTCCGTCGAAATTCCCTCACGTTTCCGTCGACGGAAAACACATGGAATATTGGCGGAAAATTTGGAAATAAGCAACGGTCAATAAATAATGGTAACTAAAAGTGACGGAAATGTACAACGGTCAATAAATAACGGTAATTAAAAGTGTAATGGAATAATGACGGAAATGTGACGGAAATTTGAAAATAATTTCACTAAATGACGGTAACTAAAAGTGTAATGGAGTAATGACGGAATTGTGCCGAAAAATTAACGGATAATTTTTACAACATATACTGGAAATGGGGTTCAAGATGATTCTAAAGAATTTCATGGCTCTTGAGTGAGATGGGTTTCTTACAAGACAACTGAAATTTTATAACAGGTGGCATGAACTCACCTAGTTGAATTGCAACCAGACTTGAGTTGAGAATTGTCAGAACATCACTTTGGTTTGAATTCTCAACTCCAGTCTGGTTGCAATTCAACTAGATGAGTTCATGCCACCTGTTATAAAATTTCAGTTGTCTTGTAAGAAACTCATCTCAGCCAAGAGCCATAAAATTCTTCAGAATCATCTTGCACCCCATTTCTAGTATGGGTATTATTTTCCGTCTTCGTTTCCTCACATTTCCATCGACAGTGACGAAAAACACATGTAATATCGGTTATAAATTTTGAAATAGACAACGGTCACTAAATAACGGTAACTAAACCAGTAACAGAGTAGTGGCAGAAATGTGACGGAAAAATTGAAAATTTTCCAGGCGACGGAATTAGGCGACGGTATACACCGACGGAATGTGAGCGAATAACATCTGCGAGCAGTTTCTGTCACTACATTTCCGTCGATAATCCGAGTACTTATTCGCGACGGAATGTTTGTTGACGGAATTATGCCGGAAATACAACGAATTTATTTTTGGTGACGGATTTGTGCCGAAAATTTAACGTATTATGTTTCCGGCGCTGTTTCTGGCGACGGAAATTTGTGGACGGAAAATTTTCCAAAATTGTAGTGGGAAGCAATTTTACGGTAATCTGCAATGTTGCTATTGTCGCATGATTGCACGCACTACATTACTTGTGTGTTATCTCGTGCACAATGGTAAATTTTTTAGTGCAATCCTTAAACATTTAACAGTTATAAAACTTCGATGTACTCAATGAACTAAAATCTAACATTACGTCATCAAATTACTGTTAAAATTATACGACAAAACAGTCATTCATTAAAAGTTTATCATATAACTACAGTTAATGAAATCTTTATATCAATAAAGACATAGATGCAATGCTATTAAAATCGATCCGGTCAAGTCAATGGGTCAGTGGTTCAACCGGGTTGACCCGGATTGACCCGCACATATTAAAAATAAAATATTTATATATGATATTATAATTTAACATATTTATGACTTGAATAAATATTACATGTTTATGATCTGATTACAACAATATATCATAACAAATTTAGAATTTGATAAAGTACAAATCAATAATACAACAATAATAGAATAACAATTAACAATTTTATTTTAATTTGCAAATTTAAAATTTGATATAGTACAAATCAATAATACAACAATAATATAGCAACAATAACAAGTTTAGTCTTAATTTGCAAGTCACAACAATTTTAGTCTTAATTTACAAACATCACTACTAATTTTTCCATAATTTTCGTCTCCAAGACTATACCGGAAGAGGGACGGAAAGTTGACGGAAAAACGCGAATTTCCGTCAACATTCCTTCGACCACGACGATGTCAGAAATTTTCCCGACGGTAAATAATTTCCGTCGACATTTCGTCAGCTCATTCCGTCGACGTGCCGTTTCTATTCGTCATATTTTCGGTAATATAATTCAGGCTGCGTGGCGTTGATATTCCGTCACAGTTACGTAAAACATTTGCGTCTACACTCCGTACATATTACGTTAAAGTCTTTTCCGTCACCTTTCAGTCTAAATTCCTTCGACATTATAATCCGTCAATCTTTCGTCTATATTACGCTACTCACATTTCCGTCATTTGTCCGGCATACTTCCGTCAATATATATTATCGGCAATTATCGATCTACGTTCCGCCGTCGTGCTTTTCCGTCGTTGTTACGATACTGGTATTTCCGTCATTGTTCCGGCCAATTCCGTCAATATATATTATCGGCAATATTTCATCTACGCTCCGTCATATAAATTTTCCGTTGTAGTTCCGTCGTTGTTACGATACTGGTATTTTCGTCATTGTTCCGGCCAATTCCGTCAATATATATTATCGGCAATATTTCATCTACGCTCCGTCATATACATTTTCCGTCGTAGTTCCGTCGTTGTTACGATACTGGTATTTCCGTCATTGTTCCGGTAAATTCCGTCAATATATATTATCGGCAAAAATCCATCTTCACTCCGTCATCCTTATTTTCCGTCTACATTCCATCTACACTCCATCATCCTCATTTTCCGTCTACTCTTGTTTCCGGTACTGTTATAAATTCCTAAATCAAATGTCTAATTTAACAAAATTAATTTAATAAAATTAATTTAATTTAATAAAATTAAATGTCTAATTTAACAAAATTAATTTAATGAAATTAAATGTTTTAACAAAATTAATTTGAAATTAGACATTATTTTGCACATTTAACAAAATTAATTTAATAAAATCAAATGTAACAAAATTCGAAATTTGAAATTATATCAAATAATTCAAATCAAACAAAATTAAAATGGCTAATTTCTGCGGTCTTCATTCGATTCCTGATGGCCATCATGGTTGTTTCCATCCGAGCTTCGACCGGAGGGCGGCTGGTATCCAGAAGTACTGAGCATTCTCATCATAGCAGCTTGCATTTGCATCATTTGGTCCATGCTCTCTCTCAGGGACTCCTGTTGTTGTTGCATGCTCCTCAAATTAGCCTCCTGTCGGGATTCTATGCGCTCTAAACGCGGCACAAGCTCCTGAGTGTAATCGTTCGATGATTGGCTCCTTGCTCCATGCGAGCTGGCACACGACTGGCTGCCCGTTGATGAGAACTTGTCCGACACTAATGTTGCTGCAGGACCATACAAATACGGTATCCCGGACCTTGGGTGAACTCCCATGACAGTTGCAGCGGCCTCTACCAGCTTTTCATCCGGTACCCTTTCATCTGTAACGCGATCCTTCAGGACCAGAGCTTCAGCATCAGCAAGCTGTTTCTGCACATTCGTACAAATGAAACAAAAAAATTGTGAGTCCCAAATATATGTAATAAAAAAATACAATAAGAAACATATTATTGAGTTACATTTATACTATTAATAAACAAATATAATTTGTTTAATACCCTTTTGTTCTCCCAATCAGGTATCAGATACGTCCCATCCTGCCGCTTGTATTTCTTGTCAAACATATCAGTTAGCAACACTTGTCTTTTATTGTCCTTTTCCTGCAAATTGTTTGCAAATGTGTTGTGAAAAAATTTAACTATAAAAATTGAATTATTAGTGTAACAATTTAATGATAAATTTGTTGTGAAAAATTGAAGTGTAAAAATTGAATTATTACCATCTTCGCATGGTGAAAGTGTGCCGGTCTAGACCCAAATGCGTGTAATTTCGGGCCGTTTCTGGCAAGTTTGGCAGCACACGTTTGCTTGTTCTTTTCGCTGCGGGCTATGAATGATGGGTCCGTATTAAATCGAGCTCTTCCCGCATCTATGTGATCTTTGGTCAACCATTTCGGGCCTTTGGTTTTCCCGGTTCGCAAACCTCTCCACGAATCTTGTAGAATCTTAGCCGCCTTCTTCCTAAAGTTGGCCTCAATTTGGTCGGTGTGTATCGGATCCCACCGGTACAAGCTCTACATATACATTACACAGAATCATAAAACTATTTAATCGAAAACCAAATTACCCAAAAAATAATGCAACTGCTACAATTTTTTTACCTTGAAGTGTCGAAACCACTTCACCGGAGCTTGTGGATCACATGTCTCCACTGTCGTCCAACCAATCTTAAAGCCAGGTCCAATGCATTGAAGGCCGATTTTGTTAACAGCCGAAGGGGGGTCAAAGCTGAAAAAATTAAAAGGTAACATTTATAATATGGTTAACATAAACAAGCTGCACAAATTTATGTACAATAAAAGTACTCACTTGTCATCCCCAGCTGGATTGATCCAAGGCCGAGTATCATGTGGCATTGAACCCAACGGAGTCTCCTCACTAACTCCGCCACCGGCCGAAGTCTCTCCTCTAACAAAATCTGGCCGCATTGCGTCATCATGATCGTCAGCATATGCCGGAGGTGGGGCCCTCTCTTCGGCATCCTCGTCCATGTTCACCCCCACCATATGAAACAGGTCGTCGATTGAGTACTCATCCACTTCTGGTAAGACTCTGTATTCGTCCATAGGATTCATAGAAGGTCTGTAAAGGTCTGGACTTGGACGTCTGTCCCCGATTGACGATGGTGTACTTTGCCTTTCCTCACCCCCTTGTCTCGCAGGGATATGATCCTGTACCGGAACATAAGGCGATTTTGACTGTTTTCCCCAGCTGATGGCTGATGTTGATCACCCTGACTCAGCTGTCTTGGTTGGCGTATTTCAGTTAGCCACGTTTGTGCTGACCCTCTACCAGCCACGGTTTTCCTTTTCCTCTGTACATTTCGCTTGAGTGGTGCCATTTTCCCTGCCATAAAATTTAAATTAGTAATTTCAAATCACAGATAGAACACATTGTTGTATCTTGTTCTTGTAACCACATTTTCAACCAAAACAGCAGCCATTCGAGTATGTGTATGACAAATATTAATTTAACCCAAATAGTATCAAAGGTACCTAAGGACGATGAGTGACGGAGCCCACTGCACTGTCGTTAAGGTGCAATGTTCTCTGTGCAAAATAAATTTATATTTTCCGCTACTCGCGACTACACTACTGGGTAGTAAGTGGTAAGTAGGGGTCGAACCCAAGGGAATTAGGGGGATAATTGTTCTTTGAGGGGATTATTCAGCGGGAGGGCGTGTTTTAGGTTGGTTGGTTGGTTTTAAAGCTACCAGCTAAGTGATTGAGTGGTTGGTTGGTTGGTTTTAGTACTGGAAAGTAACTGATAATTATTACAATTAAAAGAAAGCGTTCGGTTTCAGGGGCCTTGTATTATATCCTGTTTATCATTGACCCTTAGTGAATCTTCTAAGTATTCAAACGTGTATCAAGGCCTTTTCCGGCGCTCGATTTGCCACACTGTCTAGTCTTTTGCAAAAGTGTTCGAAAGTGAATCAAGGCCATTTCAAGCACTCGACTTGCAACACTGTCTAATCTTTTGCAAAAAACGTAAAGCCCTTGTTCTACTTAGACCAGCACCCCATTTCAAGGTATACTAGCCTGTGTGCATCCATTTTGGGTTGTCTTTTCCGATTTACCCAAAATGGTGTTTGAGAGAGATCAAACTCCTCAGATAAGCTTTGCCATTTCAAGCATCCACTTACCCGAGTATGTTTACGAACTTCCACAGAAGAGCTTTGCCATTTCAAGCATCCACTCAACCTTGGAAGTTCTGATCTAATATATGGCACATAGAACAAGTTTTGAATACAAAGACGAGACACTAAATTAATAGTCTAAAACATTTTATAATACAAGTCCACCCCTTCTACCGAACGACTAGTTTAGCTACTATTTATCGCGCTAAACATTATAACTAAGGAATTGGAAATTAAAGACGGTAAATAAATATTAAAATACTGACAACCGTTGAAGCGCCAAGGGAGCAATCTTTTATTTCCAAAGCCAAACTTACAAAACTTAGAGAGATAAGTGAAATGTTGATTTTTGGATGATACAAATGAGAGGAGAATGGCTTGTATTTATAGCCAAAGGGAGGAGAAATGGAGGGTGGAGATGGCTTCCATGTGTTTTTGATCCAAGGGAGGAGGAGGAGGAGGTGAAGATGTGGTGGAGGAGCCACCACATGGCAAGCTTTCCATGGAAGAGCAAAAGCCGCCGGTCACTATGAGGGGAGGAGCCGCCGGTGGCCGGTCACCATGAGGGGAGGAGCTCCTCCCTTGGCCACCTCCTCTTCAAGTGGTCGGTCTCCTTGGTCCATGAGTGCATTTTGACAGTTTTGTGCAGTCTTTTCACAAAACTATCAGTCCAATTTCGCTCCGTCTGACTTTGATTCCTCTTCTGCTTAATTTGTTATGAGTGATTCAACGTCAGGATCCTTGATATTTCTTCAGTCGGCATATGATCTTGACCTTGGAATGACTCGTAACATCTTTTATGCTTTAAAAGCTCCTCTTTAGCATGTATTCTCTCTAAGCTCTGAAATACCCTGTAGAAATATATCGGAACTAACAAGCAAAAGTTAAATAGACCAACAGTCTAATTTAGTGGGTTTTACTGTGTTTTTGATTCGTATAATTATGGTCCATCAATGAGCTACAGGCATTTCATTATCAGAAAGTTCCAACAGATTGTATCAACAGATATCAACATATGATGACAACACGTACAGCTAACACAGAGGACATAAACACAATTTGGAAGGGCTACCAGTTTCGAACATTTCTTGTACAGAAATTCACACACAAACACACGCCGAACAAACAAATTTGCTTCTGAAATCGGACACACACGCATAACATTTGACACACTTTTTATACCAATTGGATTCGAACAAACAAACAACCGCAGCCGAACAATAGAATCACGAACTCAACTGAAGCGCACAAGAGGAAGACGAGTAGTTTTCCCATACCTGGGCTATCAAGGTTGCTTATGCAATTGGCACAACAATCGGCTGTCGAGCTCAGCGGCGTACGGCGGACGATTGTGTTCTAACACGGATAATGAGGGTTTTCCATTGCGCATGTAATTTCAATTCGCTTTGTCCAAAACAATATTTATTTACTCTATTTTAACCAAAACTTTTTAACTCGTCTACGCGGGCGAATACGGCGGGGATTTTTTTATAGATGAATATGACAGCGCTTGTTTTGCAAAGCGCTGACGTAACTAGATATTACGTCGCCTTTGTATATAGGCGTTGTAGTTTACTTATTTAATACGGCGCTTAACATATAAGCGATGTTCTAAACGTACCATATGACTTCGTCTATTTAAGAAGCGCTGTTTTTTTTGTACCCTATTACATCGCTACTCAGACAGGCGCTGTTTTTTTATTGCATTATGACATCGTCTATTGAAGAAGCGCTGTTTAATTTTTACTTTAAACAGGGCACATATATTAAGCGCTGTTTACTTATCATTTTTCCAGAAAACTACATAACACAAAACGTTCCAGCCCTTTGCATTATTTAAAATAACAAAATTGATGATTACACATACATAATCTTTTTCCCATTCACATTTTATTAACCATGTCATATACATTACTAACGAATATTAATATCCTACCTAATTTTTTGAACCTTTGAAATTTTAATATCCTAATATCCCACATTGCGACAATTTGAAATTTCAATATTCTAATATCCCACATTGCTCGATGTCATTGAGTTGGATTCACAAGTGATTATAAAAGGGGAGAGTAAAACCAATAAACCTACAACACCAAAATCCTAACTTTTGGGCTACTCTAACCCTTGGTCTTTGGGTTATTGAGTTGCCCTTCGGATATTTGTGTAAAATGCTTAATTTTCTCTGCACAACGCTTCATGAACTTCTTGTGTTGCCATTGTGCATAGTCACGAGAAGTTCATGAAGTGTTGGTCGAGAAACTTAGGTTAAATCACACTTAAAATACAATGAATGCTCAGACCAGGCACAATATGTCTGACTTAAAAACATATATGAATGGTCATACTTAAAATAGAATTAATGATTAGCAATGCGAAAAAATAAATGATCAGACCTAAGATAAAATTGATCAGAGTTATATAATTAAAGATCAGACTTGTTCTTCGATACACAAGCACAACATTCTCTACATATTTTTCTTAGGTCGACTTGCATGTCCGTTTGGTCTGATTTTTCATTGCTTCATTTGCTTCACGACGATTCGTCAGATTCTTCTTCGGTATCCGGATTAAAAGCTACGTGCTCGTCGTTCCTGTCTTCTTCTTCGGTGTCGTACTCATTCACCTCATCATCAGCGAGGTCCCCTACGGATCCGATATCGTTGACCAATACAGGCATCTCAGTTCCCATTTCACCATCATCTTGGAACGGAACATTCGCCGCCTCCATGTCGATTGCGTTTGTTGGTTTCACAGGACAAATTGCTACCCAACCCTGATTATTTTGCGATGCTAATCCTGGAAATGTAACATAGTAAACTTGAACAGCTTGCTGGGCAAGAATGTATGGGTCGTAATGGGGGTATGGTCTATGAGTGTTCACGATGACAACCCCGTTAGACGGGTATGACCTAACAAACTGAGGGTCATACCACCGGCACTTGAACAAGACAACCTTTAGGCGATGGTTGCTCCTACATCTCATATGAATTATTTCTTCAATCACCCCGTAGTAGTGTGTACCCTCCGTTCCCTTCACGTAAACATGACTGTTCACCGTGTTCCTCCCTTCACCGTGGCTTTCAATGTGAAACTTGTAGTTGTTAACTTTGTATGTCGCCGAACATGCAACGTCGGATTGGAATCCAGCGGACAAGTAGTGAATCCATTGTGGCAGTCCTATAGTTTCTCCAAGCTCCCAAACCTGGAGAGAATTTAATCATAAAAGTGCTACAGTTTAATTTATACGCATAATGGAACGAACCGTAAGTTGATTCTACTTACATGTGAATTCAGCCATTCTGGGAATTCCGTTAATACGGCATCGTATCTTTGCTGATCATTAAGTCGCGGTCGTCTTTGTCTTACGCCGGTTTCAAATAATTCCAAATATTGTTCAAGTTCAGGGGGGTTGCTAAATATGTAATGAGTTGCTTTTTTAAATTCCCGGTTGTCTAATACCCTCTTTTTACTTTTGCTGCCACCAACTCCGGGGTAATTGAAAATAGAAATCTGAGGGTCCTCGAAATCTGATGTCCCAAATTCGTTTCGTTTGTATCTTACGTCGGTTGTTGTTAATTCCGGACCTAGGTAGTCGGACCCCAAATACGAAGTCTCCAGCTGTATGTATGCATTAACAATACTGGCTTCCACCTCAGCTCTGTTTCCCTTATGGCCCAATTGTTTAAGACGGTATATGAAACGCTCAAACGGATACTGACAGATGCTTGTCGTCAGAGCAAATGTACAAATAAATTATAAGTCCGCTACTCGCGACTTCACTACTGGGTAGCAAGTGGTAAGTAGGGGTCGAACCCAAGGGAATTAGGGGGATAAGTTGTTCTTTGAGGGATCGTACAGCGGGGGAGCGTGTTTTTTTTGGTTGATTGAGGTTTTACTATTAACAGCTAAGTGATTGGTTGGTTGGTTTTGGTTTTTAGTGCGGAAAAGTAAATGACATAAAAGTAAATACTGAAAGTAAAAAGAAGACTTACAGCGGTTGTTGCGTGATCGGCAAGTCTTGCGGAACGTCAGCAGTTGAAAGAGCAGTTTATACTAAGGAAGTAAGTGCAGGTAGTGTTTTAATCTAAGGAAAGATTCGGTTTAGGGACTCTTCTTGTGACACATCTATCATTGACTCCAAATGATTTCTTCAACACTTCTAAGTGTGGTTGTCCCGACAAAGGTGACAACCCAAATACCCCGACAAAGGTGGTACTCCACACCCTTAACCTGTCAAGTTGTTATGTGGTTGTCCCGACAAAGGTGACAACCCAAATACTCCGACAAAGGTGGTATTCCACAACAAGCTTGACAAAGCTTTAGGCTTCTAGTCTTTCGCTAGTTTGAACAACCCGACAAAGGTGTTACTCAAACTAGATCTCAAAGACTAGAGAAGTGTAAAATGACATAAGGTGCAAGAGTCTCAAGATGTGGGCACAAGGGTGAGAACCTCAACCGAATATGGGTTTAGCTACGATTATCCATGGAAGAGGACATCATAGCTAAGTACTTTAAAAAGTAAAGGTTTTGAAAGTAAAGACAAGGAAAGTAAAGTTGCAGTTTTGAAAGACAGGAAAGTAAAGGTTTCGAAAGTAAAAGACAGTAAAGGAAAGAGGTGAGTACTTCAAGAACCGACAAGAGTACTCAAGAACAGTGAAAAGTAAGACAAGCTTGAGTACTTCAAGAACCGACAAGAGTACTGAAGAACTACTAGAATACTCAAGAACCAACAGGAGTATTATAGATTTCAAACAAAAGCTTACAAAAGTGCCAAAATCTAGAGGGATAAGTGATTGTGTTGTGGTGGAATGTTGGGATGTGTAGAGAGATGAGCTCTCCACACTTTTGGATTTTTTGGATGATTTACAAAGGGAAGAGATGAGCTCTATTTATAGCCATGGAGGAGATGGGAGATGGCAACACTTGTCACATGGGGAGAGGGAGAGCAAGGAGATGAAGCCACATGGGGGAGGGGAGAAAGCCATCGGAGGTGACTCACCACTCCCAAAAGCCATCGGAATATATTTGTTTCTCAAAAGCCATCGGTTTGACCGGAATTTGACCGGAGCTTCTCGGATTTTGGAGATTTTATTCTTAATGCAAATGTCATTCTAAGATGATCTCAAGAAGGAACCTAAGCCAAATTCTGCTTGGAACATGGTCGAAATTTCAAATCGGCTGAAATTGCCCTTGTTTGGCTTTTACCGGGCTTGGTGCCTTTGCATTGCGTTCTTGTCCAAATGCCGATGGATTTAGCATGTTTGAGTGATTCCAAGTCGGTTCCACGAAGGATGTTAAGGCTGATTTTGAGTGTAGCATGGTCGTGACATTGGAATGACTCGTAATATCTTTTCAGCTTAAAAACTCCTTAGCCTGTATTCTCTCTAGACTCCAAAATACCCTGTAGATAAATATCGGAACTAACAAGCAAAAGTTAAATAGACAAACAGTCTAATTTGGTGGGTTTAACTGTGTTTATGATTCATACAATTATGGTCCATCAGATCACCCCACACTTTTAGTTGTTCGTCCCGAACAATGCTGTTAAAGGGCGGCACTAAGTAAGCTTTTAAAATATGAAAGTTAGAATGTGGGACTAGATTTATCCTAATTCATGCATTACTACTTATTACCAAATTAAACTGCGTAAATAAATAGAAGAAACTTGATACTTGTACCTCCGTGCTGAGATGCAAATTAATTCGGATGTTTCGGGAGATAGGTCTTTTCAGGATCCTGGACTGCATTCTCGGGACCGTCTCGCACTATATGGTTTCCTTGTAGCTTTCTCTAGCACGTGATTCGGTTCGGGTTTCAATGGTTTTGTCTTTGATTTTCTTTTGGCGAGGGACAGCTTTTGTAGTGAATCGGCCTTTGGCCTTTGATTTGACTCTTTGAGTACTTCACTTTTGTTTGGTTAAAACCTTCACAACTTTGGGCCTTTGGCCTCTTGATTTGCTTCTTTGAGCTTTTTGCTTCTTTGTGACTTGCTAGTCCATTTTCTCAGCCTTTTTTGGGAGGTCCAATCATCGCCCGCGAGCATATGGAAATACCTCCCCGCTCCTCTCATCTTTGCCGTTTCGCGCGGGTCAAGGTGAGGGTCGCTAATCTATTTTCTCGGGTACTTTGACTAGAGATAGGACGGTCTGATTCCCGTCCTCGCCTTTTTTTCTTTTCTTTTTTTGCATAAACACTGCATGGCGGAGATGACTTCAATCTTCACTGAAACCCGAAGTGCAGCCTCCACTGACTTCGAAAACCATATAGTTAGATTCGATCCTTTGAATACTTGCCAAGCCCCTCTATGGCATTTTCTATCAACTCCACATCCCTAGTTTATCTCAGCACAAAGGGACAAATGAGAAGTTACATTCTAAGTTTTTAAACAGTTGAATTTTCACAAGGTAAATGCATGAATTATGATCTATCTTTTTCACATTCTCAAGTTCATATTTTCAAAAAGATAATATTAAGGGAAAAGGAAAAAGAAAAAGCATGTTAACTATATACAAAGACGGTTCTCACCCCACACTTTTGAACGAAGGCGTGCCTTTCAGCAAGACTTGGTTCGAAAGTTAATTGCAAGCAAATATATACAGGGAAGGTGAGAATGACCTAAGGCAAAAAAAACTAAATGACTGAAATTAAATGACAGAAAGTAAGATAGTGTCGGGTTACCTCCCGACCAGTGCATTTGTTTAACGTCATTAGCTCGACGGTACCTTATTTGTGGATCATAAGGTGGGGTTGGCAAGGTCAAATTCTTGGGCAGGGCTTTCGATCTCGCCTTGATATTGCTTTACCCTTTGCCCATTGACCTTGAATATATTCCCATCTTTCGGGTTCTCTAGCTCTAGTGCCCCATGGTTGTGGATTCGTATTATGGTGTATGGGCCCGTCCATCTCGAGCGCAGCTTGCCGGGCATCAGCTTAAGTCGTGATGAGAACAAGAGTACTTGCTGCCCAACTTCAAATTTGTGCCGAAGGATGAACTTATCATGATAAAGCTTTGTCCGCGCCTTGTAGTCTGTTTGGCCCTCATAGGCCTCGAGGCGCAGCTCCTCCAGTTTGCACAGTTGCATCTTCCTGTCCAAGCCGGCTGCCCTCAAGTCCGGGTTACATTGCTTGAGCGCCCAATAGGCTTTGTGCTCCAATTCCACCGGAAGATGGCATGCCTTCCCATATACTAACCGAAAGGGAGAGGTCCCTATCGGCGTTTTGTAGGCAGTTCTGTAGGCCCATAGCGCCTCGTCTAGCCTTTGGCTCCAATCCTTTCGGGCCGGCTTCACCATTTTCTCTAAAATCCCTTTGATTTCACGGTTGGAGATCTCTGCTTGACCATTGGTTTGGGGATGATATGCTGTGGAGGTCCGGTGGTGGACATGATAGTGTTTCAAGGTGGCGGCCATCATGCGGTTGCAGAAATGAGTTCCTTGATCGCTGATTATGGCCTTGGGTACTCCATACCTGCAAAACAGGTTAGTGCGCAAAAATTCTACGACAGTCTTTGCATCATCGCACCTAGTGGCCTTAGCTTCTACCCATTTTGACACATAATCTACAGCAACTAGAATGTAAGTATAACCGCATGAAACTGGGAATGGCCCCATGAAATCAATGCCCCAGATGTCGAAGACATCAATGACCAAGATGGGCACTTGAGGCATCTCATTCCTAGCCGACACATTCCCTACTCTTTGGCACCTATCACACTTCTTACACTTCTCATAAGAATCTCTAAATATACTCGGCCAAAAGAAGCCGCTATCTAGGATTTTCCTAGCGGTTCTCTTAGGCCCGAAGTGTCCTCCACATGCAAACTCATGGCAAAAGCTAATAACAGAAGATATTTCACTATCGGGGATGCATCTCCTAAGCATTTGATCTGCTCCTATTCTCCACAAATAAGGATCATCCCATAAGTAAAATCTAGCATCATGCCTAAGTTTCATGCATTGTGTTTTAGTGAAAGAGGGAGGAAATGTACCTCCTACCAGGTAATTGACGATTGGAGCATACCAAGGCACTTTGGTTGAGACGGCGTATAGGTGCTCGTCTGGAAATGACTCGGTTATGTGCCCCTCTTCTTCCTTTCGGACAATCCTGCTTAGGTGGTCGGCCACAGTATTCTCGATCCCCTTTTTGTCCCTTATCTCCACATCGAATTCTTGCAGTAGTAGTATCCACCGAATGAGCCTTGGCTTGGCCTCCTTTTTCTTCATTAGGTAACGGATGGCAGCATGGTCAGAATAAACTATCACTTTTGCTCCAAGCAAATAGGATCTAAATTTTTCCAGAGCGAATTCTACTGCCAGGAGTTCCTTCTCGGTGGTGGAGTAGTTCCGTTGGGCAGGATCTAGGGTTCGTGAGGCGTAGTAGATCACACCCGCTTTCTTGTCAATCTTTTGGCCGAGAACTGCTCCCACAGCAAAGTCGCTTGCGTCGCACATTAAAATGGTTTTTTCCAATCCGGAGTTTGGATGACGGGTGTGCTAGTGAGGGCCTTTTTTAGCTCATCAAAGGCTTCCTTGCATGTATTGGTGAATTCAAAAGGAACTTCTTTTTGGAGGAGAGTGGATAGAGGCAATGCCTTTTTGGAGAAGTCCTTGATGAACCGTCGGTAAAATCCTGCATGCCCAAGGAAGGATTGGATGTCTCGGACAGTGGAGGGGTATGGTAAAGTCATGATCAGGTCTATCTTAGATTTATCCACCTCTATGCCTTCTTGTGAGACGACGTGCCCTAAGACCACTCCATGAGTTACCATGAAATGACACTTCTCATAGTTGAGCACAAGGTTCATCGAGACACATCGTGCCAGAACCGTGCTTAAGTTGTCTAGGCAAGCGTCGAATGTATCGCCATAGATGGTGAAGTCGTCCATGAAGACTTCGATGAATATTCCGATCATGTATGAGAAGATGCTGGTCACCACTCTTTGGAAAGTCCCCGGAGCATTGCATAGACCGAACGACATTCTTCTGAAAGCAAATGTGCCGAATGGGCAGGTGAATGTGGTCTTCTCTTGGTCCTCAGGCGCTATGGGAATCTGGTTGTAGCCTGAGAATCCGTCTAGGAAGCAAAAGTATGGTTTGCCCGCCAGTCGGTCTAGCATTTGATCGATGAATGGCAGAGGGAAATGGTCCTTACTTGTGACGGCGTTCAATTTTCTGTAGTCGATGCACATTCTCCAGCCGTTCTTGACCCTGGTTGTCACCATTTTTCCTTCGGCATCTTCCTCGATTGTGATTCCAGTTTTCTTCGGGACTATGTGGACTGGACTCACCCACTGGCTATCCGATATTGGATAGATTACATCTGCATCCAGGAGCTTCTGTATTTCCTTCTGGACGATTTCCAACATGATTGGATTGAGTCGTCGCTGAGGTTCTCTTGACGGCTTAGCTCCATCCTCGAGTAAGATGCGATGCATGCAAACTGCTGGGTTGACTCCTCTCAAGTCGGCTAGAGTCCAACCAATAGCCAACTTGTGTTGTCTCAGCACTTTTATCAAACGACGCTCCTGGTCTGTTTCTAGGCCACTCTTCATGATTACCGGGAGCGTGTTATTTTCCCCAAGGAAAGCGTACTTCAGATGTCCGGGCAGGGGCTTCAATTCTATTTTGGGAGCTTGAATTACTGAGGGTAAAAAAGTATTTGATTTGAATAATTTTACCTTGTTGACTTCATATCCTGGTGTGAGAGGCTCCGAGATTGTTAAGTGGGCTAGTGTTTTATGCAGGCCTTCGGCCAAGTCATAAGAGCTCTCGGCTCCATTGAGTATGAGTTCTAAGGGATCCGCTCTTGGTTCTGATTGAACTTCTCGGACTAGGTCGTCCAAAGCGTCGAGAGCGTGCACTTCCTCGAACTCCATGGGATGCTTCATTGCTCTGAATATGTCGAAGCTGAAGACCTCTCCTTCTTCTTCCATTGATAGCATCCCACTCCCGCAGTCTATTTTCATTTTTGAGGTTTTAAGAAATGGTCGACCGAGAAGGATAGGAGCATGGTCTGTTGGCCCACTATTCTCCATTTTAAGGACGTAGAAGTCTGCTGGAAACACCAATTCTCCTACTTGGACCAAAATGTCTTCAATTTTGCCCTCGGGCTGTTTGCACGACCGGTCTGCCAGTTGAATAGTGAGACCGGTAGGTTCGAGCGGCCCGATCCTAAGGCATGAGTAGATAGAGAAGGGCAAGACGTTGATTGATGCTCCAAGGTCTAGCATGCAGTTCTCAATTCGGATGTTGCCAATTGTGCATGGAATGGTGTAAGTTCCCGGATCTCCGCATTTGGGGGGTACCTTTCGTTGCATGACAGCCGACACGTCCCTTCTCATTAGCTCTTAATCATTTCTATTGCTCCTCCTCCGGTTGGTGCAAAGGTCCTTTAGAAACTTAGCATATCGAGGGATTTGTTTGATGGCTTCTAAGTGGGGGATGTTGATTTCGACTTTGCTGAATAATTCGAACACGTCCTCATCCATGACATGTTGTTTTGGTACTCGGGCTGGTGCTGGAAATAGAAGCGCGGCGCGGATCTTGGAGGTATCGGTTCTGGGCATCGGGTGTGGTCTTTGTTCTTCGGATGGTGGAACCAGGCTAGGCCTGTGTTCCTCAGGTGCGTCCCCACTTTTCTCGGCCGCATCCTGCTCAAGAGTTCCGCGAGTCTCGGGCTTCATTTGTTCTTCTCCAGACAACCTTGGGCTTTTGTCCTCCGCTTGCTCCATGGGTTTGACGGCAAGCTTTTTCCCACTCCTTAGGGTCACGGCATTAACATTTTCCTTCGGGTTTTGAATGGTTTGTGAAGGAAGTTGACCAGGCTCACTATTTCGCTCGAATATTGAGGTGGCGAGCTGAGACATTTGTTTTTTCAGGTCGGCTATTGCTCCATCATTTTTCGCCTGGTTTTGATACACAGTAGTACTCAATCGCTGTACAGAGCCTGACAATTGCTGTACAGTACTCGAGGATTGCTGCACAGTACTCGAGAGTTCCTTCATCATGTCCTCCAGCCACTTGTTTGGTCCTTGCTGATTACTCGGGCCCGCCTGATAATGATTTGGAGCCTTCTGTTGATATTGGCCCATTGGGTACTGGTTTGGTCCCCTTTGTTGATACTGGCTCGTTGGTGGGGCGTTCTGGTTGTACTGCTTGTGGGGAGGTTGGTAGAGCGTCTGAGCTGGTTGGGGTACGGCTTTGTTGTTGTTCCCTTGGTATCCTCCAACTGCATTAGCCCCCACCGGGTTGACTTCGATCAAAGTTGGGCATGCATCAGTCTTGTGGTCCGTAGAGCCACAAAACTCGCCAGGTCTTACTTGAACTGTCTGCATTCGTAGGAATTGCATTATCATTTCCTTCATTTGTCTCATCTCTTCTGGTATGGAGTTTACTGATGTCTCGGCTTGATATACGTTTTTTGTTCGGAAGAATTCATCTTGACGAGTAGTCTCCTTTCTAAACCGAGCATTTTCAGCAACGTTGGTTATGAGATCCCTTATGCCACTTAATGATAGATTCATCATGGATCCTCCAGCTGAGGCATCCAGGAGCATTTTGTCTAACTCAGTTAGTCCATTAATTAGGTACTCGATGATGAGCTTCTCGGGTAGTCCAAGAGTGCAGCAGCTTCTCTCCAGGTCGTTGAATTTCTCCAGGTAGTCGTACATGGTCTCATTAGGTCCTTGCCTTAAGTCCTGCAGTTGTCTTCTTACTTGCATTGCTCTTCCTGCTGGGTAGTATTTGTCCAGGAATTTCCTTTGCATCTGAACCCATGTTCTGATGCTTCCCGAAGGCAATGAAAGGAACCAGTCGTTTGCCGAATCAACGAGGGAAAAATAGAACGCTTTCAACTTGAAGTCGTCTACATTCACTCGATTGGGCTTTAGATTTTGGCAAATGCCATGTAAGAGTTGGAGATGTGTTGTCGCAGATTCTCCATTAGTTCCTGAGAACTTTGGCAAATTGTGGACCACGGACATGTCAACGGCAATGTTTTCTAGTTCAGGGCCCTCGCAAATGCACCACGGCTGCGTTTCGAGGTTTGGGGCATTGAGTTCTCCCATAGTAGGTGCATGGTAGTTGACATCCCCATAGTAGTTATCGTAGATAGGTTCTTGTCTTGGCATTTGTCGAGGTTGGGGGGTGGTGGATATCTAGGGGGTTGTTGTACTGGACCAGCTGCATTTCGGTCGTACAGGTTTATTTCTTCGTCAACCTGGTAGTTATGGTGGCTTCCTTCACGAGACATGGTTGTTTCGAAGCGAGTATTGATTCAAAGAACTTATCTGATTAATTAACTAATTCCCCGGTAAGGCGCCAATTTGACAGATGCTTGTCGTCAGAGCAAATGTACAAATAAATTTATAAGTCCGCTACTCGCGACTTCACTACTGGGTAGCAAGTGGTAAGTAGGGGTCGAACCCAAGGGAATTAGGGGGATAAGTTGTTCTTTGAGGGATCGTACAGCGGGGGAGCGTGTTTTTTTTGGTTGATTGAGGTTTTACTATTAACAGCTAAGTGATTGGTTGGTTGGTTTTGGTTTTTAGTGCGGAAAAGTAAATGACATAAAAGTAAATACTGAAAGTAAAAAGAAGACTTACAGCGGTTGTTGCGTGATCGGCAAGTCTTGCGGAACGTCAGCAGTTGAAAGGGCAGTTTATACTAAGGAAGTAAGTGCAGGTAGTGTTTTAATCTAAGGAAAGATTCGGTTTAGGGACTCTTCTTGTGACACATCTATCATTGACTCCAAATGATTTCTTCAACACTTCTAAGTGTGGTTGTCCCGACAAAGGTGACAACCCAAATACCCCGACAAAGGTGGTACTCCACACCCTTAACCTGCCAAGTTGTTATGTGGTTGTCCCGACAAAGGTGACAACCCAAATACTCCGAAAAAGGTGGTATTCCACAACAAGCTTGACAAAGCTTTAGGCTTCTAGTCTTTCGCTAGTTTGAACAACCCGACAAAGGTGTTACTCAAACTAGATCTCAAAGACTAGGGAAGTGTAAAATGACATAAGGTGCAAGAGTCTCAAGATGTGGGCACAAGGGTGAGAACCCTCAACCGAATATGGGTTTAGCTACGATTATCCATGGAAGAGGACATCATAGCTAAGTACTTTAAAAAGTAAAGGTTTTGAAAGTAAAGACAAGGAAAGTAAAGTTGCAGTATTGAAAGACAGGAAAGTAAAGGTTTCGAAAGTAAAAGACAGTAAAGGAAAGGGGTGAGTACTTCAAGAACCGACAAGAGTACTCAAGAACAGTGAAAAGTAAGACAAGCTTGAGTACTTCAAGAACCGACAAGAGTACTCAAGAACTACTAGAATACTCAAGAACCAACAGGAGTATTATAGATTTCAAACAAAAGCTTACAAAAGTGCCAAAATCTAGAGGGATAAGTGATTGTGTTGTGGTGGAATGTTGGGATGTGTAGAGAGATGAGCTCTCCACACTTTTGGATTTTTTGGATGATTTACAAAGGGAAGAGATGAGCTCTATTTATAGCCATGGAGGAGATGGGAGATGGCAACACTTGTCACATGGGGAGAGGGAGAGCAAGGAGATGAAGCCACATGGGGGAGGGGAGAAAGCCATCGGAGGTGACTCACCACTCCCAAAAGCCATCGGAAGATATTTGTTTCTCAAAAGCCATCGGTTTGACCGGAATTTGACCGGAGCTTCTCGGATTTTGGAGATTGTATTCTGAATGAAAATGTCATTCTAAGATGATCTCAAGAAGGAACCTAAGCCAAATTCTGCTTGGAACATGGTCGAAATCCCAAATCGGCTGAAATTGCCCTTGTTTGGCTTTTACCGGGCTTGGTGCCTTTGCATTGCATTCTTGTCCAAATGCCGATGGATTTAGCATGTTTGAGTGATTCCAAGTCGGTTCCATTAAGGATGTTAAGGCTGATTTTGAGTGTAGCATGGTCGTGACATTGGAATGACTCGTAATATCTTTTCAGCTTAAAAACTCCTCCTTAGCTTGTATTCTCTCTAGACTCCAAAATACCCTGTAGATAAATATCGGAACTAACAAGCAAACGTTAAATAGACAAACAGTCTAATTTGGTGGGTTTAACTGTGTTTATGATTCATACAATTATGGTCCATCAGATACATCCAACGATAGTGTATTGGTCCACCAAGTAGGACCTCATCAGCCAAATGGATTGGTAGGTGTTCCATTGAGTCGAAAAATGAAGGGGGAAATATGGACTCTAGTTTACACAGTGTCACCGATATGTTGTTCTGCCAGTGTTCCATTCGCTCAACGTGCAGGGAAGATGCACATATATCTCGGAAAAATGTACACAACTCGGATACAGCTTCCCAAATCTTATTAGGTAAAAACCCCTTGAAAGCAATCGGCATGAGTCGCTCTATAAATACGTGTGCGTCGTGTGACTTGTAACCAACTAGTTTTAGTGCACTCAGATCTACTTTGTTCCCCAAATTAGATGAAAATCCATCAGGAAACATCGGAGACTTCACCCAAATAAGTACATTTTTCTGTTCTTCTCTCGTTAGCTGATATTTGGCCTTATTCGCTACCAAACGCCCCCGGCAAGTTTTCAGTTCCAATTCGGGTCTTCGACAGTACAACCCGATATCTTTTCTACACTTCACACCGTCATCTTTTGTTTTCCCCTTAACATCCATGATGGTGTTGAATAAATTCTCAAAAAAATTCTTTTCGATGTGCATGACGTCTAGATTATGTCTAAGCTTCAAGTCAACCCAGTAAGGTAGTCCCCAAAAAATCGATTTCTTTGTCCAGTTGTGTTCCACACCGAAGCCGTCGCAAACTTCATTCATATGCTGCTCCCATATATATTTTAAGTTCCTAACCCTGTCATGAACTGCTTGACCAGAACGAAATGGGACTGGACCATCAAAGTCGGTTCGATCTCTGTAAAAATTCCTAGCATCACGCCGATATGGATGATTTTCGGATAAAAATCGTCTGTGACAGCCAAAATACGATACTTTTCTTCCATTTTTCAACACGAATGTCTTCGTGTTGTCCATACAGTAGGGACAGCCGAGTTTCCCTTGCGTTGACCACCCCGACAACATTGCATAGGCAGGGAAATCAGATACAGTCCACATGAGAGCTGCCCTCAACGTAAAAGTCTGTCTGCGATTAGCATCATACGTGTCGACCCCAACATTCCAAAGTTGAACCAAGTCATCAATAAGAGGCCTTAGATATATGTCCAACCGCTTCTTTGGACTTGACGGACCAGGGATTAGTATGGTTAACCAAATGAATCTCGTTTTCATGCACAACCACGGTGGTAAGTTGTATGTTGTTACCATGACGGGCCAAACGGAGTATTGTTTTGTGGACATACCCCATGGATTAAATCCATCAGTGCATAATCCCAATCTTACGTTACGTGCATCCGATGCAAAATGAGGATGACACCGATCGAATTGCTTCCAAGATTCTCCGTCCGAAGGGTGTAGCATGCGATTCACGTCTGCTTTGGGTAAAGCGTTCCAGTTCATTTCTTTAGCCAGGCTTTGAGATAAAAAAGTCTTTGTAAACGCGGTATAATCGGCAAGTAAAACATTTGCCTCCTCGCATTTTGTTGGTACGATGAAGAACTTTCTGTGCGTCTTGGACGATGATATCTTCGTTCCTTGTAGAAATGACATTCTGACAAACTTTCGTCGCAACCGTAGTAAATCATACAACCCCCTACGCAAACGTCAATCCTTTGGTACCCCATTCCGAGATCAGATACGAGTTTTTTCGACTCTTTGAATGAAGATGGGATCTTATTCTCACCCCCAATTAGATTTTTCATCGTTCCACAAACAGCGTTAAATGCGCCTTCTGATAATCCGTAGTTAGCTTTTGTTGCCAGCATTTTCATGTTAATTGAAAGCTCCGTCTCCGTCGTGCAACCTTCGTAAGCTGGTTCCCCACATGAATTTAGCATATTGAAGAATCTGTTTGCTTCGAAATTATCTGTTTGATGTTCAATATTGTTCGACGACTCGGGAATATCATCTGTTGTGCCAATATCTGGAACCATCTCTGGGAAGGCCTCGTCAGTCCAAATTTGGTCTTCAGTATCAAAAACTGGGTAATTTGTCGTCGGTTCGGGTAGAGTTGGGACTGTATTTACGTACTGCATTTCTGCCAGCTCTTCCTCGTGTAAGGTCCAATTGAAGTAATTTGGTGTGAAACCGTATTTGTACAAATGCGCTTCCATCATTCTTATATTGATGAATCGCTTGTTCTTGCATTTTGTACATGGACATCGGATTGAGTTGTCGCTGGCAAGAAAACCTTTTGCGACGGCTGATCCAATAAAATTATTGACCCCAGCGATGAAAACATCATTGGTACATGATTCCCCATGTGCACCCGCTTCGTACATCCATCTCCGTTCTTCATATAAATATGCCATATGCTTATACTAATATGCGATTTGAAACAAAACTAAAATAGAGTACCTCAAATCGTGTCTCACGCCGAAGCAAATATCAGCACACAAGTGGTCGGTCACAGCTTGGCCATTGCAACGAAGCCATTTGATAAATTGTACCAGCTGTTGAATATAAGCAAGAAAGATGGTGTTAATATATTTGGTCAGTGCAAATTGCTAAGTAGTACGGATATATAAGTCATTTGCAACATTAAGTTTTCATTCTTATCAATAAATATAAACACTGTCACGGAGTGGTATTCAAATGTTTATGTTCAATATTCCGTCTACACGGCAGTTCATTTCCGTCGCTAAGTGACGAAATTACAACGAGATTTCGACGATGTTTTGCAATTGAATATTTATTGTCGGTACATTTATTCACCAAAAATTCAGCGCCGTTGTATATCAATGAACATCAGCGCCTATTTGTAAGCGATGTTGAAATGGTGCACTGAAACAGCGCTTTCAGTGTAAGCGATGTTGCAATGATGAATTGAGACAGCGCTTCTTGTACAAGCGATGTTGCAATTATGCAATGAAACAACGCTTTTTTTATAAGCGACGTTGCAATGATGCAATGAAACAACGCCTTTTGTATAAGCACTGTGGAAATGATGAACTGAAACTGCGCTTTAACAGGCGATGTTATAAGTACATGGGTGACGGTAAATTGGCGGAAAGTAGACGCATTATATACCTTATGGTCAGACTTTTTTTCTTTGATAGATCTTCTTGGATTGCTTGTAAAAGTCAGTCAACTACATTATATGCAGTTATGTTCATCGAGCAGCACCATTCTGTTCTCCTCTGTCTTCTTCTGAGTTTATCATGAACGACAAACTCTGAAGAAGACGGAGGAGAACAGAATGGTATTGATCATAAAACACCACTATATATAATACAGATGATTAACATGTACTGCAAATCCAAAAAGAACTCTCAAAGAAAATTAGTCCGAGCATAACAAAGAACAGAATCGGAACAATTAGAACAGCTGATTGTAAACGGTGGAACATTTAGAATACATGTCTGTTTGCAAATGGCCCTATTTGTAGAACAGGTTGAAGGTTAGGTGGATAAGAAGGTAATAAATACGATACATGTTCAGTCAACACAGAGGCTATATTCCGTCACAAATTGACGGAAACACGTCGAATACTCGACGCTTTAATTAATGCAACGGATAAATATTAACGCTAACATTGTTGCTGGACAGTATATAATATTAACTGTGCATTGACGGAATAGTAACGGAACAATGATGAAACGTTTTACGTTAAAGGTCCGTTACATTTCCATTTGTGGTGACGGAAATGTAAAGGAATAAAGACGTAGAAAATATGTTTGCCAAATTTTGTTTCAATTATCTTAATGTTATCTATACATATATATATATATTTGGGTGTCAACAATTAGCACGGAAGACGACAAAAACATAAAAGTAAAAATTAAAAGCTGTGATTCATGCAGTCACCTGACATCGCTCAATAATGATCGTCACATCCTATTGTAAAAAAAAAAATTAAAGAAAATAGTGAATGATCGTCACATCATATCAAAAAAAAACCAAGACAAAAAAGGAAATAGTGATCGTCAAATCGCTTTGGGCAAATTTTTTTATACATAGATACTCATGTCTGATTTCTTGATATATATGTGGGTGGTATCGTCGATCAATTCTGACACTTAATTTCTTCACTTTTGTATGATAATATATGAGGACGGGTCTTATGGTGAGGGTGTAGGGACTAATCTGGGCCATTGGATGAGGTTCATCCAATGATCCACAAGCTGCCACGTGTCACATGTGGTAGTGGATTTTACTGTTTGCTTTTTGGTAGTGGGATTTTACTATTTGCTTTATTGGATTTTGGATACTTGGACACGTGGCGCACCCACAAAGCACGGGGGGGGAGGGGGGGGGGGTTAGATGGATGATGATCTAATGGATGAGATTTGTCCCTACGTCCTTACCAAATTTGGGTGTCCTCATTTGAACACTCCTCTATATATATATATATATATATATATATATATATATATATATATATATATATATATATAGGGGAGCACTCGGTTGAGGCATGGTTGGTAGAATGAGGCTGTAAGGCATGATCTTGGCCATTGATGATATTGATCTAATGGTTGAGATTTAAAGATGTGGTAGTGGGATTTTACTATTTGCTTTTTGCTTTTTACTGTTGGTAGTGGGTTTACTATTTGCCACGTGGCGCGCCCACAAAGCACGGGGGGGTTAGATGTGTGGTTGAGATCGTGCCTCACAGTCTCATTCTAATTTGAGTGCCTCATTTGAACGCTCCTCTCTCTCTCTATATATATATATATATATATATGTGCACTTTTGAGATGCACTACAAATTCGGCCTAACTTTCACACTGGTTTGCCTTTGAAAATGTACTTGTATACTATTGTCTTCGTTGTGTATGTATTTTTATCAACTGAAGACAAGATATCCTAGACAGTCCGAGACATTGTCGCAACGATATATAAAATCTTGAGCGGAGCAAATATATCCTTCAGACCCGCCTTTGAATTCATATCCGGACGACGAAGCAAATATACGTTAAGCTTCAGAATTCTTGCTCATTCTTACAAATCGTTGGGTTTCAATTTTAGCTAGTAATTTTTACGTGCTTTTATATATATAGTGCACACAAAGAATATACGTCTCGTTTTCGATAGTAGTCCGTTCCCCGTTTTCTAAAATTAAAACGCGCATTTATAACCGAAAAGGGGTACTTAACTTCATTAGATACGTTGCACATCAATATATAACATAGTTTATGATACTTTAGTACAGATTATGTGGAACGTTAATTACATAAATTCAACGGGTTTTTGGTGCTTTGCTTTCCATCTGACCCACGGGGTGACGGCTGGCCAACTTCTTCGCCACCGTCACATGGACTTGTATTTGAAGACGAACATTGTCTATTATTGTTGTATTCGTCGTATCTGTATTTTTCCATACTGAAGCTATGCTCTCCTAAACATTCGGAGCCATTATCACATGGATAGAATCCATCTTGAGCGGAACAAACATATCCTTTAGAACCGCTTGATTCTTCATCAGACATCTCCGCAAAGAAACGGTCGACTGCAGAGTTCGAACTCATTATATGAAATTGTTGGGATGAAAAATATAAGGACAAGAGATAGTGCGTTTACTTATAGGGTGGACGATATATGATTCAGTCGTAGTTCAGTTAATATTCCGTGACATTTAAGACGGCGCTTCTACAGAAGCGACGTTGCAAATATGTATTGAGACAGCGCTTTAATTTAGGCGCTGCCTTAGTATAAATAAACGGCGCATTTATATATAGGCGACGTGAGAAATAACATATAACGGCGGTGGCATATATAGGCGCCGTTATATGTGTAGTGAACACGGCGACTGAAGAATAAACGCCCTAGAACCCTAAAAATTACATTTCAACACATTTTTAACCACACTGGTAAATTCCGTTTACGCCGACTTCTTCGCCCGCGGTACGAATTTCACTCACGCGGAGGTTTGATTTTGTCGCCCAGGTATGTCGATAGTTGTCATCCTACTTCGGCGCTTATTGTCTCTGTTTTGCATAAGTTATCGGCGGAGTGCGACACAGTTACGGTTGCGTGTAAATTTGAAAATATGGTTGACTCCGGTGTATGGATGTATTCATTTTCGTCAGGGTACTCAGTTCAGGCAACTGATTATTATTCTGCTTGAAACTATGAGAATGTAGGGACGATGGTTAACACACCAACTAGTCTCGACGGAGCCTCATTAGCGACAGTTAAGAAAAAATCGAAACGTAAACAAAGGGGTGCAACCCTTCTGACCAGTTTAATTGACAAGCATAAAGATGGCACAAAGGAACCGGTCACGATAGCAGCAGATGGAACTATCAACGGTGAAGTAGGGAAATTATTCAGAACATACATTGGTAATATGATACAGTATGTTAATATATTAAATGCACAATGTGGTATTTATACGTTAAAATGTGCGTTCGGTACATGCAGGTCTGGTTGCGAAAAAGCATATGCCAATTACATATGAAAAATGGACGTTAGCACGCCCGGAGCAGAGGGAGTTGGTGTGGGAAGAGACTTTGGTTCGGATTATTAACTGTGAAACGATTAATTGTTAACTTTATACTTTTGCATGTGTTAACCATTCATTTAATTATGCAGAAAATATTTGATGTGCCTCAGAATGACTTAACTACGGTGTTAAAGAGAACGGAGATGCGGGCAGTGGCTAACATATGGAGAGAATTTAAGAGTGAGCTGGCAAATAAGTACATTTTTGGTCCGAAAGAAGGAGAGGACCCACGACAGATGTATCCGTTCATTGATACGGATCAATGGAAGACCTTGTGGAACAACGTCTGACTCCCGAGGCACAAAAACTTAGGGAGTTGAACATTGCGCGAGCGAAATCGAACCGGTACCCGCATACTATGTCCAGGGGAGGGTACAAAAAGGCAAAAGCGGATGTCGTCGCGGGAAAATTAGCAGAGATGGAGGCGCAGGGTTTAATATCCCCGCGGGATGACCCTGTCATCGATGTTGGAAGGCATGAGGTTTGGAAGAGGGGGCACCAAAGGACTAATAAAGAGTACGTGAATGACCATATGAGGGAGGTTGGCGACAAAATTGTAAGTTCTATGCTTACGTTAAATAATTACGTAACTGTCTGTGACTGTCATGAACGTCCATTCACTTCGGTATCAGGATGAATTGGAGAAGCAAGTGAGGGAAGGAAAATTTATATGCCATGGTCGACGTGACATATTAACAGAGGCCATAGGAAAGGCGAGTACCCTGGACGAACACGGGGGGTGGGGTGTTTGGTAGGTTGGAAAAAAGTATTTGGGAAGCAATCTTCTTTGTCGACCACACAGTGCACTGTCACTTCGAACGCTCTTACGAGTCATAGCCCTGAAATTGGGTACGATGATGACCCATTTGGAGATATACCCAAGGTAATATTCCGTAATTTTTTAAATTACGACGAAATTTCAATTTACTTCGTAAATGTGTCTGAATTTTGCCATTTCAGGTTGGGAAGAAATGCTTGCTGCACGTGGAAGGAGGAGGTTTGGATCAGGGCAGGATACTTGTAGCACTTGGCAGAGTGATGCGAGGACGCTTCGTTCAGTGTCAAGAGCTGACTGATGAGATGGTGAAGGTGGTTGTAGAGATTGAACTTGAACCGTCGGCAGAGCTTCCAATGAAGTTGGGGCGCATGGAGAAAGTATCAGATGCACTGGGTGATTTTGTGGGATGGCCGAAATGTCTGGTAGACATTGGTGAAAAGGTAGTTGATTCCTAAATTCTGTTATATGATAAGAAACACCTATAAGCATATCAATGTGAATAGGTTCATTGGTTTTTTTTCCCGCACAGGGATATGACGAGTACAGATTTTTTAAACTCAAATGTAGCAGTTTTGACGACGCTAAACTTGAAGGAATGACAATGATATGTCGTTTTTTGTACGAACACGCTAAAATGATGGCCTAGTCGACTATCTATTCGGTGTACATTGCTAGCGAAGTTTTCGGTGAAGATTGTTATATCCAACTGGAAAAATCTGACATTTTGCAGTTCACCTCATTGGAAGCTTTGAGTGCAACCGCGGTTGAAGTGTACATGGGGTAAATTTTTATTTATTTATTATTATTTGTTGTTAACAATGAAATTTTGTTGACTGGAACACTTAATTATTCAAATGGCAACAGAGTTATACACGATAAGATCCCGCCGGGCATTAGGTTTGGATACTTCAGACCGAGTCATATGACTCCGTCCGTCGATCTAGAAACGAGGGTCGCTTGCTTCGAGAGGAGATTGCAAATGCCAGACTACGTTCATAATTTTTGCTACTTCCCCCCCTACGTCCATGTCAAAAAGTAAGTTATTATTTTCCGTGGTCATCTGTGTTTTCGATGAAATACATTGTATACGAATATAACACTTAAAATATATATTTATTAGGTGGCATTGGATGTTAATTGTCATATTCCCCGAGAAGCGCTTGGTCCTTTGGCTTGATCCAATCGCAAGTCCACCGATGGATGATGTAATAAATTTCGTCAACACGTAACGATGACTACGCTAATCCGCTATTTCTTACCAATACTACAAGTGCTACAACTTATATTAATTACACCAATGTTACAGGGGATTGCGTACATACTTCAATCTCCCGTCAGATGAACCTATACAGTGGAGGACTGTAATGGTATGGACTTAACAAATAACAACAGAATAGACCGAATTCTTTTATTCTTTTACTTAATACGTTTGATTTATTTTTATAAATCATTTCTTATTTTAGTGCCCCAGACAGCCCTTCAACACTGAAGTGTGTGGCTACTATGTGTTGCAATATATGCGCGACATAACGAAGTTTGTTCATCAAACCAATGGATCTCTTCATGAAGACATCAGACAGGTAAATATATGCCCCGATAAGTAATAGAGCATCAACCATTAGTCTACGTATACGCCAATTTGATAACTGTGCGCTTTTTTCCCAGGCTTTCCCAACAGGAGAGGACTCGTATGGTAACAATGTCCTGAATGATATGAGGTGCGACTTTGCTAATGAATTGGTAGATTATTTGCGGCAAGCAGATAATCCAGTGTAAAACACATCATATATATGCTGTATATTGGTCCAAATATTTTGTACATATAATGCTGGGCAATGCAAATGTGTTTGTTTTTGTTGATAATAATCGTGCACGGGATTGTTTGTAACAATCAAAAATATCAATGCATATTCTTACTTTCGACAGCGCTTAAAGTGGAAGGCGCCGTGTATAATGTCCAATGAAACAGCGTGTCATTTGTAAGGCGCCGTTTATTATGAACTTAAGTCAGCGCCTTATGGGTAACCGATGTTTTAAGTCTACCTGATACGGCGCGTCTATATTAAGCGCCGTTTTAAAGTATACCCGGGTAATAATAAATTTGTTTAAGATATAAGCAATATATTCAATGAGACAGCGTGTCATTTGTAAGGCGCCGTTTATTATGAACTTAAGTCAGCGCCTTATGTGTAAGCGATGTTTTAAGTATACCTGATACGGCGCGTCTCAATTAAGCGCCGTTTTAATGTATAAATTTGTATTCTACGAGTCCGATTTCGAACATAAATTTTCAGCCGTTTAATCCGTTGACAATTTCCAAGTACAAATTCAATTCACTGACAATATATGAATGTAATATATAATTGTAAGGCGTTGGAAATCACTAATATATTTCCAATAAATGTTTCATTTTTCCGTCATGTTGCCGTCATTATACCTTTACAAAGTTCCCGTTAATTATAGACCGTTGTTGCGTTTCGGTCACTATAACATGTTATTTCCGTCATCAGATGACGGGAAATGGACGGAAGTTTGACGGAAAAATTTATGCAACCATATTTCATTGTTGCGCTATATAACTATGAGATTGAGAACTCTTGAAATCATTCATCCCACCACATTCAGTAGCAACATATACTTCCTTCCAATCGTCAACATATGTCTCCTTCATTTGACCGTGTGAGTTTCACTGACAATACACGCGGATTTGCTCGTAGAGATCACGTTGTGCCTATTGGCCGACACCAGTAACAACTTACTATTGTTCTCTTCATATTGTCTGTTTTGATAAATGCGGCACGTTATGTAATCCATACTTTTGTAACAGTTTCTTCCTGTTCGATGTTCAACGACGGATTGCTCAAGAATGCATCTTAAAATGTTGGGACGCAACGTGGGCATCATGGACCAGGATCCCAGACATCAGCAAGGAAATATGGTTCGAGGAGTTTCAGGTACAAAACAAGAACTCGAGAAATGTTTTACTTTCCTTTGGATGACTAAAGTTAACGGATCTTACTAATGATTTGCTTGTAGAGTATAGCTACCTGGGATGCACAATATGACAGTCGCATTCGGGGTAATTTTATGAATGCATGCAAGATGATCATCAATGATCATCGTACGATGCGAAGGACAGGAAGGAATTCAATTTTGTCGTTGTCAACCAACCCGTAGATTGCATAATGTTCGACTGCTCACGATGTCGTTATAAATCAATTAGTGATAACTTTGTATTCAATGATTTAAATAAAATATATATAGTGCTTTATCTAAATGAATTTGTAACGCAAATTAACCCCTAAGTAATGGTTTTTATATATTAAATTATATTTGAAATCATTTGTGTAACGCTGATTGATTATACGTTAAAATAAATTGATAATAAAGTAGAATAAAAAAAATTCAGAAAATACGGTTCGCAAATGAGACAGCGATTCAGTGTTGAAGCGATGTCTTAATTGACATTATAAACGGCGCCTTATAAATGAAGCGCTGGCATATATGACGGAAATGTCGGAATGTATGTGAATAAAATATGCGGGTACTTTCCGTCATTTGTTCGTTACTTATATTCCGTCGCTAATCCGAGAACTCATGAGCGACGGATTTAATGTTGACGGAATTATAATGGAAATACCTCGAAAATGTTTTTGGTGACGGAATGAAATCGAAAATGTACCGTTTTATTTACCGTCGCCATTTCTTATGACTTTATTGAGACGGAAGTTTTGGACGGAAAATTTGGAAAAATTTGTAGTGCATGTTGGATAATTGTATTTCAAATTTTTCGACACATTATACAATCATATTATATCAAAATTTTAAAATTGTATCAGATATCTAATCAAAGTCGTGATTAAAATAGTGTTTTAGGTATTTTTTTTCAAATTAACAACAATCTAGTATATGCGTAAAATTAAGTTATATTATACGATCCTGATAGATTATAAGTCTAATTGAATTTCTAGTTAAATTGGTAATAAGTAATAATTATATAGATTTGATAAATTAATATACATTATTGAAACAAATAATAAAACAATAATCATCTTTAGCCTAGTGGAACGAAAGAGAATAACTACTAAGTACGGGTTGAATTCGAGTCTTGTTCAAGTCAAAATTAAATAAATAAATTTTCAAACCAAATCGAACCGATTGAACGGATCGAATCACATTTTTAATGAAAAACCGGATCTTGACCAGGTCAACTGCATAACGGTCCGATAACAAAACCGAACTTATCCGGTGACCAGTTCCTAGTCCAATCGATCGAACCGACCGGTTCGGTCCGGATTTAATAACACTGCATAGACATTCAATATAATATGTCATAAATTAGTAATCACCAAATTTAACATCATCTAATAATTATTTCATGGCAGCACAATTTTATTAACAATTCAATGTTCAAATTATCACTGTTTGGTCATGTCAATTGTACTATTAATTAGCAACTTAGTATTTTTCTTTAAAGTCATCAGTTAATAAAATAAACTTTATACGTGCAGCGGATAAAGAAAATGATTTGTTCCGGAATAATTAGATAAATATCATTTTCAATATTAAATTTTTTTATATGGGCTCATTGATGTAAAATGATTTTCTTTTTATTTGATACTATAAATAAACCATATATGATGGAGCTTGGACGCCTCCCGAGGCGGGGATTGTGCTGGACACCTCCAGAGGCCGGCGTCTTAAAGATCACATGTGATGGAGCTTGCTGTTTCAATCACAGGTAATTAAGGCGGGAATTGGAGTTGTATGTCGAGATCATGAAGGGATAGTTAATTTTGCGATAGCAGATTCCTTTCCTAGCCAAAGGGATATCACTAAAGTTGAAGGCTCCGCTATTTGGCGTGGGATGAGTCTGGCTGCCGCTAAGGGCTTATCGAGGGTGATCTTCGCGTCGGATAATGCAGAGATCATTCAAACTCTTCCAGTGGCGGACCTAGGAAATTTGTTTACTAGGGGTATTTAAAAGTTAAGTTTCAAAATTTAGTACTATTCATCATCTCCCAAAAAAAACCCCTAGTTCTTCACCTGCAAACCAGAGGATTGTACAAATTCCGGCACCGATCTTAACTAATGAGGGCAAAGAGTAAAAATTAATAGGGGCAAAATGTACAAATTAACATTATATGAATCAAATTACTTATGCATTAAAGAACAATTGAAAAAATCATTGGGGGCAGCTGCACCCATACCTTATAACGTGCGTCCGCCCCTGAACTCTTCTGAAACCGATCAAGCTTCAAACCGAGGAAAGGAGATGGGTGATAGAATGTCGGAGAATGCTGAAGTTTTTTCAAGATTGGAGGCTAGGGAACATATGCTCAGGGAAGCAAACTTGGTAGCAGACCATCTGGCGCAAAAGGCAAGGGAAGAAGGTTGGAGTTGGCCATCCATGGATGCTATTCCTATATTTTTGTCTCCTTTTATTTCTAATGACAGGTCTCGAGTAGGCCTTGTGTAATGTTGTTTGAGTTTTGTTGAAAGAATGCAGTTTTTCATTAAAAAAAACCATATATGAAATGTTTCATTCAATCTAACATCGTTAAATTCAGGGTAAATTACAAAAATATTGTCTGGACTATCACCTGATTTCAAATTAGGTACCACACTATTTCAATTTTCAATTTAGTAATTTTTGTATCAATTCGCACATGTCTCAATCCTAGTGATCATATCTCCAACCATGATAAAAATAAAGTTGACCAAATTTGTTAACCATGAAATCAAATTCATAAGTTTTCTACGGTGGGCAAAAATCGGTCCGAATTTAAATACCGCCCGCACCGCAAAAGTTTGTTCGGTTAACCGCACCGCTTTTGGAAAAAACCGATTTGTCAAAAACCGCACCACAACCAAATAAAGCGGTGCGGAAGCGGTTCTTTATCTCAAACCACCCGGTTTAAACCGCACCGCACCGCACCGCATATATAATTAATAATTAAATAATCTAATAATTACATTGTTAAATAATTAAATATTCAAAATTATTACGTTCAAAATAATTAATCGCTAGGTTAGCGAGTCTGTTTCTTTTGTTGGAGGTGGTTGGTGTGTGCTGTTTATGCTCTCCTAGGTGGTTCCTGTTTTGTTAGGCTCAATGTCTTTTGCTTTCCATCAAAGTCAAGAAGTCTCCTGTTTTCACTTATTGTCACTACAAATTTTGGAAAAATTTCCGACACAAATTTCCGTCGCAACAAAGTCGACAGTCATAATGACGAAAACAAATCGCCACATTTCGACTTAATTTCATGGCCAGAAAATTATCGTTGATATTCCCGCACAATACCGTCAATATCATTCCGTCACACTTCCGTCATTAGTTCGGCAACAAAAATTTTCAATATTTCCGTCTGTTGACAGTCTGATTTCCGTCAAAGTCCGTTATTATTTCGTCGAGTAAACATTTTCAATCTTTCCGTCATGTGTCCGTTCGTTTGCCGTTAATATCAATCCGTCAAATGTCCGTCATTTGTCCGTTGGCCCAAAATATTCAATGTTTTAGTCATTTGTCCGTCAGTGTTCCGTTACTGATTTAGTTACCGATTATTTTGACCGTTAGTATTTTCAGTCGAAAATTGTAAACCGCTGTGTTGGAGGGACAATATAGACAGCGCTTAATATTAAAGCGCTTTTGTAGGTAGACTCACAACAGCGCTTACTACAAAGGCGCTGTCGTCCATATCAAATTACTATTTGGTCTCTGTTAGGGAAATGCCATGGAAAAATGACGAAATTCCAGATTTTGCTTTTGCCCTATATAAGAGAACTCTTTACACCATTGAACACACGGTGTCATTTTCAACAAAATTTTATTTTGAAGCACGCAAATTTTGCAACGTATACTTGACATTGGGTGCAAGATGATTCTGAAGAATTTCATTTTTCATGCCTGAGATGTGTTTCTTACATGACAACCGTAAATATTTATGTTCTCTTGTAAGAAACTCATCTCATTCAATAGCCATGATGAAATTCTTTAGAATCATCTTCATCCCATTTCAAGTATATGTTTCATATTTCCGTCACATTTCCGTCATTACTCCGTTACAAAGTTCCCTTTATTTATAGACCGTTGTTGAATTGTCGTCACTATAACATTTTATTTCCGTCAACAGGTGACGGAAAATGGACGGAATGTGAACGGAACAATTTATGCAACTTCATTGTTGCGCTATATATATATATATGAGAACTCTTGAAATCATTCATCCCACCACATTCATTAACAACATACTCTTCATTCCAATCGTCAACATGTCTCCTTCATTTGACCTTGTGAGTTTCCCTGACAATCCACGTGGACTTGCTCGTAGAGATCACGTTATACCTATTGGCAGACACGCGTAACAACTTACTGTTGTTCTCTTCATATTGACTGTTTTGATAAACGCTGCCGTTATGCAATCCCTACTTTTGTAACAGTTTCTTCCCATTCGATGTTCATCGAAGGATTGCTCAAGAATGCATATCAAAATGTTGGGACGCAACGTGGGCATCATGGACCATGATCCCAGAAAGCGGCAAGGAAATTTGGTTCGAGGAGTTTCAGGTACAAAGCGGTAACTCAGAAAGTGTTTAATTTCACTTTCATTTGGATGACAAAGGTTAACGGGTCTTACAAATGATTTGCTTGTAGCATATAGCTACCTGGGATGCACAATATGACAGTCGCATTCGGGGTAATTTTATGAGGAGATGCAATATGATTGTCGATAATCATCGTACGATGCGAAGGACGGGAAGGAATTCACTTTTGTCGTTGTCAACCAACCCGTAGATTGCAGAATGTTGGACTGCTCACGATGTTATCAATCAATCAGTGACAACTTTGTATTCCATTAATTAAATAAATTATAGTGCTTTCCAAATGAATTAGCAACAAAAATTGACAATTAATAATGATTTTTATTTAATAAAGTATATTTGAAATCATTTGTAACGCAAATTGAAAATACGTTAAACTAAATTTATATTACACGACATTTTAATATAAAAATTCGTCGAAAAATATGTTTCGCAATTAAAGTTATTCAGTGAGTTAGGACAGCGCTTATTACATAAAGCGCTTTCCTACATTGTAAATAGGATAGCGCTTAACTAATTAAGCGCTGTCCTATTGTTTATTTCAACAGCGCTGCACCGATTAAGCGCTGTAGAATCGTAGTTCAATTGTGCTTTTTTCGTTAAGCGCTGTCTACAGTTTTAATATAAATTGCTTACATATACTTGTAAATATTTATGCAATTTATTTGCTTCCTTTGCATTTATTTGGTTGACACGTCTATGTCACAAAAATCTTCGTACAATAATGCGTGACATAACTAAGTGTTGTAATATCCTAATAAAACACGATTTCGAAAAATAAACAACAGCACGTTTCAATTCATAAATGTCGACCAATAATGTACACGTTTCAATTTATACATTTTGATACACTTGTCGTATGTAAGTAAGCAAACCATCGGCAAAGTGCTCCCTCATATCATCAAGCAATGCGTCATCATATGGTCGTAGCCCTGTAGGGAAACACTATAAAAAAATATAATTACAAAGATTAGTGACACCTCAATTAATTGTTAATGGCTAATTAAATGTCGCTATACACCTACTTGTCGGATGTCGTCCTCAAACGTTCCATTTGTGTGTTGGACGAACTTGATTATGTCCAGAATGTATTGCATGACATAGTAGGCACACAGTTCGGTGTCCGGGGGCTGATGCGGGTACTGAAATAAGAATGAATTTATAATCAACGAAAATTATTAATTAATGAAATATTCATTTGTATAACAATTGTTATATGTTCAGCAAATATCGTCACAGTCTTCCATTCTACTTCGTCACCTGACGGGATGTTGAAGCACAGACTCATGCTCAAGCAACAATAAGGTAATTTTTACATAAGAAATTTGTAGGTCATGTTATAATGGTAACTAAAGTGCACTACCATAGTACTTACGTGTTAACAAAATTCACTGCATCAGGCCGCGGTGCCTTGTCCAGCGGATCGAGCCAAAGGGCCACTCGCTTCTTTGGGAATAGGACAACTAACATCCAATGATACCTAACATAGATTTAACGTAACCATTGTAGATTAGTGAAATAGCCACCACATTAAAAATAGACAAAAATATTTATATAATATCAACTCACTCTTTTACATCTACGTAGGGAAGGAAGTAGCAAAAATTATGCTCATAGTCGGGCATTCTCAATCTCTTCTGGAAGAACTCTACCCTGACATTGAATTCCTCGGACGGAGTCATATAACTCGGTCTGAAGAATCCAAACCGTATGCCCGGTGGTATCGTATCGTGGATGAATCTGCTGGCATTTGTTTTAATTAGTACAATTCGTATAAACTTAAGAAATCATTTTATAATGAAATCAATATTTACCTCATATAAACTTCTGCTGATTGGCCACCCAAAGCTTGTAAGAGTGTGAACTCAGTAATGCAACTGTCATTCAAATTGACGAAGCAATCATCACCAAACACTTTGCTACTAATGTAAACCGAATATGTGGTTGACTTGCCCATCTTGTTAGCGTGTTCGTGAAGAAAGCGGCATTTTTTCATTCTGCTAATCAATTCGTGGTCAAAACTGGCGCTTACATTTTGAAAAATTTGAACTCGTCATATTCCTGTTGAAAATGAATAATCTCGTTCGACTGAGTATATATGACAAAGTAATAGTTGTTTACCGTTGGGAAGACATGAATATACGTAGTTACCTTTTCATCAATGCGTACTAGAGATTTCGGCCATCCAACAAAACCACCCACTGCATCCGATACTTTCTCCATATTACCAAACTTCTTTGGCAGCTCCCTCCATCCTTCAAGAGCCTCGTCTACCATCACCTTCACCATATCATCATCCAACTCTTGATATTGCACGATTCGTCCTTCCATCACTTTGCCAAGTGCCACGATTACCAATCTCGTATCACAACCATCGTCCACCTGTATCAAGCATTTCTTCCCAACCTGATATTTGACAAAAGAAAATCAAACGGATTGACATTATGAATGAACACCATACACCAAACTATTTGGTGCTCGTTAAACTACTGCATAATACCTCAGGTATATCTCCGAAGGGGTCTGGATTGGTACCACCATCATGGGTCTGAAGCGTCGGCGCGTGCGATGTAACTGTGGATTGTGTTGATGAATACGAAGACGACTGCTTTGCGAATACCTCCTTCCAACCTACAAAATTACCGACTCCACGTGTGCGTCCAGGGTACTCATCCTTCCCTGTGGCCACCGTCAAAATGTCTCTTCGACCCTGGGACATAAATAACCCCTGACATGCCTGCTCTTTCAGTTGACCCTGTTAACAAATATTTTGGGATCAGACTGATGACACAAATTTACATGTACCTGTACGGTTAACATATGTTGGGTTTAGTAAAACATAACTTACAATTTTTTCCGCAACCTCCCTCATAGACTCATTCACGTATTCCTTATTCTTTCGGATATGACCCTTCAGCCATACCTCATGCCTCTCAATCTCGATTACAGGGTCATCTCCAGGTGTTATTAACCCGTCGGCCTCCATCTCTGCTTTCTTTGCTGCTAGGATATCCTCCATCACTTTCTTGTATCCACTACGAGACAATGTATGTTGGAACTTGTTTGATTTAGCTCTATCGATGTTCACCTCCCTAATTTGCAGTGCAACCTGATTCGACCGCTGTTCCCTAAACCTCGCCCATTGTTCCGGTTGGATGAAAGAATATTTCTGTCTGGGGTCCTGTCCTTGTTTGTCACCAAAGATGTATTTGGTCGCGAGTTTGCTCTTGAAGTTTCTCCACATAACACCGGCAGCTCGCATCTCTTTATGCTTTAACCGACTAGTCATTTCATTTTGTGGCACATCAAATAATCTCTGCATAATTAAATAATGTTAGCAATTGTATATAGATGCAAAAATTATCCTTCTTGTTCACATTAAAAAACATACCAACATCTCCTCCCACACCGTCTCCTTAAGTTCATTAGGTACCAACTTCCAGGTTTCGTATGTAATAGGGATTCAAGATTTAGCAACAGTTCCTGTGTACAAATACAACATATTTGTTTTTTGCATCGTGGCTAAAAATTGTTATTCTTTATGTAATCCATTGAAATTCAGAAAGTACCAATGACAGTTCTGAAGGATGTCCTTACTGGACGGGGCAATTGTTCCATCTGCCTCGATCGTCACCTGCTCCTTATTACCATCATTATGCTCCTCGATAAACTTTTTCATCGTCGTGGTCCCTCTTTTCTTACGGTTAGATGAAGAGCCGGACTCCATGTTACCTTTCCTAACCATTTTACAACGATTAAAAAACATTCAATTGAGACAAAAGTATACAACACGACTAATATGTAACAAATGCATAATGCTGAACAATATTGTACAGCACTGAACAACACACCGGTACAACATGTGCTGTAAATTTTTAACAACGACTAAAAACGTATTGTAGTGAAATCGGGACAATTGAAAGTTTGAAACTCAACAACTGGACGGCGTAACATATTAAATCGAAACCCAGTTCAAATGAACAATTTTCCGTTAACAAGCTCAGGGACGACAATACGTGACCGGTGTTAGGCCTGAACCATATACAACCTTACCACATACGGCTTATCGGAATCATTCACGCAGCTGAGAAAACATATATCTACATACCTGCCAGAACGTCGCAAATGAGTCAACGAGTATGATGCGCAGTCGGGGTAATTATTCGGCAGTAAGAAATCGAGCGAGATGAAAACCTAAGTGTGTAATTCAAGAAAGTTTAACCTGATGGTTCATACGACAGCGCTCGTTAACAAGCGATGTTGTACATTACCTTTCTACAGCCCGCGGAAAAATGCGCCGTTGTACATTACTATACAACAGCGGTTATTTAAACACCGATGTTGCATGCACAAATAAGACAGCGCGTATTGTAAAAGGCGCTTTGTTACGTAGGGAAACATACAACAACGCCTATTTACGAATCACCGTGATTTTGGACAACTACGACGGCGCTTACTGAATAGGCGCTTTTGTACGTTTAAAATTAAATATTCACTTTTTACGTTTACAAAATGGGAAACGGACTGCGTTCGGAAACGCGGCGTAGATTCTTTCTATGCACTAAATAAAAGCACGTACACATTACTATCTAAAATTGAAACCCATAGATTTGTAAGAATGAGCAAGAATTCTGAAGCTGAACGTATATTTGCTTCGTCGTCCGGAGATGAATCCGAAGGCGCTTCTGTAGGATATATTTGCTCCGCTCAAGATTTTATATATCCTTGCGACAATGGCTCGGGCTGTTTAGGAGATCATAGCTTCAGTCGGGAAAAATACAGACATGACGAAGACAATAGTATACAAAGCACGTCTTCAAAGCCAACCCATTGTGAAGGTGAGCAAGAAGTTGATCAGCCATCACCTTGTGGGTAACATGAAATTCAAGAATCGCACCCGCGTTGAATTTATGAAATTATCATTGCTTCTATCTTAACTGCTTAATCAGTACTTCGTTGTTGATGTTCAACGTATCTATTGAAGTTAACTTCCCTTTAATTTGTTATATTTTTAAATGCACTTCAAATAACGTTAATGAAGTTACCTTGAGTTTAAACTTCGTCAACAATATAAATATGTGCACATATGTATAAATCACACAAATCTGAAGAAATCTATGTATCAGAAATTTTTCAACACGATGTGACTATCATTATTGAGCGATGTCGGGGGACTTCATGAATCACAAATTTTTTTTGTTTTTTTATTCATCTTCTGTAATAATTGTTGACATATATACATAATATATGTGTAACAGTTAGAAGATTGGACAAAAAATTGGTGCACATAATTTCTACGTCTTTATTCCTTTAGATTCCGTCACGAGAAACGTAAAAGCAACGCAACTTTTACGGAAAACGTTTCATCATTGGTCCTATACTATTCCGTCACATCACAGCTAATATACTGTGCAGCAACAATGTTATCGTTAATATATATCCGTTGCAAAAAATGCGTCGAGAATTCAACGTGTTTCCGTCAATATCTGACGGAATTGAGCCACTGTGTTGACGGAACATGTATCGTATTTATTACCTTCTTATCCACATAATTAATCTTCAACCTATACTATAAATAGGGACATTTGCAAACAGAAATGTATTCTAATCATCTTTCCATATTCCCCGGTTTACAATCAAGTGTTCTAATTTTTCCAATTCAGTTGTTTGTTATGCTGCGATTTTTTTTTTCTTTTAAAGTTCTTTTTGGATTTGCAGTACATGTCAATCAACTCTGGCATATATATATATAGTGCTGTTTCATGATCAGTTCCATTCTGTTCTCCTTTGTATTATTCTGAATTTGTCATTCATATTGATAGATAAATTTTGAATAAAACATGAGAACAGAGTGGAGCTTGTCATGAACAGAACTGCATATAATTAATGTAGTTGACTGACTTGTACAAGCAATCCAAGAAGATCTTTAAAGGAAAAAAGTCTCAGCATAAGGTTTTTTATGCGTCTACTTTTCGCCAATTTACCGTCACTCGTTAACAAGTAGCACATCGCCTTTCAGCGAACGCGCTGTAGTTTCGTTACTTAAGAAGGCGCTTATGAAATAAGCGCTGTTGTTAGTAGACATTCAACGACCCTTACTAACAAAGCGGTATCTTGTTTGACTTACAACGACGCTTTCTTCTTTGTGAACCGTTGTTATCGTCATTACTTCGTTGTAGTGCCGTTACTGTTTGACGGAAATTTCGCGAAGTATTAACGGAATAATTATCATATGCATTCCACTATCTTTTCGGAATTTAAAACGAAATGTCCTATATATCGAATCTTTCTATATTCACGCGTACAACCAATTGTTCCAATTTGACTCAATGCCTTGATTACAATAATACATTGTGAATTCGTACCAACCCACTGAGCTGATATTTGCTTCAACCCAGCCACGGCGTGAGGGGTTCTCTCTTTTACTCATACTGCATATATTAGTTTCCATGGCATACTTATATCACGAAAGGAGATGGATGTACGAAGCTCGTGCTCATGGAGAGTCATACACCAATGATGTTTTCATCACCGGAGTCAATAATTTCATTGAATCCGCTGTGTCAAACGGTTTTCTTGCAAGCAACAACACAATCCGATGTCCATGTACGAAATGCAAAAACCGGCGATTCATAAATATAAGAATGATGGAGGAGCATTTGTACAAATACGGTTTCACACCAGACTACTTCAATTGGACCCTTCACGGCGAAGATCTGGTGGAAATACAATACGAAAATACTAGCGCAATCATTCCTGACCCGAGCACAGATGACCAAATTCATGATTCTGGGGAAGAAATATGGAGTCATTCGGATTTCACAGACATGGACACAGATTTTGCCAGTCATGCTGATATTCCTGAGTCGTCTAACTATGGTGAACATCAAACAGAGAATTTCGAAGCTAACAGATTCTTCAATCTCCTAAATTCAAGTTCAGAGCCAGCTTACGAAGGTTGCACGACAGAGACGGAGCTTTCGATTAACATGAAAATGCTGGCAACAAAAGCTAATTACAGATTATCCGAATGCGCTTTTAACGCAGTATGTGGAACGATGAAAAATAAAATTGGGGGGGGAGGAGAATAAAATCCCATCTTCTTTCAAACAGTCCAAAAAACTTGTAGCTGATCTCGGAATGGGGTACCAACGAATTGACGTTTGTGTAGGCGGGTGTATGATTTACTATGGCTGTGACGAAAGTATGACAATATGTCGTTTTTGCAAAGAACTAAAATATCATCGTCCAAGACGCGCAGAGAGTTCGTCATCGTACCAGCGAAATGCGTGAAGACAAATGTTTTACTTGCCGATTATACCCAGTATACAGAGACTTTTTTTATCAGAAACTCTGGCATCTGAAATGTCCTGGCACGCTTCACCCAGAGCAGACATGAATCGCATGGTTCACCCGCCAGACGGGGAATCCTGGAAGCATTTTGATCGGTGCCATCCAAGTTTTGCATCCGAGCCACGGAATGTAAGATTGGGATTATGCACAGATGGATTTAATACATGGGTATGTCAACTAAACAGTACTCCATTTCGCCTGTGATGGTAACACCCTACAACTTACCACCGTGGTTGTGTATGAAAATGCGATTCATTTGGTTAACTATACTAATTCCTGGTCCGTCTAATCCAAAGAAGCGTTTGGACATATATCTTAGGCCTCTTATTGATGACCTGGTACATTGTTGGAATGTTGGGGTCGACACATACGATGCCAGTCGCATGTAGAGTTTTAAAACGAGGGCAGCCCTCATGTGGACTGTGTCTGATTTCCCCGCGTATGCAATGTTATCTGGATGGCCAACTCAAGGAAAACTTGGATGCCCCTATTGTATGGACGACACAAAGACATTCGTGTTGAAGAACGGAAGGAAAGTGTCGTATTTTGGATGTCACAGACGATTTTTACCAGAAAATCATATATATCGGGGTAATACTCAGAATTTTTACAGAGACCGAACGGACTTTGACGGTCCAATCCAATTCCGACCAGGTCACGAAGTTTATGACAGGGTTAGAAACTTAAAATATATATGGGAACAATGTATCAATGAGGGTTTTGATGGGTTCGGTGTGGAGCACAACTGGACTAAGAAATCAATTTTCTGGGAACTACCTTACTGGATGGACGTGAAGCTTAGACACAACCTAGACGTCATGCACATTGAAAAAAATGTATTTGAGAATTTATTCAACACCATCATGGATGTGAAACGGAAAATAAAGGACGACGGAGTGAAGTGCAGAAAAGATATTCGATTGTACTGTCGAAGACCAGAGTTAGAACTAAAAAACTACCGCGGTCGTTTTATAGCAAAGAAGGGTAAGTATCAGCTTACAAGAGAACAACAAAAGCTTGTGCTTGTTTGGGTGAAGTCTCTGAAGTTTCCCGATGGATTTTCATCTAATTTGGGGAATAAAGTAGATTTGAGTACATTAAAACTAGTAGGTTACAAGTCACACGACGCACATGTTTTCATCGAGCGACTCATGCCGATTACGTTCAAGGGTTTTTTACCAAAATAGATATGGGAAGCTGTATCCGAGCTGTGTACGTTTTTCCGAGATATTTGTGCATCTTCCATTCAAATTGAGCGAATGGAACAGTGGCAGGCGAACATAGCCACAACACTGTGTAAGCTAGCGACAATATTTCCACCTTCATTTTTCGACTCGATGGAACACCTCCCAATTCATTTGGCCGATGAGGTGCTGCTTGGCGGACCAGTACACTACCGATGGATGTATCCGTTTGAGCGTTTCATATACCGTCTTAAACAGTTGAGTCAAAAGGGAAACATGGCTGAGGTGGAAGCCAGTATTGTGAACGCATACATACAGCTTGAGACTTCGTATTTGGGATCCGACTACCTAGATCCTGAGTTGACAACTAATGCCATACGCTTAAAACGAAATGAAGTTGCGACATCAAAATTTGAAGATCCTCAGATTTCCATTTACAATTACCCAGGAGTTGGTGGCAGTAAAGCTAAACGGAGGGTACTAGAAAGCCTTGAATTTAAAAAAGCAACTCATTACATCTTTAGCAATACGCCCGAGCTTGAACAATATTTGACGTTATTTGAGACCGGCTTAAGACAAAGACCCGCGATTCACTGATCAGTAAATATACAATGCTATATTAACGGAATTTCCAGAATGGCTGTGCACCCATGTAAGTGTCATCATTCCTTAAAATTTTTGTATCATTATTTATCTATTTAAAATGTGTACTTACACTTTCATTTGATGTTCATACATACTATTATGTTCAGGTATGGGAGCTTGGAGAAACATTAGCACTACCACAGTGGATTCACTACTTGTCCTCTGGATTTCAATCCGACGTTGCGTGTTCGGCCACATACAAAGTCAACAACTACAAATTTCACATTGAAAGTCATGGTGAAGGGAGGAACACGGTGAACAGTCATGTCTACGTTCAAGGAACAGAGGGTACACACTACTACGGAGTTATTGAAGAGATAATACATATGAGATGTAGAACCAACCATCGCCTAAAGGTTGTCTTGTTCAAGTGCCGTTGGTAGGACCCTCTGTTTGTTAGATCATACCCGTCTAACGGGATTGTTATCGTTAACACTCAGAGACCCTACCCCCGTTACGACCCTTACATTCTTGCACAACAAGCGGTGCAGGTTTACTATGTGACGTTTCCGGGTTTAGCTGGACAAAACAATCAAGGTTGGGTTGCAATTTGTCCTGTGAAACCTACAAACGCTATCGACATGGAAGTAGCAAATGTTCCGTTCCAAGATGACGGTCAAATGGGGGCTGAAATGCCTGTATTGGTACAAGAAATCGGAATCGTGAACCTCGCTGATGATGAAGTGTACGAGTACAGCGAAGAAGACGGTAACGACAACCACGTAGCTGATAATCCAGATACAGAAGATGAGTCTGACGAATCTTAGTTTCACAAAATTAATGTATGTTTTACATGTACGTTTGCCTATACATTATAATATTCAATACGTAAAATAATGTGTCCTTTTAATAATGGCGTCTTGGTATGATTAAATGCAAAGCGTTGGAAAGTTATTATTAAGGTAAATTAATAAGAAAATGATAAGTAAACAGCGCCTATGCTATAAACGCTGTGTGAAGGACTTCAATGACAGCGCTTTTCTTAAATACGCTGTCGTATACTAAACAAAATACAGCATTGAATTAGTAACGCGCTTTAATATGTGCCACGTAATACAGCGTGTTGGAAAAGGCGACGTCCTAAAACATCAATAATACACCGATTAAAAACTTACCGCCGTATATTGAGTAACATACGACAGCGCATAAGAAGAAAGCGCTATTATAGGTCACTATACAAAGCGCTTAGGTAATAAAGCGCTTTCGAATGGCAATCTAAATACGCCCGCGGTATTCGCCCGCCTAAACAAGTAAAAACGTGTGAGTACTCCGGTCCGATTTTCATTATAAGTGTCTGTTTAATGTAATTACATGCGCTGTTTTCATTATCCCATTTTCTACTCCGCCGATTATCTCCGTTCTTCTCTCTCAAACATGTAACCCATTTGAGCCGATTTATGAAGCAAGCTTCGTCGCCAGGTAAGGAAACTCGTCGTCTTCCTCACTTCTCCTCGTTTTCCATAAGTTAGGGTTTGTTGAGACAGCGCATGTTGTAAATTGATTTAATTGTGGGTACACATATTCGTCGTCGATTACGTGATTTTGGACTTGTTAACCGTTAAGCAACTTGAATATTGATGAAATTATTGTGCATCACTCTTGAATTTCATCCCAATGAAGCGTGAGTATTTCATTTATTTGTTTGGTTGATGCCACACAGGGAGTTTGTTGATACGGTCAGTACAATTTAATGAGTATTTCGTGACTGTTTCTTGTATTAGTATGATTGTAGCAACCTGATTATTAAGCCATTGTGATTGAACTTTTTGAGATTAACAGGAATGCTTTCAATTGTGTGGTAGGTATATATGGGACCACTCAAGCAAAATGTACCAGGTAAATGGAATGCCGGGTCTGGCACTGGTACTGGGACTACATCACAACCGCGGCTAACTGACGTACGAGGCAGTCGAATCAGGACACTCCTTCATCTCGGGACAACCAGCATAATCGAGATATGTACAGACCTTCTATTCCGGTACAGGAACCTGCCCCAGCGAGACGAGGGGTCGAGGACAGGCAACGTACACCGTCAACCGCGGAAGGATGCCCAAGTCCATATGGGTACAGGCCTTCGATGCATGTTGAGGAGACCGCCCATAATCCTGTTGATGACGGCGTACCCTTACCAGAAGCGGTTGAATTCGACTTAGACGAACTGATGGATTTGGTGGGGGCGTCTGCGGGGAACAGGGAAGCGAATGATGAAGCGGAACACGGAGGCGGCCTCGGTGAGGAGACCTTGTTGGGATCGATGCCACATGATACTCGTCCTTGGATCACTCCAGCTGAGGATGACAAGTGAGTACTTCAACTAATACATATATTACTGCAACTTATTGTAGTCACCATATTGTAAATGTCGGAGCTTGTATTTTCTATTCAGCTTTGACCCCCCTTCAGCTGTTAACAAAATCAGGCTCCAATGTATTGGACCTGGTTTTATGGTTGGTTGGACTACGGTGGGGACGTGTGATCCACAAGCTCGAGTGAAGTGGTTTCGATACTTTAAGGTAAAACGTTTTAAAATTGTATTAGTTGCATAATATTTTGTCATTTCTTTTCCACATCGGAATGCCTTGTTTTTTCTAATTACATAGTTTGTGTTTCTATTAAATGGTTCATAACACAACTATATAATGTGCATGTAGAGCTTGTACCGGTGGGATCCGATCCATAACGACCCAATTGAGGCTAACTTCAGGAAGAAGGCGGCTAAGATACTGCAAGATACCTGGAGGGGATTGCGAATCGGGGCGACTAAAGGCCCGAAATGGTTGACCGAAGATCACAAAGCAGCGGGAAAAGCTCGATTTAACACGGACCCTGCATTCATAGCCCGCGGCGAAAAGAACAAACAGACTTATTCAGCCCGACAAGCCAGAAACGACCCAGCATTGCATGCCTTTGGGTCTAGACCAGCACACTTCCACTTTGCGAAGCTGATAACTAATAATGACTAATTTAAACATATTTCAATTTTCAATATCATTTATTATATAAGACATTTAACATTTAATTTGTAGGAAAAGGATAATCGAAGACAAGTGTTGCCAACTGATATATTTGACAAGAAATACCAACGGAAGGATGGGACGTATTTGATACCCAACGGGGAGAACAAAAGAGTATTACACTCACCAATTAATTACATATATATGTTTATCTTATTCTATTTTATTATCAGTTTTGCCCAGTATTTCTTATAACATTTGTTTCCTATATACATCAACTATTTTTGGTTCAGAAAGAACTTGCTGATGCTGAAAATTTGGTCCTGAATGATCGCGTCGGGGATGAAAGGGTACCGGATGAAAAGCTGGTAGAGGCCGCTGCAACTGTTATGGGGTTTAACCCGAGAACGGGGATACCGTACCTGTATGGCCCTGCAGCGACATTGGTGTCGGACAAGTTTTCTTCAACGGGAAGCCAGTCGTGTGCCGGCTCCCAAAAATCGAGGGCCCAATCGGTCGAAGTCACTCAAGAGCTGGTGCCGCGGTTAGAGCGCATGGAATCACGACAGGAGGCTGAGATGAGGCGCATGGAATCCCGACAGGAGGCTGAGCTGAGGCGCATGGAGGCCCGGCAGGAGACTGAGATGAGAAGTATGAAGGACAGCATAGATCAAATGATGCAAATGCAGGCTGCTATGATGAAGATGCTCGCTACTCCTGGATACCAACCATCCTCTAGTCAAAGCCCGAATGGAAACAACCGTGGTCCGCTTGATGGATTCCATGATGAAGACAATAATCGCAGATAGTAGACATGTTAATTTTATTTGACTCGACGTTTCTGTAATAATTTTTTTCGACTATTTTTGTTAATTAAATATGGAAATTTCGAATTTACTATCTGAAATAATTTATAATTGAAAATAAATAAATTTAATAACTAAAAAATTGGTAATTCGAACCCCGGTAATATCTATGTGGCGTAATTGTGACGGAAAAACGACGGATAGATAACCAGCGCAAAGATGATGGAAAACGGACGATACCCATATAGACGGTTTGGCGATGGAATAAGGAATAGAGATGAAATATCACCGATAAAATATGTGGCGTAATTGTGACGGAAGAACGACAGATAGATAACCAGCGCAAAGATGCCGGAAAACTGATGGTACCCATATAGACAGTTTGGTGATGGAATATTGACGGAAACTTTAGATGACGGAATAGCGATGAAATATCACCGATAAAATATGTGGCGTACTTGTGACGTAAAAACGACGGAAAGATAACCAGCGCAAAGATGATGGAAAACTGACGGAAACTTTGTTGATGGTACTACGAAGGGTAATGGACGGAAATTATTATGATGGAAAAGGGACGGAAGATTGACGGTTTTTTAACGGAGAATTGCAACGGATACATGTCGGATTGACGACGCATTTAATTCCAACGAAAACGGGACGGAATTCCAACGGCACATTGACGGAATGCGACGACGGAATGCGACGACGAAATGTCGACGGAAAATATTTACCGTCGGGAAAATTTCCGTCATCTTTCTCGTTGAAGGAAAATTGACGGAAATTGCCTTTATTCCGTCAAATTTCCGTCGCTATTCCGACGGATTCCTGTCGTCGGAAATATTCGGAAAATTTGTAGTGTGTGTCCAATTTAGGCTCAATGCCTTGTTAGGTTCCTGTTTTCACTCTGTAATAGCTGCAAGTAATGAATCGGGTTTTGAACTTGTTACAAAAAAAAGCTGCCAGTCTCTAACATTCAACTTAGGTTTTTTTTGTAAACTTTAAAAATCGGGTTTTAAACCAAACCGCATAATGTGGTGCGGTGCATATTTAGTTTTAACTTTTGTAATGCAGTTTGCGGTTTGAAAATTTTCCAAACCAGATAATGTGGTGCGATTACGGATTTACTCTTAAACCGCACCAACCCGCACCGCGCCCACACATACTTTTTTTTCTACAGAAATCACCTTCCTGCTGATTTCTTTAATTTATAATATTCATTAATGGTGGACTTTAAAGATCATTTAACATGGAAATGACAATTTTGATTTGAGGAATTTATCTCTTTTTAATGATGCATTCCTTGCAAAACAATTTTGGAGATTATTGGAGAACCCAAAATCTATGGTCAGTAAGGTTTTGAAGGCGAAGTACTATAGGAATACTAATTTGCTGAATTCTTTTTTGGGCACAAATGCATTCATGGCTTGGCAGGGGATATGGAAATCAGGTATGAAATTGAAGGTGTGGATTCAGTGGGATCCATCAACGGAAATACCAGTTTGGTTGTTAGAGAGTAGTGGCCGGTTTTCAACGGCATATTTGAGTGTTAGAACTTAGGATCGAGATAGGGAGAGAGAGACAGAGAGGAAGAGATAAAGTAAGTTGATAATAATATTCTTAATGCATTTGTGTGCTTCATCTGAGCTTATATAGCCCATACATAAAACAAGCTACTAGTGATGTCCCCAAACTACTAATTCTTGTCTCCTTCTTCTGCATCTTCTTGTCTCCTTGTAGCAGTGCATGCTTTCTTTTGTCTGCCTCCCTTCTCTGCTTTATGCAGTGTATTCAGCATATTTGGTGTTAGGCAGCTTTTTCCTACAACCTCTGCCTACTTCGTTCCAACCTTTTAGTCCTGTAACATTACCCTCCCCATCAAACAAAACCTCGTCCTCGAGGTGAAATTGAGGATAATCAACTTTGAAACTGTCCAGGTCTTCCCATGTAGCATCAGTCGCCTTCTGTTGGTCCCAGTGTACCAAAACTTGCTGCTGCAGCTGAGATCCCTTAAGTACCTTCCTAAAGCCCACAATGTGTTTAGGTTGATACCTGAGTTGTACATTGTGCAAGTCGATTGGCCATGGCGATGCATGGATTGCTCGGTTCCCAACACAGTTTCGCAGCAGGGAGACATGGAATACGTTATGCACTCGCGCCTCACTTGGAAGTTCTAGTCGGTATGCAACCTGCCCAATGCGCTCCAACACACGGTAAGGTCCGAAATATCTTTTGGCTAGTTTGGGTGAGCGACGATGGACCACAGATTGCTGGCGGTATGGTTGGAGGCGGACATAAACCATATCACCCACTTGAAATTCGCGGTCAGTTCTATGTTGATCAGCTTGTTTTTTCATTCTCTGCTGAGCCTTTACAAGGTTGCTGCGCAATTGTGCCATCAGCGTCGTTCTTTTGGTCAAGAGATCATCTACTTCTGCAACTTTGGAGGCTCCTGGGATATAGTTAACAATCTTCGGCGGTGGGCGACCATAAACCGCCTCGAATGGTGTCAAGCGAATTGACGAGTGCCATGAGGTGTTGTAGTGAAGTTCCGCCCACGGTAGGAACTCTGCCCAAGTGGTTTGATTCTCCGCAACAAAACATCTAAGGTAATCTTCTAAGCAACGGTTCACCACCTCCGTCTGGCCATCTGTCTGCGGGTGGTAGGCGCTGCTCGTGGCTAGTGTCGTATCTTGGAGCTTGAAAAGGTCACGCCAAAAACGACTCATAAATATAGGGTCTCGGTCGGAAACTATCTTGGTTGGCAATCCATGAAGCCTGCATATTTCTTTAACAAAACTCCGTGCAACCGATTCCGCAGTGAACCCACCTGGTAAACCAATGAAGTGGGCATATTTCGTCAACCTGTCCACTACAACCATGATAGCGCTGAGACCATGAGACTTGGGTAATTGAGTGATGAAATCCATGGAAATTTCTGCCCAAACTTGCTCAGGGATGGGTAAAGGTTGTAAGGTGCCTTGTGGGGAGATACGGAGAAACTTGGTTTGTTGGCATGTTGGACATTCTTTGACATAGGTGCGCACATCTTTGCTCATTCCTGGCCAAGTGAAGTTCGCAGCTACTCTAGCGAGTGTCCTCTTCTCCCCTGCATGACCTCCTTGTGGTGAATCATGAAATTCGTGAAGTACCAGTTCTTGAATGCATGAGTCTTTGGGAATAAAGAGTCTGTCATCGTGCAAAATGAGGCCATCATGGACTTTCTAAGTCGGGTAGTCCCCTGGTGTTGCAAGGATCGCTTCTTTGAATTGTTTGGATGGTGTATGATGGTCAAACAGTTTGCGTAACATGCGGAGAATGCCCATCATGGGGCGGCTGACTCCCAACAGTGATCCAAAGTGCACGTCTTGGCGCCTAGATAGGGCATCAGCCGGGCCATTTTCTCATCCAGGTTTGTACACAACATCGAATTCGAAACCCATCAGTTTGCAAATAAGTCGTTGTTGTTCTGGTGTGTGCAATGCCTGCGTTAGGATAGCCCGGAGCGGTTGATGATCTGTGAGTAGCGTGAATTTGGAACCCAATAAGTATTGGCGCCATTTTTGGATAGCTGTCACTGCGGCATAAAGTTCACGGTGATATGTAGAAGCTGCTTGTAACGTCTTGTTAAGTTGTTTGCTAAAGAATGCCAAAGGTTTTCCCTGTTGCGATAAAACTGCTCCAATGCCTACGTTTGAGGCGTCAGTTTGCACTTCAAAGCTGATGGTGAAGTCTGGTAGGGCTAGTGTTGGGGTGGTAGACAATGCCTCTTTCAATTTGTCAAAAGATGCTTGAGCAGATGGTGACCAAATAAAACAATCTTTGCGCAATAATCTGGTAAGTGGTTCAGCAATTACGGCATAATGTTGCACGAATTTCCGATAATAACCGGTGAGTCCCAAAAAGCTTCGCAATTGTTTCACGTTACTGGGAGGTTTCCAATCCAAAATAGCTTCAATCTTATCCGGATCAACAGCCACACCATGAATAGAAATCACATGGCCGAGATAGGCAATGCTTATTCTGCCAAAATCACATTTGGACATTTTTACAAAAAAAGAATTGGAATGTAACACAGTTAGTACCTGACGCAGATGCAGCAAGTGTTCCTCCCAGTTGGTGCTATATACCAAGATATCGTCAAAGAAGACCAATACAAATTGACGGAGCACCGGCCTAAATAGATCATTCATGATAGCTTGAAATGTTGATGGGGCATTGGATAGGCCAAATGGCATTACGAGAAATTCGTAGTGGCCATCATGTGTGCGAAAGGCGGTCTTGAATATGTCTGCAGAATTCATCCTAACTTGGTGGTAGCCCGAGCGAAGGTCGAGCTTTGAAAATACACTTGCACCATGTAGTTCGTCTAACAACTCATCGACTGTGGGAATGGGAAAGCGATCGCGAACTGTCACGGTGTTTAGGGCGCGGTAGTCCACACAGAACCGCCAGTTGCCCTCCTTCTTTTTTACTAAGAGCACTGGAGATGAGAAGGGGCTTGTGCTCGGCTGGATTACTCCCTCAAGTAGCATAGTGCGAATCTGTGTTTCAATTTCTGTTTTTTGGTAGTGAGGGTAACGATAAGGTTTGACATTAACAGGAGAAGTACCTGGTAGGAGGGCGATTTTGTGGTTGGCCGAGCGCTCTGGCGGTAGGCCTCTTGGTGCCTCAAAAATCTCACTAAAATCAGCTAACATAGCACTGAGTTCGGCATCCTTATCTGGGGCAAAATCAGTTTGTATCAAAACTGAATTTAGGGTATGAGGTGTTGGGCTGCTGGAAGGGACATTGGGCTCGGGTGTATGGTAGGCTTGGAGTTGGAAAAATGAGGCAATTGTGTTGGTTTGGGTAGCACGTTGAAGTTGGCCGAGGCTCATTTGGGCAAGTTGAGCCGACTCCTTAATTCCTGGCAATGTAATTTGTATTCCATGATGGTTGAAGGTGATTAGAAGCTGGCGATAATCAAGTAAAGCGGGACCAATTTCAGCCAACCAATTTGCCCCAAGCACTACTTCCGCTCCAAAAATGGGCAGCAAATATAAATCCACTTCAAACATATGATCGCCCATCTGTAATGGGACATTTGCACAAGCACCGTTGCATTGTAAAGCCTCTCCATTACCCACTGTCACATTGAGGTTAGCTGTAGGTTCAATGGGCAACTGTAGGTGTTTTGCGATTCGCGTCTGGACGAAGTTATGCGTAGAACCACTGTCCACCAAAACAGTCAAATTCATGCCATTAATCCGTCCTTGGATGCGAAGTGTGCTGGTCGCAAATCGACCCTGGAGTGCATTGAAAGAGATGTTGGGGTGCTCTGTGTCCACTGTTGTTATTTGTGGATCGACCAAACAATGCTCAGGTTCCTCATCCTGTTGTGGTGAGTCCTCCAGCACAGTGGGGTCACTAGGATCCTCCATTAAGTAACATTGAAACTTCGCTTTACAACTATGGCCTGTCGTGTACTTTTCGTCACAGTTGTAACATAATCCTTTCTCGCGCCTAGCTATCATCTCGGCCATAGTTAAACGACGAACTGGTAGAGGTGAGGGGGTATTGGGTGTGGGTTTAGTGTATGGATTTATGGGGTGTGTGTTGGGGTTCCGGGAAGGTCGGTTAGGCCAAGAGCGGTTTTGCCAGACTCTTGGGGGATGTAACTTCTGCTCAGCGAGTCGCGCCATTCCCATGGCAGATTGTAAGGTGGTCGGGTTTAACAAGACAAGTTCATTGTGGATCTCATCTTTTAAGCCAGCCATAAAGCGGTAAAGGAGGTTCTCGGTAGAGAGGCCAGGCGTGCGCACTGAGAGGTCTTCAAACTCGGCAATATATGTTGCTACTGACGACTCTTGACGCAGTTTGTTTATAGCAACTTCGGCACGCCAGAACATTGACGGCCCGAAACGGCTACTCAAGTCTTTTGCCATTACCTCCCATGAACTGATTTGGTGAGTGGTATGCATCCACTGAAACCATTTTAGAGCATCGCCGGTCAAGTAAAACGTAGCTATAGTGATCTTTTGCTCTGGGGGTGTGTTGTATAACAAGAAAAATCTTTCTATTTGGAATAACCAACCTTCAACACCTTCCCCTGTGAAATATGGGATTTCCAGGCGTGGTAAGCGCACAACTGCTGGTGGTTGTGGGTATGTGAGTGTAGTTGGTTCAGGTGTGTTGTGTGATGTAAACTGAGAGGGAAAGGGTTTGTGTGGATAGACAGGGCCGGAGTGCGTAGGGGTTGTGTAAGTTTGGTTCATGTGTGTGGCTGTCGGGCGAGGCTGAGAGTAGTGGGTTGGGGTAGCGAGTAGTGGGGGTGGTGTTGGGTCGTCCGGCGCCGGATTATGATACATTGGTTGTTTATCTGGGCGAGGATTTGGAACAGGGTGCATCTGGCGTAGAGAGGTGCGCATGTCCTCCATCATTTCCACCATTTTTTCGAAATGGGAGGACTGGGTTTCCACACGCGCCTCCATCTGTTGGGTTCGGTTACTGAGTTCCACCATGTTGTTAACCAGGTTGGATATGGACTCCGTTGTGCTCCTAGTGTCTGGCATGGCGGCGGAAAGTGGCTCAATGAAGAAGCACCAGTTGTTAGAACTTAGGATCGAGATAGGGAGAGAGAGACAGAGAGGAAGAGATAAAGTAAGTTGATAATAATATTCTTAATGCATTTGTGTGCTTCATCTGAGCTTATATAGCCCATACATAAAACAAGCTACTAGTGATGTCCCCAAACTACTAATTCTTGTCTCCTTCTTCTGCATCTTCTTGTCTCCTTGTAGCAGTGCATGCTTTCTTTTGTCTGCCTCCCTTCTCTGCTTTATGCAGTGTATTCAGCATATTTGGTGTTAGGCAGCTTTTTCCTACAGCCTCTGCCTACTTCTTTGGGCACAAATGCATTCATGGCTTGGCAGGGGATATGGAAATCAGGTATGAAATTGAAGGTGTGGATTCAGTGGGATCCATCAACGGAAATACCAGTTTGGTTGTTAGAGAGTGGTGGCCGGTTTTCAACGGCATATTTGAGATTGAAAGAAGAGGTGGAGGCTAGGCGTTGAGAATCTCAGGGAGAAGTATCGAACAAGCAGAATTCAGAGAGGTTCTGGATCAAGATACAAGGCAAGGTAAAAAATTTCATATGGAGGTCATTCTTTGACTACCTGCCTGTCTGCGAGAAACTTATTGAGGAGGGGGTGCCAGGTGGACCCGAGATGCTCAATTTGCGGCTTTTCTCTTGAAACATCAATTCATGTTTTTACAGAGTGCTGGTGGTCGAGATCACTTTGGGAGAAATTAGCTATCCCGTGTACCTTTATTAATGTCCGATGGGTTAGTACGAGTGACTGGTTGTGGTAGTGCCTTAACAACCTGGTTGACGAAGAGTTAGTGGTGTTCTGTTACGGTGCCAGAACTATATGGTACAACAGGAACCTGTTAGCTCATGGAAAGCCAGGTTTGGATGTTGAATCAACATATTTCTCGGTTAAGGCGTTGTCTAAGAACATTTATCTTCCTAGCTTCAGATTCACAGTTTCAGATTTGGAGGGAGGCAGTAGTTGGGTCGCTCCTGTGAAGCCTTATTTGAAATTCAACTGCGATGGGGCATGGGAGGCTAGCAGTAAGAAGGCCGGTTTTGGTATTCTGTGCAGGGATGAAGAAGGAATGATATTGTGAGTAAGAGCAAGGCCTGTGATGGAGGTACAGAGTGCCCAGGAAGCAGAGGGAATGACGATTTATGAAGCTATGCTTTGGGAAAAGGAAGATCGCAAGGACTACCGTTTTTTCGAAACAGATTGAACTGTAGTGTTCTCAATACTCACGTTAAGGGAGAAGTTCAGGTTTCAGTAATTAAATATGCTGCTTGCTGGATAATGGTGACTGGAGGCTATCTTTGGTTCGGAGAGAGGCAAACAAGTCCGCAGACTCTCTAGCAAAGTGGGCGAGCGAGAAGGGATGGTGTTGGAGCTCTTCGGTGTCATTACCTTGGTTGCCAGGAACTTTTCCTTGGTGTGTTTCTGTGTGCCGAGCTTGTTCTCGTGTTTCCTGTTTGTTTGTGTTTGTAAATCTGATGGATCGTTAGTGTTAGCAGTCTGTTAGGCGGAAGTCACAAAGTGCGTTTCCGTCTGATGGTCAGATAGCAGCGAAATAATTTTGCAAGAAAATAAACGACTGGAAAAATACTGCACGCAAATATATAGTGGAAACCTTATCACAACTATGATAAGGTGAAAACCACTACCTTTCGTCTCCGAAAGGATTTTCGAACTGATTACTCTTTATTCCGATATACTTGTAGGGCATACAAACTAGATCGTATAGATTCTATTTGTTATCCTCTACTCAATCCGATAGAGCAATCAGCTTCGAGCTTTGTACCGTAGTGCACGCGATCTCAGCAGGCTCCGTTCGTCGACTGTGATAAACCCTTTCTCTCTCCAATTTCGCCGATCCTTCTCTACTGAGGTTTCTCTTCCTTTTATAGATGTTGAGCTCATCTCTTCACTTCTCAACAGTCACTTGCTTTTGGAAAAGCTCTTCAAGTACGTAATCAATTGTGTTTTCAATGACCATATTAATTCGGCCTCTTCAATTGTGCATCACATTAACTCGGCCTCTTTATTGTCTTTCCAATATGCTTCAATCAGCGATTAAGTTGGCTCTTCAATTGGCAATTTGTCTTTTAATGTCTTGCCTCCATCAGCAATAAATCTGATATTAATTCTGTCATTAATATTTGCTTTCATTGGCCATCATTCTGTTTGCAATCTCAATTGAGCATCATTTTGGATGAATGGATTTCTGCACACTTAAACACATCATTAGATAAGTGTTTGTAATCATCAAAACCAAAGGGTTCCAACAAAATCTTTCCAATAAAAAAAAATAAATCTAAATGACAATGGAAACATCACATGTTCTTTTACCAAGGTTCATGATACCACATGTAAAAATTTAATTACTTCAATAAAGCAGGATGTTTAACCAAGAAACACATGAATTGAGATACACATTCCTTATGTTCACTTCTGTTCAAAACAAAAAAATCTTTTGTCGGCAAACCTTTGGTTTGTTACCATCATCAAAGATTTGTAATTCAATACAACAACGTTGATATCCAAATAAACCGGGGCTATTGATCCATTGCGACCTGTGACGTTATTGAATTCATAACAAAAAAAAACTAGATGAAGGAGTGGTGTTGTCGGCCAAGTATGAAGACTTGGAGCAGGCGGAAGCACAATTTAGATGTGCGGTAATTATAAAGCTTTTGACAGGCAGAAGTTTCAACATACAGGAGTTGATATCAGTACTTCAAACAGTGTGGAACGTAACATACAAAATCGAGTTCTCCAAACTACCAAAAAACATGCATACGGTGGCATATTACAGTCTGAAGAAGATCAGCGGCGAGTATGATCAGTCGATATTTTGACTAATTATTCACTGCATTCGATGAAGGATAGCACTCGTTCTTCGGGCAAATTGTTCCTATTTGATGTCTTTCTCTAGTGTTTCAGGTAAAATTAGAATATCATCGCTCCTTGGACGCGAAGTGCTGAAAGATCGACGAAAAAGGCCGAAGAAAAGCTCTACAACAGCAGTAGGCCGTGACATGCCGTGACATCTCATTAGTGTCACGGGTGTCACGGTAGGCTTTTTCCTCTGAAAGATTCGGGTGATTTTCACCATGTCGTGACATGTTCGAATGTCACGGGTGTCAGGGCACCTTTTCAGCTCAGTGAGTTTTGCCCAGGCCGTGACATGCCGTGACATGTCCGAATGTCACGGGTGTCACAGCACCCTTTCAGCTCAGTGACTTTTGGGCATACCGTGACATGTTCGAATGTCATGGGTGTCACGGCACCGTCGGAGGGCAGAATTATCATCCGTTTTTAGCAAGTTCTGATCCTTTTTGGGAATTGATCAATATTTGGGCTATAAAAGGGCAACGACCAGAGTATTCTAGGTGTGCATAAATTGAGATAAAAGAACCCTAACTTGGGAGAAGACAGAGATCATCGCGAGAGATAGAGGATTCAACAAGCACCCGCGTCATTACGGTTTTCTCGTCCTTAATTTCCTCATATACACTGCTTTTGGTTAACTTACCATGAGTAGTAACTAGTCTTCTTATTCTGGGATCCTACGGATCCCGTGCTATGTACCCAACTCTTCATGTGATCAATTAAATGTTTTTCATAAATGCAATTCGAATATTTAATTACATCGTGTTTAATTTTATCGTTCTTGCAAGTTTTACATTGAATGGGATGTTTGCATGCTAGAACGTATTTAAGTTAATTACCGAAAGATTGATGGGTCCTAGGTATTAACCGGATTGCATGAAATTGATATTAGGTCATGGTTGCTACAATGGTAGTCCATGAATTAATAGGAAAGTTGACTCTTGTTTGAAAAACCCTGAGTTTAATAATCGAGATCGTTGATAATCAGTGGATGGGTTGCGTTCAACGATTGAGATTAATCTAGACAATGATCCGTGGATGGGCGGCTTGTCTAGTTTTATTTCGGTTTATTTCCATATTCGATAGCATGATGAATTTACGTGATAATGATTGCATGATTAGTGGGGTTGGCACGGGTGAAGTATGATTCTGGAATTATTTCTCTGATCAAGTTTAAACCTTTATTTCTCTGACGGTCTATGGTTGGCCAAGACTCCTGACTTTCCACAGCGAGACCGATGTAGAGGACACCTGTGAGTTTCTAGCCTCCTTTCGCTACATCGGGCAACAGGATCATGAGGGTATAGCATACAGGCACCGAGGAGTGTGGCACACCATTACCCCTCCCCAGATTCGAGAGGTGATTGGATGGCAGCCAGGAGGAGAGTGGGTTCGCAACGAGTTTGCACTAGTCGATGCTTGGGCGAGGGTCCAAATTCCTTATACCAGTGCAGGAACGTTTACACCTAGCAAGACGAGGGTGAATTTTATTCGTGACCCAGTATTGTTCTACATCCAGAAGCTATTAGGGAACACTATATTTGCTCGAGTGAATGGGATCGACAAGCTCACTTACAGCGACATGATCTGCCTCAATGCTATGGATCAGGGGAGGCGTGTTAACTACTGCCACTTTCTGTGCCTATTCTGGAAGGGCCGACCTGCTGCCGGCCCGGTCGTTTGTGGTGGGATGATCACATATTTGCTGCGCCGTCTGCACGGGCAGCCCGCTCTGGACCACCAGATCATCCCAGCAGAGTTCCTGGACATGAAGGCCTTCAGTGCTATGAAGGCGATCAAGAAGAGACCGACCATCAGAGATCAGTTCGCCTGGACATATCATGCAGTGGCTGAGTATCGTCAGCCGTTACCTACAGATAGGCGTCGTGGCAATGACGCCGAGGCAGGACCTTCTGCACCTCGTTGCCGCCGACCAGCGGGTCAGTCACAGCCGCAGCCTCAGCCTCCGTCTCAGCCAGCACAGTTTTCTCAAGAGCAGTTGAACGTAGCGTTCAACACATTTCGAGTGATGTACGAGTACGTGTAGAAGTTCAACGCCCTAGAGCAGAGCTGCTGCAACCTTGGACTTCCAGAGACGCTGCTCGTGGAGTATATGCTAGACGGACTTCGGCGACTCGACAGGAAGCTCCTAGATGCCTCGGCTGGGGGCAACCTCATGAACCTGTCCCCAGCTGGTGTACGTCGAAAGATCATGGCAGTAGCCGAGAGTGAACGGTTCCAGGATGAGTCCAACAAGGAAGAAGAATACGCCCGGACCAGGAACGTGTCAAAAGTTGAGCCCCCCATCAAGCTCAATGGCCGAAGAGATCAAGCAACTCAAAGAGATGATGCAGCAGGTCATCAGAAGGCAGCCGGTCCAGGTCAAGCCATGCGGTTTTTGTGCAGCCACAGATCACAAAACAGATGAGTGCCCAACTATAGTGGAAGAGGACCAGGGCGAGGTAAATGCAGTGGGCGACTACCAAGGCTATGGAAGCCGGGCTGGGCCGAGCCGACAGGATGGGCAAGCAGCCAACGGGCAGAACTGGAGGAATGACAACCATGCCCCGAGGGAACAGTCCCAGCAGGCCGCGCCTCAACAGTCCCCGCAATATTACCGTCCACCTTATCGCCAACAACAGGGCAGCTACAACAATCAGAACCAGCATCAGCCGCGAGGACAACACCAAAACCAGGCAGACCCGAGTCAACAAGGTACGAGCAAGTCTCTGGAGGACATCGTGAAGGACCTCGCCACCACCATGCATCAATATCAGGTCAAGACCGATGGAGCACTTTCTGAGCTGTCTAAGCAAATGTCCCAGATAGCCACTACAGTTTCTGAGCTAAAGAATGATCCGGGAAGGCTGCCGTCGCAGACCATACCTAACCCGAGAGGAAACGTAAATGCAATTACACTACGGAGCGGAAAGGATTTGAATGAAACATCAAAGGAGCTCACCTCAGAGCAGATCGCGGATGAAGTGAATTTTAGCGTCAACCGCGGACAGATAAAAGACACACAACCCGCGGAGATAAACAGTGAAGAACACGCGGAGGAACTGTCTTCTGCGGATGAAGACAACATTAGCACCGCGGGTGATGAGCATATTACTGGTCCGCGGATGGCACACTTAAAGTGTGCACCATCCGCGATCCCCTCTGCCGAAAATTTCAAAACTGACCGTCCGCTCTCGTTTCCTGTGCAGGTTAAGGCCTCAAAGAAACATATGATTGATAGGGAAGTGTGGGAATTATTTATCAAGGTGGAGATCAACATCCCACTCCTCGAGGCGATTAAGCAAATTCCGCGCTACGCGAAGTTCTTAAAGGAGTTGTGCATTAACCGAAGGCGTTCCACTGGCATTGACCAGGAACTACCGAGTAAGAACGTCTCAGCTGTTATTCAGCAAAAGGTACCTCCTAAATGCGGTGACCATGGTACTTACACTATTCCCTGCACTATTGGTAATATTCGCATTGAGAATTGCATGCTTGATCTTGGTGCATCGATTAATGTCTTGCCATATTCCATATATTCTTGTCTTCGTATTGGTCCTTTAGAACCTGCAGGACTTACCATACAGCTGGCAGACATATCATGCAAGCAACCAGAAGGGAAAATTGAGGATGTGCTAGTACAGGTGGGGGAACTCGTGTTCCCCGCTGATTTCTATGTGCTGAAAATGGACAGCAGCGATCCGGTGGATCATGCACCTATCCTACTAGGTCGCCCGTTCTTGAAGACTTCGAAGATGAAGATTCACTGTGACGGTGGCACACTGTCTATGGAGGTGGAGGGTGAAGTAATCCGCTTTGATATTTTTCAGGCTATGAAACACCCACCTAAGTTCGCAACGGTACATGCTTTAGACGCACTGGATGATCTAGTCCAGGAGGTGAAACTGGAGAGGGGCACAGACCCACTCGAACTCGCACTCGAGCGAGCAGTATACTCACATGAGGACTCATACGAGTTCACTGGGGTCGTTCTTGATGTGCTATTGACGGAGCGCACTGCACTGTCGTTAAGGTGCAGTGTTCTCTGTACAAATAAATTTATAATATCCGCTACTCGCGACTACACTACTGGGTAGTAAGTGGTAAGTAGGGGTCGAACCCAAGGGAATTAGGGGGATAAGTGGTTCTTTAAGTTGGACGATTTTGGGATTGGTTGGTTGGTTGGTTTTAGTACTGGAAAGTAAACTTATAATTATTAAAAGAAAGCGTTCGGTTTTAGGGGCCTTGTATTATATCCTGTATATCATTGACCCTCAGTGAATCTTCTAAGTATTCAAACGTGTATCAAGGCCTTTTCCGGCGCTCGATTTGCCACACTTTCTAGTCTTTTGCAAAAGTGTGCATAAGTGAATCAAGGCCATTTCAAGCACTCGACTCGCAACACTTTTTGCAGAAAACGTAAGACCCTTGTTCTACTTAGACTAGCACCCCATTTCAAGGTATACTAGTCTATGTGCATCCATTTGGTCCCTTTGGTCCAGTTTCCAAATGGTTTTTTAGATAGATCGAACTCCTCGGATAAGCTTGCCCATTTGGTCCCTTTGGTCCAGTTACAAATGGTCCACTTACCCGAGTATGATCACGAACCCCCAAGGAAGGGCTTGCCCATTTGGTCCCTTTGGTCCAGTTACAAATGGTCCACTCAACCTTGGAGATTCTAATCTTATATATGGCACATAGAATAAGTTTTGAATACACAGACGAGACACTAAGTTAATAGTCTAAAACATTTTATAATACAAGTTCGCCCCTTTTACCGAACGACTAGTTTAGCTACTATTTATCGCGCTAAACATTATAAAAACAGTAAATTAAATACAAAGAAAGACTTACAACCGTTGAAGCGCCAAGGAAGCAAGCTTTATTTCCAAAACCACACTTACAAAATTTAGAGAGAAGTGAATTACAATTTTTGGATGTTTTTAAATGAGGAGGAGGAGGGTTGTATTTATAGCCAAAAGGGGAGGAGATGGGTGGTGGAGATGGTGGCAAGTGTCTTTTGATCCAAGGGTTGAGGAGGAGGAGCAAGGAGGAGCTACCACATGGGGGGTGGAGGAGCAGCCGGTCACATGGAGGAGCAGCCGCCGGTAGCAGGTGGTGGAATGGGGAGGAGCTCCTCCCTTGGCCACCTTCAAGGGTGGTTGCCGGTCATCTTGTCCAAACGTGCATTTTGATAGTTGATTTGGAATGTCCAAGTGATTCTAAGACTAATGGTCGAGCCAGATTTTGCAAATTCCATGGTTTGGTCGAGCAATTTGGTCTTGATGCCTATGCGCGAGGCTTTTATTTGGAATTGGGCCGATCTGCTAATCTGCTCGAGCGTTTTGTCCGGGAAGCGAGATTGTCCGACTTGTTGGGCATTCCAAACATCTTGGTCGAGCCATAATCGCCAGATGCATCCGTTGGGTCGAGCGACTTGGTTTGGGTGCCAATGCGCGCCAGGCCTTTGCCTTTGCATTGAGCTAACTGCCAATCTGCTCGAGCATTTGCCTTGGAGTCTCGACAACTTCCACCTTATTTTCCATTTGGAACATTTTAGTCGAGGTGGAATTGTCAGATGAGGTGGTTAGCTCGAGCGACTTGAATTGAGTGCTTGGTTAGCTCGGCGGAGGGCCTGGAACTGCCTCAACCGGTCGGGTGGTTTCTGCGGCATTTTCTCACCCGGTCGGTTGAGTCTTCAATGCAAATTCCTCTTTGACTTGATTTGTTTAGAGTGATTCCATGTCAGGATCCTTGAGATTTCTTCAGTCAGCGTCTGATCTTGACCTTGGAATAACTCTAAACATCTTTTCAGCGTAAAATCCTCTCCTTAGCGTGTTTTCTCTCTAAGCGCCAAAATACCCTGTAGAAATATATCGGTACTAACAAGCAAAAGTTAAATAGACCAACAGTCTAATTAAGGGGGTTTTACGGTGTTTATGATTCGTATAATTTGGGTCCATCATATCACCCCACACTTTTAGTTGTTCGTCCCGAACAATGCTATTAAAGGGCGGCATTCTAAGTTGGCTTTGGAATATGAAAATTAGACTGTGGGACTCGATTTATCCTAGTTCATGCATTGCTTACTTATTACCAAATTGAACTGTGTAAATAAATAGAAGAAACTTAATACTTGTACCTCCGTGCTGAGATGCAAATTGTTCCGGATGTCTCGGGAGATAGCCCTTTTTTGGTTCCTGGACTGCAACTTCGGGATCGGCTCGCACTATATGGTTTCCTTGTAGCTTTCTCTAGCACGTGATTTGGTTCGGGTTTCACTGGTTTGAGTACTTTGATTTTTCTTTTGGCGAGGGACTGCTTTTGTAGTGAATCGGCCTTTGGCCTTTGATTTGACTTTTTTGAGTACTTCACTTTTTTTGTTCGGTTAAAACCTTCACAATTTTGGGCCTTTGGCCTCTTGATTTGCTTCTTCGAGCTTTTCGCCTTTTTGTGGCTTTTGCAAGTCCATTTTCTCAAGCCTTTTTTGGGAGGTCCAATCATCGCCCGCAAGCCTATGGAAATACCTCCCCGCTCCTCTCATCATTGTTGTTTTGCGCGGGTCAAGATGAGGGTCGCTCATCTATTTTCTCGGCTACTTTAACTAGAGAGAGGACGGTCTGATTCTCGTCCTCGCCTTTTCTTTTCTTTTTGCATAAACACTGCATGGCGGAGATGACTTCAATCTTCACTGAAACCCGAAGTGCAGCCTCCACTGACTTCGAAAACCATATAGTTTGATAAGATCCTTCGATTGCCTGCCAAGCCTTTCTAGGGCGATTTATGTCAACTCCACATCTCTAGTTAATCTCAGCACAAAGGACAAATGCAAAGTTACGTCCTAAGTTTTTAGACAGTTGAATTTTCACAAGGTAAATGCATGAATTTCGGTCTATCTTTTTCACATTCTTAAGTTCATATTTTCAAAAAGATACTATTACTAAAAAAAAAAAAAAACAGCAAGCATGTTATTTATATACAATGGTGGTTCTCACCCCACACTTTTGAACGAAGGCGTGCCTTAGTTCAAAAGTCATGCAAGCTAATATATATATGTGAGAATTACTAAGACAGAAAATTAAATGACAGAATTTAAATGACAGAAAGTAAGATAGTGTCGGGTTACCTCCCGACCAGTGCACTTGTTTAACGTCGTTGGCTCGACGATACCTCATTGTGGATTACTGGTTTGGGTCCCATGGGTGGCTCAGGTCATATTTCGCCACTGTTCCTGTGTTGCTTCTTGCATACATAGTGTGTAGCGTGATGAAGAAACGAGAAGGGAAAGGAAAGAACAACTAATCCGACGGCTAATTCCCCGGCAACGGCGCCAATTTGACGGAGCGCACTGCACTGTCGTTAAGGTGCAGTGTTCTCTGTACAAATAAATTTATAATATCCGCTACTCGTGACTACACTACTGGGTAGTAAGTGGTAAGTAGGGGTCGAACCCAAGGGAATCAGGGGGATAAGTGGTTCTTTAAGTTGGACGATTTCGGGATTGGTTGGTTGGTTTTAAAGCTACCAGCTAAGTGATTGATTGGTTGGTTGGTTGGTTTTAGTACTGGAAAGTAAACTGATAATTATTAAAAGAAAGCGTTCGGTTTCAGGGGCCTTGTATTATATCCTGTTTATCATTGACCCTTAGTGAATCTTCTAAGTATTCAAACGTGTATCAAGGCCTTTTCCGGCGCTCGATTTGCCACACTTTCTAGTCTTTTGCAAAAGTGTGCATAAGTGAATCAAGGCCATTTCAAGCACTCGACTCGCAACACTTTTTGCAGAAAACGTAAGACCCTTGTTCTACTTAGACTAGCACCCCATTTCAAGGTATACTAGTCTATGTGCATCCATTTGGTCCCTTTGGTCCAGTTTCCAAATGGTTTTTTAGATAGATCGAACTCCTCGGATAAGCTTGCCCATTTGGTCCCTTTGGTCCAGTTACAAATGGTCCACTTACCCGAGTATGATCACGAACCCCCAAGGAAGGGCTTGCCCATTTGGTCCCTTTGGTCCAGTTACAAATGGTCCACTCAACCTTGGAGATTCTAATCTTATATATGGCACATAGAATAAGTTTTGAATACACAGACGAGACACTAAGTTAATAGTCTAAAACATTTTATAATACAAGTTCGCCCCTTTTACCGAACGACTAGTTTAGCTACTATTTATCGCGCTAAACATTATAAAAACAGTAAATTAAATACAAAGAAAGACTTACAACCGTTGAAGCGCCAAGGAAGCAAGCTTTATTTCCAAAACCACACTTACAAAATTTAGAGAGAGAAGTGAATTACAATTTTTGGATGTTTTTAAATGAGGAGGAGGAGGGTTGTATTTATAGCCAAAAGGGGAGGAGATGGGTGGTGGAGATGGTGGCAAGTGTCCTTTGATCCAAGGGTTGAGGAGGAGGAGCAAGGAGGAGCTGCCACATGGGGGGTGGAGGAGCAGCCGCCGGTAGCAGGTGGTGGAATGGGGAGGAGCTCCTCCCTTGGCCACCTTCAAGGGTGGTTGCCGGTCATCTTGTCCAAACGTGCATTTGGATAGTTGATTTGGAATGTAAAAGTGATTCTAAGACTAATGGTCGAGCCAGATTTTGCAAATTCCATGGTTTGGTCGAGCAATTTGGTCTTGATGCCTATGCGCGAGGCTTTTATTTGGAATTGGGCCGATCTGCTAATCTGATCGAGCGTTTTGTCCGGGAAGCGAGATTGTCCGACTTGTTGGGCATTCCAAACATCTTGGTCGAGCCAGAATCTCCAGATGCATCCGTTGGGTCGAGCGACTTGGTTTGGGTGCCAATGCGCGCCGGGCCTTTGCCTTTGCATTGAGCTAACTGCCAATCTGCTCGAGCATTTGCCTTGGAGTCTCGAAAACTTCCACCTTATTTTCCATTTGGAACATTTTGGTCGAGGTGGAATTGTCAGATGAGGTGGTTAGCTCGAGCGACTTGAATTGAGTGCTTGGTTAGCTCGGCGGAGGGCCTGGAACTGCCTCAACCGGTCGGGTGGTTTCTGCGGCATTTTCTCACCCGGTCGGTTGAGTCTTCAATGCAAATTCCTCTTTGACTTGATTTGTTTAGAGTGATTCCATGTCAGGATCCTTGAGATTTCTTCAGTCAGCGTCTGATCTTGACCTTGGAATAACTCTAAACATCTTTTCAGCGTAAAATCCTCTCCTTAGCGTGTTTTCTCTCTAAGCGCCAAAATACCCTGTAGAAATATATCGGTACTAACCAGCAAAAGTTAAATAGACCAACAGTCTAATTAAGGGGGTTTTACGGTGTTTATGATTCGTATAATTTGGGTCCATCAGCTATCTCAGCTGGAGATCGCAAGACCACTCACACCCAGGTATGAAGTTAATGAGGTTCGTTTATTTAAATCTAACGTGTTTTTGCCTTCTACTGTTCAGGCACCTGAACTGGAACTGAAACCTCTACCCGAGCACCTGAAATATGCGTTCCTGGGAGAGAACAACACGCTGCCCGTCATCATCAAAAACGGGCTAGAAACAGCCCAGGAGAGGCGATTTATCGCGGTGCTGAGTAACCACAAGCTCGCTATTGGATGGACACTTGCAGACATCAGAGGAATCAGCCCAGCCGTGTGCATGCACCGTATCTTGCTGGAGGATGGAGCTAAGACTTCTAGAGAGCCTCAGAGGAGATTGAACCCGATCATGATGGAGGTAGTTCAGAAGGAAATTCAGAAATTGCTGGATGCTGACGTGATTTACCCTATTTCAGACAGCCAGTGGGTGAGCCCAGTTCATGTAGTCCCAAAGAAGACGGGGATCGCAGTCGAGAAGAATGCTGCAGGTGAGATGGTGACTACTAGAGTCAAGAACGGATGGCGCATGTGCATCGATTACAGGAAGTTGAATGCCGTGACTCGTAAGGATCACTTTCCTCTTCCGTTTATTGACCAGATGCTCGACAGGCTGGCAGGTAAGCCTTATTTTTGTTTTCTTGATGGATTTTCTGGGTATAATCAAATTCCCATTGCACCTGAGGACTAGGAAAAGACTACCTTTACATGTCCCTTCGGTACGTTTGCTTTCAGACGTATGTCTTTTGGAATGTGTAGCGCACCCGGCACTTTTCAACGGGTGGTTACGAGCATATTTTCTGACCTGATAGGTACTTTTATTGAGGTGTTTATGGATGATTTCACTGTGTATGGTGACACTTTCGATGCATGTTTGGATCACTTGAGTAGAGTACTTGAACGTTGCGTTTCTATGAATTTGGTACTCAATTATGAAAAGTGTCATTTTATGGTTACTCATGGTGTGGTCCTTGGTCATATTGTTTCGCATGAAGGTATTAAGGTTGACAAAGCGAAAATCGATTTAATTCTTACTCTTCCTTATCCTTCTACGGTGCGTGATATAAAATCTTTTCTTGGGCATGCTGGTTTTTATCATAGATTCATTAAGGATTTCTCGAAGAACGCTCTGCCTCTATCTAACCTTTTGCAGAAGGATTTTCCTTTTGAGTTTACAGATTTATGCAGGGAGGCCTTCGACGAGCTGAAACAGGCACTTACCAGCACGCCTATCATTCGAGCACCAGATTGGGACCAGCCATTTGAGATTATGTGTGATGCCAGCGACTATGCTGTAGGAGCTGTCCTAAGCCAGAGGCTGGACAAAAAGCCCGTAGTGATCTACTACGCTTCGAGGACTCTGGATGCAGCTCAGCGAAACTACTCGACTACTGAAAAAGAATTATTAGCAGTAGTTTTCGCCTTGGAGAAGTTTCGGCCATATCTACTGGGTACTAAAGTAGTTGTCTTTTCTGATCATGCAGCTGTTAGGTACTTGATGACAAAGAAGGAGGCCAAGCCGCGATTGATCAGATGGATTTTACTGCTACAGGAGTTTGACCTAGAAATTAAAGACAAGAAGGGGATAGAAAACACCGTAGCTGACCACCTGAGCTGTCTAGTACGAGAAGAGGATGCAGGCCAGATCACAGAGACTTTCCCAGACGAGCACTTGTATGCTCTCACAGGTAAAGTACCATGGTATGCTTCCATTGTGAACAACCTGGTCGGAGGTAAATTTCCACCCTCTTACTCAAAGGCTGTGTCTGAAACTTAAGCATGACTCGAAATACTATGTGTGGGATGACCCGTATTTATGGAAAATTGGCGTAGACCAAATACTTAGGCGGTGTATTCCTGATGATGAGATTGCTTCTGTGCTTAGTTTCTGCCATGAGCATGCATGTGGTGGTCACTTTGGCCCCAAGAGGACTAGCAGAAAAATTTTAGATAGTGGTTTTTATTGGCCACATGTGTTTAGAGATGCCTACGATCATTGTAAGCGATGCGATAGATGCCAACGAGTAGGTAATATTTCTGCTAGGAATGAGATGCCCCAAATGCCTATTATAGTTGACGATGTCTTTGACATATGGGGGATTGATATTATGGGTCCTTTTCCTGCATCGTTTGATTACCTTTATATTTTTGTTGCAGTGGACTATGTGTCTAAATGGGTAGAGGCTAAGGCTACTAGGTGCGATGATGCTAAAACAGTTGTCGATTTTCTTCGCACTAACATATTTTGCACATACGGAGTGCCTAAAGCTATAATCAGTGATCAGGGGACACATTTTTGCAACAGACTGATGGCAGCAGCTATGAAACAGTACCACGTTTACCACCGCACCTCGACAGCTTATCATCCTCAGACGAATGGACAAGCAGAGATCTCTAACCGAGAAATAAAGGGGATTCTAGAAAAAATGGTGAAGCCAACTAGGAAGGACTGGAGTCAGAGATTAGATGATGCATTGTGGGCGTACAGGACAACCTACAAGACACCGATAGGCACCTCGCCTTTTCAGTTGGTGTATGGGAAGGCGTGTCACCTCCCAGTCGAGCTCGAGCACAAGGCCTTTTGGGCCCTTAAGACGTGCAATTTTGATTTGAAGAAAGCAGGATTGGAGAGGAAGTTACAGCTCTATGAGCTTGAGGAGCTGCGCCTAGAGGCTTATGAGAGCCAATCAGACTACAAGGCGCGGACCAAGCTGTACCATGACAAGTTCATTCTACGGCACTCGTTTGAGATTGGCCAGCAGGTACTTTTATTTTCATCACGTTTACGTCTAATGCCTGGCAAACTGCGTTCTAGATGGACAGGTCCTTACACGATCACGAAGGTCTTTAATCACGGAGCACTTGAGCTGGAGAACCCGAGGAATGGAGACCATTTCAAGGTCAATGGACAACGGGTGAAGCACTACCAAGGTCAAATCGAAGTACCTGTTCAGGATTTCGAACTCGCCGAACCTCCCACTGAAGCATAAATGAGGTAACGTCGAGCCAACGACGTAAACAAAGGCGCTGTGCGGGAGGCAACCCGATGTTTTTTATTATTCTGTTGAGTCTTGTTTTTCGCTTTGTATTTGTTTGGTTATTGAGTCTATGTGCAGGACCTTGGCACGTCTCTCAGAGAGGATCGCGGACGCAGTGCATATTAGCTCCGCGCATCACGTTCATATTAAGGTTTAACCGCGGATGTAAAATGGTCACGATCCGTGGTCCGTGTTGACTCCGAACCCTAATTGCCATATCTCATTCTCTTCTCTTCCTTCTCCAAAACAACCACCGCCGCCGTCCCCTCTCCAACCCAGCACCGCCTCCGACCGCTATCCACCACAGTTCCTGCTACGTTCGACCTCCCCTGGACTCCTAACCTCCACGCCGAGTGCCATACTCCAAGTACAAGCTAGTTTGAGGTATTTTTTGGGGGATTTCTCGTCGGATTTCTAGGGTTTTCAAAATCAAGGTGGATCTACTTCGTCCCTTAGACAATTGGCGTTCAATTTTGCGGTATTTGAATAATCTTATGGTGTATATAATTGCTAAGTAGTCGATTTGGAGCGGAATTTACGGATCCCGATCGAAGGAGTCGATCGCCGATCCTGGACTGAATTTGCAGGATTTCCGCGGACGATGCTCACTTTAGCTCCGCGGGTGATCAAAACTTCAGGTCCGCGGATGATACACGTAAAGTGTGCATGATCCACGGCCTTCGTTGACCAGCGTTGACCGGTTCAATTTTTAGTTTGATTTCCTGTCAATGACATGATTGTGTCCGTGTTTCTTATTTGCAGTGTCATGGCACCCCCAACACTTACATTCGAAGAGCTGTACGCGGGATTGATGGTTCGCAACCATGCAACGAGCAGATTTGTGGACGTTGAATTTCTGAGGCTTACCGGATTCGAGGATCGAGTTCGCGAGCTGCTGACGGTCAGTGGTTGGCCAGGACTCCTGACTTTCCAAAGCAAGACCGATGTAGAGGACACCTGTGAGTTTCTAGCCTCCTTTCGTTACATCGGGCAGCAGGATCATGAGGTTATAGCATACAGGCACCGAGGAGTGTGGCACACCATTACCCCTCCCCAGATTCGAGAGGTGTTTGGATGGCAGCCAGGAGGAGAGTGGGTTCGCAACGAGTTTGCACTAGTCGATGCTTGGGCGAGGGTCCAAATTCCTTGTACCAGTGCCGGAACGTTTACACCTAGCAAGACGAGGGTGAATTTTATTCGTGACCCAGTATTGTTCTACATCCAGAAGCTATTAGGGAACACTATATTTGCTCGAGTGAATGGGATCGACAAGCTCACTTACAGCGACATGATCTGCCTCAATGCTATGGATCAGGGAGGCGTGTTAACTACTGCCACTTGCTGTGCCTTTTCTGGAAGGGCCGACCTGCTGCCGGCCCGGTTATTTGTGGTGGGATGATCACATATTTGCTGCGCCGTCTGCACGGGCAGGCCGCTCTGGACCACCAGATCATCCCAGCAGAGTTCCTGGACATGAAGGCCTTCAGTACTATGAAGGCAATCAAGAAGAGACCGACCATCAGAGATCAGTTCGCCTGGACATATCATGCAGTGGCTGAGTATCGTCAGACGTTACCTACATATAGGCATCGCGGCAATGACGCCAAGGCAGGACCTTCTGCACCTCGTCGCCGCCGACCAGTGGGTCAGTCACAGCCGCAGCCTCAGCCTCCGTCTCAGCCAGCACAGTTTTTTCAAGAGCAGTTGACCGTAGCGTTCAACACATATCGAGTGATGTACCATGTGATGCCAGGAGCTCAGCCAGTCCCGGCTCCTCCAGGATGGACACCAGATCAGCCTATCCCCCCAGAGTACATCATTCCACTGCATGAGCCACATTCAGATTCAGACTAGGCGAGTCCTGCTGTTCTCTATTTCTTTTTGTTTCTTTCCCGTTCGTTGTATCTGCATTTGTTTGTTTGTCTTTGAATTAAAGTCGTGCCGTGAGGACACATCTTGGTTCAAAAGTGTGGGGTGGGAGAGTTAGTCGTGTCAGCATGTTTATTTTCCTTGCATATGCACTGTGTCAGCACGTTTCATTAAAAAAGCAAAAAAACAAAAATTGACTGTATGAAATCTATCTTCTGTTCTTGAATATGCAGTATTGAATGTGATGCAAAATAGATGAGCTGATTAAATGCATTTCTCTCGGGAATTGGAATTATGCTTTTACTTGTGAATTTAACCCACTACGTGTCTTTTGAGTTGAGATAAACAGGGATGTGGAGTTGATGGAAACGTCCTAGAGAGACTTGACAAAGCACTCAAAGGACCGAGCTTCGAACTATATGGTTATATGGATTTCGTGGAGGCTAGCACTTCGAGGCTACATGGTTAAGGGTCTGCTCCGCCACTGCAGTGCTTATGCGGTCAGGTGGGACGGGAAAACAACACACCGTCCAATCTCTAGTCCGAGTAGCCGGGAAAACAGACGAGCGACCCTCGGCTTGACTCTCGTCAAAAGGACGAGGATGAGTGAGAGCAGGGAGGTATTTCCATATGCTTGCGGGCGATGATTGGACCTTCGAATCACGGAAGAGCAGTTCACTATCAGTAGTAAAAAAAGAAAAAAGAAAAAAAAATCAGTCAATTGTGAAGTCTTACACGCAACAAAAGTGAAGTACACCTCTATTACATCAAAAGCCAAGTCACTACAAAAGCTGTCCCCAAAAGAACTCAAGCACCTTGAAAGCTCGAATAAATCACGTGCAAGAAAAAGCAATGAAGTATAACCATATAGCGAGAACCCGGAACCGCGAATGCAGATCATGGGTCTAAAGAGGACTATCTCCCATTCATCCGAATTGATTTAAATTTCAGGTCAAAAGGTAACATGTATCAAGATAATTCTGTGTTGAGCATGATGATTTTAATAGCGATTGAGTGATGCATGGAAAAGCGAGTATAGACTAGCAACTCATATTCGTATGCATGTATTCAAGATGTCGAAGAACTAGTGTGATGTTTCTTTTGTTCCTTCTGTGACTTGGTTCTTGTTCGGGACGAACAAGTCTAGGTGTGGGGTGGTTTGATGAGTCGTAGTTATGCGACTCGTCGAGTCAATTATTCCTATTTAATTCGACACTTTATTATGCGAACATTACTTTTTAGCGTTGTTTTGCATTTCAGGTGTTTAGGGAGCTCTGGAACGAATACGCGCTTAAAGACGGCATTTCGGTGCCAAATACATCACATGGAGTTCGTGGAGATCAACTCGAGAGCCCAAGCCAAGACTGACGAGCTGCCCAGGCCATGCTTCTCAGAGAGGATCGCGGACGTAGGCCATTTAATGGGCTTGGTCCGCGGATGGTAATCTTCTCACGATCCGCGGAGCTAATATGTGCAGCGTCCGCGGCTGACGTCAGCAAGTCGAGATTTAGAAGCCTGGCCCGAACGAAATTAGAAACTCAACTTTCTTATAAATTAGGGTTTCTGATCTCATAAGAAGGATCGAAAATTCCCAGCTTTGAAGAGACACGACTCGAGAGAAGATCAAGCTTTCAACAAAAGAGAAGAGAATTGCTACTTTCATTCAAAAACTTTTGTTTATTATTCCAATGGATATGAGTAGCTAAACTCGTCATTCAGTTTAGGGTTTCGTATTTTGTGGACACGTTTTCAGATTCTTGTTCTTAATGCAAGTCTATATTTTGCTAGTTCTTGTGCTTATTCTTATGAATTAAATTGCTAGACTAAGTGGAAGCTTTGTCGCAAAGCTTAGTTGAACAACTAATTCTTACCGTTAATATTTACTGGATACTTTGTCGTAAAGGTAGATAGTAACACCTAAGCTAAATAGTACCTTTGTCGGATTGTTTAGTTTAGGAGAGAACTAGAAGCCTAACACCTTTGTCGGGTTAGGTTGTGGCGTATCACCTTTGTCGGGATACTTGGGTTGTTACCTTTGTCGGAACAATCACACTTTGAAGTATACAATTGATCATTAGATATCTATGATAAACGTGTCACAATAGAGACCCTAGACTGAATTTTCTCGCTGATTGAAATCCTCGTTATTCTCTTCTCCTGTGTTTTTACAATACTTACTTACACAAAACCCCCCTTCTTTATTTGCATACAGGAACTGTTTCACAAACCAGCTCTCTAGGGTTCGACCCCGCTTGCCGCTTACTAGCTAATAGCAGGAGTTTATAAATATTAAATTTGACGCGTCAGACGACGCGCGTCACCGGGGAGCAGCGTTTAGTGTGATATTAGATTTAACGTGTGTAGTTTAGACTATTTCACCTTGTTCGTTACTTAAATTTTTCTGCCTAAATTTCTCCACTCACGGTGTTTCTTGTCTTTCAGGTACAAGCTAGTTCATGCCAAAGAAAACACCGATGCAGAGGAAGAAGATTCGGGTATCGGACGAGGACTCACAGGACCAGTGAAGAACTCTTCGCAGGGTCCAAAGCGAACCTCGACAACTCCGAGCACTGAATCACAATTTCGCAGCATTAGATATGAATCAAAACGACCCAGCTTTGCTGAATGAAGTGGTCGAAGATAACCGGCAGTGTCTCGTGCAGCAGCCAGTGCGCAGGACCCTTGGAGATTACACTACTCCACGCATCTCAGGATTCCAATCTGCCATTGCACCACCTGGTATAGCCAACAACACATGTGAACTCAAAACGGGACTCATCCAGATGGTGCAAAATAGTCAGTTTTCAAGAAGGATGAATGATGACCCGCATCAACACCTAAAGCAGTTTGTCCAGATGTGCAACACAGTAAAGACTAATGGTGTTCCTCCAGAATCCTACTACCTGAGGCTTTTTCCATTCTCACTATCTGACAAGGCTAGTATGTGGCTAGACAGTCACGCGGAAGGGATATTCACTACTTGGGATAAACTTGTTGAAGCTTTTCTACAACAGTATTTCCAGCCATAAAAAACAGCGCATTTCAGGAACAAAATCATTTCGTTCCGTTCGATGGATGGTGAGACTCTCTACGAGGCTTGGGATAGGTACAGGGAGCTGATGAGGGTGTGCCCCCACCAAAACCTGGAAGTGTGGCAGATTATAGACACTTTCTACTAGGGAATCGACCAGAGAATGCTCACATTATTAAATCAAGCGGCTGGTGGAGGACTTAATGGAGTCCCACTGGAAGACACTTATGAAATAATAGAAAAGGCAGCTCAAGACTATCACCTCTGGACGAGTGATCGAGGTAATCCTAAAGACAAGAAGGGTGTGCAAGACCTGTACCTCGCTGATGGCACCAATGAGATTGCTGAATTGACCAACACCGTAAAGATGCTTGCAACTGAGATTAAAAATCTGAAGACAGGTTCCTCTATGAAGTCATCTGATGTTGCTAATGTAGGTGTCTATTGTCAGATTTGTGGCTCTCCATCTCACTTTGCTGATGGCTGTCCGGTAATGGGATAAGATAGTAACGAAGGAAGTCAGGAGGACGCCAATTATGTTGGGCAGAATAATCAAGGGACTGGTTTCGCATCTGGATCAGCCCCTAACAGGTGGGATAATCCGAACATGAATCATCCTAACCTCTCTTACAAACCACAGAATCAGGCGCCGCCTAGATTCCCTTACAGACAGCAGCCGAGCAATGCACCGTATCAGCCACGAGGCCAATTCAACAATCAAACTCAGCAGCCACAAAATAATGCTCCCTACCAGCCGAGGCCTCAGTACAACAACAAGTCACAGGGCCAGCAAAATCAGAATTCATGGAATTACAACAATCCACCTCAGCCACAGCGAGATCAACACTCGGGATCGATGTCAAACATAGAAGCCATGCTAGCTAGCTTCATAACCGAACAGCAAAAGACATCGGCCGACCAGGATAGGAGGCTACAAGGAGTCGAGCAGTCACTAGAGCAGCTCGCCATTCAGAATCGAATGCTGGAAACTCAGGTGGCTCAGCAAGCTACCTCAGTAAATAGAGAGCACGGGAAACTCCCATCGAAACCAGATCCGAATCCTAGATCAGTGAACGCCATCACACTCCGAGGAGGAAAACAGCTTGAGATGCTACCAGCTCCGACCACTCGATCTCCAGCTACAAAATCAGCACCTAATCCTGCGCCTGCTAAAGAGGAAACATCACAGGAAGCTGAAAACCGAGCTGAAAATTCTGCGCAGACAGTGGAGCCAGTACCTTATAGACCGCCAGTTCCATTCCCTCAGCGGTTGGTGGCTAAAAAGAGGGATAAAGAATTCATGCAGTTCGTGGACAAGATTCGCACTCTTTACATCACTATGCCCCTCACCGACGCACTCACTCAGATTCCTACTTATGCCAAATTCATGAAGGAGATTCTGACTGGGAAAAGAAAGATTGACGAGACCGAGACAGTGGCCCTGAGCGAGGAGTGTAGTGCTGCCATGCACCAGCCCATGCCACCTAAGCTTAAGGACTCATGGAGTTTTTCTATCCCTTGTGATATTGCCGGTATTACCATTCGTCGTGCTTTATGTGATCTCGGTGCTAGTGTGTCTATGATGCCTTATTCTTTGTATGCTAAACTGAATTTGGGTGATCTCTGTCCTACAAATATCTTTATTCGCCTTGCGGATCGTTCTTGTAGACTCCCGAAAGGGATTCTGAAGGACGTACCTGTCAAGGTGAAGAACATTAACATCCTTGCTGATTTTATTGTGCTAGAGATCTCAGAGGAAATTAATATCCCGATTATACTTGGTAGACCCTTTCTTTACACAGCTAAGGTGGTCATTGACATGGATAGACGGTCTATAGCTTTGCGAGTGGGCAGCGAACGAGTTATTTTTTATTTGCCCGACATGTGCAAGAGTCCTAGCCTTTTAGCTGATTGTGATGTATTAGACTCTGCATATGTTGATGACCCTATTACACTGACCTCTATTGAGTCTTACATAGTTATACCAGGCTGCTCAATACCGATGGATTTATGCGCAGTGAGCATTGAGGGAGCAGCTGAGACTAAAGTTGAAGCTGAACACCGACTCCGGTAAAGAATCTTGCAAGGTGGAGCTGAAACCTGTACCTGCAAGTCTCAGTTATGAATTTCTGGGCCGTAACTCGACCTACCCAGTGATCGTGAATGCATCCTTGACTGATGTAGAGACCCAAAAATTGCTAGATGTCCAGCGAGAACATCGACCAGCCCTTGGTTATTCAATAGACGATCTCAAGGGAATTAGCCCAGATATGTGCATGCATAGAATCCATCTAGAGGGCGATGCTAGGCCCACTAGAGACGCATTGAGACGTTTGAGTCCTAAACTGAATGATGCGGTGAAGAAAGAGATTCTGAAATTACTGGATGCAGACATTATTTATTCTATTGTTGATAGTGAATGGGTAAGTCCTGTGCATGTTGTCCCTAAGAAGGGAGGTTTAACTGTTGTACGTAATGAGCATAATAACTTGATTCCTACTCGTACTGTGACTGGTTGGCGTATGTGCATTGACGCGCGTCGTCTGACGCGTCAAATTTAAGATTTATAAACTCCTGCTATTAGCTAGCAAACGGCAAGTGGGGTCGAACCCAGGAGAGCTGGTGCGTTGAAGCTGTAACTGTAAACAATTAAAGGAAAGGGGGTGTGAGTGATTATGAGTGCAAGAGACGAAAATAACAAGAAAGATTCGATAAGAGAGAACATTCAGCTTAGGGTTTCTATTGTGACATGTTTATCATTGACTGCTAAATATCTAATCGCATGTTTCTAAGTGTGGTTGTTCCGACAAAGGTAACAACCCAAGTATCCCGACAAAGGTGATACGCCACAATCTAACCCGACAAAGGTGTTAGACTTCTAGTTCTTTCCTAAATAAAATAATCCGACAAAGGTATTATTTAGTTTAGGTGTTACTATCTACCTTTACGACAAAGTTTCTAGTAGATGTTAACGGTAAGAATTAATTACTCAATTAAGCTTTGCGACAAAGCTTCCACTTAATCTAACAAGTTAATTCATGTGATGAAGCAAGAACTAGTAAAACATAAAATAGCATTAAGAACGAAGTCTCAAAACATGTGTCACAATGAATGAAACCCTAAACCGAATTAAAGGTTTAGCTACACATAATTATGGAAAAACGCATAATGAAAGTAGGGAAATCTTCTCTCTCGTCGAAAGCTTGCGTCTTCTCCGCCAGAGCCGTCTTGGTATTCGTAGAATAAGATATATTGAAACCCTAACCCAAAACCTTAATATATAGCAAAGCTGTGTTACCAAATCTGGTTTTGGGTTGAATTATCAAATTGGGTTTCTAAATCCGTTTTTGGGCTTGATTTCCAAGTTTCGGGCTTGCTGATGTCATCAAAACGCGTGCTGACAGTTGCGACCGCGTTTTGCCTTAACGTTACGGCCGCGTTTCCTTTAGACATTAGCGTCGAGCTAATGTCTCTACGAAACGCGGTCCCCACTGAGTCCCAACGTGGGCTCTTGATTTGACCATCTAAACGACCTCGGATGCTCTCGGTGTGAACTAGATTTGTAGGGAATTGAGTTAGCTACGCAACGGCATGTGGCTCGTATTTTTATGATCAGCGGTCCATTCCCAGCGCTCCATTGAACGTCCAAAGGTTTGATCTGCCATTGCGATGTTTTTGTCATGAAAAGCCATCTTTTATGCGCGTTTCCTCCTAGAGCTTCCGAAACACCTGGAATGCAAAACTATACTAAAAAGTAAATGTTCGCATATAAAAGTGTTGAAATAAATGGGATTAATTGACTCGACGAGTCGTATAAATACGACTCATCATGCATTGATTATAGGAAGTTGAATAAGGCTACTCGTAAGGATCACTTTCCTTTGCCTTTTATCGATCAAATGTTAGAGCGTCTTGGGAAGCATAAGTTTTTCTGCTACCTCGACAGTTATAGTGGGTTCTTTCAGATCCCTATACACCCCGAGGACTACTTTCACTTTGCCAGGAAGTTGAGTTTAATTTCAGTGAATCGTGTTTTAATGCTTTCCACACCGAGAAAGAGATGTTGGCCATTGTTTATGCCTTTGAGAAGTTTAGGTAGTATCAGATAGGTTCAAAGACCATAGTACACCGACCATGCCGCAATCAAGTATTTGCTGTCCAAGAAGGATTCGAAGCCTAGACTGATTCGATGGGTTCTCCTCCTCCAAGAATTTGACATCGAGATTAGACACAAGAAGGGAGCTGAAAATCTGGTTGCAGATCACTGATGGACCATAATTGTATGAATCATAAACACAGTTAAACCCACAAAATTAGACTGTTTGTCTATTTAACTTTTGCTTGTTAGTTCCGATATTTATCTACAGGGTATTTTGGAGTCTAGAGAGAATACAGGCTAAGGAGGAGTTTTAAAGCTGAAAATGAATTACGAGTCAGGACACGACCAGATTCCGACTGTAAAACTTTCTTGGAACCGACTTGGAATCATTCAAATATGCTAGAACAGTCGGCGTTTGGACAAGAACGCAATGCAAAGGCACCAAGCCCGGTAAAAGCCAAACAATGGCAATTTCAGCCGATTTGGGATTTCGACCATGTTCCAAGCAGAATTTGGCTTAGGTTCCTTCTTGAGATCATCTTAGAATGACATTTTCATTCAGAATACACTCTCCAAAATCCGAGAAGCTCCGGTCAAATTCCGGTCAAACCGATGGCTTTTGAGAAACAAATATCTTCCGATGGCTTTTGGAGTGGTGACTCACCCCGATGGCTTTTGCTCTCCTTATGCCATGTGTTGAGATCTCAAGCCACAAGCCTCTCCTCCCTTGACAAGTGTATGGCTCTCCTTGCCTCCCTTAGCCTATAAATAGACATCTTCTCTTCACTTGTAAATCATCCACAAATCCATCCACAATTCCAACATCCCACAATCCACAAGTTACTTATCTCTCTAGATTTTGGCACTTTTGTAAGCTTTGTTTAAAATCTATAATACTCCTGTTGGTTCTTGAGTATTCTAGTAGTCTTTGAGAATACTCCTGTTGGTTCTTGAGTATTCTCCTTTACTTACCGTCTTTCAAAAACCCTCGAGTACTTAGCTATGGTATCCACCTCTATGGATATTCGTAGCTAAACTCTTCATTCGGTTGAAGGGGTGTACTTGTATCATAAAATGTTTTAGGCTATACTCTTAGTGCCTTTTCTTTGTGTTCAAAACTTGTTCTATGTGCCATATATTAGGTCAGAACTTCCAAGGTTGAGTGGATGCTTGAAATGGCAAAACTCTTCCGTGGGGGTTCGTGAACATACTCGGGTAAGTGGATGCTTGAAATGGAAAAGCTTATCTGAGGAGTTCGACCTCTCTAAAACACCATTTGGTTTGATCGGAAATGATTGATCAAATGGATGCACATAGGCTAGTATACCTTGAAATGGGGTGCTAGTCTAAATAGAACAAGTGCTCTACGACCTTGAAATGGGCTAGACAGTGTGGCAAATTGAGCGCTTGAAATGGCCTTGATACACATTTGAATACTTAGCAGGATCACTAAAGGTCAATGATAAACATGCTATGATACAAGGCCCCGAAACCGAATGCTTTCCTTAGATTAAAACACTACCTGCACTTACTTAGTATAAACTGCCCTTTCAACTGCTGACGTTCCGCAAGACTTGCCGATCACGCAACAACCGCTGTAAGTCTTCTTTTTACTTTCAGTATTTACTTTTATGTCATTTACTTTTCCGCACTAAAAACCAAAACCAACCAACCAATCACTTAGCTGTTAGTAGTAAAACCTCAATCAACCAAAAAACACGCTCCCCCGCTGTACGATCCCTCAAAGAACAACTTATCCCCCTAATTCCCTTGGGTTCGACCCCTACTTACCACTTGCTACCCAGTAGTGAAGTCGCGAGTAGCGGACTTATAAATTTATTTGTACATTTGCTCTGACGACAAGCATCTGTCAATCACCTGTCACGCCTTGAGTTAGGAGAGCTCGACCGCGAAAAAGACAAACTCCCGATGACTGACTCTCTCGCAGGCGAGCACCTCATGAGTGTAGATGTAGACATGGCTCCATGGTACGCAGATTTCGTCAACTACTTGGCCTGCGGTATCATTCCTTCTGACCTATCACACAACCAGAAGAGGAAATTTCTGTCCGATGTAAAGAGGTACTTTTGGGATGACCCTTTCCTATACAGATTATGTGCTAACATTCTCTACAGGACTTGTGTCGACGAGGACCAGATCATATGGATCCTACAGCGCTGCCATTCATCACGATATGGTGGACACGGGGCTGGTTCGAAAACAGCTACGAAAGGATGCCCACGAATTCGCAAAGCTTGTGATCAGTGCCAGAGGACTGGAAATATTTCTAAGCAGCAGAAGATGCCCCAGCAGAGCATTCTCGCAGTCAATTTATTTGATGTATGGGGCATCGATTTCATGGGACCATTCCTACCTTCATATAGAAATCAGTATATCTTGGTAGCAGTCGACTATATTTCCAAGTGGGTTGAAGCAGTGACTACTTGATGAGCCGTATTTATACGACTCATCGAGTCATCAAATCCCACCAATTCCAACACTTTATCATGCAAACAGTTACTTCTTGGTGTTGTTTTGCATTTCAGGTGCTTCGGAAGCTCTAGGAGGAAACGCGCTTAAAAGATGGCTTTCTGAGCTTAAAAGATGGCTTCTGAGCTAAAAACATCACAAGGAGTCGAGCTGACCAACACTAAACTCAAGTTGCTCGGGCAAACGAGCTGATCTGACGAATCCACTTCAAGCTAAGTGATCAAAATAGCAAATAAGGTGGACAATGTCGGAGAACCAAGGAAAACGCCCGAGCAGATTGGCAGTTGGCTCAATTCCAAAGGTCTTGCGCGCGCTGATAAGCACCGAAATCAATTCGCTCGACCGGACGGACTCTGATGATAAATCTGACTCGACCAAGTTGCTCAAAATGGAAAACTAGTCCGACAATGTCACCAAGCCAAGGAGAACGCACGAGTGGAATGGCCCAGGAGCAGCCGAGCAGAGTTCCAGGCCAGCACCCGAAGGCCCTGTCGAGCAGACCAGCACTGAATCCAAGTTTCTCGACCAAACGAACTAATCTAGCCAATCTGGCTCGACCAAAGTGATCAAAATGACAAATGACTTGGACGACATCACTTAACAGACAAAACGCACGAGCGGGATTGGCCGAGATGAGCAAAACGACGATTGAAGGCCCCGCGCGTTGGGCCTAGTCAGTGGGCTCGAGTGAGGCGGTTTAGAGGCTTCCATGAAGTTCCCAGCAGGTTATGGAAGGCCCTAGAAGATGCTGGAAGACTTGCACAAGAAGTTAACTTGAAGATCAAGCAAAGTCGGTTTTAGGACATGTTTCCTAAAACCGTTTATGGGCCAACCTCAATTTGGAAACTTCGAAGCCCCATTCTACACAATAAATACAGCCTCTCCTCAACCTTTCAAAGCATCCTACAACATCTCATCATGCCAAATTCGAGCTCCCCACTCCTCTCACTCGGCGCCTCTTCCTCCTTCATTCGGCAATAGAGAAGAACATCTTTCCTTTATTTTTATTGTCTTTTGTTTCCATTGTCATGTGTAGCTAAGCCCTTTATTCGGGCTAGGGTTTTATACATTGTGACTATTGTTTGAGACTTCGTTCTTAATGCTATTCATGTTTTACTAATTCTCGTGCCTATATTACGAATTATTGCTAGACTAGGTGGATGCTTTGTCGCAAAGCTTAGTTGATCAATATTTCTATCATTATTATCTGCTTAATACTTTGTCGTTTGGGTAGATAGCACATCTAGGTTAAATAACACCTTTGTCGGGTTGTTTAATTTAGTAGAGAATTAGAATCCTTTCACCTTTGTCGGGTTAGGTTGTGGCATAACACCTTTGTCAGGTTATTTGGGAAGTCACCTTTGTCGGGACGACCACACTTAGAAACACTGAATTAGATCGTTAGTAGTCAAGGATAACAAAGTCACAATTAGAAACCCTAGATCGAATATTCTCTCTGATTGATAACTCTCACTTTATTTCCTATTTCTGCACTGTTTCCTAAATTGCTCAAAACCCAATTGTTTCCTTTTTATAGAACAACAAGTAACCATCTAGCTCCCTAGGGTTCGACCCTTGCTTGCCGCTGTACTAACCCATATCCAAGAGTAAGGAATTATAAATATTAAATTTGCAGGTACCGACGACGCCTGTCAAATTTTGGCGCCGTTGCCGGGGAGCTACGCACGGTGAAGTTGTTCTTCTTCTTTTTTTTCTTTTTTTTTAAATTTAGTTTTGCTTTATGGTTCGCTATGTCTTCCTATTACGGAAGAGAGCCTTGGAACGACGAGGAGTTTTCCCCACCATCCTTCCAACTTGAAGTCCGCGAGAAGATCATCAACCTTGAGCTATCCCGGGACGAAACATTGGACGAGTACTTGTCGTACTTCGATTCCATTGTGACGAGCTGCCCGCACCATGGATTCACAAACTTATATCTTCTTCAAAGGTTTCTCGGTGGGATGTTGCCACATGAGTGGAATAGGCTAAATGATGCGGCGGGAGGCTCGGTGAATAACTTAGACATGGACGATCTTTGGCACTTGATAGATGATTTGGCCGAGAGGTCAAGACAAGATCAGGCCAAGCGGCTCGAAGAAATCGCCAACATAGTGCGCCAAATTCAGGCCGATCTGGCCAACACGGCTCACAAGCCGATGGTCATCAAAAAAGAGCTTACAATGGAGCCCACGGAGCCGGCAGAGGATGAGGACCCATGGTTGACTGAAGAAGAGCCAGTCAAGCCACTCGTATCGGGTGCAGGAAACGAAGAAAATGACTCGGAGTCAGTGCCCATCGCGTTCGAAGGAGACATTAGCTCGACGCTAATGTCTGAAGCGAACGCGCCTATAACTTTAAGGCCGGACGCGCCTCTAACGTTTACAGCGGACCCGACCCTCACTGATGCACAATCCAGGACTGACCATTTTCCTTCGTTTTCTATGTAGGTAATAGCTCCTGAAGACCATGTGATAGATAATGATGAGCTGGGAGATGAGTTGGAGGCGAAGCATGAGCCAGAAAAACCAATGATGGAGCACCCACTCACCACGAGTCAACAAGCGCCGCCCGAAAAGTGTAAGGACCCAGGTGCCTTCACAGTCACGAGAGATATTGACTCTTATTTTTTACAGATGGGAGATGCTAGAGATAACGATCCTCCTGCACCTATTTTGGGACGATCACTCCTCTTTGCCACAGAGACCAAGATTGACATGGGAACATGCTTGATGTCACTTGTGTTTGCTGGCAAGACATCGAACTTCCATACTTACGAGGATGCCAAACGTTCATACATGAAGAAGCGACTGAGACATGGCATGTTTGAATGGAAACCAGGATGGAGAAACACTAGAGCACGACTCGATGGACCAGTAGCAATGATCAAGGTGTCCTCGCCAACTCGGAAGGATGTAAAGGCGAACCCGCCTGATCGATGGAGAGCAGAACCGAGCACACCGCCATATGAGCGTTTCGGGCAGATTGGAGGAGTCGCTGGAGCAAAATTTGACCTCACACGTCCATGGGATCCTAACTTGTGATCCCTAAAGAGGTAACGTCGAGCCAACGACGTAAAACAAAGGCGCTCGCAGGGAGGCAGCCCGGCACTTTTATCGTTTTTTTTCAGCTTATTCTCTTATTTTGTTTTCTGTTTATTTGAGTCTTGAGTCATATTCATCACATTGTACTTGGGAAAGAAGTGGATTTTCATGCAGGGGACAGATGCGAACGCATGAGGAAACTGGACGAGCGCACACGGCTGGGAATCCAACCGCATGCGAGCACGCAAGGCCATCTGAGATATTTGCGTAAGACTGTTATCCAACGTGAGTAGTTTCACACCTTGAATAAATTGTGTCAACAAACATAAGCTTTTAAGGATTCTGTCACCAAGACTTACGAGTCTAAGGAGATTGGTTTTTAAGTGAGACCATTTGTGACTCCTCCAATCTCCTGGGAATCCTTAATTTGTCTTAATTTCTTGACATAGCCCTTTCATTTTGTGACGAACTCACGTTGCGATACAAGTCTCAATGGTGCTCTTCGAGGACTCAAAGGAGAATAATCAGTTGTTTCCGAGCATCACGCATCGCACGAGGGAAGTGTCTGTCCAACCTTACTTTCTTCTTATTTCCCTTTTGTTTGTTTGTCATGCATAGTCGTGTCTAGAGCTTAAGTCGTGCCGTGAGGACACGGCTTATTTCAAAAGTGTGGGGTGGGAGAGTCAGTCATCGAGTCAGCACGTTTATTTTCTTGCACCCTGCACAGAGTCAGCACGTTTCCCATAATTTTTAAAATTTTTGTACATGTTTCTTCACTATTCCCTAGACTTACGGTATTGGATAATGATAAGGTGAAATAGATAGAGGCGATTATATGCATGTCTTTAGTGAAATCAGACTTGGGCGATTACATGTGATCTTAAAATATTGCGTGCCTTTGTTAGTTGAGATAAACAGGGATGTGAAGTTGATGGAAACGCCCTAGAGAGACTTGACAGATCGTTCAAAGGCCGAACTCAAGATATATGGTTATGTGGATCTCGTGGAGGCTAGCACTTCGAAGCAACATAGTACGAGTCTGCTCCACCACTGCGGTATCCTTTGCGGTTGGTCGGGACGGGAATACTTCACACCGTCCAAGCTCTAGTCCAAGTAGCCGGGAAAATAGACAAGCGACCCTTGGCTTGACCCGAGTCAAAAGGACGATGATGAGTGAGAGCAAGTAGATTCGAGCAAGTCACAATCCGCACTACAAAGTAACAAATCCATCATCATTGTGAAAGTTTACACCGAAATCAAGTGAAGAGCTCAATTGATACATCAACCCGAGACACTATAGCTGGCCGAAAAGCACTCGACACTTTGAAACTCGAATCAATCACGTGCAAGAAAAAGCGACGAAGCATAACCATATAGCAAGAGTTCGAGTCCGAGAATGCGGTTCATGGGTCTGAAAAGGGCTATCTCCCGAGACATCCGAATTGATTTGCATCTCTGCCCAAAGGTAACACGTGTCATTAACCCATGTTTTCGCACAAGGCTATTAGTAACGAGCATGCATAGAAAGCGAAATCTAGATTAACCGAATCATGTTCATGTAGCATGTCTAGGATGCCGAAGCATTGTGGTGTTTACAGTTTTCATTCCTCTTATGACCTAGTCCTTGTTCGGGACGAACAAGTTTAAGTGTGGGGTGGTTTGATGAGCCGTATTTATACGACTCATCGAGTCATCAAATCCCACCAATTCCAACACTTTATCATGCAAACAGTTACTTCTTGGTGTTGTTTTGCATTTCAGGTGCTTCGGAAGCTCTAGGAGGAAACGCGCTTAAAAGATGGCTTTCTGAGCTAAAAACATCACAAGGAGTCGAGCTGACCAACACTAAACTCAAGTTGCTCGGGCAAACGAGCTGATCTGACGAATCCACTTCGAGCAAAGTGATCAAAATAGCAAATAAGGTGGACAATGTCGGAGAACCAAGGAAAACGCCCGAGCAGATTGGCAGTTGGCTCAATTCCAAAGGTCTTGCGCGCGCTGATAAGCACCGAAATCAATTCGCTCGACCAGACGGACTCTGATGATAAATCTGACTCGACCAAGTTCCTCAAAATGGAAAACTAGTAGGACAATGTCACCAAGCCAAGGAGAACGCACGAGTGGAATGGCCCAGGAGCAGCCGAGCAGAGTTCCAGGCCAGCGCCCGAAGGCCCTGTCGAGCAGACCAGCACTGAATCCAAGTTGCTCGACCAAACGAACGAATCTAGCAAATCTGGCTCGACTAAAGTGATCGAAATGACAAATGACTTGGACGACATCACTTAACAGACAAAACGCACGAGCGGGATTGGCCGAGATGAGCAAAACGACGATTGAAGGCCCCGCGCGTTGGGCCTAGTCAGTGGGCTCGAGTGAGGCGGTTTAGAGGCTTCCATGAAGTTCCCAGCAGGTTCTGGAAGGCCCTAGAAGACGCTGGAAGACTTGCACAAGAAGTTAACTTGAAGATCAAGCAAAGTCGGTTTTAGGACATGTTTCCTAAAACCGTTTATGGGCCAACCTCAATTTGGAAACTTCGAAGCCCCATTCTACACTATAAATACAGCCTCTCCTCAACCTTTCAAAGCATCCTACAACATCCTATCATCCCAAATTCGAGCTCCCCACTCCTCTCACTCGGCGCCTCTTCCTCCTTCATTCGGCAATGGAGAAGAACATCTTTCCTTTATTTTTATTGTCTTTTGTTTCCATTGCCATGTGTAGCTAAGCCCTTTATTCGGGCTAGGGTTTTATACATTGTGACTATTGTTTGAGACTTCGTTCTTAATGCTATTCATGTTTTACTAATTCTCGTGCCTATATTACGAATTATTGCTAGACTAGGTGGATGCTTTGTCGCAAAGCTTAGTTGATCAATATTTCTATCATTATTATCTGCTTAATACTTTGTCGTTTGGGTAGATAACACATCTAGGTTAAATAACACCTTTGTCGGGTTGTTTAATTTAGTAGAGAATTAGAATCCTTTCACCTTTGTCGGGTTAGGTTGTGGCATAACACCTTTGTCGGGTTATTTGGGAAGTCACCTTTGTCGGGACGACCACACTTAGAAACATTGAATTAGATCGTTAGTAGTCAAGGATAACAAAGTCACAATTAGAAACCCTAGATCGAATATTCTCTCTGATTGATAACTCTCACTTTATTTCCTATTTCTGCACTGTTTCCTAAATTGCTCAAAACCCAATTGTTTTCTTTTTACAGAACAACAAGTAACCATCTAGCTCCCTAGGGTTCGACCCTTGCTTGCCGATGTACTAACCCATAGCCAAGAGTAAGGAATTATAAATATTAAATTTGCAGGTACCGACGACGCCTGTCACTACTCCTACTTGCGACGCCAAGGTGGTCATGTAGATGTTTAAGAAGATCATTTTTCCTCGGTTTGGGGTGCCCAGAACAGTTATCAGTGATGGAGGCTCACACTTCAAAGAAATAAATTTCAAGACATTACTGAAAAAATACGGTGTTTATCACAAGGTTGGCACCCCATATCATCCTCAGACCAGTGGGCCAGAAGAAATTTCTAACAAAGAGATCAAAAGCATCCTCGGAAAGACAGTCTCGAGCCACAGGAAGGATTGGGCGTCCAAGCTAGATGACGCGCTGTGGGCATATAGGACTGCATTCAAAACTCCTATCGGAATGAGTCCTTTCAGACTTGTTTATGGGAAAACCTGTCATCTGCCAGTCGAAATCGAGTACAAGGCTCTGTGGGCTATTAGAGAGCTGAACATGGACATGAAAGCTGCTGGGGAAAAGCGACTCCTGCAGTTACACGAGCTCGATGAGATCAGATTAGACTCCTACGAGAATGCTCGCTTCTATTAGGAAAGGACAAAGAAATGGCACGACAAACGCATAGTGCGCAGAAAATTCATTGAAGGCGAGCGAGTTCTTCTCTACAACTCCTGCCCTAGATTATTCCCTGGGAAGCTGCGCACTAAATGGAGTGGCCCTTATACAGTGGAACGCGCATATCCAGACGGTTACGTGGAGCTTAGCATTGAGGGAGGAAAATCTATGGTAGCGAACGGGCAACGCCTTAAGCACTATCACGTGCTAAAGCATCTGGCACCTCCCGAAGGCATTGACGATAACCTACTTCTCGGGAAGGGATCTTAGCAAAAGACTTCTCGAGAATGCTTCTCGTACTACTACCTCGCCTCAGCTATGTCTCGCCAAGACGTTAAACTAGGCCTCTTCGGGGAGTAACCCGCGCTGTAAGTTTCAATTAATTGCATTTTGCATTGTACGCTTTGTGTGTGTCCACTGCAGGAGTCTAGGTGTAGAGTGTGTCTCTCTCAGACAAGAAAACAGGGGAAAAAACAACAAATTTACACTGGGAATTATTGGTGTCGTGACACCCGTGACACAATGGAACTGTCACAGCTGTCACGGTGGGTTAAATCAGCAGAAATTTTCGGAGGTGTCGTGACACCCGTAACATACGCGGATGTCATGGCAGTCACGGCAGGGTTTAAAGGAAGAGATATTCAGGGGTGCCGTGACACCCGTGACATACTCGGATGTCACGGTGATGGTTGCACAGTCGTTATGCGCAATCGTCAAGAATAAATTTATAATAGTCCGCTACTCGCCACTTCACTACTGGGTAGCAAGTGGTAAGTAGGGGTCGAACCCAAGGGAATTAGGGGGATAGTTGTTCTTTGAGGGGATTATTCAGCGAGAGAGCGTGTTTTAGGTTGGTTGGTTGGTTTTAAAGCTACCAGCTAAGTGATTGATTGGTTGGTTGGTTTTAGTACTGGAAAGTAACTGATAATTATTACAATTAAAAGAAAGCATATTTGATGGTTGCACAGTCGTTATGCGCAATCGTCAAGAATAAATTTATAATAGTCCGCTACTCGCGACTTCACTACTGGGTAGTATTTGCCCAGGAATTTCCCTTGCATCTGAACCCATGTTCTGATGCTTCCCGAAGGCAATGAAAGGAACCAATCGTTTGCCGAGTCTATGAGGGAAAAATAAAATGCCTTCAACTTGAAGTCGTCCATATTCACTCGATTGGGCTTTAGATTTTGGCAAATTCCATGCAGGCGTTGGAGGTGAGTTGTGGCAGATTCTCCTTGAGCTCCTGAGAATTTTGGCAAGCTGTGGGCCACTGATGCGTTGATGGTTATGTTTTCTAGTTCAGGGCCCTCGTGAATGCACCACGGCTGTGTTTCGAAATTGGGGGCGTTTAATTCTCCCATAGTAGGTTCATGGTAGTTGTTATCCCCATAGTAGTTATCGTAGACAGGTTCTTGTCTTGGCATTTGTCGAGGTTGGGGGGTGGTGGATATCTAGGGGGTTGTTGTACTGGACCAGCTGCATTTCGGTCCTCGGGCGGTTCTTGGTTTCTTCTGATGGCCTCCCTATCACGAGCTCTTCTGTTTCTGATGAGTTGTTCCGGATCGTCGATAAATGGAAGTGGCACCTCATCATTTTGATCGTACAGGTTTATCTCGTCGTCATCCTGGTACTCATGGTGGCTTCCTTCGCGAGACATGGTTGTTGCGTGTTGATTCAAAGAACTTATCCGATTAATAAACTAATTCCCCGGCAACGGCGCCAATTTTTGATGGTTGCACAGTCGTTATGCGCAATCGTCAAGAATAAATTTATAATAGTCCGCTACTCGCGACTTCACTACTGGGTAGCAAGTGGTAAGCAGGGGTCGAACCCAAGGGAATTAGGGGGATAGTTGTTCTTTGAGGGGATTATTCAGCGAGAGAGCGTGTTTTAGGTTGGTTGGTTGGTTTTAAAGCTACCAGCTAAGTGATTGATTGGTGGGTTGCTTGGTTTTAGTACTGGAAAGTAACTGATAATTATTACAATTAAAAGAAAGCATTCGGTTTCAGGGGCCTTGTATTATATCATGTTTATCATTGACCTTTAGTGAATCTTCTAAGTATTCAAACATGAATCGAGGCTATTCCTAGCTCAAGACTTGCAACATCGTCTAGCCTTTTTAAGGTCGTAGAGCACTTATTCTACTTCAATTAATTCCTCCTTCCGAAGTATCTTAGCCTTATGTGCATCCATTTGGTCCCTTTGGTCCAGTTTCCAAATGGTTTTTTAGACAGATCGAACTCCTCAGATAAGCTTTGCCCGTCAAAGCATCCACTTACCCGAGTATGTTCACGAATCCCAAGGAAGAGCTTTGCCCGTCAAAGCGTCCACTCAACCTTGGAAGTTCTAATCTTATATATGGCACATATAATAAGTTTTGAATACAAAGACGAGACACTAAGTTAATAGTCTAAAACATTTTATAATACAAGTCCGCCCCTTCTACCGAACGACTAGTTTAGCTACTATTCATTGCGCTAAACATTATAACTAAGGAATTGGAAATTAAAGGCAGTAAATAAATATTAAAATACTTACAACCGTTGAAGCGCCAAGGGAGCAATCCTTTATTTCCAAAACCAAACTTACAAAACTTAGAGAGAGAAGTGTTTACAAACTTATGGATTTGATTTTGATTTTGTGATGATACAAATGAGGAGGAGAAGGAGGAGGAAGGAGGAGGCGCCACATGGGGGGGGGGGGGAGGAGGAGCCGCCGGCGGCTTTGGGAGGGGAGAGGAGGAGCCGCCAAGTGGAGGAAGGGGAGTGGAGGAGAGGAGTTGTGAGGGAGGAGCCGCCCATGTGAGGAGGATGCTCCTCCCTTGGCCACCTTCTCTTCAAGTGGTCAGTCACCAAGGCAAATGGATGACTTTTGTGAGTTTTGTGCAGTCTTTTCACAAAACTATCAGTGTGTTTCATCCCGGGCTGACTTGATTCCTCTTCTGTCCCTTCGCCACCACCACCATCACCTCCCACTGACCAGCTCCCGAGCACTTTTGAGGAGCGCTTCGCGCGCCTGGAGACCACCCAGAAGCGACTTTTCACACAGCAGCACTAGATAATAGAGATGCAGAGTCAGATTTTAGCACACCAGCGTCAGATTATAGCGCATCAGATGCCGATAGTCAGATCGCAGAGTCAGCTTGTCCAGGGCCATGCCCAGCTCATCGCCGATTTTTCAGATCTTTGTCATCAGGCCAGCAGGGCGCAACAGTGGGCACAGGGTGCTTTGATGACATTACTCCAAGGACAGGGGCACTCTGACTATCCTCCTCCGCCATCCGCCATAGCGTCTGCCCCGGACCCATTTGAGGCTATTTTCACTAGCGCAGTCGATCTCGCCCTCCACGCACTGCACCTCCTACCCGCAATGACCACGAGGCCGGTCCTTCTCACGACGCATGGGACTCCGATGATACAGCAGACCTGTTAGGTATTGATGATGCTGAGGACGATGACGCTGTTTAGCTCTTTATGTATTTATCCTCTTCACTTTTGGTTGTTTTTGTCAGTTGTTGCACGTTCATGACTTTCTTATTGTACGCTGACGTTTTGCCATGACTTTTCATACTACATGCTATTTGATGTTTGAGACATGTTTTTAAGTGGTCTATGATTTGCTCGCATCATTTATCATACATTCTATTTGGCACTTCCTGTTTTTGCCTACCCACCATTATCGATGCTAATCTATCACTCGTGCAGCTCTTTGTTTTTCTTTATATCTACCAGCTCATGAGTCATTTTTCATTCCCCGGGCATCGCTTAATCGCCGCAGATTCAGAACATCACACACGCGGGAACTTCCTATGCGCCTTTTCTTTTCTTTTATTTCTTCGCTTAGGGACTGCCCTCAATTTTAAGTGTGGAGTGGGTAGAGCATAGTCACACACATTGCATATCACGCATTCAGTCTTGCATATGCTCAACTGTCTATGTATTGCGATTGAAATCCTCGTTTTCTACGATACTCCTTGACTGATTGTCTTTCTTATGGATTCGAAGTCTAAGACTTGAAATAGTTTTGCTCGTGTGTGTATTCTCTCGTGTCAGAATCATTGCTAGCCTTTTCCTATCACGTGTTTTGCGTATTTCTTGAAGCATGCGTGAGACTTGATATCAATACGCACCGGTACAAAATGTCAAAAACTTAAATTTCATCTCTTTTTCTAGGTGACCTTAGTACTAGTATGTGTTTCTCTATACTTGTTGTGATTTGCATGCACCCGCATTTATCCATACACTATGTCAAGCTTTAAGTGTGGAGTTAGAAAAAAAAAGATTTTTCAATCAAGAACAAAGTTCTGAATTTTCAAAAGAGGGTGAAAAATTGACCCTAAGCATAGTTGTTTTTGAAAAAAAAAATGGGGCAGAAAAAAAATACCTAGAGAAAAGTGAGAAAAGTCACCCCTTGTGTGTGAAAGAAAACAAAATTTTGATTTGAAAAAAATTCGGCCCCCTTTTGCTTGATGTAGTGTAATTCCATCTTCTCATTGCGTGCAAATCATGACTTGTCTTGTGAATTCATGTGCTAGAAACTAAGGGACGATCCTCGTGCTTGCACTGAAATTTTGATGTGATTTTCATACTATTTTTCAGAAAATTCTTAAGCCAGGCTCCTCTTCTCCTAGTCCTTCGCACTTGAGAATGAGCTTTGCACCAAGAGCTCGTGGACTATCCCTTGATAGCATAGGTGAATGGCGAGCGTGTTTTGTGTAACTATTCATGTTCTTTTTGCGTTGTTATGGAGCTATTTAGAACATGTGATGAGTCGCTTGCTAGTCGTGTACACTGACCGTGTGAATGCATAACTCGTTTGAACTATGATTGTCTGAAACTTTGATGAAGATGTTTGACTTGAAGTTGAGGTAACACGATGAATCCGATGTATGACATGATTTTACTGTGACACGTTAAGCATCATTCATGCATACACGTTAGATAGTGTTACATGGGATTTGTAGGTAGTCCCATTCCTGAAAACCTTCACGAGACTATACTCGTCCTACTAGGGCAGCCTAGAGGTTTAAATGCTTGATGCATATTGACGGAGCGCACTGCACTGTCGTTAAGGTGCAATGTCTCTGTGCAAAAATAAATTTATAAGTCCGCTACTCGTACTCTACTATTGGGTAGTAAAGTGGTAAGTAGGGGTCGAACCCAAGGGAATTAGTTGATAGTTGTTCTTTCGAAGATAGAAATTAAGACAGTTGGGGGTTGGTTGTGATTTTAGTAGTGATAGTAGCGTGGGTTGGTTGTGATTTTAGTACTGGAAGTAAATAACTGAAAAATGAAGTGCTTGAAGGACAAGACTTGCGGAAATTAAAGTGCTTGAAGGACAAGACTTGCGGAAATTAAAGTGCTTGAAGGACAAGACTTGCGGAAATTAAAGTGCTTGAAGGACAAGACTTGCAGAAAGAAATTGCTTGAAGGACAAGACTTGCTGAAAGTAAGCAGTTGATATGGACTGAAAGTAAAGTAACAGGTGATATTGCAATTAAAGGAAAGATTCGGTATCAGGGGCCTTGTATCATAGTCCGTTTATCATTGACCTCTAATGATCATACTAAGTGTTTAAAAGTGTATCAAGGCCATTTCAAGCACTCCATTTGCCACACCGTCTAGCCCATTTCAAGGCATAGAGCACTTGTTCTATTTAGACTAATACCCCATTTCAAGGTATATTAGCCTATGTGCATCCATTTGATCAATCATTTCCGATCAACCAAATGGTGTTTTAAAGAGGCCGAACTCCTCAGATAAGCTTTGCCATTTCAAGCATCCACTTACCCGAGTATGTTCACGAACCCCACGGAAGAGTTTTGCCATTTCAAGCATCCACTCAACCTTGGAAGTTCTGACCTAATATGTGGCACATAGAACAAGTTTTGAACACAAAGAGGCATTTAAGAGAAGGGTCTAAAACATTGTATGATACTAGTACACCCCTTCAACCGAATGAAGGGTTTAGCTACGAATATCCATGGAACAGGACATCATAGCTAAGTACTTGAAAAGTAAAGGTTTTTGAAAGACAGTAAAGTAAAGTTTTCGAAATTAAGACAGGAAAGTAAAAGGAGAGTACTTCAAGAACCGAGAAGAGTACTCAAGAACAACTGTAAAGCTTTTGATATCAAAGAGAAGTGTTTACATGGATTGTGCTCTCAATCTAGAGAGATAAGTAATTGTGGATTTTAGGATTGTGGGATGGGATGATGATACAAGTGAGAATGGCTTGGTATTTATAGGCAAGGTGAAGGGATGAGAGCCATACACTTGTCACAAGGGAGGAGAAGAGCTCACACATGGCAAGGGATGGGTGGAGGAGCCAAAAGCCATCGGAGGTGAGTCATTCCTCCCAAAAGCCGCCGGCCACATGGCTTCTCCATGGCCAAAGCCGCCGGGCTAGGTGGAGGGGAGTGGGTGAGTGTGAGTTGAGATCTTTTCCCAAAAGCCATCGGGTCCTTTCAGCTCCGGACAGACTCTGGTTGCTCTTCGGTTGGACTTGTTTTGAGTGATTCCATGTCAGGTTTATGAAAGTTGTACAGTCGGAATCTGGTCGTGTCTTGGAGTGACTTGTAATTCATTTTCAGCTTTAAAACTCCTCCTTAGCTTGTATTCTCTCTAGACTTCAAAATACCCTGTAGGTAAGTATCGGAACTAACAAGCAAAAGTTAAATAGACAAAGAGTCTAATTTGGTGGGTTTAACTGTCTTAATGAATCATATAAATATGGTCCATCACATATGCTAAATGCATTCGTGTCCTCTACGACAATGAGTTATCTTTTGTTTTTGTTTTAGTTAGAATTGATCGCATGACACTTGAGTGGGTAACTTAGAAACTCATGGTCATTGAGCATGACATTCACTTGAGTATTTATTCTGACATTTGTTCGGGACGAACAGATCCTAAGTGTGGAGTGTTTTGATCAGTCGATATTTTGACTAATTATTCACTGAATTCGATGAAGGATAGCACTCGTTCTCCGGGCAAATTGCCCCTATTTGATGTCTTTCTCTAGCGTTTCAGGTAAAATTGGCATATCATCGCTCCTTGGATGCGAAGTGCTGGAAGAACGGAAAGATCGACGAAAAAGGCCGAAGAAAAGCTCTACACCAGCAGTAGGCCGTGACATGCAGTGACATCTCATTAGTGTCACGGGTGTCACGATACGCTTTTTCCTCAGAAAGATTCGAGTGATTTTCAGCCATGCCGTGACATGTTCGAATGTCACGGGTGTCACGGCACCTTTTCAGCTCAGTGAGTTTTGCCCAGGCCGTGACATGCCGTGACATGTCCGAATGTCACGGGTGTCATGGCACCCTTTCAGCTCAGTGACTTTTGGGCATACCGTGACATGCCGTGACATGTTTGAATGTCACGTGTGTCACGGCACCGTCGGAAGGCAGAATTATCAAGTAATTTCCAAATCCATTTTTGGCAAGTTCTGATCCTTTTTGGGAATTGATCAATATTTGGGCTATAAAAGGGCAACGACCAGATTATTCTAGGTGTGCTGAAATTGAGATAAAAGAACCCTAACTTTGGAGAAGACAGAGATCATCGCGAGAGATTGAGGATTCAACGAGCACCCGCGTCATTACGATTTCCTCGTCCTTAATTTCCTCATATACACTGCTTTTGGTTAACTTACCATGAGTAGTGAGTAGTCTTCTTATTCTGGGATCCTACGGATCCCGTGCTATGTACCCAACTCTTCATGTGATCAATTAAACGTTTTTCATTAATGCAATTCGAATATTCAATTTCATCGTGCTTAATTTTATAGTTCTTGCAAGTTTCACATTGAATGGGATGTTTGCATGCTAGAACGTATTTAGGTTAATTACCGAAAGATGGATGGGTCCTAGGTATTAACCGGATATGATATTAGGTCATGGTTGCTACAATGGTAGTCCATGAATTAATAGGAAAGTTGACTCTTGTCTGAAAAACCCTGAGTTTAATAATCGAGATCATTGATAATCCGTGGATGGGCGGCGTTCAACGATTGAGATTAATCTAGACAATGATCCGTGGATGGGCGGCTTGTCCAGTGTTATTTCGGTTTATTTCCATATTCGACAGCATGATGAATTTACGTGATAATGATTACATGATTAGTGGGGTTGGCACGGGTGAAGTTTGATTCTGGAATTATTTCTCTGATCAAGTTAAAACCTTTATTTTTCTGCATTTAATTTATGCTATTTTTCATCACACAAAAACCTTTCACTGTTAATCGAATAGCTAAATAGGTCACTTGTTAGCTAGTATTCACACACGTTGTTCCTTGGATCGACCCTTGGCTTACCAAGGTTTATAAATTTTGTTTGACTGCAATTCGACCCCTAAAACTTACAATTTGACGACTATAAAGGGTTAAAAATACGCTTGTCAAAATGGCGCCGTTACCGGGGGAGCAGCGTTTAGTGTGATATTAGATTTAACTAGTGTAGTTTAGACTATTCCATTTAGTTATACTTCCTTGTACATACTCTATATACTTCTGACTTTCGCTAATCACTTTTATTTTGAATGTTGCGAGGATGTTCTCTTTTGGTCATCAAGACGCCTACCCAAGGGAAGAGCCTTGTTGTCAGACATATTCATATGATACAAATTGGGAAGGAAATCAAAATCAGTTCAATGATCAACATTATTATCCAGATGATCCTTATTGTGAGAGCTACCAGGATCACTCGCAGCAGCAACAGTCTCAGGACACTGGTGGATTATCGCGTTGAGAAGCCATGCTAGCTAGCTTCGTAGCCGAACAACGAAAGACATCGGCCGACCGGGATAGGAGGCTTCAAGGAGTTGAGGAGTCAATAGAGCAACTCGTTGTCAGCCAGAGAATACTGAAGGATCACTTAGAGCAACAAGCCATTGCAGCCACTAATGCATGCAGAGACGAGGACATCGAGATGGTAATGGCCAATCATCAAGAAGTTCAAGTCTATGAACCATATACGTCTTCAGCTTTATCTCCAATCCATGTGGATGATGATCGGGATAAGAGAATGCTCTCTAAACAAGAACAACCTGTTTGTGAGGATGGTTTTGAGACGTTTAGAATGGTTGCAAAGGCTTACACTGAGTTGGAGGATGATGATTCTTGTACTGAAGACGTCTCGGAACATGAAGATACATCTCCCTCCACTACGACTGCTCCAAAAGGTCATTTAGCTGAGCACGCAGAAGAGAACATCATTCCACCACTTTCTCGGGGCGCTGATGAGCTATCAAAGGATTATAGGTATGAAGACTTTGTTGATGTGTACCTCAGCTCGATTACAGAGGATCCTCGCATACGCATACATATGATAGTGAAGGAAAATTTTGAAGTATGGGAACGTGAGTTCCTAGCTAAAGGATATACAGGAAGTGTGCTTGCTGGAGCTAGATTTGAAGATATATATCTTGATGCACAACCTCCAGACAAGTTTCGACAGTTCTTGCCTTACGTCTTAAAACTGTTATTAGGGAGCTTCTACAGTCCCTTCATTCTTAAGGGACTTGAATTTTTGAAGGGACTGCATGCTCTACTTAGTGTCCATGTCATTCTTGATTGACGTAAATTCAAATGGGATTTGAAGGTGGACTGCCACATCTCTATTTCTGAAGGCCCCGTGAGAAGGGATCCTAGCAAAGGACTTCTTACGAGTGATTTATATGGGGCGCTTTGCTGAGTCTAGCCAAGACGTTAAACTAGGCCTCTTCGGGGAGTAACCCGCGCTGTAAGTATTATTTCCTTGCATTTTTCATTTGCATTTTGTGCTTTGTGTGTGCGCTCATTGCAGGAATCTAAGTGTGGAGTGTGTCATGCTCAGACAAGCAAAAGGGTCCTAAAACGACAAATACCCACAGGGGTTTATTGGTTCCGTGACACCCGTGACACTATGGATCTGTCACGGCAGGCAAAAAGGGCGGTGAGTTCTGAAGGGGTCGTGACACCTGTGACACTCTCGGATGTCACGGCTGTCACGACAGACTTATATCTCAGTCAGTTTTGGGGGGTGCCGTGACACCCGTGACATTCTCGGATGTCACGGTTGTCACGGCCAAATCAGTCTCTTCTTCCCCAAAAATTCAAATCAGAACCCTATCACTTACCTTGTTTCTCCACGATTTTTGATGCTAACATATCACTTTTGCAGCTCTATGTTTGTATCTATATATTTCTACCAGCTCATGAGTCGCATTTCACTCCCCGGGCATCGCTTAATCTCCATGGATATCGCGCCATCACACACGAGTGAAGTTCCTATGCGCCTTTTTCTTATCTTTTATTTCTTCGCTTAGGGACTAAGCTTATTTTTAAGTGTGGAGTGGGTAGCGCATAGTCACACACATCGCATATCACATGCATTCTTGCATATGCTCAACTGTCTATGTACTGCGATTGAAATTCTCGTTTTTCTACGATACTCCTTGATTGACTGTCATTCTTTTGGATTCGAAATCTAGGACTTGAAATAGTTTTATTCGTGCGTGTATTCTCTCGCATCAGTATCATTGCTAGCCTTTGCCTATCGCATGTTTTACGTATTTCTGGAAGCATGTTTGAGACTTGATATTAGTAGACACCGGTACAAACGTCAAAAGCTTAAATTGCATCTCTTTTTCTAGGTGACCTTAGTGCTAGCATGTGATTCTCTATACTTGTTGTGATCTGCATGCACCCGCCTTTATTCATACACTATGTCAAGCTTTAAGTGTGGAGTTAGAAAAAAATGGTTTTCAATGTTTTCAATCAAGAACAAAGTTCTGAATTTTCAAAAGAGGGTGAAGAATTGACCCCAAGCATAGTTGTTTTTGAAGAAAAAAACAAAAGAGAGCAGAATAATACCAAGGGCAAAGTGATAAAAGTCACCCCTTGTGTATGAAAAAAAACAGAAAAATAATACCAAGGGCAAAGTGAGAAAAGTCACCCCTTGTGTATGGAAAAAAATTCTGCCCCCTTTTGCTTGATGTAGTGTAATTCCATCTTCTCATTGCGTGCAAATCATGACTTGTCTTGTGAATTCATGTGCTAGAAACTAAGGGATGATGCTCGTGCTTGCACTGAAATTTTGATGTGATTTTCGTACTTTTTATCAAAAAATTCTTAAGCCAAGCTCCTCTTCTCTTACGGTTCATTGCCTAGCCTTTGGCACTTGAGAATGAGCTTTGCGCCAAGAGCCCGTGGACTATCCCTTGATAGCATAGGTGAATGGCGAGCATGTTTTGTGTAACTATTCTTGTTCTTATTGCGTTGTTATAGAACTATTTAGAACATGTGATGAGTCGCTTGCTAGCCGTGTATACTGACCGCTTGAATGCATGACTCGTTTAATCTATGATTGTCTGAAAACTTTGATGAAGATGTTTGACTTGAAGTAGAGGTAACACGATGAATCCGAGGTATGACATGACTTTACTGTGACTCGTTGAGCATCATTTATGCATACACGTTAGTTAGTTGTACATGGGATTTGTAGGTAGTCTCATTCTTGAAAACCTTCACGAGACTATACTCGTCCTACTAGGGCAGCGTAGAGGTTTAAAGACTTGATGCATATGCTAAATGCATTCGTGTCCTGTACGACAGTGAGTTATCTTTTTGTTTTTATTTTAGTTAGGATTGATCACATAATACTTGAGTGGGTAACTATTCTGCGATTTATCGATTTGTGCTTAATGTTTGTTCGGGACGAACAAATCGTAAGTGTGGAGTGTTTTGATCGGTCGAATTCTTGACCTATTATTCACTTCATTCGGCGATGGATTAGGTTTGTTTTTCGGACATTTTATTATCATTTAACCTCTTTTCTAGTGTTTCAGGTCATATATCACATATCTAATACTTTTGGATTGATCCGAAGCAAAGCAAAGCAATTGGTGAAGATTTGGGCAAAAACAGGACAAAACAGGGCAGATTGACATTTCCGATTTATTTTGCATGCACAGGTCGCTTATGATGAGGATAGTGAGTGTAACAATTGTAGAGAAGTTGGATGTAGAGAAGGAAATTTTACCGTAAGGAGGTTAGTAGTATAAAACAAAGTGATGTGGATATTTCTAATTTCTTTGAGAAGTTGGATGCGTTCTGGAAAGAGTTAGATATTATGAGTTAGAGGATTGATTGTGATGAGGATAGTGAGTGTAACAATTGTAGAGAAAGTGCCAAAGAAAGGGAGGAGGACAGAGTCATTGAGTTCCTTATGGGGCTAAATGATGAGTATGCTCAAATAAGGATCATAAGTTGGCACCTAGAGAGCTTCCAAGTCTTGATGTTGTGTATGATATGGCCTTGAATGATGAGAGCCAACAGAGAGTCACTAGAAATCCTCACAGTTAAGCATCTGCATTGGACTTCAGTTAACGAGAATCACACACTTTACCCAAGGGACAGATGAGTCAGGGCAAGTACAAAAGTATATTGTTGTGCACACAATGTCAATTGAATGGGCATACCAATGAGTATTGCTACAAACTCAATGAGTATCCACCATGGCACAAATTGTATAAAGGAAATGTGAAATATAGTGGCAGAATTAACAACAATGGCAGTAGTAGAGAAGAGCAACGCCGATCAACGAAGTGGATGCGAAATTTGAGGCTTTGAGCCACCGACAGTGATGTAAGGTAAACCAATCAATCATCATTTATCGTTCAATTGAGTCTCATTTATTGTCGTTTCTTATAAAAAATCTCTATATATTTTTTGGCAAGCTGCATTGATTACAAATAAAAATGTCTAACTTTTTCAACGGTTGATAAGAGTACGGGTGAGAGGCCAACCATTTCCCGTTCTCCGGTAAGCCCTTTCGACACAACGGAGACCCTCAAGACCCACGCACTCTTGTCCTTTCGCATGGCCAATCTCATGAGCGCAATTTTGAAGCTCCGACGAATTGACTGTCGGGTTGCACCCGCGGGACGACGCCCCTCTCTTTCGTGACTATTGCCAGCTCCCGAGTGAAGCCCCTCTTTCCTCCTCTCAAGTTGCAAGCACGCCAGCACTCGGAGAAAGATGGAATTCCATGTATAAAGTTCACCGACCTAGAGATTCAAGCCGGAGCGAAGTGACTCGAGTTTGCCGGGTTTCTCTGTAATCTGCCCCTTTTCCAAACTCAAGTATCCAAAATACACCATTTCAAACTCAAATTTCAAGAATACCCTATTTGAGTTAGGATACGGTATCATGCATTTTTTACATTTCCGGTACACGAGGAACCGGGAAATTTGATTTTTTATAATCCCGGTTTCCCAGGAACCGGGAAAAATATAAATTGCTTATGTGGCTCTGTTTGTGGCCTACGTGGACCAAACGACATCCGTTCAAATGTGACACATCTGCTTTTTTTATATTCCCGGTTCCTAGGAAACCAGGATTATAAAAAATCGAATTTCCCGGTTCCTCGTGTACCGGGAATGTAAAAAATGCATGATCAGGAACGGTATTAACTCAAATGGAGTATTCTAGATATTTGAGTTTCAGGCGGTGGTGTATTTTCGATATTTGAGTTTGGAAAAAGGGTAGATTTTGGAGAAATAGGCCGTCATCTGCGAATTCTTCGTCCGCACTTGGAATCTCGATGGAAAAACTACTATCGGCAACTGGTTGGATGGGAGGCATGTCCTCATCAACTTCCATAGTGAGGGTAATGTTACCAGAGTACTTGCATGTCTGATTCGTAGAGTTGAACAAAGCTAAGACATTTTGCTGGAGCCCCGACTTCAGTATTAGGAAAGAAGCCACAAGAATTACAGCTTGGATTAAATTCCCTAATTTACCAGTGGAGATGTTTGATGCTGGATTCATTGAGCATGTGGTATCCCCTTTTGGGAAGTTTTTGAATTTGGACGATCGAACAAAATCCTACCTAGAACCAAGTTTTGTCAGAGCTTGTATACAAGTTGATCGATGTTACCAAGCCTATCCCACTGGAGATCTAGATTTAGCTTCCAAACAAGAAAGGATTTCGACAGTCCATTGTTTTCGGTACCAAATGTCGTGTCCATGGTCCTGATCTCTCTACTTGCAGAAAGGTTAAAGGTGTTAAGGGAGTTGAGCCCGAAGACAGGAAAATTTTAGGTAAATCCATGTGTCCTTTTGTGTCCAAAAAGCCTTTTGAATGCCCTTTGAATTCCGCCCAACAATGAATTGGAATTAGGAAAGAGGAGCGACCTCCTCAACCTCTGATGGAGAAGGTCTCTAGCTGTAATGATAAGCCAGAATCTGAGAGGGAGTCGCACATTGTTACAAAGAAGAAATTAGGTGCTCGTAAGAAGAAGATGCTTCAAGTGACTGAACCCACAAAGGATACTAGTTCGTCGCAAACTCTTTCAAGCAATGAAGGCAAATTGCTTAATGTGCCAGTTTACTTTGTTGAAAAATCTACTCCTATTTTCCTAGAAGAGCCAAACCATGAGATTGCACTGACCATCCAATCCAACTTGCATAAGGAAGCTATCCAAGATGATGGAGTTGGATTTAATGCACAAGAAACTACTATTTTAGTCTTTGAGGGACCTATGAACAACTTGGGTGAGGCTGGCAGCAGCCCTTAAGAGAATCAAGTGAGTGAAGGGTGTGATACTGCCAAATTGGTCACGAAGTGGTTAATGATAGTGATGATGAGATTGCCGCGTACCACACCACAGGCGATTAGGTTGGTTATGTGTACGATCTCTCCCTAATGCCAACCAAATTTATTCTGTGAAGAACCCGACATCGCAAAGTCTCTTTCAATGAGCGTTAAAAAGTGACTCGTTCTGCAGCTCGAGCATGCCCCAAAAAGAAAGATACCAACTTTGTTTGGTCTTGATCTTTTGTATTTTACTCTACTTTTATTTCTCATCAAATAAAATAATCTTTCAAAAAAATAACAACAATGGCAGTGCTGCTAACATTGTGACTCTGGACAGTATGATTAAAACTGACAGTGACGAGACTTCAAAGAGCAACAAAGCTGATCAAATGGCCCAACTGAACAGTGCATGGATCAATCAGACCGTAGCTTTGCTGAAGAAAAATGAATGTGATGGAGGTGATAACATTGTTCACATGATAGGTATTTGCCTTATTTCAACTAAGGTTGATAATCATGCTTTTGAATGGGTGATTGACAGTGGGGCAACTGACCATTTCAATAGCAAATTTTAATGTCTTGTTTGATGTCTACAAAATATCTAATACTTGCAATGTGCTGTTACCTAATGGTGAGACTAGTTCAGTGAAATTTGCTGGTGAAGTTGCCTTGAGTAACCGTTTTATTCTGCATGATGTCTTATATGTCCCAGATTTCAAGTATAATCCCATTTCTGTCCAAAAACTGATTCGTGGTACTCATTATTTCTTCACCTTTACGAAAGGAATCTGCATGATTCAGGTCCATGCACACAAGACCAACTTGGGAATTGGTAGGCTGATCAAGGGAATATACCATCTAGAAGGCGTTGAACCACATACTAAAGCAACTTGTACACCTAGCATCAAACAAGTTTCTCCCAAAGTTTGGCACACTAGAATGGGCCACTTACATCTAAATAAACATAAGAAACTCCTTCGCAATATGAGAACAAGTGTACAGTCTACAAATTGTAATTTTTATTGTTCCGTTTGTCCATAGCCAAACAAGCAAGACATTCATTTCCTGCCAGTAACCACAAGACTGTTGGATCTTTTGCGCTTATACATGGTGATGTTTGGGGTTCATACTCTGCTTGCACTATGATTTGTTGCAATTACTTTCCAATTTTGGCCGATGATTATAGCTGAAACACTTGGATCTTCTTGATGAACCAGAAATTAGAAGTTAGAAGTGACACTTCTCGTGATGCAATTTTGTACAATGATTGAGACACACTTCAGCAAGAAACTTAAGATGTTTAGATCAGAAAGTGGTAGTGTGTTTTTCAATGATTCTTCAGTGAATTTTTTCAAAGAAAAAGATTGCGTTCAACAAAGCTCTTGTACATACACTCCCTAACAAAATAGCGTTATGGAAAGAAAGCATAGACATTTATTAAACATTGCTAGAGCCTTGAGATTTCAGGCCCCTCTTCCAAAGGTTTTTTGGGGAGAATGTGTCTTTAACGCCGCCTACTTGATCAATAGATTTTCAAGTGCTGTCATTCATTCCAAGTCCCCTTTTGAGATGCTTTTTGGTTTTCCTCCTGCCCTGGAACATTTGAAAGTCTTTGGATGCCTCTGCTATATTGGTACTCCTGCTGTTCATAGAGACCAGATTAATCCCAGATCCACTCCTTATATTTTTATTAGGTACTCTTATAGCCAAAAGGAATACAAACTCTATTGTCTTGTTGTCAGCTCGTAAGGCTGTTTATGGTCCTTTGTTTTGTTTCTTTTTTCGGTGTGTTGTATAACAGGTTCTTTTGTGTTTTTTAGCTTGTTCGGTGTTTTTAAGGGGTTGGATTTATAACCTCCCCCTGGAACTTGAGGGCTTTCCTTGTATCGCCATGATCCAGGCTTTTTGGATCCTATCACAATAAAGGTACTGGCACCGACCAATTTAAAAAAAAAAGTCATCAGGTTTTTGTCAATAGGAGTGTCGTATTTTTTGAAGATGTTTTCCCCTACAAAGATTTCACCAAAGAAAATAACATTGAAAACAATGTTCAGTTACATGTTATTGTTCCCGTGTTTATTATGCCTCAGGCTATTTTTGTCGATGATGCTAATTATCTTGTCAATGTGCCTAAGTTTGATATCTCTGAAAATGATGGTGAAAATTATGAGCCTCCTCATATTGATTGTTCTCAATGATGTGCCAGTCAAGAGATCCATAAGACAACATCATTCACTACAATGACAGAACGACAATGTATGCAACAATATTCAGGTAAGAAAATTCCCTGATAAAATAACAAATTTTTGAGTACCTTGAACTGTTCTGATACACACGCTACTTTCTCTGCTGTTGTTGGCCAACTTCAAGAGCCCAAAACTTATAAGCAAGCCAAAGATGATCCAAAGTGGTGTGAAGCCATGGCTATTGAAATATCTGCTTTGGAAACCAATGACACTTGGTTCATTACAGACTTGCCCCCTCACTAATCTGTCATTGAATGTAAATGGGTCTATAAGATCAAGCTTAAATCTGATGGCAGTGTAGAACGCTAAAGGCACGTTTAGTTACAAAGGGATTCAGATTGAAGGGATTGACTACACAGAAACCTTTGCCCCAGTTGCAAAGATGACAACTGTCAAATGCATTCTCACAGTTGCTGCTATCAGGAATTGGTCCCTATTTTTGATGGATGTTAACAGTGCATTTCTACATAGATCCCTTGAAGAAGAAGACTATTTGCGTCTCCCACCTGGCTTTTATACATTTGAAAGATTAGCATGCAAAGTGTGCAGATTAACAAAGAGTTTATATTGGTTTTCCAAAGTCACTGGATCATTGCTGCAGTTTGGTTTCATTTAAAGCCATAGTGATTATTCACTTTTTACTCTATAAGCTGGTGATGATTTTATGAATGCTTCTAGTTTATGTGGATGATGTAGTGATGACACGCACATCCCTCAAACTTATTGAAGACATCAAGGCTTTCATCCATGACAAATTGAAGATAAAAAACCTGGGCACCCTAAAGTACTTTGTAGGCCTTGAAGTTGCTAGAAATTCTACAAGTGTTTTTCTGCACCAAAGGAAGTATGTTTTTGATCTATTAATTGATAATGGTCTCCTTGAATGCAAGCCTGCCAAGACGCCTGATCGGTCGATATTTTGACTAATTATTCACAACATTCGATGAAGGAGAACACTTGTTCTCTCGACAAATTGTCCCTATTTGATGTCTTTCTCTAGTCTTTCAGGACAAAAGGACATATCATCGCTCGTTGGACACGAAGTGCTAAAAGAACGGAAGGATCGATGAAAAATGTCAAAAAAGAGCTCTGCACCAACAATAGGCTGTGACAGCCGTGACATCTCATTAGTGTCACGGGTGTCACGATAGGCTTTTTCCACAGAAAAAATCAAGAAATCTTAGATACTGTCGTGACTACCGTGACATGTCTATATGTCACGGGTGTCACGACACCCTTATCATTCAGTGGATTTCAGCCTAGGCCGTCACTGCCGTGACATCCACCAAAGGTCACAGGTGTCACGGTACCCGTTTTGCTCAGTGGGTTTTCGCCTAGGCCGTGACATGCCGTGACATGTTCGAATGTCACGGGTGTCACGGCACCGTCGGAAGGCAGAATTATCAGTTGATTTCCTAATCCGTTTTTGGCAAGTTTTGATCCTTTTTGGGAATTAATGGATTTTTGGGCTATAAAAGGGCAACGACCAGAGTGTTTTAGGGGTGCTTAACTTGAGATTGAAGAACCCTAACTTGGGAGCAGACAGAGATCATCGCGAGAGATTGAGGATTCAACGAGCACCCGCGTCATTACGGTTCCCTCGTCCTTAATTTCTTTATATACACTATTATTGGTTAACTTGCCATGAATAGTGAGTAGTCTTCTTATTCCGGGATCCTACGGCTTCATGTGATCAATTAAACGTTTTTCATTAATGCAATTCGAATATTCAATTTCATCGTGCTTAATTTTATCGTTCTTGCAAGTTTTCCATTGAATGGGATGTTTGCATGCTAGAACGTATTTAGGTTATTTACCGAAAGATGGATGGGTCCTAGGTATTAATCGGAATCGCACGAAATTGATATTAGGTCATGGTAGCTACAACGGCAGTACATGAATTAATAGGAAAGTTGACTTTTCGTCTGAAAAACTTAAGTTTAATAAATCGAGATCGTTGATAATCCGTGGATGGGCGGCATTCAACGATTGAGATTAATCTAGACAATGATCCGTGGATGGGCGGCTTGTCTAGTGTTATTTTGGTTTATTTCCATATTCGATAGCATGATGAATTTTCGTGATATGATTGCATGATTAGTAGGGTCGGCACGGGTGATGAGCCGTATTTATACGACTCATCGAGTCAACAAATCCCATCATTTCCGACACTTTATTATGCGAACAAGGTACTTTTGGTGTTGTTTTGCATTTCAGGTGCTTCGGAAGCTCTAGGAGGAAACACGCTTAAAAGATGGCTTTCTGAGCTAAAAACATCACAAGGAGTCGAGCTGACCAACACTAAACTCAAGTTGCTCGGGCAAACGAGCTGACCTGACGAATCCACTTCGAGCAAAGTGATCAAAATAGAAAATAAGGTGGACAACGTCGGAGAACCAAGGAAAATGCCCGAGCAGATTGGCAGTCGGCTCAATTCCAAAGGTCTCGCGCGCGCTGATAGGCACCGAAATCAAGTTGCTCGACCAGACGGACTCCGATGACAAATCTGACTCGACCAAGTTGCTCAAAATGGATAACAAGTTGGAGAATGTCACCAACTCAAGGAGAACGCACGGGTGGAATGGCCCATGAGCAGCCGAGCAAGTTCCAGGCCGCGCCCGAAGGCCCTGTCGAGCAGACTAGCGCTGAATCCGAGTTGCTCGACCAGATGAACGAATCTCGCAAATCTGGCTCGACCAAAGTGATCGAAATGCCAAATGACTCGGACGATACCACTAGCCAAGCAAAACGCACGAGCAGGATTGGCCGAGATGAGCAAAACGACGTTGAAGGCTCTGTGCGCTGGGCCAGGTCAGTGGGCTCAAAAGTGAGGCGGTTTGCTTACTTGCTCACCAAGCAAAAATGATTATGGACCAGGCCCAAATAGAAGTTTCGAAACCCTAGACTCTTCCTATAAATAAGACCTCTTGGTCTAGGGTTTCATCATCCAAAAAACGTGAACTCGAGCTCTGCCCTCTCCTCCGGTCCTCCTTCATTCGGCAATAGAGAAGACATCGTTTCTTTATTTTTATTGTGTTTTTGTTCTAATCGCTATGTGTAGCTAAACCCATTATTCGGGCTAGGGTTTCAATTATTGTAACGAATGTTTTGAGATTCCATGCTTAATACTATCTTTGCATTCTTTTAGTTCGTGTGCACATTAATTTCGGTTTGAGTTGCAAGGTAAAGTGGAGACCCGAAACGGTAAAGCTTAAGCTGGGCAATTCATACCCCATGTTTACTGCCTATTTGATACTAAACCGTTAGAATAGGTAGTTGCACCAAACCTAATATAACCTGAAACGGAGTATTAGGTTACCACACTTAAGAACGCAGAATAGATACTTAGAAATCAAGGATAAACAAAGTCACAATTAGAAACCCTAGTCTGATTATTCTCTCAGATTATAACTCTTGCTTGTTTCATATTTTGCACTGTTTCCTAAATTGCTCACAACCAATTGTCTTTCCTTTTTCAGAACAACAAGTAACCATCTAGCTCCCTAGGGTTCGACCCTTGCTTATCGCTGTACTAACCCATAGCCAAGAGTAAGGAAAAATATAAATTCAAATTTGCAGGTACCGACGACGCCTGTCAACGGGTGAAGTATGATTCTGAAATTCTTTCTCTGATCAAGTCCAAACCTTTATTTTTCTATATTTAATTTCTGCTGTTTTTGACACAACCAAATCTCTTGTTAATCGGAATAGCTAAATAGGTCGCCTGTTAACTAGTACTCACACACGTCTGTTCCTTGGATCGACCCTTGGCTTACCAAGGTTATAAATATTTGTTTGACTGCAATTCGACCCCTAAAACTCATAACTTGACGACTATAAAGGGTTAGAAATATGCTTGTCAAAATGGCGCCGTTGCTGGGTAACAGCGTTTAGTGTGATATTAGATTTAACGTGTGTAGTTTAGACTATTCCACCTTGTACGTTACTTGAATTGTTTCTGCCTAAATTTCTCCACTCACGGTGTTTGTTGTCTTTCAGGTACAAGCTAGTTCATGCCAAAGAAAACACCGAGGCAGAGGAAGAAAATTCAAGTATCAGACGAGGACTCACCGGACCAACAAAGAACTCTTCGCAGGGCCCAAAACGAGGATCGACAACTCCGATCACTGAATCACAATTTTGCAGCATTGGATATGAATCAAAACAACCCAGCATTGCTGAACGAGGTGGTCGAAAATTACCAGCAGCGTCCCGTGCGCAGGACTCTTGGAGATTACACTGCTCCATGTATCTCAGGATTCCAATCTGCCATTGCACCACCTGGTATAGCCAACAACACATGCGAGCTCATAACGGGACTCATTCAGATGGTACAAAATAATCAGTTTTCGGGACGGATGAATGAGGACTCGCATCAACACCTAAAGCGGTTTGTCCAGATGTGCAACACAGTAAAGACTAATGGTGTTCCTCCAGAATCCTACTACCTGAGGCTATTTCTCTTCTCACTATCTGGCAAGGCTAGTAGGTGGCTAGATAGTCACGCGGAAGCGACATTCACTACTTGGGATAAACTGGCCGAAGCTTTTTTACAACAGTATTTCTCGCCATCAAAGACAGCGCATTTCTGGAACAAAATCATTTCGTTCCGTTCAATGGATGGTGAGACTCTCTACGAGGCCTGGGAATGGTACAAGGAGCTGATGAGGGTATGTGGCAGATTATAGACACTTTCTATTAGGGAATCGACCAGGGAATGCGCACATTGATAAATAAAGCGGCTGGTGGAGGACTCAATGGAGTCCCACTGGAAGACACTTATGACATAATAGAAAAGGCAGCTCAAGACTATCACCTCTGGACGAGTTATTGAGGTAATCCTAAACACAAGAAGGGTGTGCAAGACCTGTACCTTGCTGATGGCACTAATGAGATTGCTGAATTGACCAACACCGTAAAGATGCTTGCAACCGAGATTAAAAATCTGAAGATAAGTTCCTCTATGAAGTCATCTGATGTTGCTAATGTAGGTGTCTATTGTCAGATTTGTGGCTCTCCTTCTCATTTTGCAGATGGCTGTCCAGTGATGAGACAAGATGATAATGGTGGAGACCAGGAGGACGCCAATTATGTTGAGAAAAATACTCAAGGGACTGGTTTCGGCTCTGGATCATCCACTAACAAGTGGGATAACCCGAACCGGAATCATCCTAACCTTTCTTACAAACCACAGAATCAGGCACCCCCTAGTTTCCCTTACAAACAGCAGGAGAGCAATGCACCGTACCAGCCACGAGGCCAGTATAATAATCAAGCTCAGCAGGCGCAGAATAATGCGTCCTACCAGCCGAGGCCTCAATATAACAACCTGTCAAAGGGCAGCAAAATCAGAATTCAGGGAACTATAACTACCAGCCGCAGCAGCCCAAGCAACAGGAGTCCAACATCTCATCTAGCTTGGAGTCCATGATGGCTAATTTTATGGCTGAGCAGGATAGGCGAATGAAAGGACTCGAGCAGACAATCGAGTAGTTGGTCATTCACCACAAGATGATGGAAAATCAGATAGCTCAACAAGCAAACTCGGCGACTAAAGAACAGGGGAAAGTCCCATTAAAGCAAGATCCGAATCCTAGGGATCAGTAAATGCCATCACACTCCGAGGAGTGAAACAGCTTGAGATGCTAGCAGCTCAGACCACCAGACCCCCAGCTACAAAATCAGCGCCTAATCCTACACCTTCGGAAGAGGAAACATCGAAGGAAGCTGAAAATCGAGCAGAAAATTCTGCGCAGACAGTGGAGCCAGCTCCCTATGTACCGCCAGTTCCATTCCCTCAGCGGCTTAAGGCTACAAGAAGAGATAAAGAGTTCAAGCAGTTCGTTGATAAGATTCGTACTCTTTACATCACCATGCCCTTCATCGACGCAATCACCCAGATTTCTACTTATGCGAAATTCATGAAGGAGATTCTGACAGGGAAACGAAAAATGGACGGGACCGAGACAGTGGCTCTAAGTGAGGAGTGTAGTGCTGCCATGCACCAGCCCATGCCGCCTAAGCTTAAGGACTCAGGGAGTTTTTCTATCCCTCGTGATATTGGTGGTATTACTATTCGTCGTGCCCTATGTGATCTTGGAGCTAGTGTGTCTATCATGCCATATTCTTTGTATGCTAAACTGAATTTGGGTGATCTCTGTCCTACCAATATCTCTATTTGCCTTGCTGATTGTTCTTGTAGACTCCCGAAAGGGATTTTGAAGGATGTACCTGTCAAGGTGAAGAACATCTACATCCCAGCTGATTTTATAGTGCTAGAGATTTCAGAGGACATAGATATCCCGGTTATTCTTGGTAGACCTTTTCTTTACACGGCCAAGGTAGTCATTGACATTGATAGAGGGTCTATAGCTTTGCGAGTGGGCAGTGAAAGAGTCGTCTTTTATTTGCCTGACATGTGCAAGAGTCCTAGTCTTTTAGCTGACTGTGATGTACTAGACTCTGCTGATATTGATGACCCCATTACACTGAACTCTATTGAGTCTTACAGAGTTGTACTAGGCTACCCGATACCGATGGATATGTGCGCCGTGAGCACTGAGGGAGCAGCTAAAACTGAACAGAGCACCGGCTCAGGTAAGGAACCTTACAAGGTAAAGCTGAAACCTCTACCTGCAAGTCTCAGGTATGAATTTCTTGGCCCTAACTCAACCTGCCCGGTGATTGTGAATGCATGCTTGTCTGATGTAGAGACCCAGCGACTGCCAGATGTCCTGAGAGAGCATAGACCAGCCCTAGATTATTCAATCGATGATCTTAAGGGGATTAGCCCAGATATGTGCATGCATAGAATCCATCTAGAGGGCGATGCTAGGCCTACTAGGGACGCTTTGAGACGTCTAAATCCTTAGCTGAATGATGTAGTGAAAAAGGAAATTCTGAAATTGTTGGATGCCGGTATTATTTATTCTATTGCTGATAGTGAGTGGGTAAGTCCTGTGCATGTTGTCCCTAAGAAGGGAGGTTTGACCGTCGTACGTAATGAGCATAATGACTTGATTCCTACTCGTACTGTGACTGGTTGGCGCATGTGCATTGATTATAGAAAGTTGAATAAGGCTACTCGCAAGGATCACTTTCCTTTGCCTTTTATCGATTAAATGTTAGAACGTCTTGCGAAGCATAAGTTTTTATGCTACCTCGACGGTTATAGTGGCTTCTTTCAGATCCCTATACAACCCGAGGACCAGGAGAAAACTACTTTGACATGCCCTTTTTGCACATTTGCTTATAGACGCATGTCTTTCGGTCTTTGCAATGCACCAGCCACTTTTCAGCGTTGTATGATGGCCATTTTTCTGATTTTCTAGAAAACACCATGGAAGTATTTATGGATGATTTTTCGGTGTATGGCTCATCGTTTGATTCATGCCTTTCTAACCTTACTGATGTTCTTCGTCGTTGTGTTGACACTAACCTGGTTTTAAACTGGGAGAAGTGTCATTTTATGGTGCAGGAAGGTATTGTGTTGGGACATATGGTCTCCAAGTGAGGCATCGAGGTCGATCACGCAAAGATGGAGGTGATTAAAAAGCTGTCCCCACCGCGAGATGTGAAAGGAATCAGGAGCTTTTTTGGGCACGCAGGATTTTATAGGCGCTTCATAAAGGATTCTCGAAGATAGCCAAGCCACTCACTGATCTACTTTGCCTGGAAGCTGAGTTTAATTTCAGTGAATCGTGTTTTAATGCTTTCCACACTCTGAAATCTGCTCTGACTTCTGCTCCAGTAGTGCAGCCTCCTGATTGAGAGCTGCCATTTGAACTAATGTGTGGTGCAAGTGATTTCGCAGTAGCAGCAGTCCTAGGGTAGCGCATTGAAAAGAAGCTACACGTAGTTTACTATGCGAGTAAAGTCCTAGCCGACGCAGCAGCAAATTACACTACGACTGAGAAAGAGATGCTGGCTGATGGACCATATTTATATGATTCATCAAGACAGTTAAACCCACCAAATTAGACACTTTGTCTTAACAACGTTTACTTGTTAGTTCCATTTTTGCTCTACAGGCTATTTTGAGGTTAAGAGAAGAAACGAGCTAAAAAGGGGTTCTTAAGCAAAAAATGGATTACAAGTCAAATCTGGCCAGCCAGGGCCCGAGGAAAGTCAGCCGCGCCCCAGCATTCCAACGCACCGGCCGAGCTGTCTAACACTGAATTCAAGTTGCCCGGGCAAACAAGCTGATCTGACAAATCCACCTCGACCAAAGTGATCAAAATGGCAAATAAGGTGGACAATGTCGGAAAACCAAGGAGAATGCCCGAGCAGATTGGCAGTTGGCTCAATTCCAAAGCAAAGGCCCCGCGCGCATAGGCACCAAAATGAAGTCGCTAGACCAAACGGGCGAATCTGGCAAATCTGGCTCGACCAAGTTGTTTGAAATGCCCAATAAGTCGGACAATCTCACTTCCCAGACAAAACGCCCGAGTAGAACCGGCCCATGCCCGAGAAATGCCAAAAGTCCGGGTCCTTTCAACCAAATTCCGGTCAAGCTCCAATCAAGCTCCGGCCAAATCAAACCAAGCTTCTAGCCAGGTGGTCAAGTAGTGGAGCAAGTGGCTTCAACCTAGTAGGAGGTGGCGCCTTCTAAACCTCCTTCTTTGCCTATAAATAGAGGCCTTGGCCTTAGAATCAAGTGTGCTTCGAAGTCCCATGTCCTTAGAGAGTTGAGAGCTTATCTCTCTTCTCTTCACTTCAATACAAACACAATTTCCTCAAAGTTGTTACTTTTGTCCAAATTGCTCTCTACTTGTTCTTGCTCTTGTTCTTGAATCCGAATGCTCTTTACTTTCCAGCAAAGCTCTCTTTACTTTCATGTCTTGTTCTTGATTTGGAGCTCCTCTCCTTTACTTTCTGGTCGCTTTCCTTTACTTTTGTAAGTATAGTGCTTGTATTCCTTGACATGAATACAAGTAGCTAAAGCATATTCGGTCAAAGGGTGTTCATACTTGTGTATGCATCTTGAGACTTGAACTTAATGCTATTTTGTGTTTCAACTAGTTCTTTGTGCCATCAATTCGGGTTGAACATAACAATGTTGACTGGATGCTTGAAAAAGCAAAGCTCTTCCAAGTAGTTCATCCCCTCTTTAACACCATTTGGTTGATCGGAAATGATTGATCAAGTGGATGCACTTAGGCTAATATACCTTGAAAAGGGGAATTAGTCTAGCTAGAACTAGAAGTCTATGTCTTGATTTTGGAGTAGATTGTGGTGTAAGTGCTAGAAATGGCCTTACTTTAGGGTTTAAGTCTTGAAAAGGAATAAACTCACACTTATGAACACAAAGTAAGATCATTTGACGTCTATGATGGTTGTCTCACTAGTAGAGACCCTAGATTGAATATCTTTTGTCCTTACTTATCTGTCATTTACTTTCAGCACTTTACTTTTCAGCACTTTACATTTCAGTCTTTACTTTTCTGTCATTTACATTTCAACACTTTACTTTACGCACTTATTTTCAGTCATTTACATTTCAGTCTTTACTTTCTGTCTAAAAAAACCATCAAAAACCCAATCTGTCTTTACTTTAATTTTCTTTCTTTTTAAAGAACAACTAATCCACACTGACTCTCTTGGGTTCGACCCCTACTTACCGCTTGCTAATCCAATAGTGAGCCACGAGTAGTGAAACTATAAATTGTAAATTTGCTGGCACACGACGACGTGCCCGTCAAATTTTGGAGCCGTTGCCGGGGAGTCGTGCAATCGGAATAGTTGTTCTTTTTTGTTTTTGTTTTGCAGTTCACAATGTCGTTGTACTACGACAGAGAACCTTGGAACGATGAGGATGATGAGGAAGAGGACTACAAGGGCAGCAAGCTTATGTTAGAGATGCTTAGCCGTCTCCCCAAATTCGGAGGTGCCATTGGAGAAGACCCCGTGAGGCATATACAAACGTTCCACTCCATCTGTGGCCGCATGAAGCTTAGAGACGAGTCATTAGAGGGATTCAAATTAAAATGTTTTAAATTTTCCCTAACAGACTTTGCACAATATTGGTATGACTCGTCTTGTGTAGATTATGAAAGCAACTATTGGGATCTGCGAGCCAAGTTTCTAGAAAGGTTTTCCTCCCCACTCCTTCGACTTGAAACCCGTGAGAAGATCATCACCCTTGAGCAATCCCGGGACGAGACATTGGATGAGTACTACACGTACTTTGACTCCATTGTAACGAGCTGCCCGCACCATGGACTCACGGACTTGGTTCTTCTTCAAAAGTTTCTTGGCGGGATGATGCCACTCGAGTGGAATAAGCTTAATGATGCGGCGGGAGGCTCGGTCATGCAGTTAACCATGTCTCAAATCTGGCTGCTCATTGATGATTTGGCCGAGAGCTCAAAACGAGGAGCCACATGAACCGAGCCAGCCGAGTCATACCCGAACTTCACTGCCGAAGTGGCCGAAGAAATCAAGCCAGGCCCGATCCTTGCGCTCGGAGCACCCAAGGAAGTCCCGGACCTCAATGTCGGGCTGGGCGAGACAGACCAGGACGCGCCCGAGCTGACCGAGAAAATCACGACAGGCCCGGTCCTCACTGAAGAGCTGCTCGAGAAAGACCCGGTCCTCATGGCCGAGAAGCCCCAACTTGACCCTTTATGTTTTATGCAGAGCATAGCCACCGAAGAGCATGTAGTCCATAATGATGCGGTGCAAGGGGAGTTGGAGGTAGAACAAGGGCAAGAAAAGCCAATGATGGAGCGCTCACTCACCACAACTCAACAAGGCGGCCCTGAAAACTCACTTGTTCCAAGACAACCCATCTCCGCTGCCACAAAGAAGAAGTTTGGCAGGGGCGCATGCTTGATGTCGCCTGCACTTGATGGCACAATGCTGAACTTCCAAACTTACAAAGGTGCCAACCATTTGAACATGAAGAAGCGACAAAGACATGGCCTGAAGGAATGGAAACCCGGAAGGAGTAGCAAGAAACTACGGCTCAATGGACCAGCAGCTATGGCCAAGGAGCCCTCATCTTCTCGGCTGTATGTAAAAAAGAACCCGTCAGACCAATGGAGACTAGAACCGAGCACATCACTCTATGCTTTCTTTGGGCGGAGCAAAAGAGCAACCGAGAAGAAGTTCGACCTCAAGCACCCATGGGATCCCACCTTATTAACCATGAGTGAGGTACCGTCGAGCCAACGACGTTAAACAAAGGCACTGGCCGGGAGGTAACCCGGCATCATTTTCATTTTCATGCATTTTTTAATTTTTCAGTCATTTTTCTTATGTCATTTGGTTCTTTGCCTTGAGTCGTTCTCACCTTTCTTTTTGATTGAATGCTTGCAATTGGCTTTTGAACTAAGTCATGCCGAGAGGCACGCCTTCGTTCAAAAGTGTGGGGTGAGAATAGTAGTTGTATATAAGTCAGTTTGTTTTCCTTTTCCCTTAATATTAACTTTTTGAAAATATGAACTTGAGAATGTGAAATAGATAGATCTAAATTCATGCATTTTCCTTGTGAAATCTCAACTGTGTAAAAACTTGAGGATGTAACTTCTTGTTTGTCCCTTTGTGCTGAGATATATAGGGGATGTGGAGTTGACATAAAACGCCCTAGAGAGGCTTGCACTCGAAGGACCGGATTTCGCTATATGGTGTACGAAGTCAGTGGAGGCTGCACTTCGGGTTTCATTGGATTCAGAGTCATCTCCGCCATGCAGCGTTTATGCAAGAGGCGGGACGGGAATCAAACCGTCCTAACGCTAGTCCAAGTAGCCGAGAAAATAGATGAGCGACCCTCATCTTGACCCGCGCGAAACGGCGAGGATGAGAAAGAGTGGGGAGGTATTTCCATATGCTCTCGGGCGATGATTGGACCTCCTAAAAGGTTGAGAAAATGGACAAGCAAATCACAAAGGAGCAAAGCTCGAAGAAGTAAATCAAAGGCCAAAGGCCAAATTGTGAAGGTTTTAACCGAAACAAAAGTGAAGAAACTCCAATTCAAAATCAAAGACCAAAGACCAAATCACTTCAAAAGTTGGCCCTCATCAAAAGAAAATCAAAGAGCTCAACTCAGTGAAACCCGAACCAAATCATGTGCTAGAGAAAGCTACAAGATAACCATATAGTGCGAGTCGGTCCCAAGAATGCAGTTCAAGAAGCCTGAAAAGGGCTATCTCCCGAATCATCCGAATTAATTTGCATTTCAGCTCGAAGGTACAAGTATCAAGTTTCTTCTGCGTGTTTACACGGTTTATTTTGGTAACAAGTAAGTATTGCATGTTTAGGAGAAATCTAGTTTAACATTCTATCATTCTTTCCTTAAACTTTTTGATATTTTAGTGTTCCTCTTCTTGCCTAGCATTGTTCGGGACGAATGATGGACCATATTTATATGATTCATTAAGACAGTTAAACCCACCAAATTAGACTCTTTGTCTATTTAACTTTTGCTTGTTAGTTCCGATATTTATCTACAGGGTATTTTGAAGTCTAGAGAGAATACAAGCTAAGGAAGAGTTTTAAAGCTGAAAATGAATTACAAGTCACTCCAGGACACGACCAGATTCCGACTGTACAACTTTCATAAACCTGACATGGAATCACTCAAAACAAGTCCAACCGAAGAGCAACCAGAGTCTGTCCAGAGCTGAAAGGGAACCGATGGCTTTTGTGAAAAGATCACAAAACACCTCACAACCACTCCCCTCCTCCACCACATGGGCGGCTAAGCCCTCCACCTCTCCTCTCAAGCCATGTGGCCGGCGGCTATGGGGAGAGATGACTCACCTCCGATGGCTTTTGAGCTCTCCATTCCCCTCATGCCATGTGGTGTCTTCTCATTCCTCCCCTTAGCCTATAAATAGACATCTTCCCCTCCTTTGTAAATAATCCCATTCACAACAATCATCCCATCCCACAATCTCATTCCAAACCATCATCCATAAGCTCTCACTTCTCTCTAGACTTTGTCACCTTCCATGTAATCACACTACTTTGATATTGAAGTTTGATCTTGAGTACTCTTGTCGGTTCTTGAAGTACTCTCCTTTTACTTTCCTGTCTTTACTTTCGAAAACTTTACTTTACTGTCTTTCAAAAACCTTTACTTTTTCAAGTACTTAGCTATGATGTCCTGTTCCATGGATATTCGTAGCTAAACCCTTCATTCGGTTGAAGGGGTGTGCTTGTATCATAAAATGTTTTAGACCCTTCTCTTAGTGCCTCTTTGTGTTCAAAACTTGTTCTATGTGCCATATATTAGGTTAGAACTTCCAAGGTTGAGTGGATGCTTTAACGGGCAAAGCTCTTCCGTGGGGTTCATGAACATACTCGGGTAAGTGGATGCTTTAACGGGCAAAGCTTATCTGAGGAGTTCGACCTCTTTTAAACACCATTTGGTTGATCGTAACTGATTGATCAAATGGATGCACATAAGGCTAAGATACTTCGAAAGGAGGAATTAGTCTAAATAGAACAAGTGTTCTAAATGATGTGGCAAGTCATGTGCTAGAAATAGCCTTGATACATCTTTGAACACTTAGTATGATCATTAGAGGTCGATGATAAACAGACTATGATACAAGGCCCCTGATACCGAATCTTTCCTTTAATTGCAATATCACCTGTTACTTTACTTTCAGTCCATATCAACTGCTTACTTTCAGCAAGTCTTGTCCTTCAAGCACTTTAATTTCCGCAAGACTTGTCCATCAAGCACTTACTTTCTGTCATTTATTTTTCCGCAATTTACCTTTCAGTACGCTTACTACAGACCTGTTCAACATCAATCCAACATAAATTTGGCACGCCTTGCGCTTGAAATACAGCGTGCGGCCAGTGCCAAAAGTATGTTGCTCAGTTGATATTGAACTTGACTGTTCCAGCACTTTACTTTTCAGTACTAAAACCACAACCAACCCCCCAACTGTCTTATTTTATTTTCCTCTTTTCGAAAGAACAACTATCAACTAATTCCCTTGGGTTCGACCCCTACTTACCACTTTACTACCCAATAGTAGAGTACGAGTAGCGGACTTATAAATTTATTTTTGCACAGAGACATTGCACCTTAACGACAGTGCATTGCGCTCCGTCAACGAACAAGTATAAGTGTGGGGTGATTTGATGGACCATATTTATATGATTCATCAAGACAGTTAAACCCACCAAATTAGACACTTTGTCTTAACAACTTTTACTTGTTAGTTCGATTTTTGCTCTACAGGCTATTTTGAGGTTCAGAGAAGAAACGAGCTAAAAAGGGGTTCTTAAGCCAAAAATGGATTACAAGTCAAATCTGGCCAGCCAGGGCCCGAGGAAAGTCAGCCGCGCCCCAGCATTCGAACGCACCGGCCGAGCTGTCTAACACTGAATTCAAGTTGCCCGGGCAAACAAGCTGATCTGACAAATCCACCGCGACCAAAGTGATCAAAATGGAAAATAAGGTGGACAATGTCGGAAAACCAAGGAGAATGCCTGAGCAGATTGGCAGTTGGCTCAATTCCAAAGCAAAGGCCCCGCGCGCATAGGCACCGAAATGAAGTCGCTAGACCAAACGGGCGAATCTGGCAAATCTGGCTCGACCAAGTTGTTTGAAATGCCCAATAAGTCGGACAATCTCACTTCCCAGACAAAACGCCCGAGTAGAACCGGCCCATGCCCGAGGAATGCCAAAAGTCCGGGTCCTTTCAACCAAATTCCGGTGAAGATCCAATCAAGCTCCGGCCAAATCAAACCAAGCTTCTAGCCAGGTGGTCAAGTAGTGGGGCAAGTGGCTTCAACCTAGTAGGAGGTGGCTCCCTTAGAGAAGAACCAAAACCAAGTGGTGGGGCAAGTGGCTTCAACCTAGTAGGAGGTGGCGTCTTCTAAACCTCCTTTACCTATAAATAGAGGCCTTGGCCTTAGAATCAAGTGTGCTTCGAAGTCCCATGTCCTTAGAGAGTTGAGAGCTTATCTCTCTTCTCTTCACTTCAATACAAACACAATTTCCTCAAAGTTGTTACTTTTGTCCAAATTGCTCTCTACTTGTTCTTGCTCTTGTTCTTCAATCCGAATGCTCTTTACTTTCCAGCAAAGCTCTCTTTACTTTCATGTCTTGTTCTTGATTTGGAGCTCCTCTCCTTTACTTTCTTGTCGCTTTCCTTTACTTTTGTAAGTATAGTGCTTGTATTCCTTGACATGAATACAAGTAGCTAAAGCATATTCGGTCAAAGGGTGTTCATACTTGTGTATGCATCTTGAGACTTGAACTTAATGCTATTTTGTGTTTCAACTAGTTCTTTGTGCCATCAATTCGGGTTGAACATAACAAGGTTGAGTGGATGCTTGAAAAAGCAAAGCTCTTCCAAGTAGTTCATCCCCTCTTTAACACCATTTGGTTGATCGGAAATGATTGATCAAGTGGATGCACTTAGGCTAATATACCTTGAAAAGGGGAATTAGTCTAGCTAGAACTAGAAGTCTATGTCTTGATTTTGGAGTAGATTGTGGTGTAAGTGCTAGAAATGGCCTTACTTTAGGGTTTAAGTCTTGAAAAGGAATAAACTCACACTTATGAACACAAAGTAAGATCATTTGACGTCTATGATGGTTGTCTCACAAGTAGAGACCCTAGACTGAATATCTTTTGTCCTTACTTATCTGTCATTTACTTTCAGCACTTTACTTTTCAGCACTTTACATTTCAGTCTTTACTTTTCTGTCATTTACATTTTAGCACTTTACTTTACGCACTTATTTTCAGTCATTTACATTTCAGTCTTTACTTTCTGTCTAAAAAAACCATCAAAAACCCAATATGTCTTTACTTTAATTTTCTTTCTTTTTAAAGAATAACTAATCCACACTGACTCTCTTGGGTTCGACCCCTACTTACCGCTTGCTAATCCAATAGTGAGCCACGAGTAGTGGAACTATAAATTGTAAATTTGCTGGCACACGACGACGTGCCCGTCACTGGCCATTGTTTATGCCTTTGAGAAGTTTAGGTATTATCTGATAGGTTCGAACACCATAGTGTACACTGACCATGCCGCAATCAAGTGTTTGCTGTCCAAGAAGGATTCGAAGCCCAGACTGATTCGATGGGTTCTCGTCCTCCAAGAATTTGACATCGAGATTAGAGACAAGAAGGGAGCTAAAAATCTGGTTGCAGACCACCTGTCACGCCTCGAGTTAGGAGAGCTCGACCGCGAAGAAGACAAACTCCCGATGACTGACTCTCTCGCAGGCGAGCAGCTCATGAGTGTAAATGTTGACATGGCCCCATGATACGCAGATTTCGTCAACTACTTGGCCTGCGGTATCATTCCTCCTGACATGTCGCACAACCAGAAGAGGAAATTTCTGTCCGATGTAAAGAGGTACTTCTGGGATGACCCTTTCCTATACAGATTATGTGCTGACGGTCTCTACAGGACTTGTCTCGACGAGGACCAGATCATATGGATCCTAGAGGGTTGCCATTCATCACGATATGGTGGACATGGGGCTGGTTCGAAAATAGCTACGAAAGTTTTGCAGTTCGGGTTCTTTTGGCCCTCTCTATTTAAGGATGCCCACGAATTCGTCAAAGCTGGTGATCAGTGCCAGATGACTGTAAATATTTCTAAGCAGCGGGAGATGCCCCAGCAGAGCATTCTCACTGTCGATTTATTTGATGTATGGGGCATCGATTTCATGGGACCATTCCCACCTTCTTATGGAAATCAGTATGACAGTATATCTTGATAGCAGTCGACTATGTTTCCAAGTGGTTTGAAGCAGTGGCTACTCCTACTTGCGACGCCAAGGTGGTCATGAAGATGTTTCAGAAGGTCATTTTTCCTCGGTTTGGAGTGCCCAAAACAGTTATCAATGATGGAGGCTCCCACTTCAAAGAAAGAAATTTCGAGTCATTGCTGAAGAAATACGGTGTTTATCACAAGGTTGGCACTCCATATCACCCTCAGACCAGTGGGCTAGTAGAAATTTCAAACAGAGAGATCAGAAGCATCCTCAGGAAGACAGTCTCGAGCCACAGGAAGGATTGGGCGTCCAAGCTAGATGACGCGCTGTGGGCATATAGGACTGCATTCAAAATTCCTATCGGAATTAGTCCTTCAAGACATGTTTATGGGAAAAGCGAGTCGAGCTCGAGAACTGAACATGGACATGAAAGCAGCTAGGGAAAAGCGACTGCTGCAGCTACATGAGCTCGATGAGATCAGATTATACTCCTACGAGAATGCTCGCATCTATAAAGAAAGGACAAAGAAATGCATTGACAAACGCATAGTGCGCAGAGAATTCAATGAAGGCGAGCGAGTTCTTCTCTACAACTCTCGCCTTAGATTGTTCCCTGGGAAGCTGCGCACTAAATGGAGTGGCCTTATACGGTGGAACGAGCATATGACGGTCACGTGAGCTTAGCATTGAGGGAGGAAAATCTATGGTGGTGAATGGGCAACGCCTTAAGCACTACCATATACTAAAGCCTCTGGCACCTCCTAAAGGCGTTGACGATAACCTACTTCTCAGGAAGGGATCTTTGCAAAAGACTTCCCGAGAATGCTTCCAGTACTACCACCTCCCCAGCTATGTCTCGCCAAGACGTTAAACTAGGCTTCCTCGGGGAGTAACCCGCACTCTAAGTATTAGTTAGTTGCATTCTGCATTTGTTCCTTGTGTGTGTTCATCGCAGGAATCTAGGTGTGGAGTGCGTCGCTCTCAGACCAGAAAACTGGGGCCGAAAACAACAAATTTACACTGGGGATTATTGGTGCTGTGACACCCGTGATACTATGGATTTGTCACGGCTGTCACGGTAGGGTTAAATCGACAGAGAGTTTCGGAGGTGTCGTGACACCCGTGACATAATGGACATGTCACGACAGGGAAAACAGGCAGAGAGTTTCGGAGGTGCCGTGACACCTGTGACACAATGGACATGTCACGGCAGGGTTTTCAGTCAGAGACTTCCAGGGGTGCCGTGACACCTGTGACATACTTGGATGTCATGGCATATTCGATTTTCAAATTAAAATAGGTCAGGACTTCAGAAATCAAAATTCATCCGCCATCCTTCCTTCAACAGCCGACGACGACCGAACCCTAGCCGCCCAGCTCCACTCCGCTCGTCGCACTCCTCTGTCCGCCGTCCGTCCAGCCTTCTCGACCATCCGCTCATCCTCAGCCGAAGCCCTAAATCCCCTATTCGAATTCCCACACCAATTTTCACCAAGGCTCAAAAATCATCCCGAAACGCAGCAACCTCATCATCCCGCGCTGCTCGGAATGCTCCTCAACCCCCGGCTGACCAACCTCCCACTCAAAGACCCTACCCGGATCGCCGCCCTTCACTTCTTTCACCGCCCAAGAGCAGGCAATACAACGATATCATCTCGGTGAAGAAGGTAAAACCTACCTTAGTCCCTGACCATGGTACATTCCTCTCCTTCGGGTTATTGGACAATTCTCGTGAATTGTTTGTGACCTCCGGCCTTGATATTTTGTTTGCTCGACCTGCACCAAAATACCCTAGGCTTTTAAGGGAATTTCTAGTATTCTTTAAATATTCGGGTACTCCGGATCAGGCCACCCATTGGAAGTTCAGTCTCGGTGGCTGGGATTATACTATGACTAAAGCCGAGGTTTGCACCATATTGGGATTCCCTTTGGAAGGTTTTTGTGGACAATACACAGATGAGGATCGCTATGAATTCTGGAAAGCCATATCCGGCTTTGACTGCTATATCACGTCCAGTTGGCCTTCTTTGTGTATCAAGAACAAGTTGTGGAAGGTCGTGCACCGTCTTGTTGCCATGAGTATATTTCCACGTGGCGAAGGTGTTATAAATATTGGTAACCCCGAGCTGGACATCATGATATCGATGGACCGCCTTCGCCCAGTTGATTTCTTCCAGATTGTCACCGCCAACTGATACTCAAGGGTTCCGTACTCGACAAGAACATTTCTTTAGTCGGATGTTTTGTTCGTCACCATTCTCGCTGAGTCCCTGGGATGGGAATTCAGCCAGCTCCCAGCGCCTCTCACTTCAGTCCTGAATGCCGATAAGATGGTCGACATTAGGATGATCGACCGGGACCGTCAGTGGAAGCATAGAGACCAGCTCCCCAGTGGGAAGAAGTGTCGCCGGGTGGAGAGCAGGCAGAGGACGCTCGAGCGTGCTAGGGGCGGTGAGCCACAACTTGTGGGCAATGATCCTTATGAGGCATAGGAGCCTCCAGTGACTTCAGCACCCCCACCGCAACCACTTTCTGCTGACCAGCCTCCTGTGACCGCTGCCCCTGTCCCTTCGCCACCACCACCATCACCCCCTACTGACCAGCTCCCGCGTAGCTTCGAGGAGCGATTCGCATGCCTGAAGACCACCCAGATGCAACTTTTCGCGCAACAGCACTAGATAATTGAGACGCATAATCAGATTTTAGCACACCAGTGTCAGATTATGGCGCATCAGATGCTGATAGTCGGATCGCAGAATCAGCTTGTCAAGGGCCATTCCCAACTCACCGCCGATTTTTCAGATCTTCGTCATCAGGCCAGCAGGGCGCAGCAGTGGGCACAGGGTGCTTTGATGACATTACTCCAGGGGCAGGGCCACTCTGACTATCCTCCTCCACCATCCGCCATATCGTCTGCCCAGACCCATTTGAGGCTGATTTCAGTAGAGCAGTCGATCTCAGCCCTCCACGCACTGCACCTCCTACCCGAATGACCACGAGGCCGGTCCTTCTCACGATGCTGAGGACTCCGATGATACATCGGACCTGTTTGGCATTGATGATGCTGAGGACGATGGCGCTGTTTAGCTCCTCATGCATTTCTCTTCACAACTTTTGGTTATTTTTGTCAGTTGTTGCACGATTCATGAATTTCTTATTGAACGCTGACTTTTTTCCATGACTTGTCATTCTACATGCTACTTGATGTTTGAGACATGTTTCTATATGATCTACATTTTGCTCGCATAATTTATCATACATTCTATTGGCACTTCCTGTTTTTGCCTACCCACCATTACCGATGCTAATCTACCACTTGTGCAGCTCTATGTTTTTCTTTATATATCTACCAGCTAATGAGTCGCATTTCACTCCATGGGCATCGCTTAATCGCCACAAATTTCAGACCATCACACACGAGGGAAGCTCCTACGCACGTTTTCTTATGTTTTATTTCCTCGCTTAGGGACTAAGCTTGTTTTAAGTGTGGAGTGGGTAGAGCATAGTCACACACATTGCATATCACGCATCCACTCTTACATATGCTCAACTGTCTATGTATTGCGATTGAAATCATCATTTTCTACGATACTCCTTGAATGATTGTTATTCTTTTGAATTCGAAGTCTAGGACTTGAAATAGTTTTATCCGTGCGTGTATTCTCTCGTTTCAGTATCATTACTGGCTTTTGCCTATCACGTGTTTTACGTATTTCTTGAAGCATTTTGGAGATTTGATATTAGTAGACAACGGTACAAAATGTCAAAAACTTAAATTGCATCTCTTTTTCTAGGTGACCTTAGTGCTAGCATATGCTTCTCTATACTTACTGTGATTTGCATGCACCCGCCTTTATTCATACACTATGTCAAGCTTTAAGTGTGGAGTTAGAAAAAAAAATTGTTTTCAATGTTTTCAATCAAGAACAAAGTTCTGAATTTTCAAAAGAGGGTGAAGAATTGACCCCAAGCATAGTTGGTTTTGAAGAAAAAAAAGAGAGAGCAGAAAAATACCATGGGCAAAGTGAGAAAAGGGACCCCTTGTGTAGAGAAAAAAAACAGAAAAATAATACCAAGGGCAAAGTGAGAAAAGTCACCCCTTGTGTATGGCAAAAAAAGTTTGAAAAAATTCTGCCCCCTTTTGCTTGATGTAGTGTAATTCCATTTTCTCATTGCGTGCAAATCATGAGTTGTCTTGCAAATTTATGTACTAGAAACTAAGGGACGATCCTCGTGCTTGCGCTGAAATTTTGATGTGATTTTTGTACTGTTTTTCAGAAAAAATTCTTAAGCCAAGCTCCTCTTCTCTTACGGGTCATTGCCTAGTCCTTGGCACTTGAGAATGAGCTTTGCGCCAAGAGCCCGTGGACTATCCCTTGATAGCATAGGTGAATGGCGAACATGTTTTGTGTAACTATTGTTGTTCTTATTGCGTTGTTATAGAAATATTTAGAACTTGTGATGAGTCGCTTGCTAGCCGTGTGTACTGACCGTTTGAATGCATGTCTCGTTTAATCTATGATTGTACGAAAATTTTGATGAAGATGTTTGACTTGAAGTCGAGGTAACACGATGAATCTCAGGTATGACATGACTTTACTGTGACTCGTTGAGCATCATTTCATGCATGCACGTTAGTTAGTTGTACAGGGGATTTGTAGGTTGTCCCATTCCTGAAAACCTTCACGAGACTATACTCGTCCTACCAGGGCAGCCTAGAGGTTTAAAGGCTTGATGCATAGGCTAAATGCATTCGTGTCCTCTACGACAGTGAGTTATCTTTTGTTTTTGTTTTAGTTAGAATTGATCGCATGACACTTGGGTGGGTAACTTAGAAACTCATGGTCGTTGAGCATAACATTCCTTGAGTATTTATTCTGCCATTTGTTTGACATTTGGTCGGGACGAACAAATCCTAAGTGTGGAGTGTTTTGATCGGTCGATATTTTGACTAATTATTCACTACATTCGATGAAGGATAACACTTGTTTTCCTGGCAAATTGTCCCTATTTAATGTCTTTCTCTAGTCTTTCAGGACAAAAGGACATATCATCGCTCCTTGGACACGAAGTGCTAAAAGAACGGAAAGATCGATGAAAAAGGCCGAAAAAGAGCTCTGCACCAACAATAGGTCGTGACAGCCGTGACATCTCATTAGTGTCACGGGTGTCACGGTAGGCTTTTCCCACAGAAGAAATCAAGAAATCTCAGATACTGCTGTGACTACCGTGACATGTCTATATGTCACGGGTGTCACGGCACCCTTATCACTCAGTGGATTTCAGCCTAGGCCGTGACTACCGTGACATCCACCTAAGGTCACGAGTGTCACAGTACCCTTTTTTCTCAGTGGGTTTTCGCCTAGGCCGTGACATGTTCGAGTGTCACGGCACCGTCGGAAGGCAGAATTATCAGTTGATTTCCTAATCCGTTTTTGGTAAGTTCTGATCCTTTTTGGGAATTAATGGATTTTTGGGCTATAAAAGGGCAACGACCAGAGTGTTTTAGGGGTGCTTAACTTGAGATTGAAGAACCCTAACTTGGGAGAAGACAGAGATCATTGCGAGAGATTGAGGATTCAATGAGCACCCGCGTCATTACGGTTCCCTCGTCCTTAATTTCTTTATATACACTATTCTTGGTTAACTTACCATGAATAGTGAGTAGTCTTCTTATTCCGGGATCCTACGGATCCCGTGGTATGTACCCAACTCTTTATGTGATCAATTAAACGTTTTTCATTAATGCAATTCGAATATTCAATTTCATGTGATCAATTAAACGTTTTTCATTAATTTTATCGTTCTTGCAAGTTTTACATTGAATGGGATGTTTGCATGCTAGAACGTATTTAGGTTGTTTACCGAAAGATGGATGGGTCCTATGTATTAATCGGAATCACATGAAATTGATATTAGGTCATGGTAGCTACAATGGTAGTACATGAATTAATAGGAAAGCTGACTTTCGTCTGAAAAACCTTAAGTTTAATAAATCGAGATCGTTGATAATCCGTGGATGGGCGGCGTTCAACGATTGAGATTAATCTAGACAATGATCCGTGGATGGGCGGCTTGTCTAGTGTTATTTTGGTTTATTTCCATATTCGATAGCATGATGAATTTTTGTGATATGATTGCATGATTAGTATGGTCGGCACGGGTGAAGTATGATTCTGGAATTCTCTCTCTGATCAAGTCCAAACCTTTATTTTTCTACATTTAATTTCTGCTGTTTTTGACACAACCAAATCTCTTGTTAATCGGAATAGCTAAATAGGTCGCCTGTTAACTAGTACTCACACACGTCTGTTCCTTGGATCGACCCTTGGCTTACCAAGGTTATAAATATTTGTTTGACTGCAATTCGACCCCTAAAATTCATAACTTGACGACTATAAACGGTTAAAAATATGCTTATCAACGCCATTACCTATTAAGCATCTGCTCAGCTTATCAGATGATTTTCGTACTGATGATCCTATGATTTATAGGAGGTTGGTCAGAAGGCTGATCTACTTAACTATTACTGGGATAGATACGGCTCATTCGGTTCATATAGTCACTTTATGAATGTCCCTATTACTTATCATCTAAGGGCAGCTCAAAGACTGCTGAGATATATAAAGAAACACCAGCTCATGGTCTCTTCTTCTCAGCTTCATCCTCTCTCAACATGGATGCCTATTGTGACACAGATTGAGTTGCCTGTATCAAGACTCGAAGGTCCATCACTGGCTTCTGCATCCTTATTGGTAATTCCCTCATATCCTGAGAATTGAAATGTGATCATTAGGTCAATATACATCTTTGAATTTGCATGTGACATGTGTCCCACTACCAACGTTAAACTTGGTGGCCTTGACTTTGTATTAAATGCAACTTTAAATATGCATGTGAGACACTTGTCACCACCACAATTACTTCATGATGCACTTTCAAAAGTGGATATTGAGTTCTCAAGTGCTCAGAAAATAGAGGGGTTCTCATTATAGCGCTCCTCTAATATATATAGAGGAGAAGAATGTTCACTGAGTTCACCACTATTTGATGGATTCATGAATCTCCATTTGCACTTTTAGATCAAAAGATTCAAATGCTAAAAAAAAGTTCAACTCTTTAGTGTCTACCTAAAAAGTCAAAAGTGCAACTCTTAAAATACAAAAAGGTGTAAAAGCCTAACTCTAGTTTTTACACAATATTAAACCCTTAGATCATTTGATTCAAGGGTGAAATGTGAGGATTCATGTATCCACCAAAATGTGATGGTTCAAACTGGGCGTATATATAAATAAAGAGAGATAAGCGCTCAAATGAAAACACATCTATATTTCAAGTACTTGAGAATTCAATCCGTACCTTTAAGAGTGCATCGTCAAGTCCTTGTGGTTATGACATTATTTGCATTTGATGAAAGTCAAAGTTACGTGCAAGTATTACTAGAGAGAAGTTACTGGAGAGAAGTACACGCGGCACGCGCCTCACATGCCCCTTTTTTCTTCTCGTTTTCTTTGGCTTTTACCAAATGAGTTCGTCTTCGGCCCGCTTTCAGCAGCAGAGCCCCATTCAACTAGCATCGCGTGGGATTCAGATTCGAGAATTTCTACTAGTCCTATTGGAGCAAAGGTAGAAGATGCCGAGGTGTTCATGGAAACATTAGGGGAAGCTTCGTCGGTTCGGTGCCGATTGAGGGGGAGATTGCTGCTCATGGGTCTGGGGAAAAAAGCGAGGGCATTCTGGCAGCTGAAGAATGAAGCCAATATAACAGCCAAAACTTGAGTTGATCTTGAATCTCATCCGGATTAATTGGTGCTGATAAAGTGTCCTTCCCCGAGAAAGAATGGGCTGATGCGCCTGCGGATTGGGCTTGGTCTTGGGTTGGTCTTGTGTTAGGTACCTAAGCCCAAGGGAAGAGCTCACCACAAAAGACTAGTCTGGTGAGTGAGAGAACCCCTTGTATTTAAGTACCACTAGGTGTGGAAGCACCTAGCCTAGCCAATGTGGGATTGTAACATTGCCCCACCCTTTGGAAATCGACGTCCTCGTCGGCCTACTTTAGACGGCCCACTCTGAGTTGCTTTCACTCTGGCCTTGTTGGGCAATCAGGTAGCCCTCTCTAAGGTCGCCTCTTCCGAGTGACGCCCACGACGGCCTACTCTGGACGGCTTTCACTCTGGCCTCATTGGGCAATCAGGTAGCCCTTTCCCAGCTCGCCCCCTTCGTGTTGGCTCTCAATGAAGTGCACCAAATGTTAGGTAGCTAAGCCCAAGGGAGCTCACCATAAAAGACTAGTCTGATGATTATGAGAACCCACGGTACTTAATTACCACTAGGTGTGTGGGATTGTAACATCTTGTGTTTGGTAGTCGGTCGTCGCTTGGAAAAATTCAGAGTTTTATTAGAGCCCGATGGAGTAATGAGCAAATGGTTGCTGTATCTCAGCTTAAATCGGGTATTTTTCTATTTAAATTCACCTCAGAGGAGGAGAGGGACCGCATTTTTGACCTTGGTCCTTTGATTAACAGGTATTGCTCTTCCGCCACTAGTCTCCGGACATGAATTATTCATTGAAGTGTGTGGTGTCTCTCCTGGTGTGGGTCAGATCTCCAGAGCTTGAAAAACTGATGTATGCAATAGTGTTAGTGGAGGATTTTACATCCACTGAGTTCAAGAAATCTGTGGTCATCAAGGGTTCGAGGGGAGTTAATTTTGTTCTAAAGGTTGTGTAAGAGGGGATGCCGCCGAGGTGTAGCCACTGTCAATCCTTTGAACACTTCGATGTGCATTGTAAGATTCGTGGATTTAAAATGGGGATTGTGAAGGAGGTTAATGATCAAACCATTATTGAACCTGATCATGAAGAAAACATTGTGGATGAGGAGGCACCAACAGAAACACCATGAGACTCATAACTTGATTAATCACGTTTCCTCTAATCTGGAGTTGGTGGAAGTATATTTCGACTAGAAAGAGGCAGAGAATACAACTTTACTGTTGGAAATATGCCTAAAGCTGAAAGACCTTTTACTGAAGTAAAGAAAAAATCAAGTATGAAGAAGAGATCAAAGGCCAAGAGTGAAGATTCTGAGATGAATTTATGTCTGAAGACATTAAGTCATAGAGTGAAGGAGAGGGGGATGTTGCGGGCGGGTCTGACAGGTGGGATTGAGAAAGGGAATGTGAGGGAGATAGAGAATAGAGGATAGGAAGTTGGATAATTGTTTTGTTATTGATTTCAATAAAAGGGTTTCCCCTTTATACAACTCCACGCATGACAGATGTCCCTTATTCTCTCACCTCTAACGGCTCATTAATGCGTATGTCCTTGTTGAGATTCTCTGACGAATCCATTATGCGCAGTCCAGTTCATACGTGTCGGCATGTAATTGCTTGGTGGGAATCCTCTGCCTTTCGCTTCTACGTGGGTTTGCAATCTCCTTACTGGGCTGGCCGGTATCTCGGCCCAAGTCCCCAATCTCCCTTTGGCCTGTATCATTCCCTCCCCCCATCAGAACGAACCTCGACCTCGAGGTTAAGGCCTGGGAACTCGCGCATCAGTTCTGCCTCGTCTTCCCAGGTTGTGTCCTCCTCCCCTTGATCCTCCCATTGCACTAGGTATTGTGGCAATGTTTTCCCGCGTCGTAGCATGGTTCGGAATCCTAACACTTTAGCTGGTTGGAGGAGTGGATGAGACTCGAAGAATTGTTCTGGCCAAGCTGGATTAAATCCTTCAGTCGATCCATGACATTTCTTCAACGGTGATACATGGAACACATCGTGTATCTTGGCCCCCGCAGGTAATGCCACTCGGTAAGCAACCTTCCCAATGCGATGTGTTACTTGGAAGGGTCCATAGTAGCGTCTTCTTAGCTTGGTGAACCGTTGGCGACGTACCGTTGACTGTCGATAGGGTTGAAGCCGCCCAAATACCCCATCCCCCTCTGTGAATTCAGTGTCCTTTCTGTGTTTGTTTTCCTGTTGCACCATACGCAGATGGGCCTTCTTGAGGTTGTCCTTAAGTTGCGCCATTAAGTTAGCTCGCTGGCGAAGAATGTCGTCCACCGCTGTGACCTTGGAATCACCCAGAAGGTATGGAACAACCCCTGCTGCCTTCCGCCTATACACAGCCTCAAACGGCGTTATGCCAATGGATGAGTGCCACGAGGTGTTGTAGTGATATTCCGCCCAAGGCAGTAACTCGACCCAGTTAGATTGTTGGTCGTTAACAAAGCACCTTAGGTAATCCTCGAGTCCTCGATTCACCACTTCGGTCTGACCGTCAGTCTATGGATGGTATGCACTACTGTGGGACAAGACGGTGCCCTGGACGCGAAATAACTCCTTCCAAAATTGGCTAAGGAATATGGGATCCCTGTCCGAAACAATGCTGCTACGCGTCCCATGCAACCAGTAGACTTCCTTGGTAAATACCCGAGCAACAATCTCAGCAGTGAACCCACTTGGTAAGGATGTGAAATGCGCGTATTTGGTGAGGCGATCTACCACAACATATATCACAGTTTTCCCTTTTGATGCCGGTAGATGAGTGATGAAGTCCATCGTAATGTCACTCCAAATATGCTCCGGAATAGGCAGTGGTTGTATGAGCTCGAGATACGCCGTGTTGCGAGACTTGACTTGCTAGAACACTTCACATTTTTGCACATACGCCTTTACATCGTCGCGGATGCCTGACCTGTAGAATTGTGTCCGTTGTGCTCCTGCATGGCCACCTCCAATTGTGTCGTGAAACTCATGCAGAATGAGATCCTTTAATGCCGCGTCATCTGGCACATAAATTTGATCACGGTGCAGTATAATTCCATCTTTCACCTTGTAGTCAATATACTTATCAGGATCGTTGGTGATGGCTTAGTACAACTGTTGCACTTGGGGTTGGTTTGCTACTAGGATTCGAAGCGCACGTAGTAGGCCCATGACTGGCCTCGACACTTGAATTTATAATTTCCTCACTCTAAACTGTGGGTTAGTACAGCGGCAAGCAAGGGTCGAACCCAAGGAAGCTAGATGGTTACTACTTTGTTCTGTAAGAGAGAGAAAAGATGAATTGTGAGAGTAAACAGTTTAAGAAACAATAGTAAGGCACGAAAATAAGTGAGATGTATCAATCAGAGAAGATATTCAGGTTAGGGTTTTATTCAATTGTGACTAAGTTTATCCTTGATTTCTAAATATTTATTCTTGCTTTCTTAGGGTTACTCCTGGTCTGGTTATAACCGTTTAATTCTAGCAAACCTAATACTCCTGGTCTGGTTATATTAGGTTTAGTGCAACTACTTATTCTAACGGGTCAGTATCAAATAAGTAGTGAATAGATAGTAAGTATTACTAGGTTAAGTTGTACCCTTTCGGATCTCCCCTTAACCTAATAATTCAAACTGATAATTTGCACAAGAACTAAATAGAATGCAATAATAATAGTGAAGAACAAAATCTCAAAACATCGTCACAATTATTTAACCCTAACCCGAATAGAGGGTTTAGTTACACATACTCATGAAGAACAATGCAAGTAATAAAAGGGAACAAGAACTTCACTATGAACCGAGTAACAAGGGAACAAGGCACGGCTGAGCTAGCTGATGAGGGTGGAGCAGCAGCGGCGCACGGAGGCAGAACGGGCGGAGCAAGGGCGGACGGTGGAGAGAACTAGGGCTCGGCCGTGAGTGAGAAGAGAGAATTTTGTAGAGAGAGGAGCTCTCTACTTTTTGGGATGCTTTAGAAGGCTGAGGAGAGCTCTTATTTATAGAGTTTGAGAATGCCCCAAAGTTCCCTAAATAATCCCAAAAGATTATTTAGGAAATATTCCCATATCTTCCTTGCTTTATCTTTAAGCTACTCCTTTGCTTGATAATTAAGCCACCTTAAACCTTCTTGAATATTCCGAAACCCTAGATGTAAGTTTGCCCTAATATGACATTGGGCTGGACGAATTTTGGGCTTTAAACTCGGTCAAACTCGGTCAAACTCGGACTCAACTCAATTTCAACTCGGCTGGAACTCGGATGAATGCTGATCGTACTGGGTATTTTGGGGCCGATTTGACTCGCCTTCGGACACTCTTCTGGCCGGGCTCTTGAGCTGGAGCACTAGCAGGACATGTATACTTGATGTAAAAACCTTGAAATCACCCCATTGTGTAGACGGATTAGGCCGGGGCGGCTCTCAAAGTTGGCATCTCAGCCAGCCGGAAAACAGGCCCTGAATTTGGCCAAGTCCTGAAATCTGCGCTGATTGGACTAGTGACTTCGGCGATTATTTACTCCGGCCTCGGACAAGCTTTTGGCCGGGATCTTGACCTGGGGCACTAGGTGGACATGTATACTTGATTCCTGGACCTTGAAATCACCCCCATGTGTGGACGGTTTAGGCCGGGGAGGCTTCCAAAGTAGGGGTCTCAGTCATGGTGCACCGGGCCCAAAAATCTGCCGGAGCGTCCGATTTGCGCCCTTTTGCTCCCGAATGAAGTTCCTTGACTCCGCTTGACTCCAAAATCATCTTGTGATGCATTTATGGCCTAAAATGCCATCTTTAAGCGCAATTCCTCCTAGAGCTTCCAAATCACCTGAAATACGAAACAACACTAAAAAGTAACTGTTCGCATAATAAAGTGAATGAAATGGTGGGATTTAATGACTCGATGAGTCGTATAAATACGGCTCATCAAACCACCCCACACTTAAACTTGTTCGTCCCGAACAAGAACTAGGTCATAGGAGGAACGAACTAATGTAACACCACAAAGCTTTGGTCATCCTAGACGAGCTACATGGACGTGACTTTGGCTACTATAGACCTCGCCTGTTATGCATGCTTGTTACTAATGTCATTGTGCGAAAAAACAAGGGCTAAAGATACGTGTTACCTTTGAAGTCGAGATGCAAATCAATTCGAATGTATCTGGAGATAGCCCTTTTTAGACCCATGAACCCTCTTTCTCGGACTCGAACTCGCTGCTATATGGTTATGCTTTGCTGCTTTTTCTTGCACGTGATTCATTCGGGCTCAAGTAATGGAGTGCTTTTCAGCTAGCTATAGCGTCATATGATTTGGCATTCTCAATGACGCTTTTCACATGTGGGACGTGTGGACTATCACAATGGTAGTGGATTTTTCTTTGTAGTGCGGATTGTGACTTGCTCAAACCTACTTGCTCTCGCTCATCATCGTCCTTTTGCGCGGGTCAATCCAAGGGTCGCTTGTCTATTTTCCCGGCTACTTGAACTAGAGTCTGGACGGTGTGAAGTATTCCCGTCCCAACCACCGCAAAGTGTGCCGCAGTGGCGGAGCAGACTCGTACTATGTTTGCCTCGAAGTGCTAGCCTCCACAAGCTCCACATAACCATATATCCTGAGTCTGGTCTCCGAATGATCTGTCAAGTCTCTCTAGGGCATTGCTATCAACTCCACATCCCTGTTTATCTCAACTAACAAAGGCACGCAAAGATTTTAAGATCACATGTTAGTCGCACAAATCAAGTTTCACCAAAGACATGCATGTAATCGGCTCTATCTATTTCGCCTAATCACTATCCAATACTGCAAGTCTAGGAAATAGTGAAGAATCATGTACAAATTTTTTTAAAAATGACTCGAAACGTGCTGACTCTGTGTGGTGGGCATGCTGACTCGATAACTGACTCTCCCACCCCACACTTTTGAAATGAGCCGTGTCCTCACGGCACGACTCAAATCTAGACTCACGAATGCATGCAATAAATAAAGGGAATAGAGTAAGGACAGGCACTTCCCTCGTGCGTGCGTGACAATCAGAAACTACTGATAATTCTCCTGTGAGTCCTCGAAGAGCACCATTGGAGCTTGCATCGTAGCGTGAGTTTGTTGCACACCAAAAGGTCTGCGTCAATGGCATTAAGACGAATAACAGATTCCCAGGAGGTTGGAGGAGTCACATCGGTCTCACTTAAAACCCAACCTCCTTAGACTCGTAAGTCTTTGTGACAAAATCTGTAAACGCTCATGTTTCTCGACGCAACTTATTCAAGGTGTGAACTACTCATGCCGGATACAGTCTGTTGCTAACATCTCTGATACGTTCGCCTCTGTCCCTGCATGAAAATCATCTTCTTTCCCAAGTACAATGTGACAATAAAGACTCAAAACATAGTAAAATAAATGATGAAAATTGAAATGCAGATAGTGCAGGGCTGCCTCCCTGCGAGCGCCTTTGTTTTACGTCGTTGGCTCGACGTTACCTCTTTAGGGATCACAAGTTAGGATCCCATGGACGTGTGAGGTCATACTTTGCTCCAGCGACTCCTTCAATTTGCCCGAAATTCTCATGAAACGACGTGCTCGGGTTTGCTCTCCATTGATCGGGCGGCTTGGCCTTCACATATTCCCGAGAAGGTGAGGATGTCTCGGCCATAGCTGCTGGCCCAGTGGTATGTATGGTCTGCTCTGGTGGGTCCGGAACTAGGGCATCGTAATCTGATGTGTGCATAATGTCTGGCGGCTTCCTCGTGCATGTATGGTCGGCATCCTCATAAACATAGAAATCTGCCTCCTTCCCACCGAATGCTAATGATAGTAGGCCTATGCCCATGTCAATCTTGGTCTTGGTGGTGTGAAGGAATGGTCGCCCCAAAATTAGCCCTGGCGGCTCGTCGTTTCTAGCTCTTCCCATCTGCAAGACATAGAAATCTGCAGGAACAACAAGATCTCCTATTCGAAGGGTTAGGTCCTCAAGTAAACCAGTAGGGCGAACACAAGATTTGTCCCCTAATTCTATCGACAACCTAGGTGGTTTCAATGGACCAAGGTTCAGTGAACAATAAAGAGAATATGGCATAACATTAATGGCAGCGCCCAAGTCAATCAAACAGTGATGTATCTGAGCCTCACCGATACCACAGGTGACCGTGAAGGCCCCTGGGTCCTTACTCTTTTCAAGTGGTGCTTCGGGACTTGCTGAAACTGGGTGCTCCATTATTGGGTCGTTCTGCGTGGGCCTTGCCACCAATCTCCCTTCTGGCTCATCTTTGTTGGTCATACGTCCTTCGGAAGCAACGACCTGCATGGAACACGCTAAATTGTGAGTCTCGGATTTCTCGGTCACGGGGGCCGGGTCTGGCCGGGCCATCTCAGCTGGATTTGGTCCTGGGATGATTGTGTCCTGGCTGATTTCGTCTGGGCTGAGTGTTTCAGCCAGTTCTTCTTCGGATGCTAGCAGGCCGAAGTCTTCTGTAGGCCTGGTGTAATCTGAGTTAGGCTTGTCCTCGCTATCCCTTGCCTTCGTGTTGAGCATTTTGTTCACCCAATAAGCAGACTCCTTTAAGGCTGCGTCCACGTCCACTACTTCCACCATGCTGACATTCCCTCTCGGATTCTGCACTGTCTGTGATGGGAGTCTTCCTGAATCTCCCTTCAGCTCAGAAACTGTCTGGGCTAGGTTGGACATCTGTTTACCAAGCTCTGCTAAAGTCCCATCGGTTTTGGCCTGGAACTGGTGAACTGATGCGGCCAAGTCCTTCACAACATCTTCTAAGGACTTGCTCGAGCTGTGCTGGGGCGGACCTGGCTGATTACGGTTCTGCTGATACTGACTCGGCCCATTCTGTCCCTGCTGCTGGCGAAACGGAGGTTTGTAGTACGGTTGAGCCTGGTGAGGTATGGGCTGCTGTGCTGGCTCCCTCTGGAAGTGGTTATTCTGATTGTTGTTCCTCCAGTGCGGCCCGTTCGCTCCTTGCCCGTTCCCGGTCGGTCCATATTGTCTGACTGGCCCGGTCTGGTTGCTATGGCCCTGGTAATCGCCTACTGCGTTGACTTCGGCCTGGTCATCCTCCACTATGGTTGGGCACTCGTCTGTTTTGTGGTTCGTGGCAGCACAGAAACCGCACGGCTTGACCTGGACTGGTTGCCTTCTGATCACTTGCTGCATCATCTCCTTGAGCTGCCTGATCTCTTCGGCCATTGCATTGGATGGGGGCTCAACCTTCGACACGTTCCTGGCTCGACTGAATTCTTCTTCTTTATTGGACTCGTCCTGGAACCGTTCACTTTCTGCCACTGCCATGATCTTGCGTCTCACACCTGCTGGGGACAAGTTCATAAGGTTGCCCCCAGCCGAGGCATCTAGTAGCTTCCTGTCCAGTCGTCTCAGTCCGTCTAGCATATACTCTACCAGCAGCTTCTCTGGGAGTCCAAGATTGCAGCAGCTCTTCTCCAGGGCATTGAATTTCTCCACGTACTCGTACATGGTCTCGTTGGGTCCCTGCCTGAGCTCTTGCAACTGTCTTCGAACCTGCATTGCCCTCCCTGCTGGGTAGTACTTGGTGAGGAAGCTCCTCTGCATCTGTTCCCATGTGTAGATACTACCTGAAGGCAAGGACAAAAACCAGTCGGTAGCCGAGTCTGTAAGTGAAAAATAGAACGCCTTTAGTTTAAAATCGTCCACTCCGACTCCGTAGGGTTTGAGGTTCTGGCAGCTGCCATGGTAGCGTTGCAGATGGCCTGTGGCAGACTCTCCTTTCATTCCCGAGAACTTGGGCAGGTGATGGACGACCGAGGTGTTGATGGTGATGGCTTCGAGGTCTGGCCCTTCGTAGATGCACCAAGCTTGGTCTCTGAAGTTGGGGGCCGAGAGCTCTCCCATGGTTGGCTCTGGATCCTCGTCCTCCTCGTGATCATCCTCTCTGTCGGCTGGCTGTTGTAGTGGCCGTGGGGGTGGTGGGTATTGCTGGTGTGGGATGTATGGAAGTTGTGGATATTGTGGTGGATATTGTGGGTAGGGCGGTTGTGGATACTGTGGATATGGAGGTGGATATTGTGGGTATTGCTGGTACGGTTGTGGTTGGATTGGTTGTTGTTGAAATTGTCCCGGGATAGCCCCCCGGATCTCTCCATTCTGGACCATCGGTCCCTGTTGTTGTGGCAGCACTCCTTCTCCGTTTCGGACAACCTGTTCTACTTCTTCATTGTGACTATTGCCACCAACTACACTGCCTGCGTGAGACATGTTACGAGAATAGCAAGCACCGAATATCAAGCGCCGAATAACAAGAACAGACTAGCAACAAAGGGTCCCCAGGAGATTGGAGGGGTCACAGCGGTCCCACTTAAAACCCAAAATCCTTAGACTCGTAAGTCTTGGTGACAGAACCCTCTGAGAGCTAGAAATTGGAAATCGAATAGAATGGAAATCGGAAATCGAACAGTTGAAATTTGAATAACACCGAAATAGGCAAATTTCGAAATAAGCAAAGAGAAAATAAAAGAAAAATTAAAGAAAGAACAAATTTCACCGTGCTTAGCTCCCCGGCAACGGCGCCAAAATTTGACAGGCGTCGTTTGTACCTGCAAATTTGAATTTATAATTTCCTCACTCTAAACTGTGGGTTAGTACAGCGGCAAGCAAGGGTCGAACCCAAGGAAGCTAGATGGTTACTACTTTGTTCTGTAAGAGAGAGAAAAGATGAATTGTGAGAGTAAACAGTTTAAGAAACAATAGTAAGGCACGAAAATAAGTGAGATGTATCAATCAGAGAAGATATTCAGGTTAGGGTTTTATTCAATTGTGACTAAGTTTATCCTTGATTTCTAAATATTTATTCTTGCTTTCTTAGGGTTACTCCTGGTCTGGTTATAACCGTTTAATTCTAGCAAACCTAATACTCCTGGTCTGGTTATATTAGGTTTAGTGCAACTACTTATTCTAACGGGTCAGTATCAAATAAGTAGTGAATAGATAGTAAGTATTACTAGGTTAAGTTGTACCCTTTCGGATCTCCCCTTAACCTAATAATTCAAACTGATAATTTGCACAAGAACTAAATAGAATGCAATAATAATAGTGAAGAACAAAATCTCAAAACATCGTCACAATTATTTAACCCTAACCCGAATAGAGGGTTTAGTTACACATACTCATGAAGAACAATGCAAGTAATAAAAGGGAACAAGAACTTCACTATGAACCGAGTAACAAGGGAACAAGGCACGGCTGAGCTAGCTGATGAGGGTGGAGCAGCAGCGGCGCACGGAGGCAGAACGGGCGGAGCAAGGGCGGACGGTGGAGAGAACTAGGGCTCGGCCGTGAGTGAGAAGAGAGAATTTTGTAGAGAGAGGAGCTCTCTACTTTTTGGGATGCTTTAGAAGGCTGAGGAGAGCTCTTATTTATAGAGTTTGAGAATGCCCCAAAGTTCCCTAAATAATCCCAAAAGATTATTTAGGAAATATTCCCATATCTTCCTTGCTTTATCTTTAAGCTACTCCTTTGCTTGATAATTAAGCCACCTTAAACCTTCTTGAATATTCCGAAACCCTAGATGTAAGTTTGCCCTAATATGACATTGGGCTGGACGAATTTTGGGCTTTAAACTCGGTCAAACTCGGTCAAACTCGGACTCAACTCAATTTCAACTCGGCTGGAACTCGGATGAATGCTGATCGTACTGGGTATTTTGGGGCCGATTTGACTCGCCTTCGGACACTCTTCTGGCCGGGCTCTTGAGCTGGAGCACTAGCAGGACATGTATACTTGATGTAAAAACCTTGAAATCACCCCATTGTGTAGACGGATTAGGCCGGGGCGGCTCTCAAAGTTGGCATCTCAGCCAGCCGGAAAACAGGCCCTGAATTTGGCCAAGTCCTGAAATCTGCGCTGATTGGACTAGTGACTTCGGCGATTATTTACTCCGGCCTCGGACAAGCTTTTGGCCGGGATCTTGACCTGGGGCACTAGGTGGACATGTATACTTGATTCCTGGACCTTGAAATCACCCCCATGTGTGGACGGTTTAGGCCGGGGAGGCTTCCAAAGTAGGGGTCTCAGTCATGGTGCACCGGGCCCAAAAATCTGCCGGAGCGTCCGATTTGCGCCCTTTTGCTCCCGAATGAAGTTCCTTGACTCCGCTTGACTCCAAAATCATCTTGTGATGCATTTATGGCCTAAAATGCCATCTTTAAGCGCAATTCCTCCTAGAGCTTCCAAATCACCTGAAATACGAAACAACACTAAAAAGTAACTGTTCGCATAATAAAGTGAATGAAATGGTGGGATTTAATGACTCGATGAGTCGTATAAATACGGCTCATCAACACTCCCTGCAAGGACGTGCACACGGCTGCTGCGTTTCGTGAAAGGGCATCAGCAGGGCCGTTTGCCCCTCTTGGCCTATAATTTACTTTGAAATCATACCCCAGGAGCTTGATGATCCACTTTTGTTGTTCAGGAGTGTTTATGGCTTGGGTCAATAAGGTCCTCAGGAGCTGGTGATCGGTAAGGACTTTAAAGTGGTTGCCCAACAAGTATTGCCGTCACTTTTGAATTGCGAGGACTAAGACACATAACTCCCAGTTGTAGGTCGAAGTAGCTCTAAAATTACGGGGTAATTGCTTGCTAAAGAAGGCTATGGGATGCTCCTCTTGGGACAGTACGGCTCCCACCCCCACCCCTGATGCGTCAGTTTGGACCACAAACTGCTTAGAAAAGTCCGAAAGTGCCAAGGTTGGTGTAGACATTAAAGTCGCTCGAAGGTCTTGGAAAGCCTTTGTGGGATCACTAGTCCACGCAAATGAATCCTTGCGTAGGAGGCGTGTCAAGGGTCCAGCTATATTGGCATAATGGGCCACAAACCTCCTGTAATAACCGGTGAGTCCCAGGAAGTCGCGCAGCTGTTTTGGGTTTGTTGGCAAGGGACATGCTCGGATGGTTTCAACCTTCTCTGGATCCATTTGTACGCCACTGCTTGTATTGTACGCCACTGCTTGTAATGACATGCCCCAAGTACGCAATAGAAGATCTAGCAAGAGCACACTTGGAGGCCTTACCATAAAACATATGGATTGACAACGTGTAGAGTACCTCTCCTAGATGCTTAATGTGGTCCTCCCAAGTTACGCTATAGATCAATATGTCGTCAAAGAACACCAGCACACTCTTCCGCAACAGGGGTCGGAATAGATCATTCATTTCTGCTTGGAAACTTGCCGGCACGTTAGTGAGGCCGAACGACATGACTAGGAACTCATAGTTACCGTCATGAGTCTGAAATGTTATCTTCTGAATGTCATCCTCCGCCATTCTTAGTTGGTGATAGCTGATGAGCCGTATTTATACGACTCATCAAGTCATCAAATCCCACCGATTCCGACACTTTATCATGCAAACAGTTACTTCTTAGTGTTTTTTTGCATTTCAGGTGTTTTGGGAGCTCTAGGAGGAAACGCGCTTAAAAGACGGCATTTCATGCCAAAAATAGCACAATGGAGATTCACCCGACCGGGTGGGAAGTGACCCCTAATCCAACCGACCGGCTCAACACTCTGGCCCGAGCAGGACCAGGCCGCGCCCAGCAGAGTCCCAGGCCCCAGCCGAGCAGTCTAGCACCAAAATCAAGTCGCTCGGGCAAACGAGATGATCTGACGATTCCGACTCGAGCAAGTTGATCAAAATAGCAGATAAGTCGGACAATGTCACTAAACCAAGGAAAACGCCCGAGCAGATTGGCAGTTGGCTCAATCCCAGTAAGGCCCCGTGCGCGCTAATAGGCACCGAAATCAAGTCGCTCGACCAGACGAACTCCTACGACAAATCTGACTCGACCAAGTTGCTTAAAATGGAAAACAAGTTGGGCAATGTCACCAATCCAAGGAGAACGCCCGAGTGGAACCAGCCAGCGCTCGAGCCGAGTTCCAAGCCGCGCCGAAAGGCCCTGTCGAGCAAACCAGCGCTGAATCCGAGTTGCTCGACCAGACGAATGAATCTCGCAAATCTGGCTCGACCAAAGTGATCGAAATGCTAAATGACTCGGACGATATCACTAGCCAAGCAAAACGCACGGTGGGGTTGGCCGAGATATGAACAAAACGACATTGGAGCTGCAAAAGGCCCCGCGCGCTGGGCCAAGTCGGTGGGCTCAAGTGTGGCGGTTTAGGAAGCTTCTAGAAGACTTCTTGGCCAAGTAAACTTGCTGGTTAAGTTTGCTTACAAACCAAGCAAAGTCGGTTTTAGGACATGTTTCCTACCGGAGAGCGAGGCGAGTTGGGAACCCGTCGAGTCCTTGTGGCAATTCAAGGACAAGATTCGAGACTTTGAAGAGGCATCGACGAGGACGTCGACAGGTTAGGTGGGGGAGGATGTCACGGCCCGATTATTTTGCGCTCGATATTTGGGGGTTTCGCCGGGCCATGACAAGGCATTTCTTGACTAAGTGTCCTACCCCAACACTTAGCCAAATTTGAAGACCCTTTTGGAGATGGACTTGAAGGAGGAAGTAGCCCAATAGATGGAAAGGCCCAAGCCCGAGATCTAGAAGGCTATGGAAGAGTGCGGAAGATTATGGAAGCATATGGAAGCTTGCGGAAGATGGTGGAAGGGTCTACGACTTGTAAATATCTTAGATATTTTGGTAGGAACTCTCTAGAATGTAATTCTAGCCGTAGGATTAAATCAATCTTGACCGTCCATTAAGGAGGTCCAAGTGTATATATAGGGGAGGAGTCATTTGCTCCAAACCATCAAGTGAAATACAATCAAGCATTCTCCAAGAGTTTCTCTCTCTAAGCATCCATTAAGTTCTTTGGTCCCTTTCGGCTTAGCCACGTCGAGGCATTTTGGGGAAAAGGCTTACTTAGCTAAGCATCTTCGAGGCAAAAGTCTAGCTAAGTGCCGCACGATTTAGCAAGGAAAAACTAAGTCCGTGACAAGTGGTATCAGAGCCAAGTTCGATTTTTCGACGCATTCATGTCTACCGAAGATATGGAAAGGGGTAGGCCCGTTGAGAAGGTGTCCAAGAAGAGTAAAGCACCAAGGGAGCAATCCGAGCCGGCAAGTGAGAGGCGATTGGTGAAGTTGGAGACTGGCTTGGCGGATTCGTTCGATCGCATTGGGGAATGTGAGAACTCCGTCGAGACCTGGGAGGCAAAGGTCCATGACATCGACAAGAGGGTTGATGCTGCTGAGTGCAAGGTGGATGCCATCCGGGATAAGGTAGATTCCTTGGGGGAGGAACTATCGGCCAAACTCTTCCAACACGTGAACACCATCCTCGAATCTTGGCGGGACGAGAAGGAAGTGTACCAAGCTAGGATAGTAGCTTTGAAAACTTTGGTGGAGGAGTTAAGGTCTTCCTTAGAGAAGACCAACCTCGAGTTGGTGATGCTTAAGCGAGAACGGAGAGATGGAGAAGTGGTCCCCTTTGTCCGTGAAACTCCAAGGGTTGTTGATGTGCCAAAACCCAAGGAGTATAAGGGGTCACGTAAGGCGGAAGACATAGATAACTTCCTTTGGCACATGGAGCGCTACTTCGAAACAATCCAATTGGATGATACTGCAAAGGTAAGTACCGCGTCCCTTTATTAGTTGATCTTGCGGCAACCTGGTGACGTAGGAAGCATGGTGAGATGCAAAGGGGAGTTTGTAAGATCAACACATGGGAGACATTTGTGGCCGAACTCAAGAGACAATTCTACCCCGCGAACGCCAACCATGAGGCTCGAAAGAAACTTAAGGAGTTGAAGCATGTGTCGTCACTCCAAACTTATGTGAAGGAGTTCTCGGCACTAATGCTTCAGCTCCCTAAGATGGACGAGGAGGAACTATTCTTTAACTTCATGGATGGTTTAAAACCATGGGCAAAGATGGAGCTCGAGAGAAGGGATGTCAAAGATACCACCACCGCGATGACCGTTGCCGAGTCTTTGCCCGAGTACTATAAAGGAACTGGGGACTCATCCAAGGCAAAGAAGGATAGCTTCGTTAAAGGTGGGGGAGCTCACGAGCTAAGGGATCCCAAACCCAAGTTCGGGGGAGGGAAATCGTTCCAAAAGAGTGTGCCACAAGGCAAGTTGTCGGATAAGAAGCCGAGGAGTGATTGTTTCCTATGTGGAGGGCCACATTGGGCTAGGGAGTGCCCAAAGAGGAATGCGCTCAATGCCATTCTCGGGGAGAAGCAAGAGGAGGAAGCGACGATGGGGTGCATCAAGCTTCTCTCGGCATTGAAGGTGAGTCCCACTACTCACAAAGTTGGGGATCGTACACTTATGTACATTGATGGGAAGGTTGGTGGGAAATCCTTACCCATCATGGTGGACACGGGGGCGACGCACAACTTCATCCAACCAAGTGAGGCCAAGAGATTGGGAGTAAAGACGGAGAAAACCAAAGGTTGGCTGAAGACGGTGAATGCCGAGGCAAGGCCCTTGGACGAGGTGGCTAAAGGTGTGGAACTACAACTCGGCGATTGGCGAGGTAAAGTCAACTTCTCGATTGCCCCTATGGATGATTTCAAATGCGTGTTAGGAATGGAGTTTCTTCGCCAATTTGATGTGCTAGCTTGGCCGCAACGAAACACCATGCTCATTATGGAAGGAGGCCCACACATGGTGTCTACAACGACGAAAGCCAACCTAGACACAATGTGTTTGTCAGCAATGCAAGTAGAGCATGGATTGAAGAAGGGATGTGAGACTTGGCTAGCATCAATCAAATTTGACGAAGGACTCAACAAAGGCGATGAAGAGATACCATTGGGGGTCCAGAATGCCCTGGAGGAGTTCAAAGACGTAATGCCTGCTGAGTTGCCTAAGAGATTACCTCCAAGGCGCGAAGTAGACCACAAAATCGAGTTGGAACCGGGAGCTCAACCACCGTCCAAGGCACCCTACCGAATGGCCCCGCCCGAGTTAGAGGAGCTAAGGAGGCAACTGAAGGAGTTGATGGATGCGGGATATATCCAGCCCTCTAAAGCCCCATATGGAGCACCGGTGTTGTTCCAAAAGAAGCACGATGGGTCATTGCGCCTATGCATCGACTACCGAGCACTAAACAAGGTAACCATCAAAAACAAGTATCCCATTCCCTTAATTGCTGACTTGTTTGACCAACTAGGTCATGCAAAGTACTTCTCCAAGTTGGATCTTCGGTCGGGATACTATCAAGTAAGGGTAGCCGAAGGAGATGAACCGAAGACCACTTGTGTGACCCGTTATGGAGCATTCGAGTTCTTGGTGATGCCTTTCGGATTGACGAATGCACCAGCAACGTTTTGCACATTGATGAACAAGATTTTCCATCCATACTTGGACCGGTTCGTGGTGGTGTACTTAGATGACATAGTCATCTATAGTAGCACTTTGGAGGAGCATATCGAGCATCTAAAGACCGTCTTCCAAGTACTTCGGGAGAATGAGTTGTATGTCAAGCGCGAGAAGTGCTCATTTGCAAGACAAGACGTGCAATTCTTGGGTCACATCATCAAAGAAGGAAAGCTTATGATGGACAAGAGCAAGGTGAAGTCCATCGAGGAATGGGAGACCCCGAAGAAGGTTACCAAGTTGCGCTCATTCCTTGGATTGGTGAACTATTATCGGAGATTCATCCAAGGATATTCGGCGAAGGCAGCGCCCTTGACTGATTTGTTGAAGAAGGGCAAGCCTTGGGAGTGGACGGCGAGGTGCGAAGAAGCATTTCAGAGTTTGAAGAATGCCATCATGGAGGAACCGGTATTGGCCCTACCGGACTGCACCAAGCCTTTTGAGGTACACACGGATGCATCCGACTTTGCCATTGGAGGAGTGCTTGTACAAGAAGGTCATCCGATTGCCTATGAAAGCCGGAAGCTTAATGAGATGGAGCGTCGATATACAGTCCAAGAAAAGGATATGACGGCCGTGGTCCATTGCTTGCGAGTTTGGAGACATTATTTGTTGGGTTCAAAGTTCGTGGTAAAGACCGACAACGTGGCGACGAGTTACTTCAACACCCAAAAGAAACTAAGTCCCAAGCAAGCAAGATGGCAAGACTTCTTGGCAGAATTTGATATGGTGTTCGAATACAAGCCGGGCAAAGTCAATGTTGTGGCAGATGCTTTAAGTCGCAAGGCGGAGCTTGCGGCTATCTCCCAAGTCCAAGGAGATTTGCTAAGAAAGATCATAGAGGGACTTTGACGGAGCCCACTGCACTGTCGTTAAGGTGAAATGTTCTCTGTGCAAAATAAATTTATATTTTCCGCTACTCGCGACTACACTACTGGGTAGTAAGTGGTAAGTAGGGGTCGAACCCAAGGGAATTAGGGGGATAATTGTTCTTTGAGGGGATTATTCAGCGGGAGGGCGTGTTTTAGGTTGGTTGGTTGGTTTTAAAGCTACCAGCTAAGTGATTGATTGGTTGGTTGGTTTTAGTACTGGAAAGTAACTGATAATTATTACAATTAAAAGAAAGCGTTCGGTTTCAGGGGCCTTGTATTATATCCTGTTTATCATTGACCCTTAGTGAATCTTCTAAGTATTCAAACGTGTATCAAGGCCTTTTCCGGCGCTCGATTTGCCACACTGTCTAGTCTTTTGCAAAAGTGTTCGAAAGTGAATCAAGGCCGTTTCAAGCACTCGACTTGCAACACTGTCTAATCTTTTGCAAAAAACGTAAAGCCCTTGTTCTACTTAGACTAGCACCCCATTTCAAGGTATACTAGCATGTGTGCATCCATTTTGGGTTGTCTTTTCCGATTTACCCAAAATGGTGTTTGAGAGAGATCAAACTCCTCAGATAAGCTTTGCCATTTCAAGCATCCACTTACCCGAGTATGTTTACGAACTTCCATAGAAGAGCTTTGCCATTTCAAGCATCCACTCAACCTTGGAAGTTCTTATCTAATATATGGCACATAGAACAAGTTTTGAATACAAAGACGAGACACTAAATTAATAGTCTAAAACATTTTATAATACAAGTCCACCCCTTCTACCGAACGACTAGTTTAGCTACTATTTATCGCGCTAAACATTATAACTAAGGAATTGGAAATTAAAGACGGTAAATAAATATTAAAATACTTACAACCGTTGAAGCGCCAAGGGAGCAATCTTTTATTTCCAAAGCCAAACTTACAAAACTTAGAGAGATAAGTGATTTATGATTTTTGGATGATACAAATGAGAGGAGAATGGCTTGTATTTATAGCCAAAGGGAGGAGAAATGGAGGGTGGAGATGGCTTCCATGTGTTTTTGATCCAAGGGAGGAGGAGGAGGAGGTGAAGATGTGGTGGAGGAGCCACCACATGGCAAGCTTTCCATGGAGGAGCAAAAGCCGCCGGTCACCATGAGGGGAGGAGCCGCCGGTGGCCGGTCACCATGAGGGGAGGAGCTCCTCCCTTGGCCACCTCCAAGCAAGGTGGCCGGTCACCTTGGTCCATGAGTGTATTTTGACAGTTTTGTGCAGTCTTTTCACAAAACTATCAGTCCAATTTCGCTCCGTCTGATTTTGATTCCTCTTCTGCTTAATTTGTTATGAGTGATTCAACGTCAGGATCCTTGATATTTCTTCAGTCGGTATATGATCTTGACCTTGGAATGACTCGTAACATCTTTTATGCTTTAAAAGCTCCTCTTTAGCATGTATTCTCTCTAAGCTCTGAAATACCCTGTAGAAATATATCGGAACTAACAAGCAAAAGTTAAATAGACCAACAGTCTAATTTAGTGGGTTTTACTATGTTTTTGATTCGTATAATTATGGTCCATCAGATCACCCCACACTTTTAGTTGTTCGTCCCGAACAATGCTATTAAAGGGCGACACTCTAAGTTGGTTTTGGAATATGAAAATTAGACTGTGGTACTTGATCTATCCTAATTCATGCATTACTACTTATTACCAAATTAAACTGCGTAAATAAATAGAAGAAACTTAATACTTGTACCTCCGTGCTGAGATGCAAATTATATTGGATGTTTCGGGAGATAGCCCTTTTTAGGCTCCTGGACTGCAATCTTGGGATCGTCTCGCACTATATGGTTTTCTTGTAGCTTTCTCTAACACGTGATTCGGTTCGGGTTTCGCAGGTGAGTTGAGCCTTTTTGATTTCTTTCTTCTTTGGCGAGGGACTGCTTTTGTAGTGAATCGGCCTTTGGCCTTTGATTTGACTCTTTGAGTACTTCACTTTTTGTTTGGTTAAAACCTTCACAATTTTGGGCCTTTGGCCTCTTGATTTGCTTCTTCGAGCTTTTCGCCTTTTTGTGGCTTTGCTAGTCCATTTTCTCAAGCCTTTTGGGAGGTCCAATCATCGCCCGCAAGCCTATGGAAATACCTCCCCGCTCCTCTCATCGTTGTTGTTTCGCGCGGGTCAAGATGAGGGTCGCTCATCTATTTTCTCGGCTACTTTAACTAGAGAGAGGACGGTCTGATTCCCGTTCTCGCCTTTTTTCTTATTTTGCATAAACACTGCATGGCGGAGATGACTTCAATCTTCACTGAAACCCGAAGTGCAGCCTCCACTGACTTCGAAAACCATATAGTTTGATTCGATCCTTCGATTGCTTGCCAAGCCTCTCTCGGGCGGTTTATGTCAACTCCACATCCTTAGTTTATCTCAGCACAAAGGACAAATGAAAAGTTACATTCTAGATTTTTAAACAGTTTCAATTTTCAGAAGGTTAATGCATGAACTAAGATCTATCTTTTTCACATTCTTAAGTTCATATTTTCAAAAAGATACTATTACTAAAAAAAAGAAAACAGCAAGCATGTTATTTATATACAACGGTGGTTCTCACCCCACACTTTTGAACGAAGGCGTGCCTTAGTTCAAAAGTCATGCAAGCTAATATATATATGTGAGAATGACTAAGACAGAAAATTAAATGACAGAATTTAAATGACAGAAAGTAAGATAGTGTCGGGTTACCTCCCGACCAGTGCACTTGTTTAACGTCGTTGGCTCGACAGTACCTCGTTGTGGATTACTGGTTTGGGTCCCATGGGTGGCTCAGGTCGTATTTTTCCACCGTTCCTGTGTTGCTTCTTGCCTTGCCCTTTCCCGATTTCTTGCGAGATGATGTGCTTGGGTCAGGACTCCTTTGTTTTGGAATCTTTTCTTTCCAATACCCCGGAGGGGGTGAGGGACCTTTCACTACTAGCCTTTTGAAGTTCTTGTGTTTGGGACTGCCTAGTCCAGCTACGGTGTAACACTGCACCATCGAGGAGTCATTCTGGTAGTCATGGTGGCTTCCTTCGCGAGACATGGTTGTTTCGAAGCGCGTGTTGATTCAAAGAACTTATCCGATTAGGTAACTAATTCCCCGACAACGGCGCCAATTTTGACGGAGCCCACTGCACTGTCGTTAAGGTGCAATGTTCTCTGTGCAAAATAAATTTATATTTTCCGCTACTCGCGACTACACTACTGGGTAGTAAGTGGTAAGTAGGGGTCGAACCCAAGGGAATTAGGGGGATAATTGTTCTTTGAGGGGATTATTCAGCGGGAGGGCGTGTTTTAGGTTGGTTGGTTGGTTTTAAAGCTACCAGCTAAGTGATTGATTGGTTGGTTGGTTGGTTTTAGTACTGGAAAGTAACTGATAATTATTAAAATTAAAAGAAAGCATTCGGTTTCAGGGGCCTTATATTATATCATGTTTATCATTGACCCTTAGTGAATCTTCTAAGTATTCAAACGTGTATCAAGGCCTTTTCCGGCGCTCGGTTTGCCACACTGTCTAGTCTTTTGCAAAAGTGTTCGAAAGTGAATCAAGGCCATTTCAAGCACTCGACTTGCAACACTGTCTAATCTTTTGCAAAAAACGTAAAGCCCTTGTTCTACTTAGACTAGCACCCCATTTCAAGGTATACTAGCCTGTGTGCATCCATTTTGGGTTGTCTTTTCCGATTTATCCAAAATGGTGTTTGAGAGAGATCAAACTCCTCAGATAAGCTTTGCCATTTCAAGCATCCACTTACCCGAGTATGTTTACGAACTTCCACAGAAGAGCTTTGCCATTTCAAGCATCCACTCAACCTTGGAAGTTCTTATCTAATATATGGCACATAGAACAAGTTTTGAATACAAAGACGAGACACTAAATTAATAGTCTAAAACATTTTATAATACAAGTCCACCCCTTCTACCGAACGACTAGTTTAGCTACTATTTATCGCGCTAAACATTATAACTAAGGAATTGGAAATTAAAGACGGTAAATAAATATTAAAATACTTACAACCGTTGAAGCGCCAAGGGAGCAATCTTTTATTTCCAAAGCCAAACTTACAAAACTTAGAGAGATAAGTGATTTATGATTTTTGGATGATACAAATGAGAGGAGAATGGCTTGTATTTATAGCCAAAGGGAGGAGAAATGGAGGGTGGAGATGGCTTCCATGTGTTTTTGATCCAAGGGAGGAGGAGGAGGAGGTGAAGATGTGGTGGAGGAGCCACCACATGGCAAGCTTTCCATGGAGGAGCAAAAGCCGCCGGTCACCATGAGGGGAGGAGCCGCCGGTGGCCGGTCACCATGAGGGGAGGAGCTCCTCCCTTGGCCACCTCCAAGCAAGGTGGCCGGTCACCTTGGTCCATGAGTGTATTTTGACAGTTTTGTGCAGTCTTTTCACAAAACTATCAGTCCAATTTCTCTCCGTCTGACTTTGATTCCTCTTCTGCTTAATTTGTTATGAGTGATTCAACGTCAGGATCCTTGATATTTCTTCAGTCGGCATATGATCTTGACCTTGGAATGACTCGTAACATGTTTTATGCTTTAAAAGCTCCTCTTTAGCATGTATTCTCTCTAAGCTCTGAAATACCCTGTAGAAATATATCGGAACTAACAAGCAAAAGTTAAATAGACCAACAGTCTAATTTAGTGGGTTTTACTGTGTTTTTGATTCGTATAATTATGGTCCATCAGACTTGGACACGATCCAATGGCCAAATCGTTGGTGGACCTGGCCAAGGAAGGGAAGGCAAAGCGCTTTTGGCTCGAAGATGACCTACTTTACACAAAGGGGCGGAGGATCTACGTGCCTAAGTGGGAAGGTCTAAGGCGTAGTATCATCCGTGAGTGCCATGATACGAAGTGGGCAGGTCATCCAGGACAAAGGCGGACTAGAGCTTTGGTGGAAGCTCAATATTATTGGCCAAAGATGAGAGACGAGATCGAGGCCTACGTGAAGACCTGTCTTGTATGCCAACAGGACAAGTTAGAAACCCAAGCACCCGGGGGCCTTTTGGAGCCATTACCCATACCTAGTCGACCATGGGAGAGTGTTAGCATGGACTTCATTTGTGCCTTGCCGAAGTCCGATGGATTTGGGAGCATCATGGTCGTGGTAGATCGATTTTCTAAGTATGGGACATTCATACCGGCGCCTCGGGATTGCACCGCTGAGGAGGCAGCCCACTTGTTCTTCAAGAACGTGGTGAAGCTTTGGGGCTTGCCTCGGAACATAGTGAGTGATCGGGACCCTCGCTTTACGGGGAAGTTTTGGACGGAGCTCTTCAAGCTTTTGGGGTCGGAGTTACACTTTTCGACGAGTTTCCATCCACAAACCGACGGCCAAACGGAGAGGGTCAACTCACTTTTGGAGCTTTACTTAAGGCATTTTGTGAATGCCAACCAAAGAGATTGGGCGAAGCTCATGGACGTGGCACAATTTTCCTACAACTTGCAAAGGAGCGAGTCTACCAACAAGAGTCCATTCGAGCTAGCTACAGGGCAACAACCGCTCACTCCTCAATCGTTGGTGTCTAAGTACACGGGAAAGAGTCCCTCGGCATTCAAGGAGGCGAAGTCATGGCACGAGCAAGCCGACATAGCCCGATCATACTTAGACAAGGCGGCAAAGAAGATGAAAAAGTGGGCGGATAAGAAGAGGAGACATGTGGAGTTCCGCATTAGAGATTTGGTGCTCATCAAGCTCAACTTGGATCAGCGCAAACGGCGTGGGAACCTCCACAAAAGTTTGATGAGGCGGTACGAAGGACCTTGTCCCATCATACAAAAGGTCGGAAAGGCGTCATATAAGGTCGATCTACCGCCTACCTTGAAGAAGATCCACCCCGTCTTCCACGTGAGCTGTTTGAAGCCGTATCATGGAGACGAGGAAGATGCCTCAAGGGGTGAATCTTTAAGAGCACCACCATCCATTCTCACCTCGTTCGACAAAGAGGTTGATCACATAGAGGCCAAGAGAATCATAAGGCGAAAGAGTCATCCTCCAAGTACCCAATACTTGGTCTTTTGGAAGGGACTACCGGAGAGCGAGGCGAGTTGGGAACCCGTCGAGTCCTTGTGGCAATTCAAGGACAAGATTCGAGACTTTGAAGAGGCATCGACGAGGACGTCGACAGGTTAGGTGGGGGAGGATGTCACGGCCCGATTATTTTGCGCTCGATATTTGGGGGTTTCGCCGGGCCATGACAAGGCATTTCTTGACTAAGTGTCCTACCCCAACACTTAGCCAAATTTGAAGACCCTTTTGGAGATGGACTTGAAGGAGGAAGTAGCCCAATAGATGGAAAGGCCCAAGCCCGAGATCTAGAAGGCTATGGAAGAGTGCGGAAGATTATGGAAGCATATGGAAGCTTGCGGAAGATGGTGGAAGGGTCTACGACTTGTAAATATCTTAGATATTTTGGTAGGAACTCTCTAGAATGTAATTCTAGCCGTAGGATTAAATCAATCTTGACCGTCCATTAAGGAGGTCCAAGTGTATATATAGGGGAGGAGTCATTTGCTCCAAACCATCAAGTGAAATACAATCAAGCATTCTCCAAGAGTTTCTCTCTTTAAGCATCCATTAAGTTCTTTGGTCCCTTTCGGCTTAGCCACGTCGAGGCATTTTGGGGAAAAGGCTTACTTAGCTAAGCATCTTCGAGGCAAAAGTCTAGCTAAGTGCCGCACGATTTAGCAAGGAAAAACTAAGTCCGTGACAGCACGGTGAAGTTGTTCTTTTTGTTTTTTATTTTTCTATTTTTTTTGTTTTTGTTTTATGGTTCGTTATGTCTTCTTATTTTAGTAGAGAACCTTGGAATGATGAAGACAATGAGGACGATAGATGCGAGGGCAGCAAGGTTGCGTTTTGGATGATGCGGCACCTTCCCCAATTTGGAGGTGCCATCGGAAAAGACCCCGTGAGACATGAGCAAACATTTCACGCCAACTGCTACCACATCAAGCCAGAAGACGAGCCATTAGAGAGGTTCGAGCTTAGATATTTTAAGTTTTCTTTAACTGACTCTGCAAGTTCTTGGTTTTACCCATCAGGTGCAGATTATGAAAGCAGTTATTGGGATCTACGAGCCCTATTTCTTAAGGAGTTTTCTCCGCCATCCTTTCGATTTGGTGTCCGCGAGATACTTCGTACCTTTGAGCAATTTCGGGGCGAACCATTCTATGAGTACTATGTGCGCTTCGACGACCTTCGGGGAAGCTGTCCACACCATGGATTCCCAGATTTATTTCTTCTTCAGAGATTTCTTGAAGGGATGATGCCACTTGAGCGTAATATGCTTGATGCTGCAGCAGGAGGTTCGGTAATGAATATAGGCATGTATGATCTTTGGAACCTGATATATGATGTGGCAGAGAGTTCAAGACCAAGACGAGATCAAATGCACAAAACGGACGATAAGGCGCAGACAGTAGAAGCTGATTTAGTGCAGACCGTGCCCGACATCACATGCGACACCTCCGTCACACTCTTGCCCACAACAGTGCCCAACCCGAGAGGAGACATCAGCAAAGTGGCAGTAGTGGACGTGGACGTGGCACTAAAAGAGTCTGCATATTGGGTGAACAAGATGCTCGCAATGGACCAACCAGGGCCAGAGAATGAAGAAAGTAAGTCAGAGGCCGTGAGCATCGCATCCGAAGAGGAGTTTACACCTGAGTCCCCCATGCAAACATGCATTCCGGACGCGACAACAATCTTGAAGAAGGACGAAACGGAGTCAATGCCCACCGCGCCTACAGAAGACACCATCGGCCCGCCAGCACTTGCAGACAATGAAGAAAACGATTCGGACCCAGTGCTCACCGCGCCTGCAATAGAGTCTGCATGTTGGGTATGTTTGAATGGAAACCAGGATGGAGAAACACTAGAGCACGACTTAATGGACCAGTAGCTATGATGAAGGTGTCCTCGCCAGCTCGGAAGGATGTGAAGGCGAATCCACCTGATCGATGGAGAACAAACCCGAGCACACAATTATATGAGGATTTTGGGCATGGTGAAGGAACAGCTGAGGCAAAATTTGACCTCACACGTCCATGGGATCCTAACTTGTGATCCCTAAAGAGGTGCCGTCGAGCCAACGACGTAAAACAAAGGCGCTCGCAGGGAGGCAGCCCGACAACAGTTTTGTATTTCAGTTTTATTTCACTATTTCGTTTTTCATTTATTTGAGTCTTGAGTCTTATTTGTCTCATTTTATTCGGGAAAGAGGTACTCTTTTTGCAGGAAACATGCACCTCAGTGCGGAGTCGTCAAGAGGTCCCGACCGAGCGAGCCTTGTGCGCGCAGAGTGGGTATGTTCGAAAATCGTCGACCGAAGTCCAACATATGGAAATTCTGTCTCGACCAAAAGTCTTACAATGGCTCATATATGGAGGAGAGCGAAGAACCCCATAGTGCCCCGGAGGAGTTGTCTGGAGGCCCAACCAGTTGCGAGCCCTGTGTGATCAGAATCGGACCCTTGAAGGAATCCTCGACCAAAGTTGTCCCATTAGAGATTCTGACTCGATCATCAGTCTTAGAATGATTATTATATGGGTACAGGAACATAATATCATAGTGTCATGGCAAGGTCGTCCAGAAGCCCCATTGATGCGCGCGTAGAATGGGCACGCTGCGAGAATCTTCGAATAGAACTCATTATCTGGAAATTCTGGCTCGACAGAAGTATTCAGAATGACAAATAACTTTGGAAGGGCGAGCCAACTTCTCAACCGCACGAGGGAAGTGCCTGTTCACTCTTAACTCTCTCTTATTTTCCCTTTTGTTTGTTTGCTTGCGTGTGTGTCTTGAACTTATGTGTGCCGTGAGGACACGTCGGTTCAAAAGTTTAGGATGGGAGAGTCAGTATGTCGTTTCAGCACGTTTATTTCTTGCACATGCATAGAGTCAGCACGTTTCATGCATAGAGTCAGCACGTTTCCCGTTAAAAATTGAAAATTTTGAAAACTTTTTACATGTGAAATTCTCTCTATTTCCTGGATATGCAGCACTGAATGTTGATGATACGAAATAGATGAGCTAATTAGATGCGTTTTTCTCGTGAAATTTGAGTTGTGCTTTAACATGTGAGCTTAACCTACTACGTGCTTTTGAGTTGAGATAAACAGGGATGTGGAGTTGATAGAAACGTCCTAGAGAGACTTGACAAAGCACTCAAAGGACCGAGCTTCGAACTATATGGTTATATGGATTTCGTGGAGGCTAGCACTTCGAGGCAACATGGTTAAGAGTCTGCTCCGCCACTGTAGTGCTTATGCGGTCAGGTGGGACGGGAAAACAACACACCGTCCAATCTCTAGTCCGAGTAGCCGGGAAAACAGACGAGCGACCCTCGGCTTGACTCGCGTCAAAAGGACGAGGATGAGGGAGAGCAGGGAGGTATTTCCATATGCTTGCGGGCGATGATTGGACCTCCATCAACAGAGGAATCACGGACGAGCAGTCACAATCAGTAGCAAAAGAAAAGAAAATCAGTTATTTGTGAAGTTTTACACGCAACAAAGTGAAGTACACCACTGATCCATCAAAAGACAATTCACTACAAAAGCTGTCCGAGCAAAAGAACTCAACACCTTGAAGCTCGAACAAATCACGTGCAAGAAAAAGCAATGAAGTATAACCATATAGCGAGAATCCGGGACCGCGAGTGCAGATCATGGGCCTGAGAGGACTATCTCCCATTCATCCGAATTGGTTTGCATCTCGGCTCAAAGGTAACACGTATCAATTACTTCCATGTCTTAGCACAATACTTTTAGTAACGATTGAGATATGCATAGAAAGGTGATGTTTAGACTAGCAACACATATTCATGTAGAAATATCTAGGATGCCGAAGTATTGTGATGTTGCATTTGTTTTCCTCGTATGACCTAGTTCTTGTTCGGGACGAACAAGTTTATGTGTGGGGTGGTTTGATGAGCCGTATTTATACGACTCATCGAGTCATCAAATCCCACCGATTCCGACACTTTATCATGCAAATAGTTACTTCTTAGTGTTGTTTTGCATTTCAGGTGTTTTGGGAGCTATAGGAGGAAACGCGCTTAAAAGAAGGCATTTCATGCCAAAAACAACACAATGGAGATTCACCCGACCGGGTGGGAAGTGACCCCTAATCCAATCCAACCGACCGGCTCAACACTTTGGCCCGACCAGGACCAGGCCGCGCCCAGCAGAGTCCCAGGCCCCAGCCGAGCAGTCTAGCACCAGAATCAAGTCGCTCGGGCAAACGAGCTGATCTAACGATTCCGACTCGAGCAAGTTGATCAAAATAGCAGATAAGTCGGACAATGTCACTAAACCAAGGAAAACGCCCGAGCAGATTGGCAGTTGGCTCAATCCCAGTAAGGCCCCGGGCGCGCTAATAGGCACCCAAATCTAGTCGCTCAACCAGACGGACTCCTACGACAAATCTGACTTGACCAAGTTGCTTAAAATGGAAAACAAGTTGGACAATGTCACCAATCCAAGGAGAACGCCCGAGTGGAACCAGCCAGCGCCCGAGCCGAGTTCCAGGCCGCGCCGGAAGGCCCTATCGAGCAGACTAGCGCTGAATCCGAGTTGCTCGACCAGACGAACGAATCTCGCAAATCTGGCTCGACCAAAGTGATGGAAATGCTAAATGACTCGGACGATATCACTAGCCAAGCAAAACGCACGGGTGGGGTTGGCCGAGATAAGAACAAAACGACATTGGAGCTGCAAAAGGCCCCGCGCGCTGGGCCAAGTCGGTGGGCTTGAGTGTGGCGGTTTAGGAAGCTTCTAGAAGACTTGTTGGCCAAGTAAACTTGCTGGTTAAGTTTGCTTACAAACCAAGCAAAGTCGGTTTTAGGACATGTTTCCTAAAACCGTTTATGGGTCAACGTCAATTTGGAAACTTCGAAGCCCTAGAATTCTCTATAAATACAACCTCATATCAAGGGTTTCAATCATCCCATCAGAGCTGCATCCATCAGAGCTGCATCCATCCCTCAACGTGAAGATCATTCCATCGGCCAGAGCTTCCCTCCTCCTTCGTTCGGCAATAGAGAAGAAATCCCTCCTTTATTATTGTGTTTTGTTCTCATGACAATGTCTAGCTAAACTCATTATTCGGTTTAGGGTTTAATACATTGTGACGTTGTTTTTGAGACTTGTCGCTTAATGCTAATTTCGTTATTCTACTAGTTCTAGTGCTTAATCATCTCGGATTGAATTGTGAAGTTAAGTGGATACTTGGAATGGTAAAGCTTAACCGAACAATTCAACTCCTCTATTTACTGTTTGTTTGATACTAGACAGTTAGAACAAATAGTTGCACTAAATCAAATATATCTTGGAATGGAGTATTAGGTTTGCTAGAACTAGAATTCTATAACTCGGAAAGGAAGTAGATTGTGGTGTAGGCGCTCGGAAAGGCCATACTTTAGGTTACAACTTGGAATGAAAGTACCCCCACTTAGGAATTCGAAATCAGATAATTAGAAGTCGATGATAAGACAAGTCACAATTAGAAACCCCAGACCGAATATCCTCTCTTATTGATAACTCTCAGTTTATTTCCTATTTCTGCACTGTTTCCTAATCTCTCTCAACCCCAATTGTCTTTTCTTTTATAGAACAACAAGTAACCTCACCAGCTCCCTAGGGTTCGACCCTTGCTTGCCGCTATATTAGCCAAGAGTAAGGAAAACTATAAATTCAAATTTGCAGGTACCGACAACGCCTGTCAATAGCCAGAGCACAAGTCTAGCTTGGAGAACACACTGGCGCCTCTAAGCTCATCCAGCAGCTCGTCCACGGTTGGAATAGGGAAGCGGTCGCGCACGGTGATATCATTCAAGGCCCTATAGTCCACGCAAAACCTCCACGATCCATCCTTCTTCTTTACGAGCAACACCGGCGAGGAAAAGGCACTGGTGAGGGGTCTTATCACGCCCTCTTCGAGCATCTGCTGGATGAGCTTTTCAATCTCCCCTTTCTGGTAGTGAGGGTAATGGTACGGCCTAACATTGACGAGCCCAGCTTCTGGCTGCAGCGGGATGTGTTGATTGAATTGTCGAGGAGGTGGCAACCCAGTTGGTGTATCAAACACATTTGCATGTTGTTGGAAGGTATCCTTCAAGGCGGTTTCAAACGCAGGGTCAAGACCCTTGGGAATGCTCGACTCGGCTGGAGGCTCATAGTTTGCTTCTTAGGTCACCGTGAGTTGGTACATTGACACCACGCCCTTAACTCATAAGCACCTGCGAAGATGGCCCATGGTGATTTGCGCCAGCTCCCCATGTTGTCTCATTCCTCGTAACATCACTTTTTCCCCTCGGTACTCGAGGCTCATCCACATCTCTTTATAGTCGAACAGAGTCAGCCCTATGTCTGCGAGTGATGGACCATAATTGTATGAATCATAAACACAGTTAAACTCACCAAATTAGACTGTTTGTCTATTTACCTTTTGCTTGTTAGTTCCGATATTTATCTACAGGGTATTTTGGAGTCTAGAGAGAATACAGGCTAAGGAGGAGTTTTAAAGCTGAAAATGAATTACGAGTCAGGACACGACCAGATTCCGACTGTACAACTTTCTTGGAACCGACTTGGAATCATTCAAATATGCTAGAACAGTCGGCGTTTGGACAAGAACGCAATGCAAAGGCACCATGCCCGGTAAAAACCAAACAAGGGCAATTTCAGCCGATTTGGGATTTCGACCATGTTCCAAGCAGAATTTGGCTTAGGTTCCTTCTTGAGATCATCTTAGAATGACATTTTCATTCAGAATACACTCTCCAAAATCCGAGAAGCTCCGGTCAAATTCCGGTCAAACCGATGGCTTTTGAGAAACAAATATCTTCCGATGGCTTTTGGAGTGGTGACTCACCCCGATGGCTTTTGCTCTCCTTATGCCATGTGTTGAGATCTCAAGCCACAAGCCTCTCCTCCCTTGACAAGTGTATGGCTCTCCTTGCGTCCCTTAGCATATAAATAGACATCTTCTCTTCACTTGTAAATCATCCACAAATTCATCCACAATTCCAACATCCCACAATCCACAAGTTACTTATCCCTCTAGATTTTGGCACTTTTGTAAGCTTTGTTTGAAATCTATAATACTCCTGTTGGTTCTTGAGTATTCTAGTAGTCTTTGAGAATACTCCTGTTGGTTCTTGAGTATTCTCCTTTACTTACTGTCTTTCAAAAACCCTCGAGTACTTAGCTATGGTATCCACCTCTATGGATATTCGTAGCTAAACTCTTCATTCGGTTGAAGGGGTGTACTTGTATCATAAAATGTTTTAGGCTATACTCTTAGTGCCTCTTCTTTGTGTTCAAAACTTGTTCAATGTGCCATATATTAGGTCAGAACATCCAAGGTTGAGTGGATACTTGAAATGGCAAAACTCTTCCGTGGGGGTTCGTGAACATACTCGGGTAAGTGGATGCTTGAAATGGCAAAGCTTATCTGAGGAGTTCGACCTCTCTAAAACACAATTTGGTTTGATCGGAAATGATTGATCAAATGGATGCACATAGGCTAGTATACCTTGAAATGAGGTGCTAGTCTAAATAGAACAAGTGCTCTACGACCTTGAAATGGGCTAGACAGTGTGGCAAATCGAGCGCTTGAAATGGCCTTGATACACGTTTGAATACTTAGCAGGATCACTAAAGGTCAATGATAAACATGCTATGATACAAGGCCCCTGAAACCGAATGCTTTCCTTAGATTAAAACACTACCTGCACTTACTTTCTTAGTATAAACTGCCCTTTCAACTGCTGACGTTCCGCAAGACTTTCCGATCACGCAACAACCGCTGTAAGTCTTCTTTTTACTTTCAGTATTTACTTTTATGTCATTTACTTTTCCGCACTAAAAACCAAAACCAACCAACCAATCACTTAGCTGTTAGTAGTAAAACCTCAATCAACCAAAAAACACGCTCCCCCGCTGTACGATCCCTCAAAGAACAACTTATCCCCCTAATTCCCTTGGGTTCGACCCCTACTTACCACTTGCTACCCAGTAGTGAAGTCGCGAGTAGCGGACTTATAAATTTATTTGTACATTTGCTCTGACGACAAGCATCTGTCAAATTGGCGCCGTTGCCGGGGAATTAGCCGTCGGATTAGTTGTTCTTTCCTTTCCCTTCTCGTTTCTTCATCACGCTACACACTATGTATGCATGGACAACACGATATCTTCCTCTGTTCGGAGGTACGGAAGGAGAAACCGACAGAACCATGGGAACTGGACCCAAGCCCATCATCCCCCAAAAAACACAGGAAGAGTCAAAGCAAGAATCAAGGTTGGCGCAATAAAGAAGTACGACCTGAGCCACCCATGGGATCCAAACCAGTGATCCAGGAATGAGGTACTGTCGAGCCAACGACGTTAAACAAAGGCACTGGTCGGGAGGTAACCCGACACCTATCTTACTTTCAGTACTTTTATTTTCTGTCATTTAGTTTTTTCTCCAATAAGTCGCTCTCACCCACTTGGTGCATAGAATGAAATGACTATTCAGGAATCGGTTATGGGTGCAACATCAAGCCAGTCAGGCCTATGCCAAGAGTTCAAAGCCCCTGCCGAACTCCCTCGATTATCCAGCCTCGAGCCATGTCGTTCACTCGACACCTTAAAGGGAGTTCTGTTTTTCCCTTTTCCTTAATATCATTTCCTTCTCGTATAATACCTGCTTGCATGGCTTTTGAACTAAGTCATTTCGTAAAGAATGCCTTCGTTCAAAAGTGTGGGGTGAGAACCACCTGTGTACATTAGTTAAATAACATATTTTTCTTTTTTAATATTATCTTTTTAAAAATATGAACTTGAGAATGTGAAAAAGATAGATCATAATTCATGCATTTACCTTGTGAAAATTCAACTGTTTAAAAACTTAGAATGTAACTTCTCATTTGTCCCTTTGTGCTGAGATAAACTAGGGATGTGGAGTTGATAGAAACTGCCCTAGAGGGGCTTGGCAAGCACTCAAAGCACTGAATTTCGCTATATGGTTTTCGAAGTCAGTAGAGGCTGCACTTCGGGTTTCAGAGAAGATTGAAGTCATCTCCGCCATGCAGCGTTTATGCAAAAAAAAAAGGCGGGACGGGAATCAAACCGTCCTATCTCTAGTCCTAATAGCCGGGAAAATAAATGAGCGACCCTCATTTTGACTCGCGCAAAACGGCAAGGATGAGAGAGAGCGGGGAGGTATTTCCATATGCTTGCGGGCGATGATTGGACCTCCCAAAAAGGCTTCAGAAAATGGACTAGCAAGCCACAAAAAGGCAGGCCACAAAAAGGCAAAAGCTCAAAGAAGCAAAAGCTCAAAGAAGCAAAAGCTCAAAGAGCTAATCAAAGGCCAAAGGCCAAAATTGTGAAGGTTTTAACCGAACAAAAGTGAAGAACTCAAAGAGTCAAATCAAAGGCCAAAGGCCGATTCACTACAAAAAAAGGTTGTCCCTCGCCAAAAAGAAATCAAAAGGCTCAACTCAGTGAAACCCGAACCGAATCACGTGCTAGAGAAAACTACAAGGAAACCATATAGTGCAAGACGGTCCCGAGAATGCAGTCCAGGATCCTGAAAAGGGCTATCTCCCGAAACATCCAAATTAATTTGCATCTCGGCACGAAGGTACAAGTATCAAGTTTCTTCTATTTATTTACACGGTTTAATTTGGTAATAAGTAAGTAATGCATGAATTAGGATAAATCTAGTCCCACAGTCTAACTTTCATATTTTAAAAGCTTACTTAGATAGTGTGTGCCGCCCTTTAATAGCATTGTTCGAGACGAACAACTAAAAGTGTGGGGTGATCTGATGGACCATAATTGTATGAAGCATAAACACAGTTAAACCCACCAAATTAGACTGTTTGTCTATTTAACTTTTGCTTGTTAGTTCCGATATTTATCTACAGGGTATTTTAGAGTCTAGAGAGAATACACGCTAAGGAGGAGTTTTAAAGCTGAAAATGAATTACGAGTCAGGACACGACCAGATTCCGACTGTACAACTTTCTTGGAACCGACTTGGAATCATTCAAATATGCTAGAACAGTCGGCGTTTGGACAAGAACGCAATGCAAAGGCACCAAGCCCGGTAAAAACCAAACAAGGGCAATTTCAGCCGATTTGGGATTTCGACCATGTTCCAAGCAGAATTTGGCTTAGGTTCCTTCTTGAGATCATCTTAGAATGACATTTTCATTCAGAATACACTCTCCAAAATCCGAGAAGCTCCGGTCAAACCGATGGCTTTTGAGAAACAAATATCTTCCGATGGCTTTTGGAGTGGTGACTCACCCCGATGGCTTTTGCTCTCCTTATGCCATGTGTTGAGATCTCAAGCCACAAGCCTCTCCTCCCTTGACAAGTGTATGGCTCTCCTTGCGTCCCTTAGCCTATAAATAGACATCTTCTCTTCACTTGTAAATCATCCACAAATCCATCCACAATTCCAACATCCCACAATCCACAAGTTACTTATCTCTCTAGATTTTGGCACTTTTGTAAGCTTTGTTTGGAATCTATAATACTCCTGTTGGTTCTTGAGTATTCTAGTAGTCTTTGAGAATACTCCTGTTGGTTCTTGAGTATTCTCCTTTACTTACTGTCTTTCAAAAACCCTCGAGTACTTAGCTATGGTATCCACCTCTATGGATATTCGTAGCTAAACTCTTCATTCGGTTGAAGGGGTGTACTTGTATCATAAAATGTTTTAGGCTATACTCTTAGTGCCTCTTCTTTGTGTTCAAAACTTGTTCTATGTGCCATATATTAGGTCAGAACTTCCAAGGTTGAGTGGATGCTTGAAATGGCAAAACTCTTCCGTGGGGGTTCGTGAACATACTCGGGTAAGTGGATGCTTGAAATGGCAAAGCTTATCTGAGGAGTTCGACCTCTCTAAAACACCATTTGGTTTGATCGGAAATGATTGATCAAATGGATGCACATAGGCTAGTATACCTTGAAATGGGGTGCTAGTCTAAATAGAACAAGTGCTCTACGACCTTGAAATGGGCTAGACAGTGTGGCAAATCGAGCACTTGAAATGGCCTTGATACACGTTTGAATACTTAGCAGGATCACTAAAGGTCAATGATAAACATGCTATGATACAAGGCCCCCGAAACCGAATGCTTTCCTTAGATTAAAACACTACCTGCACTTACTTCCTTAGTATAAACTGCCCTTTCAACTGCTGACGTTCCGCAAGACTTGCCGATCACGCAACAACCGCTGTAAGTCTTCTTTTTACTTTCAGTATTTACTTTTATGTCATTTACTTTTCCGCACTAAAAACCAAAACCAACCAACCAATCACTTAGCTGTTAGTAGTAAAACCTCAATCAACCAAAAAACACGCTCCCCCGCTGTAGGATCCCTCAAAGAACAACTTATCCCCCTAATTCCCTTGGGTTCGACCCCTACTTACCACTTGCTACCCAGTAGTTAAGTCGCGAGTAGCGGACTTATAAATTTATTTGTACATTTGCTCTGACGACAAGCATCTGTCACCTACCGTCACACTCATGTACTGCGCTGATCGACTTCGATGCCAAGGTGCCTGGCCACTCTCGTCTGTAAGAAGTTATGAGTCGACCCGCTATCGATGAGGACCACCACTGCCTTCCCTTCGATAGACCCGACAATGCATAGTGTGCTGGGTACGAACTGTCCCTGCAATGCATGATACGAAATGGTCGTAATGGGGTTGTGGTCGGTTGTCACCTCTCCTTTATGTGCTTCAAGTCGCTCCTCCGGCGTTACTAACCCATCATCTAGGGCCTCGTCTGGGCAGTCATCATCACCTTCTTGCATCACAAGGCACTGGAACTTGGGTCTACAACGGTGTCCCGGTACAAATCTCTCATCGCAATTATAGCATAACCCCTTTTCTCTCCTTGCCGCCATCTGTGTTGGAGTGAGCTTCTTATGGGGTAGGTTACTAAAACCCTGTCTGGTGTGGTTCTTCGTCTCAGCAGCTGCACCGTCGAGGTTGGTACTTGACGGAGCCCACTGCACTGTCGTTAAGGTGCAATGTTCTCTGTGCAAAATAAATTTATATTTTCCGCTACTCGCGACTACACTACTGGGTAGTAAGTGGTAAGTAGGGGTCGAACCCAAGGGAATTAGGGGGATAATTGTTCTTTGAGGGGATTATTCAGCGGGAGGGCGTGTTTTAGGTTGGTTGGTTGGTTTTAAAGCTACCAGCTAAGTGATTGATTGGTTGGTTGGTTGGTTTTAGTACTGGAAAGTAACTGATAATTATTACAATTAAAAGAAAGCGTTCGGTTTCAGGGGCCTTGTATTATATCCTGTTTATCATTGACCCTTAGTGAATCTTCTAAGTATTCAAACGTGTATCAAGGCCTTTTCCGGCGCTCGATTTGCCACACTGTCTAGTCTTTTGCAAAAGTGTTCGAAAGTGAATCAAGGCCATTTCAAGCACTCGACTTGCAACACTGTCTAATCTTTTGCAAAAAACGTAAAGCCCTTGTTCTACTTAGACTAGCACCCCATTTCAAGGTATACTAGCCTATGTGCATCCATTTTGGGTTGTCTTTTTCGATTTACCCAAAATGGTGTTTGAGAGAGATCAAACTCTTCAGATAAGCTTTGCCATTTCAAGCATCCACTTACCCGAGTATGTTTACGAGCTTCCACAGAAGAGCTTTGCCATTTCAAGCATCCACTCAACCTTGGAAGTTCTGATCTAATATAGGGCACATAGAACAAGTTTTGAATACAAAGACGAGACACTAAATTAATAGTCTAAAACATTTTATAATACAAGTCCACCCCTTCTACCGAACGACTAGTTTAGCTACTATTTATCGCGCTAAACATTATAACTAAGGAATTGGAAATTAAAGACGGTAAATAAATATTAAAATACTTACAACCGTTGAAGCGCCAAGGGAGCAATCTTTTATTTCCAAAGCCAAACTTACAAAACTTAGAGAGATAAGTGATTTATGATTTTTGGATGATACAAATGAGAGGAGAATGGCTTGTATTTATAGCCAAAGGGAGGAGAAATGGAGGGTGGAGATGGCTTCCATGTGTTTTTGATCCAAGGGAGGAGGAGGAGGAGGTGAAGATGTGGTGGAGGAGCCACCACATGGCAAGCTTTCCATGGAGGAGCAAAAGCCGCCGGTCACCATGAGGGGAGGAGCCGCCGGTGGCCGGTCACCATGAGGGGAGGAGCTCCTCCCTTGGCCACCTCCTCTTCAAGTGGTCGGTCACCTTGGTCCATGAGTGCATTTTGACAGTTTTGTGCAGTCTTTTCACAAAACTATCAGTCCAGTTTCGCTCCGTCTGACTTTGATTCCTCTTTTGCTTAATTTGTTATGAGTGATTCAACGTCAGGATCCTTGATATTTCTTCAGTCGGCATATGATCTTGACCTTGGAATGACTCGTAACATCTTTTATGCTTTAGAAGCTCCTCTTTAGCATATATTCTCTCTAAGCTCTGAAATACCCTGTAGAAATATATCGGAACTAACAAGCAAAAGTTAAATAGACCAACAGTCTAATTTAGTGGGTTTTACTGTATTTTTGATTCGTATAATTATGGTCCATCAGTACTTAAGGTCGACCTTGGTGGCGCGCTCCTCGCACTCCAGCTTCGATATAACTAAATCTTTTGGTCAATCACCTTGGACATGTCCATGGCCTTCCGCAAGTTCTGCGGCTCCCATAGGACCAGTTCCTGCTGTATCTCGGGTCGCAGTCCTCCCACAAAGATGCTAAGCAAGTTCTCAGCTGAGAACCTCGGAGACTCGAATGCAGTGAAGTAAGTTCCCACCGAACTTGTCTGCCAAAGCATACTCAGGCTCACCTTAACGTTAGAGTAAGGTGATGGTCCAAATCTCTTTGTGATATCGCATCGAAAAGCCTCTCAATCTGACAGTTGCTGAGGGGTATACATCCACTCATACCACTCCAAAGCTTCACCACCGAGGTAGAACGGTGCAACAATCATTTTCTGCTCCATCGGTACACCTTGATGCTCAAAGTAGCGCTGCATTTGGAACGCCCAGCCAGTCACCGCCTCTCCTCTGAAGATAGGTACATCAATCCTTGGTAGCTTGGGCGCGGAGTAGACTTGCACGTCGTTGTTTGCAACCTGGGACGAGGGTGTGTGGTTTAGGACCAGTTGCTGCATCGGAGGAGTCAGTGGTGTTGGAAGGAGGGGCGATAAATCTCCAGGTGACTGCACCTGCATGTTCTGCAGCGGCTGCTTCTCAGCTTGTCGTTCAGCTATCCGGCCTTCTTGGAGCTTCTCAAGAACACTAAAAATGCGTTCTAAGCTGGAAGCCGTTCGTTCATTCACCAGAGACTGGTTATGAACCATTCCTTCCACAGTCACGGTCCTGGTGTTCAGCTCTGCTAGACTCTGGTGGATGGCAGCCATAGCTGCGGTATCGGCGGTCTGAGACCGGGTTTTAGGCATCGTTGCTAGCTTCAACTCTCGATGAAAAAAGCACCAGTGTTGCTGGCGGGTCTGACAAATGTGACTAAGAAGGCAATGTGAGGGAGATAGAGAATAGAGGAGAAGGAAGTTGGACAATTGTTTTGTTATTGATTTCAGTAAAAGGGTTTCCCCTTTATACAACTCCACGCATGACAGCTGCCCCTTATTCTCTCACCTCTAACGGCTCATTAATGCGTATTTCCTTGCTGAGATTCTTTGACGAATCCGTTATGCGCAGTCCAGTTCATACGTGTCGGCAGGTAATTGCTTGGTGGGAATCCTCTACCTTTCGCTTCAGCGTGGGTTTGCAATCTCCTTACTGGGCTGGCAGGTGTCTCGGCCCAAGTCCCCAATCTCCCTTTGGCCTGTATCAGGGGAGTAGTCCATAAATCTTCCGAATTTTGAATATAGCAAGTTAGAATGTTAGAGTGATTAATACTCCTTCAAGCGAAAAGAGGTACGAAATCTAATTTTGAAACTTGATATTGGTTTTATTGGTAGAAGTAAAATTAAAGACTGAAGATGTTGCTAGAGTTGCTAAGAGTTGTTGTCCTTTTGATGAATGGAAGTCATTTGCTTGTGCCGAAGACCAATCTGCAAAATCGAGAATTCTATTGTTATGGAACGCCACTGAGTTTAATGTCACATTTTTGTACTCCAATAGTGAGGTGTTGAATTTATGTCTGACTTATATTGTTAACTAGACAAGTGACCATGGATGAAGTAGCAGAAATTTTTCACAATCTGCCCAACAGTTAAGCCGCCAGGCCATGTGGTTTTAATGTCGAAAGCTTCTTGGTCTAATTTTGGCAGGGTTGTGCTAAATGCGGTTCAATGGTTTTTTGTGGATGGTAGAATGCCGCAAGGTGTAAACTACGCCTACCTTGTCTTGATTCCTAAACTAAAAAATCCTAGCTCCCCACAAGACAATTGACGCGCGTCGTCTGACGCGTCAAACTTAAATTTATATTTTCCTATTGACTGCTAGTGTAGTGCCAAGTAGGGTTGAATCCAAGAGAGCTAATTATTGAAGCTGTAAATGTAACCAATGAAAATGTGGTTTTTTTGTGAGTGTGAGAGCACAAGAGAACACGAAGAAGGGTTTTTTCTATCAGAGACAAATTTCAGCCTAGGGTTTTCACTTGTGACATGTTCATCATTGACAACTAATAATCATAAATCTTGTATATAAGCGTGGCTAATCTGACAAAGGTAACAACCTAAAGTATCCCGGCAAACGTGATACACCACAACCTACTCCGGCAAAGGTAATAGGCTTCTAGTTCAACTAAGCACAATATTCCGGAAAAGGTAATATTAAACCTAGGTGTTACGATCTACCTTTACGGCAAAGTTTCTAGTAGATATTAACGGTAAGAATTTGTTGTTAAATTAAGCTTTACGACAAAGTTTCCACTTAATCTAAGAATTCAATTCATGCGATGAAGAACAAGAACAAGAACTAGGAAAACAAGAATTAAGCATTACGTAAAAAGAGTCTCAAAACATATTGTCACAAGATCAAAACCCCAAACTGATACGGAAATCTAGCTACTTATATCCATGAAGATAAAACACAAATATATTTGGACGATGAAGAAGTAGAAATCACTTAGTCTCTTCGGAAGCTTTGCGTTCTTGGTCTTCTTCAGAGTCGTCGCAAGCTTAATGGTTGAATTCTTTCTCCAAAGCCCTAATATATACTTTTGATTGGGTTCCAAATATGTTTTTGGGCCTAATTTCCACATTTCGGATCTGCTGACATCATCATTGCACGTTGATAACGTCATCACTGCGGACTGTGTACCTATTAGCGGTGCGGACCACGTTCATTTTATCGACGCGGACTGCGTACTTATAATGCACCTGGCCTGTGATCCTCTCGGAGACACGGCGCACTTCCCTCATTCTGTGTGCCAGTTTTAACATCACTCTTGATTCGACCATCTAAACGACCTCGGCTGCTCTTGGTATGAACTAAAAAGTTGTAGAGAATTGAGTCAACTACGCTACGGCATCTAGCTCATATTTTTCAGATTAGTCGACAACTCCCAGAACTCCGTCAAAGCTTCAAAGGTCTGTCTGCCATTGTGGTGTTTTTGGCACGAAACGCGGTCTTTTACTGCGTCTTTTCTCCTAGAGCTTCTGAAACATCTGAAATGAAAAACCATACTACAAAGTAAATGTTCGAATGTAAATGTGTCGAATTAAATGGAATTAGTTAGTTCGACAAGTCCTATAAATACGACTCATCAACTCTAAGCCTATTAGCTGTTTTATCCTCTATTCTTGTAATAGGCTGAAGCTGGTGTTACATTATTTAATTGGGAGTTCGCAATTAGCTTTAAATCTCGACGGGAATATAGTTCACAATATTTTCCTAGCCCAAGATTTGATGGTCCATTTCAACAGAAAGAATATGAGCAGTAGATGTATCTTAAAGGTTGCCATTTGTAAGGCTTATGACAAGGTCGATTGGGTTTCTTAAGGGATATTATGAGGTTATTTACTTTTCCAATTATACACACTAAATGGATTATGGGGTGCGTAACTTCTACTAGATTCTCAATTTTATCGAACGAAATGTTGGAAGATTACTTTGAGAGTTCAAGGGGTCTCCTTCAAGAAGACCATTTCTCCCCTTTCTTATTCACCATTGTTGTTGGACCCTTTGTATTTTGATGATAACAAACACTTAACTAATAATTCACTTGAGTGTGCAGAAATCACTGTCTGACAGGGAAGCTTGCTGGACATCTCTGAGAGAGAGCAGAGCTGCGAGAGAGATGCGATCTGTCCGAGAGACAAACCGACTTATGACGAGATCAGATCGGCGAGAATATTCTAGATACAAATCAGGAGATATTCGAGTATATATGCTGGATAATTGACGAGAAGAATTAACATCGGGATATATGAATCAGTATATACGATGAGAAGATCAAAGCCAGAATAGGAAGGGAAATATGTGATGTGGTTAAGATATGGAAATATCTTAACCATATCATATCTGCTGGATAGCAATCAGATATCTGATGGAGATCAATATCAGCCGACTTGAAGACACTATAAAGAGGAGGAGAAGTCTTCATTATTAGGTTCGGCTTTTTGGAGATAGCGATCGGAGATTGAAGAGTGATCAATTCCGGAGCTGACAAGGTTCTGCTGTGTGCGGACAAGACGATCGTGTTAGTTGATCCTTCGAATTGAGTAGTTCTGTTAGTTGTCACTGCGTGAGACAAGTGTAACAAACTGCAAGCATATTCCTTTATCAATAACACGGATCTTGAAGTCCTTCTGGAACTGTCCAGAAGGCAAAGTGGTTTTCAGCCTGCTGCAAAGGTTGCAGTAAGGTTTCCACTATAAATCTGTGAGTCTTTACTTTCCGTATAATTTCATGTGTTAAAGTAAATTTCCGCTGCCACCTGTCTGAGGGATACCACTCTGGGATCTCCCTCACATAGTTGGCTAACCTAACGATCCAACAATTGGTATCAGAGTCCGGCTCTAGATTGTGTGTTAGCCTTTGCAGGAAATCATGTCTGGTGGAAACGATTCGTTCTGGAAGCCGCCACTGCTCAGCTCGGGAGAGTACGACTGGTGGAAGGATCAGTTCGAAGCTCATGTCTGTTCCCTGGATGGGAAGCTGTGGCGTGTGTTTGAAAAGGGCAACTTCCCTATTCTGGATGTGACAGATCCCGCCAATCCGAAAGAAAAGGGGAAAGACGATTACACCGAAGCTGATTACAAAGCCCTCCAACAGAATGCCAGGGCCAAAAAAGTTTTAAACATGGCCCTCTCACCGGGAGATCAAGTAAAGATGGCTGTTTACAAGACTGCCAAAGAACAGTGGGATGGCCTTGCTAGACTTTACGAGGGAAATGAGGACATAAAGAGGAACCGAATTCTAGCAGCCACAAAGGACTACGAAACAGTCGAGCAACGCAAGGATGAATCCCTGGAGGATTTCTACACCAGATTCCAAGTAATCATCGCACAGCTGAACTCCCTTGATGAGAAACTCCCACAGTGGAAGATAACCCATCAGTTCATGCAAGCTCTCAGCCCCAAGTAGGATACAGTGACTACAGCCCTTCAGGCTCAAAAGGGAATCAAAGACATCACCCTGGAAGAGCTTGTGGCGAACCTACAAAGCCAAGATGGGATATCAGAGAGAAAGATGGCCAGGAGACAAGCTGGAAAATCTCATGCCATAGCACTGAAAGTGGAGAAGGCCTTAGATATAGCCCAAGTAAGCCTGCCATCCAAAGGTGAGGACGAGGAGATAGCTCTTCTCTCAAGAGCCTTCAAAATGGCAACCACAGGAAGAACACAAAACAGAGGTGCCTCTGGCGGGGGACGAAACAACCAAAGAGGGAACAAAGGAACTGCCTCAGAGGAAAGCAAGGCAAAAACAGGAACAAAGGAAGAAAGAACTTGTTATCACTGCCAGAAAAAGGGACATCTTGCTAAAGATTGCTACAGCAAGAAGAAGGGTGAACCACCTGCCCCGAAGGAAGCTCAAGCCATGTTCGCTGCCTGGGATGACTCGGACGAGGAACACAGCGACAGAAGGCGAGCCAAGGAGCCTTGTCTGATGGCAAGATCCACGAACGATGAGGTAAATGAATCTGATTCTTTTATCGATGAAGTCTTCAGTGAATCTGATTTTGCAGAAACTATTGCCGAACTGCTAAAGAAGATCACAAGCCTTAAGGAACAGCTTGAGATCATGAAAGATGAACATGAAGATGACATGGAAAACAACCGCCTCTGGTCAACTAAAGCTATGCGACTCGAGAGAGAAATAAAGGAACACGTCTGCAAATGTCACACTTGTGACGATAGAGACACGGAAATAAACAGGTTGAGTAATGATCTGAGGTGCATGAAAATTGATGACACCAGGCCGACAGAAGTCAGAACCAAGATGGTAGGATCAGTTGAAGAATCCGTCAGGATCCAGCTAGATAACGAGGAACTCCGTCAGACAGTCGCAGATCTCAGACAAAAGGAGACGGAAAGAAAGAAGATCTGGCTACGTGAACTAGAAGCCAAGAAGGTTGAAGAAGTAAGACAGGACTACAAAAGGAAGTTTGCCAGACCTGGACTAGGGTATATGGAGGAGACCGACAAAGAGGAAGAAAACAGAAGGATTGCTAAAGGAAAGGAAGTGATGACGGAAGTTGGCGAGAGCTCGTACCAGGCGAAAAATCCGGAAGTCGCCAGACAGTCGGAAGGAACAGGTACATCTCCAAAAGAAAGCCATCTCTATGACAGAGACTCAGTACCCTTCAAGGCTGGGAAAGCCTTCGAAATTTGGAAGAAGATGAGCTCCAATCCTCAACCTTTCACTCTTGATCCTCACGCCCAAAGAAATAGGAGACCCATCCCCTTAGAAAGGAATAAGAAAACCGGGGTCCTCTACTATCGAGTCTGCTGGAACTGTGGTCACACTGGTCACTACAGATCGGACTGTAAGGAACTGAAAAATGCCAACGAGAGGTATCACAGTCATCAGAAGGAAGCTCCCCCCCACAGCAGGAGCGACAGAGGTGAATGGACTCGCACCTACCACGACACAGCCACCTACGGACGACCTAGGAGAACTCCCAGGAAGAAAATCAATCTCACTGATGATAACGATTTGCGTCCTCTAAAGTTTCCTTCTGTTGTTAAAACTGCTCCAAAGCCCAGTAAGCCCAAGCTTATCTGGGTTCGTAAAAACTGATTTCTCTCTTCCAGGACGGAGTGAGGAGCAAGCCATGGTATCTGGACAGCGGATGCTCCAAACATATGATAGGAGATCCAGGATGGTTCATCTCACTCCAAGCCTACTCCGGAGGAAGCATCATCTTCGAAAACAAGAGCACAGGTAAAGTCATTGCAACAGGAGAGGAAGAATTTCAGAAACAATCAAAGTTCGACAAGTCAGTCTGGTTGAGAACCTGAACTACAACCTATTGAGCATATCGCAATTATGTCAACATGGTAAAAATCAAGTTATATTCAACTCTAATGACTGCTTTGTGAAGTGCATTGAGACAGGAAAGGTAATTCTTAGAGGCGTCCGTGAAAATCAAATATACACAGTGGACCCAGAGTTCGTCCCTGAAGAAGAGTTGTGCCTGGCTAGCATCACTGTCGACACACTACTGTGGCACAAAAGGTTTGGACATGCAAGCACGAGGCTGAGTCATAAGCTACATCAGAGCGAGCTGGTGATCGGGTTACCCAAGGTAGAGAGCTCAATTGATCAGGTGTGCAGTGCATGTGCCATAGGTAAGCAAGTACGTACCTCGTTCAAGTCAAAACAATCAGTAAGTACGTCAGGTCCTCTTGACATGATCCACATGGATCTCTGCGGCCCAGTGAATGTCGTCAGTCGCGGAGGTAACATGTATATATTAGTCGTCGTGGACGACTACTCCAGGTACACTTGGACCATTTTCCTGTGCTCTAAAGATGAAACATATTCTGAATTTGTCTCATGGATGAAACTGATTGAAAATAAATTGAGCAAGAAGTTAGTATCCATTCGTACTGACAACGGAACCGAGTTCCGGAATTCCCAGTTTCTCTCCCTGTGCAGGAATGCTGGAATTGATCACCACTTCTCAGCACCACAAACTCCTCAGCAGAATGGGGTGGTAGAGAGAAAGAATAGGACGTTGGAAGACATGTCCAGAACAATGTTGATTGCCAGTGGCGTTCCCAAGGGGTTCTGGGCAGAGGCTGTGCATGCGGCCAGCCACATACTGAACCGAGCATCTCTACGTTTTCTGATAGGAAAAACACCGTATGAGCTGCTGCGGGGAAGAAAACCTAACATTGGCTATTTGAGAGTGTTTGGCTGCAGGTGTTACGTTCATAATAATGGAAAGGACAATCTGGGAAAGTTCGACCCAAGGAGCGATGAAGGTGTGTTCATAGGATATTCAAGCCATAGCAGAGCCTACACGGTGTACAACCTAAGGATGGAACGGGTGGAGGAGAGCATCCACGTAACCTTTGATGATGGCGCCATGACAGGACATCTAGTAAAAGATCCTTCATCACAGGATGACGGAGAACTTCAGTTCACAGATAGAGCTGACCCCGACCAGGAACCTGCTCAAAGTGGAGTCATAGCACCAGTTCAAGTGACTGCTCAGGGAGCCGGCCAGGAACCTGCAGATGCTCAAGCAGAGCTGCCCGCCCAAGAACTTGTTCCTAATGCCCCTGTGACAGACATCATTGCTGAGGCTCACCACGAAGAGGCGACTGGCAACAATCCCCCGCCTACAGGTACAGCGGAGGAACCCAGAACTACAAGGAGCGGAAGAGTTATCCAGCCCCCAGCCAGGATGAGGGACTACCAGTGCTACACATCGCAGGATCAAGTAAGTCTGTACGACCTATGCCATTTCTGTGTATTTGCGTCTTTTGTCTCTGTTACAGAACCAAGGACAATAGCTGAAGCATTGAAGGATCCGGAATGGGTAAATGCCATGCAAGAAGAACTCCATCAGTTCGAGAGGAATAAGGTATGGCGACTGGTCCCTAGACCGAAGGACAAGAACGTGATTGGAACTAAGTGGGTCTTTCGCAACAAGATGGACGATAAAGGAGTCGTTGTAAGGAACAAAGCCCGCCTGGTAGTCAAAGGATACAACCAACAAGAGGGGATAGACTACGATGAAACTTTCGCCCCAGTTGCAAGGTTAGAAGCAATCAGATTACTAATTGCTTATTCAACTTACCATGGTTTTGTTCTACAGCAAATGGATGTGAAAACGGCCTTCTTGAACGGAGTTCTAAAGGAGGAGGTATATGTGAGCCAGACACCTGGGTTCGAGGATCACACTCACCCGGATCATGTCCACATCCTCGAGAATGCACTATACGGGCTGAAGCAAGCTCCTCGTGCCTGGTATGAGAGGCTGTCACAATTCCTACTATCCCACGGGTATACCAGAGGAGAGGTGGAAAAAACTCTCTTCCTTCTGAAGGAAGGGAAAGACACTCTGGTGGTGCAGGTATATGTGGATGACATCATCTTTGGTTCAACTAACTCCAAACTTGTCAAGCAGTTCACAGAATTGATGTCAAGCGAGTTCGAGATGAGCATGGTGGGAGAACTCAAGTACTTCCTTGGTCTTCAAGTTACTCAAGCGGAGGATGGCACCAGAATCCATCAACAGAAGTACATAAAGGAGATTCTGAAGAAGTTTGGGATGGATTCCGCCAAGACATGTGCCACACCGATGTCCCCAAACGACGCCCTGACGAAGGACGAATCCTCACCCCGAGTAGATCCAACTCTGTACAGGGGAATGATTGGTTCGCTACTATATCTCACTGCTAGCAGACCCAATATCTTATTCAGTGTTTGTCTGTGTGCAAGGTTTCAGGCTGATCCCAGGGAAACCCATGTGAAAGCTGTAAAGAGGATATTGAGATATCTGAAGGGAACAGATGACTTGTGCCTGTTTTATCCAAGGGGAGGTGAATTACGGCTGGAAGCATATACTGACGCAGATTACACTGGGTGCAAAACAGACAGGAAGTCCACGTCAGGGATGGCTCAATATCTTGGACCATGTCTCATCTCTTGGGCTTCAAAGAAGCAGTCCTCAATTGCTCTCTCCACCGCTGAGGCAGAATATATTGCCGCTGCTGCTTGCTGTGCGCAGTTGCTGTGGATCAAGCAACAGCTAAGTGATTATGGTGTTATTACAAATTGTGCTAAGATTTTGTGTGATAACACTAGTGCTATTAACATCTCTAAAAATCCAGTGCAGTTCTCACGCACTAAGCACATTGAAATCCGATATCACTTCCTACGAGACTGTGTAGAAAAGGGAACAATTGAAATGGAATATTGTAGAACTGAGGAACAGATTGCAAACATATTCACAAAAGCTTTGCACAGAGAACCCTACGAGAAACTGAGGCTCGAACTAGGTATGGTTTCTCTCCCTTAAAGCTATGCTCAAATATTGCTCCCTCAGTGATTGGCTAGACTAGATGCATATAAGTCACGTCTGATGGAGAGCCTAACATGAATGTTCTGTGCTAGTGAAAAAGTAAGTTGTGTTCATAATGTAGCCATGCATGCTTGCTATGTGATTGATGACTGCATTAGGGACCGAAAAACATGAAATTCTGATCTCTTTCTGCCCAAAAGAGACCTCCATATTTGATCCCACACTATAAGCCAAGGAGGTACTCTAGACCAACCTTAGCCTACCTTCGTGTGGAACGCTCCTATGAGCCCGTCGAGATGTTCCTTTTCCGGAGTTCTTCCACATGAGGTACGAAGAAAATAAAATATGCTTGCAAATTTTCAACTTTTTTCTTGATTGTGTGTGGTGTTATTTGTACCATTCGGGTAAAGTTGCACACCATACCAAAATCTTGTGTACCCATGAGACAGTAAGACTGAGCTATCACCATGAACGAATCACCTTTGGCTGGGAAACAGTCCCTGTGCCAGGCAGGTACAAGTCCTCTGTTGAAGTTGGGGTAGCTTTGGGAAGAAGTAAAGTTAAAATTGAAAGGTGAACAGTCTCTGCAGCAGGGAGTTGTCGCGTCGGTTGCTTATGGGGCAACGCGCCTAATTACAGATGACACGTGTCCTTCAGTTGATTTGTTTTTGGCAAGGGTTTATTACGAAACCGCTTTTGGAAGGAAGGAAAAGATGGCAATTGCTAAATATTGAAGGCGGTGTATGTATTGGAAAGTGGCGACGTTTGGGGTTTCTGTTATCTCACAACCCCTAGGGTTTGCAAAGGATACTTAAGCAAGCAGACCGAGCGATATGTCTCATCACTCTCAGACTATTATTCTCTCTCTCAAAAATTTCAAAAGTTCAGAAATTCTCCATGGCATCTTCAAACCAAGTGGAGATGGCTGCAAAGTTGATCGCAAGTGGAGTCAACCCCCAAAACCTGGAGACCATTCTGCAGTCGGTCTCGCCCACTGGCTCCGTTCCGTCCAACTCGGCAGTAGCCGCAGATATGGTAAAATTAGAAGGACGGCTTGAGGATCTTCGTGCGGATTCCTCCTCCCTGCGCCATGTTAAGAAGGAGACCTCGATTGCTACCAGATCGGCAGGCAAACGAGCGAGGAAACCCGCTCCTCAATCCGCCAGGAAAGGTCAGAGATCTACCCGGACCTCCGCTCCGCCCGTTGAAGAGGAGGCCGAGTCAGATGGTAGTGCCGAAGAATCAGAAGATGCAGGGAAAAGGTTTGTGCAGGAGTTGGTGCTGAATAACGAGTGGATGTTGGCGAACGGTTTGGGAGAAGTTTTGGAACTCCTAGAGGCCCAAGGGTGGGGCGCTCTGTTTAAAAAGCCTGTTGTTGTTGATGAGAAGTTGGTGAGGGATTTTTATTCAAGAATGAAGCTGGTTGAAAAGGAAGAGGGAAAAGGTAACTTGAAGCTATCGGCTGTTGTCGGAGGTGAGGTGTACTCCGTGAGACTGAGGGAGTTGGCCACTGTTGTGGGGGTGCCCAAAGGCGGGTATGCCACTTACTCCAAAGGTACGTGGCCAGGCACCGTGGCTAAGGCAGAGGTATTTGAGCGTCTCGGGCTAGACCCCACAACAAAGGGACAAAGGGAAAACACTCACATGAATGTGCTCCCTAGGATTTTGCACAGAATACTCGTCTCAAATATCTCCCCGAGGAAGCACAAGCACAATCTGGTTACCTTCCAGGATCTACTGTTGGTCGATCAAATTATGCAGAGGAAGCCAGTGAATTTGGCATTTCAGATCATGAAGCATATGGAGAACAACAGGGACAACCCGTCAAATGGACTCCCCTTCCCAGGGTTTGTGAAAGAGATAATGAAGTATTGGGAGATTTACCATCCAAACTGGAAGCGAGTGCTTTCGTCTGCACTGAGTGATGAGCACCTTACCAAACTGGGGTTGGAGTACTCTGAGGGCGTTGGATGGACAGTTCCTGCTGTGGTGGATGAAGCTGATGATGAGGATGTCATTGAAGTGACTCCTCTTAATTATGCTGCTCCTGTCGGTGGTGACGAGGCAACCCCCTCTGAGGGCTTAAGTGAGATGCTGGCGCTGCTGAAAGTGCTTCGTGCAGAGCTGAAGGAGGTCAAATCAGAGTTGATAGAGGCAAAGATCGAGTTGGTGGACGTAAAGGAGAAGATGACTGCCTTGGAGTTGGCCATCACTGTTGATTCAGGTGCCATGTCGGTGGCAGTAGCAGGGTTCCCAGATCAGATGAAGGACCTTGCCGCAGTGATTGTTGAACAAATGAAGGCTTCGTTCACAATTGATGCCTCATCTTAACTGTCTCATGGAACCCCCATCCTTGCAATTCCCTCCCACATCTGCCCAACCCCACTCTTTTTGTTGAACTTGCTTTTGTTTTGAATTTCATGTTTAAGACTTCCATGCTTTTTGATTTCTCTGCCGCATGTGTGGTGTCTGAATGACACGCTTATGACTTGCCAGCATGAATGAAGTGTTTTCTTTCCATTACTCTGTGCTCTTATTTGCTTACCTTTTTGATGATGCCAAAAGGGGGAAAGAACTATATGAGCATTACACTAAGGGGGAATAACCGGTACCAAAGTTTGAGTGGATGTCTATCTGAGGGGGAACTATGCTAGCTAGACGTTAAATAAAATACTCAATGAGCATTACACTAAGGAGGAATAACCGGTACCAAAGTTTGAGTGGATGTCTATCTGAGCGGGAACTATGCTAGCTAGACGTTAAATAAAATACTCAGTGAATAAACTCTAAAACAGCTAGCTGTCCTAGGGAAACGATATGAAAATTCCATACCATAGCTACGTGTGATTTCTTATTTGTGAAGAAGTGTTTGTCATCATCAAAAAGGGGGAATTTGTTGGACCCTTTGTGTTTTGATGATAACAAACACTTAACTAATAATCCACTTGAGTGTGCAGAAATCACTGTCTGACAAGGAAGCTTGCTGGACATCTCTGAGAGAGAGCAGAGCTGCGAGAGAGATGCGATCTGTCCGAGAGACAAACCGACTTAAGACGAGATCAGATTGGCGAGAATATTCTAGATACAAATCAGGAGATATTCGAGTATATATGCTGGATAATTGACGAGAATAATTAACATCGGGATATATGAATCAGTATATACGATGAGAAGATCAAAGCCAGAATAGGAAGGGAAATATGTGATGGGGTTAAGATATGAAAATATTTTAACCATATCATATCTGCTGGATAGCAATCAGATATCTGATGGAGATTAATATCAGCCGACTTGAAGACACTATAAAGAGGAGGAGAAGTCTTCATTATTAGGTTCGGCTTTTTGGAGATAGCGATCGGAGATTGAAGAGTGATCAATTCCGGAGCTGACAAGGTGCTGCTGTGTGCGGACAAGACGATCGTGTTAGTTGATCCTTCGAATTGAGTAGTTCTGTTAGTTGTCACTGCGTGAGACAAGTGTAACAAACTGCAAGCATATTCCTTTATCAATAACACGGATCTTGAAGTCCTTCTGGAACTGTCCAGAAGGCAAAGTGGTTTTCAGCCTGCTGCAAAGGTTGCAGTAAGGTTTCCACTATAAATCTGTGAGTCTTTACTTTCCGTATAATTTCCTGTGTTAAAGTAAATTTCCGCTGCCACCTGTCTAAGGGATACCACTCTGGGATCTCCCCCACATAGTTGGCTAACCTAACGATCCAACAATTGTGATAGAAGTCTTAGCTCGCAGACTTAGTTGTTTAGTAAAGACAAGAGGTTCAGATCCCACCCCAAGTGTAAAAAAATGAATTTGACGTACTCATTGTTTTCTGATGATTTAATGGTCTTGGCCAAGGCAGGCTAATGCTTCTTCAGTCAAATCAAATGTGTAAAGGAAGCCCTCAGTAACTCTTATGCATGGTCTGGGTTGAAAGTAAATATTGAAAAATCTAGCATGTTTTTTAGGGAACCTCTACTGCTGATAAAAAGTAGACCTGCACAAATCCGGGTCAGCCCGACCCGTTCGCCCGGCCATCTAAACGGGCTTTGACATACATTATAGCCCGACGAACCAGCCCGACCCGAACTGTATTTCTATTAGGGCCGGTCCTGGAACGTATTTTAGCCCGAGCGAGCTGAAAAGCCCGCCCATTGATCCGCTAAAAATAAAACCTAATGTTTATTATATTTTAACTTAAAATATAAAGCAAAAAAAACAACAGTAAACACTAAACACAATTTGATTCATGGAGCCTACAATAGAGTCCGCAAGTGGTGAAAGTTTTGTATTGTGAGTCTGTCAGAGACCATTTTATTCATGGACATTATTTTGTTAATATTTTGGATTAATCTATTATGATACATCATTAGACATTAGGAAATTTAAGTTTTTGACGACATATTTGTGCAGGAAATTTAACTCTGTCAGATTAATCTATTTAGTTTTGTTCAAGTTATTTTGGAAATTTAAATATGTAGTAACATATATTTGTAGCGGGTTGGTCCGACGGGTAACCCGGTCCAGTAAATGGGCGGGCTTGGACACAATTTTGAGCCAGAATTGAACGGGCGGGTTTAGCCCATCCGGTTGTATGGGCTATAAAATATTAAATAGCCCGGACCGAACCCGGATTTGTGTGGGTCTAATAAAAAGGTTATGGCTGGTATTGCAGGATTTACAAGTGTCTATCTTCCTTTTGACTACCTGGGTATTCCTCATGGGGCTCATTCATTGAAAAGAAAGAGTTTTGACCTTATTATTCAGAAAATAACTAGTTGAATCAATTTTTGAAACTCAAGATTCGTATCTTATGCTGATAGGTTAGTCTTTATAAAGCATGTTCTTACGAGCATTGGGTCTTTATAAAGCATGTTCCAAGCTCCAAGTTGAATGACTGCGGTTCAGTTAATTATCAGTGGAAGGAATTCAGAATACCATTAAAACAAGAGACGCGCGACATAGGCACTTTCTGCGAACAGCTTGACTTCTTGGATGATCAATTCTTCTTGAATGTTGTGAAGTCTTGCTTACCAAGTGTTTATTGGATTGGTAAAGTGATTTTGCATACATGTTATGCATCTGGGAGTAAGAAGGATGCTCAGTGGGTGACCAAACCCCCTCCAATGCCTCCTGATGTGTTTTTTATTAATGCTTTGATTGGTGCTTGTGCGAGAAATGATGATATGGAGAAGGTGTTGAATTTGATGGCTGTTTTTGAGGAGCTGAGGGAAGGTGAGTCGAAGCCGAGAACAAGGGCTTATCTTTTGAAAGGATATGTGAAGAAGGGACATACTTGTAGTTCGCTCGTCGATGCATATGCCAATGCCGGTAGATGGGAAAGTGCTAAGATTGTATTGAGAGAAATGGAAGCTAATAATGTGCGGCCTAATTCTTTTGTATACAGTAGGATTTTGGCGAGTTGCAGGGATAGAGGGGAGTGGCAAAGATCGTTTCAAGTTCTGAAGCAGATTGAAAATAACAGAGTTCGACCGGATAGACATTTTTATAATGTAATGATTGACTCATTTGGGAAGTACAACTGTCTTGAGCATGCAATGGCTGCCTTTGAAAGGATGAGGTCAGAAGGGATACAGCCGGATGTTGTCACTTGGAATACTCTGATTGACTGTCATTGTAAGTTTGGGCACCACAATAAGGCAGAAGAGCTTTTTGAGGAGATGCAGCGAAGTGGATGCTTGCCTTGTACCACAACATATAACATTATGATAAACTCTTTAGGGCAACAAGAAAGATGGAACGATGTGAAAACTTTGTTGGGCAACATGCAGAGTCAAGGGCTATTAGCCAACGTTGTCACTTACACCACGCTGGCTGACACTTATGGAAAATCGGGGAGGTTTAATGATGATATTGAGTACTTGGAGGTCATAGAGCTATCACTAAGTCTCGTTAACAAATTCTTCATGTTTTCATTACCAAGGCCGCCAGAAGCAGATGACCTTGAGGACAAGGTCAATTTTAAGGGGCGAGGAATGTTACGTATGGGGATATTGTGGAACTTTTGCGGTGTAGTTGTATTTTGATATAACATGTTTAGTATAAGAAGGTTGTAATCAAGCATGAGAAAGGCAACAAATGAATTAATCAATCTTCAATCTCCTCTTCTCTCCCTATCTTCTCTAAAACCCTAATCTTCTTCTTCTCATCATCCATTCATCACTGCTACTATCCCGTTGCGATATTCTGTATCGCATCAATCTACCACGGGAAAAAGGAATCTGGTTGCTTGGAAATTACTGTGCTGTAGTATAGAGAATGGTGGTTTGGATATCAAAAATATTGGATTGTTTAACTCCACGTTGTAACTTTCGTAATTGTGAGATATTTGTTTAAAGAATAATTCTATTTGGGTGAAGTTGATGCACAGCTACTACTACTTTACTAGAAGAGTTTTCTGGGTGATGGACGGAGATAACCACCTTTCCTAGTTTCTAAAAATAATTTTAAGATTGTGAGACAACGCGAAAAATGCGTGGACATTAATCAGATTTATCTTTAAAATGGAAGGGGTCGGCGTGGACATTAATCAGAATTTTAAGATTGTGAGACACCGCGAAAATTTGAGAGGGCCTTATTCTTTGCTCGCTGAAGAGGGGCTATCTAGCCTTGGCCTAATTTGGTTTGGGGAAAAATTAACCCTTCCTAAATGCAGTTTCTGTAGCTGGCTAGCTGTTCAAAAAAGATTACCTACGCTTGATAATCTGAGAACAAGGCAGATTTTGAATACCGTTTGCTGCTGGTGCGATGAGATCGAGTGCATGAGAACAATGTTGGAGATTTTAGGGTTTATGAGTGTATAAACATATTATGAAATCTTATCCTAATGAAATGAGGTTTTTTGTGTACTGTTTAAACACAAAATAATGGCTCGATTCTGATTGTTTCGCGGCGCCCTAGACCCATATTATGTGATCCGCGTGCGCAATATACTTTATTAAGTTCGGAATAATAAAGTGTGTGTTAGCCGCGAGAATAAAGTGAACTGTTGGGGCACAACTTCAAGAGGTGCGTCTGTTCATCTTGAGTCGCAACTTTTCTTCCTCCCGTTCCATCTCCTATTAATTATTTAATTCAATTTTGTTTTCTGCCATGAAGTAGGTGAAAAATAGACGCAATATTCTAACTGTAGATTACTGGCTGACGCATCCGTTTCATTCGAATAAATTAATTTGGTTCATTTGATACAGTTTGGCTTGATGAAGTGGCCGGAGAAGCCGTAATAGTGCTTGACACGGACTGTTGAAGCTTGCGATGATGGACTTGTCGCTGAGGACGAGATTCTCAGCATCAGCAATGCATTAGCTGCCAGCAGGGGACAGAAGAAGTGTTCTTCTCCACCATCTTTCTCGTGGAATGGGTTTTGGGGTCCAAGAACAAAGTTCTTCTTTCATCAGAACGCCTTTCTAAAAGGGGAAAGCTTGGTTGGAAAACTCATTGTTAGTCATCCATGTGAAGGAAATCCAAATTTGTGTCACCGTTTGCAGCAATTGATTGGGTTTGAAAGGGGGATGATGCCCTTAACCTGTTTGATGAATTGCGCCATCGCACTTGGTGTCAAATAATCTACTGAATGTCTGTTTCCACCGGATATCTTTTACCTAGGGAAAAGGGTGTGTAAAAGGATCCTGAAAGACCTCTCCATGTCATCATTTGATGAAGAATCTTATCCATGGTGTGAAAATGCTGCTTCAGCCATACCTTGATGATGACGAATGGGATCTGACTGCCTTTGTAGACTTGATTTTAGCACAACCCACAGTAGGGACTGTCATTAGGGTGACGTCGCTGGAAAGACGACATTGATGGTTGGTTTTGATTCGGCAGGACGAAAAAAAAAAAAGAGGTTTGCTCTTTAAATTTATAGATTCAATTCAATCCTTATTTTGAGTTTGTGGAACATGCATCATTCCATATGATTAGTAAATCGGTCAGATCCTTTGATGATGCGTATGATTTTTGGAGCATGTGGTTTTGATGGTTTCAACCATAATTTAATTAGATAAATTTTATGACATGTTATTCTAGTCCATGAGTATGTAAGTTTTCATGCTGATAAAACTTGATTTGTAGAATTTATGGTTAGAAATGATCACTGAGTTTGTAGTTGTTTCACTTTTCTTAGGATAAACTTTGGTAAATGTATGGCATGTGTAAAGATCACTTTAGCCACCTTTATGCCTCTGCTCTTAGGTTATACTTTTGATTGGTCTTGGTTTAGTCAGTTAGTATTTCAATTGAGTAGTAAATATTAAATTGGGTCACAAGATGACATCCTTGTTCTGATCTTGCTTCTGTTTTATGATGATATTGCATTCATATATGATATGAGCCTCATTCAAACTGATTTGAAGCCTGAGAACATTCTTCAATAAGTTAAGGTTCTCCAGTGCACTGTTAATTCAGTTTGGAAATCAGTTCGGTTAGATTGCATAATTGATCTGTGGTGCAAATTTCAAAGATTGTGGCTATGAAATGAGAAAATTTTAATACTCGAGTTGAGAACTTGGTGTATGTGTTATTCTCTTTGATTATTCACAATCCTTATAATGAAATTTATAAGGATTTATAAGAGTGAAATTACAAGTTTAAAGGGAACTTTGTTCAGAGTTATGTTTGATGTCATGACATGTGCAAGCTGCGACATTGCATTTTGCAATGGGTGAAGTTTGTGATAGCGCTACATTATTGGCTAAGGCATATAGTCATGAATAAGTACAAAAAGTCTTGACACTTAGATGTAAGACATAATAGTGTAGGAAAAGAGCTCATTTTACATGGGAAAAGTACAAGTGATTTTGTTAAGGTCATAACAAAAGTTAAGCTAATCACTAGACGAAGAGATTAGCGAGGGACTTGGTTTCTAAGTCAGTTAAATGGATGGGCTGAAACCCATAAAATTTTCTCGTCATGGGATACCAATTATCATCTAACTAGCGTTAGAGCTGAATTCAATGTGGAAAGCTCATTCCTAGAAAATTGGTGAACACAAATCGTTATCCCCAAAGGTAGTGTTCATGACCTACAAGTACTAGGTTGAAAAGGAACTCTTCTTAATAGATTATGTGAAAAAGTGCTAATTGTAGGAGCACAATCGGGTAATGTCACCCATAAAGAATCCTATATGAGATTGCGGGTTGCATCTCAATACGTTCATGAATGGTAGGGACTCAAGGGCCATTAAGAGTCAAGATAAGCTTTAGAGTTTGTGAAGTAACTTATGTGTGTGCGTTATCTTGAGGTACCCAAATGGATTGATTTGTTCAATCGTTATGACACCATGATTTCCGGGTATTTTAAATGTGTAACTACACTAAGCGAAAATTCAGACGTTACAACATTTTTGTTTATGCGTGTTTTATTTAAAAACAAAGGTATTTGGAAAAAAGAAAATCCTAAAATGGGGAAGGATTGTCGGAGATTTTAGGATTTATGAGTGTATAAACCTACTTTTTTTTGATTCATAAGTGGAATTGCACCACCAAAAATAACACTAGCAAAGCCTGGAGACAAGCTCGCAACAACTCAGGGACGGAACCAAGCAACGAGCCACTAGAGACCCACACTGACAAACACTAAGGCCTCCCTCGCTCCTGCGCTTCTAACACTGAACAACACTGAAAAAACAGGCAACAAGATGCCCATACACTAAACAAATTGAACAACAAGCAACTAGAAGCCCACACTGAACACCACAACAAGCAACAAGATGCCCACACTGAAAAAATCTGAGACTAACTAGCACAACAATCAACTAGCAACAACTATAAAAACAAAAGACTAACAACTATAAAGCCTCCCTCTCACCTTCTAACCATCTCTGGAAAAACACTTTAGAATGAGAACACTAAAAGCCACGGGACAACTCCCACCGCGCCGATGAGACTAGCACTGACCCTCCACCACCTTAACTGAGCTCCTCCGGCAATGAAAGCTCCTCAAGAACCTCTCCTCAGAAACACCTACAAAAGCCCCCGAAAAAAACCTAACTCTGCCAACAGGGAATTGTGCTACTCTGCTGTAATCACCAAACTCCATCATTTTTTTTGATACTTGAGTGGAATTTCACCACTAAAAATATAGCAAGACCCAAAGGCCTACACACTAGAGACACTGAGGTCCATAGGACCACCACACTAGAAAACACACTGAGAATCGAAAAAACACACTGAGGTCCATGGGGCCGAACCGCTAACAAACGCTGCCAACAAAAAACACTCTCGCAAGAACTCTAGCGCTACCCTCTATGAAAGCTCCAACGCGCTCTCTCACTAGCACATCCGAGACGCTTTACTCTAAGGCTCTCCTCTCTCGCCCCTCTTTAAAAAATACGAGTGCTCCTCCATTGATTTCCCTTCCTACCCACTTCACCAATCCCCTGCATCTCTCTTACATTGGACATAATAATCTGAATAGTCTCCTCACCCGACACTCTAGTTTTGACCCCAACCAAACTGGCAAACCTGAGGATATCCTCAGCTTCCTTCCTCAAACTCGAAATCGACCCCCCTTTTACTTAGGAGCTTCCTTCACTGTCGAAGGAAGAGGAAGGGAACCCTCAACTTCAACTGGCGCTTCAATACAACTTGCTTTTGAACTGACTAGGCAGTTCTTCTTGTTCCTTCTCTTCTGAATGCTATCCTTACCGGCCTTGGATTTTAAACCTTCTATTCTTTTAACGTCCCCATGCTCTTGAAATTCCTCACCCATTCGGTCACTAGAAATGTGAACAGCGCTGCCGTTCGAGGCCATAGTAAGAACGGAAGCTAAGGCCTTCACCTTATCCTTGAGCACCGGCGGAAAAGCTTGCCCTGCATGAGAAGGACTTCTACGCTCACTAGATGGAGAAACCGAGACAGGTACCTGAAAACTTGCACTGCTGGCTCTTTGAACTGAATTTCTACAAAAGTCAAAGAACAACAGGACCAACTACTCAGCCTCGTCTCAGAACTCAAGAAAGCGACCATCGGCTGATGTCAAGAAATTCAGCAGCATATCAGCAATCGGTAGAAACTGTAGAAGGAATCGACCCACCGGCAGTTGGATTCACCAAGGCCTCAATCTACAGCACCTCAAATCTGCAAATCCAAGCCACAATCAAACAAAACAACACAATAATCGAGTTGCTAATAGGACTCGACAAGAAAATCTCGGAGCTCACTCAACTGACAAAGGAGCACTTCAAACAAAAGGGACCAGGAGATCCAAGGATAGCAGAGTCTATTGCAGAGCTATCCGAAAAACTTGCTGGACTAAACATCACCACTCCAGGAGAACCAAGAAAAATCAAGGCTACATCAGGACCCTATTACGTCTTCAAAGACCCAAAGGCAATACTAGAAGAAGAAAAGTCCAAGAAATGAGCCGAACAATAACTGAACCATTACCAGTCATAGAAACCGGATCTGGATCTTCGAACCCAAACCCAAACGTCGAAGATCAGATTCGTAACTACAGACGAATCAGTAGGGCCAGACATGAGATCAGCCGACGCCTGATCAGAAGAAGAACACAAGGAAGGAGCCTGGAAAGAAGGCTGAACCCAGAAGAACAGCTTGCTGTATCCCAACAACAACGAACAAACTTAGTACCTGCTGAGGTACTTTACAACGCAAGATGGAGTGAAGCACGACACAGGGTATACGAGCACTACTCGGATAGTAGGATCCTGTGCAGAGAAGGCGAGCAAACAGACTTACGCCTAATCACAGAACAAAGCTACCAAGCCGTGAGAAGGGCTGGTATGCAGCACATACATCTGAGGCTCATAATGATACGAATACACGCGTTACACAGACGAAGGGCAGGCACCACTGCCCTGATAGCCCTGCGAGATACAAGATGGCAAGACGAACGACAGGTGATAGAAACAATGGAGGTGGACCTATCCGAAGGAACGCAGCTGGTATACATTGTACCAGAAATCTTTATGTCTGTTGACGATTTCTATAATCATATAGAGATCGCTATACAGACCCAGGGATACTCGCCCACATGGGATGGAGAAAGTAATCTCCTGATATCCCGATCGCTCATTGGCAGGCTCACAAATACAAGCTACACAGGATTCAGATACAACGTACGTCACGTGGCAGAGCATCTGGCCAGTAGTGGCATCCGTGCTATCGCTGGATCCCAGATCCCGGCACCTCAAGGAGATCGATGGGTACTCCGACCCTCGAGAACTATTAGACCACAGGCGCCCACAGCGGTCAACATTGGAAGCCTTACGGGAGGTCGAGTTAGTCTCAGCTTCAGAGACTACAATGCCCTCCCTTATCCTATAATCAACACAAATGCAAGGCCCTCCGTATCCACACAAGAACCTGAGATGGATGAGGAAGAGTTCATTGGTATGATGTGGGAAGATGACTCATATGCTCAATCATGCAGAGAACTCATAGCACGAGAACGGCTCAAAGAAGCACAAACGGCAGCCATACTCGAATCACAAAAGCGAGGGGCTAAAGCTTACAAACCAACGGTCAGACATTTCACCCGCCGACAACGACATAACTGGAACCAAGAAGAGGACCGACCAAGTGACGAACAAAAATGCGTAACACATGCTGATAATGGGCGATATGCGTTTACAGTTAAAATGACGCCACCACCAATCAGCACTGCCCATATACCACCATCTGGATGGGATGATAACGAAGGGTCAGACCCAACACCAGACGATGATTCCGATGGGCCTCACTGGGACTCCTCGCCAGATGACGATGATGATGAACAAAGAACTACCGTCACAAAAACTTACATGAACGAATCAGGATCTGATTACCATGATGAAGACTCGGAAACTTCGAGCAAACAAGGCACTAGTGAACAGGCATACCCAGCCAAACAGGAAGATATTCCCGAAATGGAATATCCCATGTTAGCTAGAATCCTTAAAGCTAACAAAATGGCCCAGGAAGAGAAAGCCTTCAGCACAACCACGGCCCAAACTGGCGCCACATCACAGTACAGGCCCCCATCGGATGCCATGATGGGCCCAGTATTATATCCCCCAGCCATTAGGGGCAACCCTAACCCTTATGAGACGGTTGCACAATGGGCAACAAAACCGTTCAAAGGGCGAGCTCAGTCATTCAGCAATGAGCTATACCAGTTGCCTTCGGCGCAGCAAATGACAGGAGCGCTACTTGTCTTACCAGAAGACATCGGGTTATACGGAGACGTAATATCCCGATGGGAATCTATCACACTAAACTGGATCAACAGCCAAACATGGGCAACACCTCAAGCAAAGGTCAATGCAATAGAAAACCTGCTCGGGGAACTAGAAAAGAAGATTTGGATCCAATGGCGGACATCTTACGTTCAAGAATATGAACAGCTGGTAGCAATAGCAGATGATCCTCAAAACGTAATCTCACAAATACGAAGGATCATCACTCTGGAAGAACCATATCAAGGATCAACCGATGAGCAGGAGCGCGCGTACAGAGACCTTGACCGCCTTTCATGCGATCGAATGCGTGACATCTTCACGTATATGAACCAATACAAGATCCTTGCAATAAAAAGCGGAAGGGCATTCATGTCTACAGAACTATCGGAGAAACTGTTCAGAAAAATGCCCTCATTAATCGGAGCAGAAATTGCGGAGGCATTTGCGAAAAAGAATCCAGGAGCAACCATCGGTGTCCTCCCTCGCATACACTTCGCCTACCAATTCCTAGCAGAGGCATGCAAAAGGGCTGCAGTCCAAAAGGAAATGAAAGACTTATCCTTCTGTAGCCAAGTCCCAATCCCAGGATATTACAATAAACCAAGCAAGTACGGGATAAGGAAGTCCAGGACCTACAAAGGAAAACCACATGACACTCACGTCCGGGTTTTCAAAACAAAGCATGCCGACAAAATACGAAAATGTAAGTGCTTCATCTGTGGAGATGAAGGACACTTTGCGCGAGATTGCAGCAAACAGCGAGGAAACATAGCTCGAGCGTCCATCCTAGAAGGACTCGAACTGCCAGAAGATCTGGACGTAGTCTCGTTAGACCTAAACGAGCCGGACAGCGATGCGATATGTAGCATATCAGAAGGTGAAGAAAACTGCTGCTACATAGCATCAATGACATTATTCCCTGACGAATGGGGAATGATGCTTGGAAGGGAAGGAGGATGGAGGCCCCAAATAAAGGTCAGAGACAAACAGTTGACCTGCCAGCATGACTGGGAAGAGAATAAGGAAGTCAAACTCGAGTTCCTGAATTGCTCGTTCTGCAAGCAAAAGACGAATCCAAAAATGAGGCTACATTGCCCCTTATGCGAAATAACAAGCTGTCCGATGTGTTGCCCATTTTATCTGGGCAGAGAAATCAATCCGGCACCTCCAACAAAACAAGAGTATGTTACTACCGATGAACTACTCAGGGAAGTGTTCGGATACGTACAATTCCTTCATGCGGAAATTGACAGGCTAAACGCTATCATTAGCGAAACGCGACGAACTGAAACGGAATTAGAAGAGGAAATCGAGAAACAGCTAGCAAAAGACCTGGAAGACCTTACAATTATTGATAAGGGGAAGGGGGTTGATGAAAGCGCGAACTGGCTCGATGAGGGAGCCTCGTCGGTTACACCTGCAACCACAAAGGCTGTGAGCAGACTGTTTCACATACCGGTAAGATTCTCGATCCCTGGAATACAGCCCTTTACGATCGAGGCGATCCTAGACACGGGAGCAACATGCTGTTGCATCAACAAGGCAGCAGTACCGGAAAAAGCGTTAGAAGACTTAAACTACACGGTCTTCTTCAGCGGCATCAATTCAAGACAACCAGCCAAGCTGAAATTGAAAGATGGGCAAATGACCATCGACGAGCAAGTATTCCGAATACCATTTACATACGTATTTGACATGACAGTGAAGGACGGAGTACAAATGCTCTTGGGATGTAACTTCATCCGAGCACGAAGTGGTGGGCTAAGGATAGAAGGTAACTCAATCACCTTCTACAAGCAATTGACCACCATCACCACTAGCCCACAAATAACGGAAAAGGCCAACTCATTAATCGAACTCAGCCCAATGGAGGAAATGGAGATAGTAGAATTGGTCTACTATAATATGGGCCAGGCAAACGACCAAAGCGGTATGGGCCAAACAAACAGCAAACTCCAGAGAAGATTAAGTCCGACTCTCAACAGACTCAAACAGTTGGGGTACATAGGCGAGAGCCCATTACGACACTGGGCAAGGAACAAAGTAACGTGCAAAATTGAGGTGATAAACCCGGACATAACTATTCAGGATAAGCCCCTCAAGCATGTAACACCGGCAACAGAGCAAAGCTTCAAAAGACACGTGGACGCTCTACTCAACCTCAAAGTCATAAGACCAAGTAAAAGTCGCCATAGGACTATGGCAATACTGGTCAAATCAGGAACCACGGTGGACCCAAAAACTGGCAAGGAGGAACGAGGTAAAGAACGAATGGTGTTCAACTACAAAGCACTAAATGACAACACCCATAAGGACCAATACACACTACCGGGGATCAACACCATCCTGAAGAAGGTCGGAAACGCTAATATATTTAGCAAGTTTGACCTAAAAAGCAGATTTCACCAAGTAGCAATGGACGAAGAAAGCATACCCTGGACGGCATTCGTGGTTCCAGGAGGATTATATGAATGGCTAGTTATGCCATTCGGCCTCAAAAATGCACCAGCAGTATTCCAACGGAAGATGGACCATTGCTTCAAAGGTCTGGAAGAGTTCACCGCCGTTTACATAGATGATATCCTCGTTTTTTCCCGGACTGAAGAGGAGCACACTGACCACCTACAAAAGGTTCTAAGCGTATGCAAAAAGGAAGGGCTGGTACTTTCACCAACTAAAATGAAAGTTGCCACCAAGGAAGTAGAATTCCTAGGAGCGGTCATCGGAAACAGAAGAATAAGGCTCCAGCCACACATCATAAAAAGGATATCAGAATTCAAAGAGGAGACCCTTCGCGACAAAAAGGGCCTCAGAACGTGGTTAGGGATACTCAACTATGCAAGGGCATACATCCCAAAACTAGGCATCAAGCTAGGCCCCCTCTACTCAAAAACAAGTCCACACGGTGACAAGCGAATCAGGGAGTCCGACTTAAAAATAGTCCGACAGCTGAAGGAAGAAATACAGAACCTACCAGACCTTGAGATACCCCCCGAAGATGCCTACATCATACTAGAAACAGATGGATGCATGGAAGGATGGGGAGGGATATGCAAGTGGAAGAAGTCGAGAAGCGACCCAAAAACAACGGAGCGCGTATGCGCCTATGCGAGTGGAAAATTCTCCGTCGTCAAGGCAACAATTGACGCAGAAATCCGCGCGGCAATGGAAAGCCTCCAGGCGATGAAAATTCACTACCTGGATAAAGAAGAAATCACCCTAAGGACTGACTGTCAAGCTATCATTAGCTTCTATAACAAGACAGCAGCCAATAAACCATCACGAGTGCGGTGGATCGGGTTTACCGATTTCATCACCGGCACAGGCGTAGAAATACGCTTTGAACACATAAGCGGCAAGGACAATATACTTGCCGATGCACTCTCACGCCTAGTTCACTATCTATGTGCAGGATGTTTAGCGGACGAAGAAGCAGAGGTCATGGCCGTGGCTTTGGAAGAGCTACAAGCTATGGAAGCATCCCACCATGGCGCATCTACCAAACACGCGGAGGAACAGGTTCTCATGTACATGCATGGCCTGCTCCGACAAATAGAGCAGACGAGTACCACAACGCCCTCTTCCATATGCGCCAGCAAGACAGGAGTGAAAACCAACAAGACCCTGTACAGGCACAGCTCAACACAGAAAGACTTGCTCAAGAATGTCTCGAAGAAGCAGCTGATGAAGCCCAGCAAACCATGGAGCAATTATGCTCAATGCTGCGATACAAGATGGAGCACTATCAAGCCCAAGAACAAAACCACCCCAGTGAAGGATGGGCGGAACAACAACAACGAGCCAGTACCCAACTCACCACCACGGAGCAAATATGCGGAGACCTGGCCCGACTCATCAACAGGATCCAAGAATGAAGCCCAAACCAAAGAACAACTTCTAGAAGGCCCAACCTAATTACCAGCGCCCCTTGTTTCCAATAAACCGGGATACCATCAGTTGTTTTGATGGACCCCTGTGTCTGTACAAAAGTCGCCTTGTGGCGCAATTTTCTTTCGTCGTTTTCATATGAAGATAACAAACGCATATTCTGCATGTGTCGAGGGGGCCCAATGAGCACCCGACATGCATTATTGTCTTTGTTTCCTTCTTGAGAGTTTTCCTATATAAGGAGCTCTCAGTTCTCTTGAAACGGCATTCACTGAGACACATCAGAAGCCAATTCTTGAGAGAAGGTCTGCAACTGTTTCCCTTTAGCCTTTCAATATATTTCAGTTTTCATTATAGCTTGTATCATCCGCACTCAGTCCATAATTCTGGTATGATCTATACGGCTCAAGTAGTGTAGCTTAGTTGGAAAGGATACGTAAAGCGTATCCACCTCGCGTATTCGGGATGCGCCGCTCCAACTAGGATTACACTACCCAGCATTTCGTAGATTTACTAGAACTACGGGCTGTTGTATGCCGCATCAATCACAGAGCTAATGCCCAACAAGGCACTAGTGAACAGGCATACCCAGCCAAACAGGAAGATATTCCCGAAATGGAATATCCCATGTTAGCTAGAATCCTTAAAGCTAACAAAATGGCCCAGGAAGAGAAAGCCTTCAGCACAACCACGGCCCAAACTGGCGCCACATCACAGTACAGGCCCCCAACGGATGCCATGATGGGCCCAGTATTATATCCCCCAGCCATTAGGGGCAACCCTAACCCTTATGAGACGGCTGCACAATGGGCAACAAAACCGTTCAAAGGGCGAGCTCAGTCATTCAGCAATGAGCTATACCAGTTGCCTTCGGCGCAGCAAATGACAGGAGCGCTACTTGTCTTACCAGAAGACATCGGGTTATACGGAGACGTAATATCCCGATGGGAATCTATCACACTAAACTGGATCAACAGCCAAACATGGGCAACACCTCAAGCAAAGGTCAATGCAATAGAAAACCTGCTCGGGGAACTAGAAAAGAAGATTTGGATCCAATGGCGGACATCTTACGTTCAAGAATATGAACAGCTGGTAGCAATAGCAGATGATCCTCAAAACGTAATCTCACAAATACAAGCTACACAGGATTCAGATACAACGTACGTCACGTGGCAGAGCATCTGGCCAGTAGTGGCATCCGTGCTATCGATGGATCCCAGATCCCGGCACCTCAAGGAGATCGATGGGTACTCCGACCCGGAGGATGGACGCCCATCGGAATCATCGTCTGGTGTTGGGTCTGACCCTTCGTTATCATCCCATCCAGATGGTGGTATATGGGCAGTGCTGATTGGTGGTGGCGTCATTTTAACTGTAAACGCATATCGCCCATTATCAGCATGTGTTACCCATTTTTGTTCGTCACTTGGTCGGTCCTCTTCTTGGTTCCAGTTATGTCGTTGTCGGCGGGTGAAATGTCTGACCGTTGGTTTGTAAGCTTTAGCCCCTCGCTTTTGTGATTCGAGTATGGCTGCCGTTTGTGCTTCTTTGAGCCGTTCTCGTGCTATGAGTTCTCTGCATGATTGAGCATATGAGTCATCTTCCCACATCATACCAATGAACTCTTCCTCATCCATCTCAGGTTCTTGTGTGGATACGGAGGGCCTTGCATTTGTGTTGATTATAGGATAAGGGAGGGCATTGTAGTCTCTGAAGCTGAGACTAACTCGACCTCCCGTAAGGCTTCCAATGTTGACCGCTGTGGGCGCCTGTGGTCTAATAGTTCTCGAGGGTCGGAGTACCTGACAGGCGTCGTTTGTACCTGCAAATTTGAATTTATAATTTCCTCACTCTAAACTGTGGGTTAGTACAGCGGCAAGCAAGGGTCGAACCCAAGGAAGCTAGATGGTTACTACTTTGTTCTGTAAGAGAGAGAAAAGATGAATTGTGAGAGTAAACAGTTTAAGAAACAATAGTAAGGCACGAAAATAAGTGAGATGTATCAATCAGAGAAGATATTCAGGTTAGGGTTTTATTCAATTGTGACTAAGTTTATCCTTGATTTCTAAATATTTATTCTTGCTTTCTTAGGGTTACTCCTGGTCTGGTTATAACCGTTTAATTCTAGCAAACCTAATACTCCTGGTCTGGTTATATTAGGTTTAGTGCAACTACTTATTCTAACGGGTCAGTATCAAATAAGTAGTGAATAGATAGTAAGTATTACTATGTTAAGTTGTACCCTTTCGGATCTCCCCTTAACCTAATAATTCAAACTGATAATTTGCACAAGAACTAAATAGAATGCAATAATAATAGTGAAGAACAAAATCTCAAAACATCGTCACAATTATTTAACCCTAACCCGAATAGAGGGTTTAGTTACACATACTCATGAAGAACAATGCAAGTAATAAAAGGGAACAAGAACTTCACTATGAACCGAGTAACAAGGGAACAAGGCACGGCTGAGCTAGCTGATGAGGGCGGAGCAGCAGCGGCGCACGGAGGCAGAACGGGCGGAGCAAGGGCGGACGGTGGAGAGAACTAGGGCTCGGCCGTGAGTGAGAAGAGAGAATTTTGTAGAGAGAGGAGCTCTCTACTTTTTGGGATGCTTTAGAAGGCTGAGGAGAGCTCTTATTTATAGAGTTTGAGAATGCCCCAAAGTTCCCTAAATAATCCCAAAAGATTATTTAGGAAATATTCCCATATCTTCCTTGCTTTATCTTTAAGCTACTCCTTTGCTTGATAATTAAGCCACCTTAAACCTTCTTGAATATTCCGAAACCCTAGATGTAAGTGTGCCCTAATATGACATTGGGCTGGACGAATTTTGGGCTTTAAACTCGGTCAAACTCGGTCAAACTCGGACTCAACTCAGTTTCAACTCGGCTGGAACTCGGATGAATGCTGATCGTACTGGGTACTTTGGGGCCGATTTGACTCGCCTTCGGAAACTCTTCTGGCCGGGATCTTGATCTGGAGCACTAGCTGGACATGTATACTTGATGTCCAAACCTTGAAATCACCCCATTGTGTAGACGGATTAGGCCGGGGCGGCTCTCAAAGTTGGCATCTCAGCCAGCCGGAAAACAGGCCCTGAATTTGGCTAAGTCCTGAAATCTGCGCTGATTGGACTAGTGACTTCGGCGATTATTTACTCCGGCCTCGGACAAGCTTTTGGCCGGGATCTTGACCTGGGGCACTAGGTGGACATGCATACTTGATTCCTGGACCTTGAAATCACCCCCATGTGTGGACGGTTTAGGCCGGGGAGGCTTCCAAAGTAGGGGTCTCAGTCATGGTGCACCGGGCCCAAAAATCTGCCGGAGCGTCCGATTTGCGCCCTTTTGCTCCCGAATGAAGTTCCTTGACTCCGCTTGACTCCAAAATCATCTTGTGATGCATTTATGGCCTAAAATGCCATCTTTAAGCGCAATTCCTCCTAGAGCTTCCAAATCACCTGAAATACGAAACAACACTAAAAAGTAACTGTTCGCATAATAAAGTGAATGAAATGGTGGGATTTAATGACTCGATGAGTCGTATAAATACGGCTCATCAAACCACCCCACACTTAAACTTGTTCGTCCCGAACAAGAACTAGGTCATAGGAGGAACGAACTAATGTAACACCACAAAGCTTCGGTCATCCTAGACGAGCTACATGGACGTGACTTTGGCTACTATAGACCTCGCCTGTTATGCATGCTTGTTACTAATGTCATTGTGCGAAAAAACAAGGGCTAAAGATACGTGTTACCTTTGAAGTCGAGATGCAAATCAATTCGAATGTATCTGGAGATAGCCCTTTTTAGACCCATGAACCCTCTTTCTCGGACTCGAACTCGCTGCTATATGGTTATGCTTTGCTGCTTTTTCTTGCACGTGATTCATTCGGGCTCAAGTAATGGAGTGCTTTTCAGCTAGCTATAGCGTCATATGATTTGGCATTCTCAATGACGCTTTTCACATGTGGGACGTGTGGACTATCACAATGGTAGTGGATTTTTCTTTGTAGTGCGGATTGTGACTTGCTCAAACCTACTTGCTCTCGCTCATCATCGTCCTTTTGCGCGGGTCAATCCAAGGATCGCTTGTCTATTTTTCCGGCTACTTGAACTAGAGTCTGGACGGTGTGAAGTATTCCCGTCCCAACCACCGCAAAGTGTGCCGCAGTGGCGGAGCAGACTCGTACTATGTTTGCCTCGAAGTGCTAGCCTCCACAAGCTCCACATAACCATATATCCTGAGTCTGGTCTCCGAATGATCTGTCAAGTCTCTCTAGGGCATTGCTATCAACTCCACATCCCTGTTTATCTCAACTAACAAAGGCACGCAAAGATTTTA